>CM068581.1:26740954-27940954 GCA_035048485.1 Pteria penguin
TATTTTGATCATACGTCACGAAAAATGTTATTTAGGTTAAGATATTTTGGACAAAGGTCACTCTAGGTCATTTCTGAAAGGTCATATTCACGATAAAAAGTTTTATTTCATAACTAATTAAGGTCAAGCTTACTCATTTTAGTTTAAGATACTGTGATCACTTGTTTTACAGTTGACTCAATTGGATATCCATATGATACATTGATATTTGAAATCGTCATCAATTAATACAATGATTTTCTTTATTCTGAGTCATTCCTTTCCTTCATTATTGCTGTGCTTCTTGGAACATGCGTCAGTTTTACTGATTTCTTTGTGTATGAATTGAGTCGTCAATTTCCTGCATCATATTTGCCGTTCGTGGAGCATACATCAGTTTTCCCGATACTCTTGTTTAATCTTTTGTTTTACCATGATTCCTATCTTAGATGAGAAAGTAATTAAATATATATCATCTATGTATGCTTCATTGAATTCAAATGTGGATTTCAAAATCTTTATAATAGCATTTGTAAAAAAAATTACTGAAAAGTTGCATTATGGCTGTCATGTTCTAATTTTTGAATTTACTTGGGGTGGTAAATTTTTTTTTAAAGTTTTGTTTTTACCACCCCAAATTAGAAGATGACAATGGCCTTGGACCTACTTTAAAAAAAAACCCTTAATTTTGGCTATATCTTTTGAATCAATAGGGGTAGGGGTTTGATACTTCACACATGTTTTTATAAGCAGAGTGTGCAATTGATATAATGACTTTTGACCTTGTGAACTTGGCCTTGTTTCGAATTTGCGTTGCCATACCGTCTTCAGCGGGTTTTTGGTTAAATTATAATGAAGGCTTTTAATAGATTGATAATTTTGTGAATACTGTAAAATAAAATGTGCTTTCTCTGTTATACGATTCCGTTCTAATGAAAGATCATTCAGGATTTTTTAGCTCACCTGAGCCAAAGGCTCAAGTGAGCTATTGTGATCAATCACCGTCCGTCGTCCGTCGTTAACTTTTCACATTTTCGACTTCTTCTCCAGAACCACTGAACAGAATTTGATGAAACTTGATAAGCATGTAGTACTCATGGTCCCCTACAAGTGTTGTTGTTTTTCGTCCAGATTCATCAACAGGTGGCGCCACCACAGGCAAAAGTAGGTCAAAGAGGGTACCCTCCTTTGACAAACTTCTTCTTCAGACCAGGGGCATACAGAGACAAACCGAATGCATAGGAATGATCTAGAGGGATGTGTGAAGAAGTGTTGTTATTTTTGGTTCCGTTCCGAAATCAAATTTTTGACGTTTTTTTTTACGTTTTTTTGTACTTGGTAGTTTTAATGCAGAAAAGAGGTATTTTTTTCTTTTAGTAAACATTGATGCATTAATTTGGTTTAATTTGATCATTTTGATGGTAAGAAATACTACTGCGAAGAAAATTTTTCAATATTTTATGTTTTGGATTTTTTATGAATTTTTTAAGACTTTCAAGAAAAAGGGGGGTGGGATAATTGGTGTAAACATTTCACAGTTTGAACTTTTTCTTCGGAACCACTTGCTGGAATTCAATGAAACTTGGCATGCATCAAATACTCAAGGTCCCCGACAAATGTGGTCATCTTTATCAGGATCCATGAACAGGTGGCACCACCACAGACAAAAGTAGGTCACAGAGGGTACCCTCCTTTGACAAACTTCTTCTTCAGACCAGGGGCATACAGAGACAAACCGAATGCATAGGAATGATCTAGAGGGATGTGTGAAGAAGTGTTGTTATTTTTGGTTCCATTCCGAAATCAAATTTTTGACGTTTTTTTTACGTTTTTTTGTACTTGGTAGTTTTAATGCAGAAAAGAGGTATTTTTTTCTTTTAGTAAACATTGATGCATTAATTTGGTTTAATTTGATCATTTTGATGGTAAGAAATACTACTGCGAAGAAAATTTTTCAATATTTTATGTTTTGGATTTTTTATGAATTTTTTAAGACTTTCAAGAAAAAGGGGGGTGGGATAATTGGTGTAAACATTTCACAGTTTGAACTTTTTCTTCGGAACCACTTGCTGGAATTCAATGAAACTTGGCATGCATCAAATACTCAAGGTCCCCGACAAATGTGGTCATCTTTATCAGGATCCATGAACAGGTGGCACCACCACAGACAAAAGTAGGTCACAGAGGGTACCCTCCTTTGACAAACTTCTTATTCAGATCGGGTGCATACAACGACAAACCGACTGCATAGGAATGATTTAGAGGCATATGGGAAGAAGTGGTGATATTTTTGGTTCCATTCCGAAATCAAATTTTTGACGTTTTTTCATTTTTATTTTGGACTTTGTTATTTTAATGCATTAAAGAGTTATTATTTTCTTTTAGTAAACATTGATGCATTCATTTGGTTTCATTTAATCATTTCTATGGTAAGGAATGCTGGTGCGAAGGAATTTTTTCAATATCTCGATTTTTGAATTTTTTATGAATTTTTTAAGACTTCCAAGAAAAGGGGGGGGGGGGGGGACAATTTTTCATATCTTCAACTTGATCTACAGAACAACTTGAAGGATTGTGATAAAACTGGGTAGGGTGCAAGTACTCATAGTCCTTTTCAAAGGTTTTGTTTTTTGTGCGGATCATCCAAATTGGTTAACAGATAATGCCACCATGTCTAAAAGTAGGTCTCACAATGGTACATATACCACTTGGTAATTGAAATATGGTGAGTAGCAGTTCAAATCCAGCTGTGGTCAAAAAATTTTTTTTTTTTTTTTTACACATCTAAATAAGTTTTTAGATGTTTCTCAACACTCAACATATGAAATTAGGAATTTTACGTTTAAGACTTCGAAAAAAAAGGGGGGGGGGGGGGGTTGGCCATTTTTCAGATTTTCAACTTTTTCTACAAAACTGTTTGAAGGATTTTAATAAATCTTGGTAGAAATAAGTCACTTATGATCCTCTTCAAATTCTGTTGTTTTCGTCCAGACCTCTTTACAGGTGGCGCCACCATAGTCAAGAGTAGGTCACAAAAGAGTTCCCTCGTTTAACAATATTCTTTTTCATACGGGCTGTATACAGAGACAAACAGAATGCATAGAAATGATCTAGAGGGATGAGTGAAGATGTATTGTCATTTTGGTTCCCTTCCAAAATCAAATTTTAGAATTTTTTTCGACATTTCTTTGGACTTGGTGATTCAATGCAGAAAAAAGTGTCATATTTCCTAGTTAATTGATAATGATGATTTCTTATGGACTATTGTGATCATAATTATGGTAAGGATTGACACTTTGAAAGAATTTTGTCAATATCTCAATTTTTGGATTTTCTATGAATTTTTTAAGACTTCCAAATGAGGGTGTATAGGAACAATTCAATCACATTTTTCACTTCTGCTGTTATACCACATGAAAGATTTTAATGAAACATGGAATACATGAAGTACTAAAAGTCCTCTATCAATTTGGTAAATTTCATCCAAATTGGTTAACAGATAATGCCACCATGTCTAAAAAGCAGTTCTCACAATAGTACATATACCACTTTGTAATTGAAATATGGAGAGTAGCGGTTCAAATCCAGCTGTGGTCAAAATTTTTTTTTCATTTCTTTACACATCTAAATAAGTTTTTAGGTGTTTCTCAACACTCAACATATGAAATTAGGCAATTTTAAGTTAGATCTGGACAATATTTGAAACAATTGTTGTTCATGACCCAGACTTGAAATCAGTCAACAAAAGACCCCACCTAAAGAAAATGACTAACTTGTTGCCCTGAATGACTTCTTGCAGAGACAAAGGAAATGCTTAATATCAAAATCACCTGAATGGATGTGCAAAAAAGTGTTGTTTTTTATTCTAGCCTGAAATAAAATTTGACATTTTCAACATCTGTGTTGACTTAGTCACATTAATGCAAAAATAAATGAATTCTTCCTTCATGCATGACTGATAATCTAGGTACTCAGGTGATCGATATAGGCCCACTTGGGCCTCTTGTTTATAATCAGGCTTGAAATTAAATTGAAATGAGGTTCGACTATCACCCGTAACAAATACTGGATTTTCTGTCTATATACAAGTTATCCGTGTTTTCATACCCCACGCAAACGAAATTTGGGGGGTTATATTGGAATCACCTTTTCCGTCTGTCTGTCCAGAAAATTTTAACCTTGGCTATAACTTTTGAAACAAAAGAGTTGGGGACTTCATACTACACATGTGTATTCCTTGTGGCAAGACTTTGAATTTTGACATACTTTCGATTTTTTTTGTACTTTGGCCATAATTTTTGTACCAAGAGAGATTGGGCCTTCATACTACACATTTGTATTCCTTATGGCATGGCCTGTCTATCTGTACCAAACGTTTTGACTCTGTGACCTTGACCTAGACATTTGACCTACTTTTGAAAAACGTTATTTTTAGGTCACCTGAGTAAACTCAGCTTCTTCTCTGCAACCACTGAACCAATTTTAACCAAATATGGCATAAAGCATCTATGGCTGAAGGGGAACAAAAATTGTGAATTTCATGGTGCCTGCTCCCCCAGGGGCTGAGGGGTGGGGCCAAAACCACTAAAATTAATGCAATCTTTCAAAATCTTCTTCTTTACTCCTGGACACATGGCAGCCAAACTGTTGACATGACTGTATTCAGCATTGAGCCCTCTACCAAAATTGTGAAATTCATGGCCCCAGGGACAGGGGTTCTAGTGCTAGGGCGGGGCTAAAAATGTATATAGTGAAAATGCCTTATTTCTTTGAAAATCTTCTTCTCTGCTCCTGGGTATTAAATAAACTAAGTACATAGTTATGATGAGCAAGAGTGCCTCTACCAAAATTGTGAATTGTATGGCCACAGGGTCAGGGGTTCTGGTGTTAGGGTGGGGCTCTCTATTGATTATATAGTGAAAATGCATTATTTCTTTGAAAATCTTCTTCTATGCTCTTAGGTATTAAATAAACAAATAAAGTACATAGTTATGATAAGCAAGAGTGCCTCTACCAAAATTGTGAATTTTATGGCCCCAGGGTCAGGGGTTCTGGTGTTAGAGCGGGGCCCTATATGGATTATATAGTGAAAGTGCATTATTTCTTTGAAAATCCTCTTCTCTGCTCCTGGGTATTAAATAAACCAACTAAGTACATAGTTATGATAAGCAAGAGTGCCTCTACCAAAGTTGTGAATTTTATGGCCCCAGGGTTAAGGGTTCTGATGTTAGGGTGGGGCCCTATTGATTATATAGTGAAAATGCATACATTCTTTGAAAATCTTCTTCTCTGCTTCTATCAAAGCACATAGTTATGATGAGCAAGGGTGCCTCTACCAAAATTGTGAATTTGATGGCCCCAGGGTCAGTATTATGGTGTTAGGGTGGGGCTTTATTGATTATATAGTGAAAATACATTAATTCTTTGAATATATTTTCCTTTGCTCCTGGGTTCCAAGTATATATATTTCTGATGAAAAAAGGTGCATCTAGCAAAATGGTTATTTTTAACCCCCCCCCCCCAAATAAATGGCCCCAGGGTCAGTGGTTCTTTTGGGGTGAGGTACAAAACTGGTTATAAAGTGGAAATGCATTTTCTCTTTGTTTATACTCCAATCAATCTCTGGGTATTAAGTAAATAGAGTAAGCATGCTAAGTTTATAGATAAATAACGATAAGCAATAGTGCCTCTTTCAAAATTGTGCATTGTGAATTTCATGACCTCTGGTTTAAGACACGAACCAAAGTTATTTGAAAGTTGTTACACAATACTCAGGTGACCTATAAGGCCCGTGGGCCTCTTGTTAGCCATTATTTTTGAACGAAAGAGATAGGGCCTTGATAGTACTCATATGTTTTCTTAGTGGCAAGACATGTCTATTGGTACCAAAAATTTTTGACCTGTGACCTTTACCTTGGTTTTTGCCCTACTTCGAAATTTGTTGCCGCGAGGAGTATCTGTCCCGTTAGGACAGTTCTAATTTTTTTCTACACATTCTTTGAGATATTAGACTGTAACTTGGTACACATCTTCATAACACAACAATTATTGTATAGTACCGAATTGAAACTATCATCTTTGTTACCAACAACCACAGGCCGATTCTGGATGACGTCGAAATAGGTCTACTTTTGCCGGTGTGCCTCTTTGTCCTTAATAAGTGTTTCGTACTTTCCGCACATTCTTTGAGATGATAATCTGAATCGTTGTAGATAATTGGTTGAAACTTGGTACACATATTACTAACAAATAAAGACCAAGTTATTGCCCTTGAACATGGAAAATGTCTTCAAAATGGCAGTTTTCGTTCATTTTCTTAGTGAAAATTTCTGCTCATTTTCTCAGTGAAGATTGGATGGATTAAATTGATATTGGGAATATAGATGAATCAAAGGAAAATGCAGGTCAAGTTCGAATATGGGTGTTTTTGGTCATTCTGACAGTTATTGCCCTTGAACATAGAAAATTCCTTAAAAATGACAGTTTCCGCTCATTTTCTCTTTGAAAGTTCAATGGATTAAATTGATATTGGGGATATAGATGTATCAAGTGAAAATACAAGTCAAGTTCGAATATGGGTGTGGTCAGGTAATATCTGAAAGAGTAAATGCCCTTGAACATTAGAAAATTTGAAATTTTTCAAATATTAGTTCTCTGGCAATTACACTTCACCCCCTTAGCTGCCAGCGGGGGCATTTGTGTCGCACCAACACATTAAAATTCTAGTTTTTGACTTTTTTAATTAAAAAAAAATTAAGGAAGGGGTTGGGGAGAAATACTGTTTATTATAATAAGCTTTGATAGACTTCTTCAGAATTAATGTTAAGATTTTGATAAAAGTTGGAAGGGATGAAGGACTCGTTTTTGCACAGTTTCATTTAATGTAATTTCTTTGAAATTTACATGGAAAGTTTCTTATTATGCTATAATTTTGTTTATTTTATCTGATTTTAATGATTGATTGATTGATTTTTGTTTTACGTCACACCACGAATATTTCACGTATATGGTGACGGCATCTGCCTGATGCGGGGCATACAAATTTTGTCCTTTGCAACGGACCCACCCGAAGCAGTGAGGGATCTTTAACGTGCCATGCATACCACGACACGGGGCCTCGGTTTTTACTGTCTCGTCCGAAAGACATGACACCGGCATGACCAGAGCGGGACTCGAACCCCGGCCTCCCGATCAGGAGTCCGACGCGATACCACTAGGCCACGCCGGCTTCTGATTTTAATGAAAGGATTGTGATTTTAAACATCTAAGTGCAAATTTTTCAAATTTTTTCTTCTCTCTCTCTCTTTCTCCCTCTCATTTTAGTCTCGTAAGATCTAGAATGGAAAGGGAGGTGGAAACTGCATGTATACATGCATGCTTTGATGGACTAACAGAATTATTTTGAGAAAACGTAACCTGAATGACATACAATGTACTAATTGTCCCTAACAAGTACTGTTATTTATTTGGCTCGATCTGCCTAGGGGTTGATCATGGTGTGGCAAAGTAGGTCCATGAAGTACCATCTTTTGTATAAAAGAAATTTTAAATTAGATATTTAGAAAATAAATGTATGAAAGCGTTGTACAATAATGCGGTGTTGTTTTTGACCAATTTTTGAAATAAGATCTCTGAATAAGGATACTTTCATCAAGTAAAATTCTGATACTTTATCAATTTCCAAAAATGCCATATTTAGGACTTTTGATCATATAGTACTGAAATTACTTAGTATGTATCTTTATGAATAACAGTTATCGCCCAAGAAAGATTTTTGTCTTCTCGGTCTTAAGATATGGATTTGAAATAGGTAGAATGGTTTAATTGTGTCTGTCTGTCTATTTATCTGTTTGTTCGTCCGTATACGGAACGTTCTCAAACTGTAACTTAGTACCTTTTCAATCTCGTTTTATGATACTTTGCTCATAGGAGGCCCTTAACCAAAGTGCGTGTTATGACTTTGCCCAAAACTCATTTCAAGGTAATTTTTAATACATGACAAAATTTGTTGTTATGATTTTGCTGTTTTGGGGATGGAAGTATTTGTCCCATAAGGACAATTCTAGTTCTTTATCGTCATTTGTCGAGAATAGAATTATAATAGTACAGATAATAGACATAATGATGATGATGATGAAGATGATGATGATGATGATGATGATGATGATGATGATGATGATAATAATGATTTTACTTGAAGTTCCAATGTCCTAACTGTTCATGTCCTAATTTAAAGAAGTAAAATAATTTCGTTTTGCTTGTGACTATGCGTTTTTTCTGGGTTTAAGACAACCTTCTGGACCACATGCAGACCTAATGCATCTTATCTAGAAGTGTTTGCAAATCTAGATCATCTCGAGTAGATTTCTTCGTGTGAAACAAATGGAAGCACATTTGTTCCATTTGATTATGTTGACGATATGCAGCCTTTGAAAAGAAGATAATAATTTTTAAATAAACATCTCTGCATGTGCAGAGAAAAGTGGACCATCGCTTCCCTCTTTCAAACATGCATTTGATAATATAAAATGCAGCCTTGCAAAATATTTAGGACATTCTAATCGCTACATCAATCCATTTATCCATCTCGACAGCAAAACAGCATAAACTTCGCATTTTGTACAGGATAAGGTGAGCATTTACACGATGGTTGAACAATATGGTAATTGCAAGTGCTAAAGTCAAAGCAAAAGGATTTGTTTGAAACATGGTTGTCGTGATTCTGTGGTTAACCATTGCTGTAATATTTTTGCATTGATCAAGCACTTAAAGAGACACTTTGCTCCAACCAATTGCCGTCAGTCAATGACGACCTCTGCCATCGTGACAAGAGCTACTGATATATCAAGGGAGGGCGATCAATGAATGCATCTGTAAAGTGTGCCAAGCAGCAGAAATTCTCAATGACTTGCAAGCTGAGAAGCTTGGGAAAGTGGGGGTGGCAACAAACCAGGCCACATTCTATGGCTATAGTCTGCTTCCGCTAGTGCTGCATCCTGGTTCTAAAGGAGATTAACTTTTATGTGTTCACCAACGTTGAACGGATTGTGTGTAATGCTTCTAATAATAGCTTTGCGAACGTTTAGAATTCGTTTTTGTCTACTTTTAAAGCGTCTGCATGTCCTGCCAGCCATGTCTATTTTAGAATTAATGTAATGGAATCGGAACATATTTTGCTCTTGGCTCATTTCCCTTGACCATTTTATATAATGAAGGTCAATATCATTTAGAAATTGCCATATACATGTATCAGACAGAGGTGTTATCTCTTAAAGTGAAGATAACATTTTATTCATACCTTGCTAATGACCCAAGCCCCTGGATCAATCATTCAAAATTTATTGGAAAATTATTCAATTTCAAATTCTTTCTTGTCTTAATTCATGGAATCGGATCATATTGTACACATCTCTTGTTTACCTCCACAACGTCTGGACAGTAGTCATTGATGGATATTTTCGAAGGCAACAGTCCATTGCTGTTATGAAACACATCTATATTCTATCATCTAGCAATTATTAGCATTAGAAAAAATAGAGTTAATTTGAATTTTGTGATTTTGCAGTTCAGAATCGTTGTAAACTCTAGCTTCGTTTCTAGATAGTGCATGATGTATTGTGCAACTACGACAAATGTGTAACAGGAACTTTGGAATAGATATTTATAGGAATACTGTCAATCATATAACCTGACTATCCCCAGTAACATTTCCGTCAACTCAGCATATTTGAATCCTGAAACTGACTTTAACGTGTGTGGGTCATCTAAGTTCTGTATGTAAAAAAAGAAGAAATGTGCCCTTGGTGTGTTGCCATGTGGTTCATGTAATTAGAAACCTGCTGTGAAATTTCAGTGAGCTCAAAGTGTAAGGATAATCAAAAGACATTTCTTAATTCAAATTATAGCGCAAACCAGCATTACTTTCTACTATTCGCCGAAGGTGTCCTTTGCTCTTATAGATGAGAAACACAAGTAGGTGACAAAAGAATTTTATGGTAAAAACTCATTAAAGAAGCATTTATCATAAAACATTTTTTGACATTTTTGTAAAATTTCCTCCTGCGTTTTAAGATTTCATTCATTTGATGTGTAATGAATTTAAAAGCAACATTGCAAAAATCGTTATATTACTCGGTTATAAACATACACACTTCTTAAAGTACCTCAAATTTCTTTTGACTAAAAATAAGCAATTGTCATATAAAGAGAGATATTCCTGAGCATTCTATACATACACAACATTCCATCTCATGCTGCACAATGCAATTCTCTTTTGTTTATTCGCCTTTTGAGTTGACAAATGATCCCTTATTTTAATGTCATTAACTTGACATGCTATTTGTACTGTATTACAGTAAATAATTCTGGTTATTTACATAGCTAGGCATATTGTGTTGTAATTATCGTTATTCATCTTGTGAAAGAGAAAATCATGAATATTTTAATATTTCCTATCGAACACTCATATCACACAAATCGATTTCAACACTGTTGTAACTTGTATTGTTCGATTTTCTCTTGACTTGTACTTGATATATTGAAATTTAAAAGGTGAATTAAACAAGATAAGTTAAATTAGATATGCTTAATTGAAATTTTGAACAGCGGCTTATGTTTTCTCTTTTGTATGAGTGAGCTAGGAAGGAAATCGGTCATATCCTTCTGCCCTTGAAAAGTCTGTATCAGCGGCAGGAAGCTGGATGAAATTGATTGTCCACAGACGACAATATGTATACTCGGTATATTATTTGTGACTGACAATGGCTGTTTGCCAGGTATTAGTGATTTGTGGAATGTGTGTGACTTTTTAGTGATGTACAATTCATTGTTACAAATATCAAACGTCATACTTTGTCGTGCCATTCTAAATGCCATAGAGCGATCACTCCCAGCTTTCTCACTAGGTGAACCACACTGAAATAAATATGACAATAATTGATTACTTTTTCATTAAGATATGCTTACATTTCTAATACACTGAGATAATTAAACTTCTCCACTACGTATTAATTAAGATGCTTTTTATTGAAGATTATAATTTTCTTCCATTAACAATGAATGAACAGTGAAGTGATAGTAAAATCAGCAATCTGTTTTACAAAACTATCACTCCACAAGATTATATGAGTACTTAGTTTGTTAGTGCATTTATTTGCATTGCCATAACTAATGATATGAATATAGATTACAGTAATGGGCTTAGCTTTGTGTAAATGTACCAAAGATTCAAAGCACGATATAGCAAGGTTCTAAGTACAGTTGGTGGTATGCTTAAATTCTTCCTTTCTTGTCCAATATTAAAACACATAGTTTAATTGAGTCTCTGGTCGAACATTGGGCAAGATAGAAGAGAGTGTATATCGAAAAATTACAAAAGAGGGTAAGGAAAGAATTGAAGACACTGGTGTGCAAGTTATATGTAGAGTTATGAGGGTGAATTGGAAAACGTTGCTTATACATGTATTAGTGATATTTACCCATGCGTCGAGTAAAGCGAATCCAAAGTAAACCTCTATCCACCCTTTGAGCTATATCCAATATACGAATTCCAGTTCATTGTAATATTTAAAAAAACACCCTTTTTTCTTATTTTCAGGATTAAAGTTTTCGGAGAAAGAGCTTGATGATTTACGTTGTCCGAAGTGTAACTTCCAGACTTTCTATCCCAATCAGTACCAAGCACATATTGCCACCCATACCGAGGAAACTCAGAAATGTAAATGCTGTAGCTTTGTCTCCCTTGATAGGGAGAGTCTTCTACAGCACTTTAAGGTGAGGTTTTAGAGTAAATCAGAAAATGCGGAGATAAAACATTTGAAACTTGGAGCTGCAAATTACTGTTCAAACTTTTTCAATAAGTTGATAATTTCTATATAAATCTGATTATAACACACCAAAGGAGCCAAAACGTTTTAAAGATAATAGTATGGCAGATTTTATTAATCTGACGGGGAGAAATTACGGAGAAAACACATTCATCTTCAAAATCAGGATAAGCTGAAACTTTTCAAGTCAGAAGATCGCTAAATTGTTATAGCATATTGCGTTCAGCCCAGTACTAAAAATACCACTACTGCTTTGATGATCAACATTTAGGATGTAGGGTAATTGTTCAACCTTCAACCTGCAGCTACAGTGCATGAGCTACTGTTTCACACACTTTCATGGTCAAATGACACCTAGATAACCATCTCTAACATTGTGCTATATACCAATGATAAAAGAAGATAGCACCATCACTATCTTTCCAGTATTTCCTCTATCAATTCACGAATCTATGAGAAAGGGATGATTTCATGGAGTTCTACAAAGCTATTTTGTAGGCCGACATGTGTGAATTCATTCCTTTTTACCTCCCCTGTTGTAAGAATGTATGGAGCTTGTTCTTACTGACTCTATGGCTAATAAATGTCTAATATTCTTATAGTACATTGTTCCTGGTCAGTTAAACATTTCTGATTTTGTACTTCATCCAAATTATATCGAAATACATTAATTTATTCAGTCTTGAGTATTACGAATGGAATATTAGGGGATATGTAGTTGTTTATTATAATAATAATAATAATAATAATTATTATTATTATTATTATTATTATTATTATTATCTATTGTAATGACACATGCTACACCTCTATGATGTGTGTCTACCAACCTCTTTATGATTACATTTTGAAAATGGGGAAGGGATTTGATATAGTGGTTTAGAAATTACGGCTGCCCTGGTTCGATTACTAGATTACTGAAAAATGTTTGAGGGGTCGAAAACCTTAAGGTCCAGAAAATAGTACAGCTTATTAATTTTTGGTATAAATGCTGATGGTCACTTTAATAACAATAGTTAAAAGTACTACACATGGCAGAATCCGTAGGATTAAATTTTCAAAACGCTCCTTAATAGTACCGTAGCGACTTGCTGGACAGGACTTAATGTTTCTTCTCCGTCCGTCTACCATCCGTCAGGCATTCCGTCACAAAACGGCATCGGGTAACTTGAGCAGGATTCATCAGATTGGAATGAAATTAGGATGTGTACTAAATAATGGAGAGAAGGAGATGCCTATTGATTCTGAGGTTAATTCTAATTCATTCCATTTGGTGCACGCATTTTGACTGTCCCAAAGCATTGTATGACCACAATATACTTGCCGAAAACCAATTCACTCTGACACACTACATACACTTTACATACACAGATACACGAAAAATGCATATGTAACAGGGCTGTAGGAAGCACTTCAAAAGCGAGGACCAAACTTTAAATTTCGTTTCGTTTTGTTACGACCTAATTGTTAAGATCACAGCATCTGAACTTAAGGTAACGATCTTTTTCCAGATGATAACCACAATCAGAGTCAAATCCAATTTAAACTTAAGTTTACTTATGAAGAGACAATGAATCATGTTTAGGAAACTTAAATTAATATCTGGTCCACGAAGCCGTACCAAGAACAGAGATTTGTTTCACACACTAGCTACTCATTTCACCAGTTTGTATTACGTCCTTGACCATAGAGCTTATACCGTCAAATGATCATTTTACCAAAACTGGAGTCTGTTGCATAAAACTATAGAGGTACCATGTATTTAGATGACACAAGTTAGTGTCCGGTCCATAAAGCCTTAGAAATAAATGGCTCTGGTTCTTACTTCATACAGTGAATATCCATGACGCAGGTCTGTCATGACTACCCTAAGCATGGGCGGATCAAAAATTTTTTGAAAGGGGGTTGCAGTCTCCCATGACTAATGTTTTGCACTATTTGGTCTGGAAGGGGTTTGCAGCCCTAAAAATTGGTCGAAAATTACCTTGTATTGGTAAAATTTTCCAACCAAAGGGGTGTTGCAAACACCCCGAAACCCCCTTTAAATCCGCCAATGCTAAGTCATAATTCACTTTGGAAATTCTCTTGTAAGCCGTAGTATAACACTTTGTTACAGAATCACTTTCCTATCCTGACTGCTGTAGTAAACTGATATGGATTTGGATATGTGTTTAGAAAATCAAAATGTGCATAGCCGATAATGAGAGAAAGCAAAGATAGCACAGTGCATATAATGAAATTATTGTTATGATAATGCACCTGTTTCTGGAGAAAATTCAAGTCGAACGTTCTTACTGCGATTACAAACGTTTAAAAACGAATAATATAATTTTAGTCACCTCGAAATATACATCATAATCAGCAAAAGCTGTGATGTGGTCAGGTTTTTACCAGAATTTTAGTAGACTTTGCTACATCATTGGTTACTAGCACTGACTTGTAACTATCACGTCGCACGCATCAGCTGTTGGTGATGGCTCTTTTGGTGAACTGTTGAAAGCTTGTCATCAAATTTCCTATTGGCAAAGTGGGGGTCTAAGATGTGGGGGATTTTACATCTCTGGTTCATGTTTTGATTACTATACGTTGTATATAGAAGACTAAAATATGGTTTGTGTTGAACAAATGTGTCTTCTATATTGATTACTTACGTCTGCTATGAAAGATACGACGTGATTGTGTGCAGTTGTTATTCATTGTGATTGATGCAAATGAATTATTGAGAAAATAAATGAATATAAAAAAGCACTCGATTTCTTCACAAGAAGCATATGTTACTATATACAATAAATATTACATACTCAGTCTTTGCTTGGGTATAAATTCGTGAAAACAGGGCTATTTATCTCCGTGTGCGATAAAATATATCCATGACATTGAACTGTGATCTTTTTTGTCTTTTGAAAATGGCAAAACTCACAGAAAGGGTTGTAAAAGAAATTATAGTAAAGTTTTTTGTTTTGATTTGCAGAGCAGTCATCCGCGATGTATCTGTAATATCTGTGATTTTATGGCAGAACATGCCTACGTCATTAAAAGGCATATGATGAGACATACAGCAGAAGGTTGTACTTGTGAAATATGTGGGAAAACATACAAAGTAAGTACATGTATATATAATATTAATAATATATCCCTTAACTTACCCAAGGAAAAGTAGAAATATAGCTTGCTGGTTTTTAATCTCATCTAAACCAAAAGATTGTCCGTCTGTCGTCAATGTCCGTATGTTAACTTTTAGATGCTTCTCCTAAATCGCTAGATGGATTTTAGCAAAGTTTATATCCTTGTAGTACAAGTGAACCTCTACAAATTTTATGTTTTTATTCAGATCTGTAAAATCAATAAACAGTGGCACTACCATAGATAAAAGTATGCCAAAGAGGATAACCTCCTTTGAAAATCTTCTTCAGAAGGGATGCATGACTTTAAGACCTTATGGTATCAGAATGTTCTAGAAGGATATTCTTTCTTAGAAGGCCGTTAAAGTCAAGTTTGGTCTTTTCATTCAGTTCTGAAAAGAAGTTTTGACATTTTTTTTTTGGTGTCTATTGGGATTTTGTCATTTTTACGATTTTCGGATAATTTCTTAAGATTTTCTCCTTGTATGTTGCTTTTTATGCATTGATTTTGTGTATTTTTACTGATTTTATTATAACAAATACAGTTGGTAAGAAAGGTACTACAGAAATAATTTCCTGGATTGTATGCTTTTTTCTTATGATTAAAAAAGAGGGGATATGCTATTAATTTTAAAAATTTGCTTAGATGGACTTTTCCTTTAGAATTAAATGAAAGATTTTGATAAAACTTAGTAGGTTGGAAGTACTCAAGATCTCCTACTTAGGCGAAACTTTTTTTTAAAATTGGATTACGGGTTTTAAAATTCAAAAATTGGGTCGGTCGGTCGGAAAAAAAAAATACAGAACACTTGAAAACTCAGTTTTTCCAACACTTTAAAACACTCGCGGTTTTTCTGGCCCTCATCTTCAATAATGTCAGCCACAATTAAGTTGCCCAACAGTATAACTTGGGCTAGTCCGACAAATCTGACGAAGGGCATTTTTATCATTTGTCGACAAATGATAAAAATGCCCTTCGTCAGATTTGTCGGACTAAACTTGGGCCTAATCTTTTTAACATAAGTGTAGTAAATTCTAAATTTTAGGGACATAGACATGTTTTTGACTGCTTATATTTAATAATTTATCTAATTGAACAAACGAGAAAATACTTGGGACCCCCTCCTTCATACAATCACTAGTCACCATAATGAATTTATTATGGGTGCCAAAACGTCCTAAACGAGTGCCGAATCGTCTCGATTACGGTGCCGAAACATCTTAATCGGTGCCGAAACATCCAGGTACCGAAACGTCCATTATTCCATCATTCTCGTACCAAATTGGGATTGGAAATAATTGCATTCCTAAAGCAGTGGCTATATACACGACGGTCGTGTATATAGCCGGTAGTGGCTATGTACACGACCGTCGTGTATATAGTCTGTCACAGTCTATATACACGACGATCGTGTGAATAGCCTGGATGGATATTGAAGACCTAAATCAAAGACCTAAATTCTAAAATCACAGAGACTTTCTTGGTCCCAATGTGTTGCCCCTTGAGGTTAGTTGTGCATACATAGACCATAATTGTTGTAGGCTATTGGCAATACTGAGGATTTGCAAGATCGTCGTGTATATAGACCATATATTATGTTGTTGGCTATTTGCAAGATCGTCGTGTATATAGACCATATACATGGGCGGATCCAGAAATTTTTGTCAGAGTGCGTCCAACCAAAAAAGGGAAAATTTTCTTTTAGACGAGGGGGGAGGTTCAACCCCCAAAATGCTCAAATATTACTTTTTTTGGTAAAAATTTTCGGATGCCAAAGGGGGGGGGGGTGGAGGTTCTAGGGTCTATGGTTAAGTCGCACCAAAGCGAAGTCGCCCCAAAGTAAAGTCGCCCTATATCCGTTAAGTCGCCCCATAATGTCAAGTGCCCCAATGTCATGTTAGAAATCGATCTGTTTATGGTGATTGTTTGAGTTATCTATTTGTTCACTTGTAATACATGTTAATTAAATTGATGATTGTGCTACTTATGTCTTATTCTTCATAGAATTAAAAGATTTTAAATTACTAGAGAAAAGTTCTACATCAGTAATGGCAGTATAGATAGACACCAATCGCACGAGGCGACTTCAATTGATATCAATAATTATCCTATAGTAAACATACACCAAAATATTAATTCATAAAACTATATTTTCATCAATAAAAAGATAATTAATAACTCAAACATATATTTGAATATAATGATGAATCTCTATGTGGGGCAACCTTACTTGACAATATGGGGCGACTTATCCGATATAGGGCAACTTGACTTTGGGGCGACTTCACTTTGGGGCGACTTAACCTGACTCCGGTTCTAGAACCTGGTATCCCCCCCCCCCCCCCTTCTGTATCCGCGCATGATATACATGATGCTGTTGGTTATTTGCACAATCGTCGTGTATATAGACTATAATATACGTTTTGGTTGGCTATTTACACGATCGCCGTGTATATAGAGACAATATTGGCTAGTTGCACGCGGAAGGTATGGTCTTTCTTCAAGCTCATTCAAGTTTCTCTTTTCTTCTTTCCACCTTGTGAGCTTCGGTAAGTCTCGGACGTTTACAATACCAATTTCTTCTTCTTCGTTGTCGTCTTCTATAAATCCCTCTTATCATACCAAGGACTTAAGAATTAACAACTTGAAACTTCATAATATACTTACTATGGTTATATTTTTATTTCATTTTTTATAATGTATTAAAGTGTGATTAATATTTGCTCTAGTTTTGTTATTCGCAAGACCGTCATGTATATAGAATATTTCCGCGGTTTTAGCCAGTAGTTGCTATATACACGACGGTCGTGTATATAGCATCAGCCCATTCCTAACCCGATCTATATTTAAAAACGAAAGTACTTGTGCAATCCGAGAGTTAAGTAATTTTATCAACATTTTATTCATATTTTTCACGTTGGTTACCGTAGTTTTATTATTTTTTTTATTGCTTATTTTTATTACTGTCGGCGAGAAATTTGTATTTTATTTTTTTTTCCAAAAGTCAAAAATATACGGTCGGGCGTGTCCGTAATCCAACTAATAAAAAAACGTTCGCCTTATGTTGTTGTTTTTAAATCAGGTCTCTCAAGAGATGGATCCAGGGTGGGGCGACATCGATCTTAGACGGTACCCTCATTTGACAAACTTCTTCTTCAGGCTGACGGCATTTGTCAACAAACCGAATGTATCACAGTGATCTAGATGGGTTTCGGTCTTCATTCGATTCTGAATCAAACTTTTGACATTTTAGTTTATTAACTGATTCGTTGTAATAAACATAATCGACAGGAAATGTGATACAAAACTAATGTCTGGGACGTTTTGCAATTTTATTTCAGAATTAGATGAAAATTTTAATAAATGAATTCTCTAGGGCCCTACAAATGCTGCTGCTTTCATCCAGTTTGGATGTAGATTGGGCAACATGGGTCACAAAGGGTACCATCCTTTAACAAACTTCTTCAAACATTGTGCATAGTTGGACAAACTAAATGCAGCAGAGTGATCTAGAAGGGTGTCATGAAAGAAGTGTTGTTGATTTTGGTTTCATTCTGTAATCAAATTTATGAAGCTTTTTTTTGCCCCGGGTCTTGCAGACCAAGGGGGCATATAGCGTTTTGGTGGTCTGTCCTTCTGTCTTTCCGTCCGCCCGCTTTCAATAAAAGAGGCATAACATTGTAAATGTAAGTGATACAGTTTTTTTTTAAATATTTCACACGTGTATTTCTTGTGGGAAGTCCTTTCTACTAAAACAGAAACTTTTGACCTTGTGATCTTCACCTTGGAGTTTGGCCTACATTTTAGGCAAAATATCTTATGCTCTAACTCTTGAATGGTAAATGATAGGACTTTCGAATATCAAACGTCTGTTTCTTGTAAAAAATACTTTTCTGTTGGTACTAGAATATTTGGCCTTGTGACAATAACCTTTGAGTTTGACTTACTTTCAGGGAATATCCTCTTGCTATAACTTTTGAATGGTTGTAAGTAGTGGAACTTTTATTTTGCACATGTATATTTCTTATGGGAGAATAAGTTTACTTATTCCAACATTTATGACGCTGCGACCTTGATTTTGGAGTTTGATCTACTTTTAGGAAAACGTCTTCTGGCTATAACTTTTGAAGGGTTTCTAGTACCAATATATTTACCTTCTTTTAGAGTTTGACCTACTTTATTTTGGCAATAATATTTGAATGGTTCGTTTGGGTCGTCTGTTGGTCTTTTCGATAGCCCGTCCATCTCTCCGCCTGTTTTGATCATGTGAACATGACCTCTTATGGAGTTTGCCCTTGACCTTGTTATACCCTGTTGTCGACCGGGGGCATCAGTGTTTCACAAACACATCTTGTTTTGGCCTTTTTTCTGAATTAGACATTTCCACACGTTTAGTGTCATCTTCTTGATTTATTTAAAAAAGTAATAAAGCATTTATTTGCTAATGTTTATTAGATATAGGTTACCGTCCAGGATAGATTTCAATTAATGCCGTGACGTTATAGAAGATGCTTTAACTACATATTGTAAACGTTGGTGTAAAAAAGAATACATTGACGGCAAATGTCGTATTTCATAATAGTAACATCAATTACTTTTGGTCGATTAAAAATTCTCATGAAGTTATAGACAAACTTTTTTCGCTAAATTTCAAAGCGACTCAAATTTCTACATTTGATTTTTCTACACTTTATACATCTCTGCCTCATGATTTGATTAAAAGCAAGTTGCTGTCTCTTATACAATGGTGTTTTCACAGAGAATTTAAAAGGTACATATGTACTTCCAATAACTCCGGATTCTTTTCCAACAAACAATATACTTCATATAAATACTGGACTTGCAAGGAATTATGTAAAGCACTAGATTTTCTCATGAATAATATTTTTGTGCAATTTGATGGCAAGATATATCAACAAATAGTTGGAATTCCTATGGGTACTAGCTGCGCGCCTGTGATAGCAGATTTATTTCTTTATTGTTATGAAAGGGATTTTATGGTTTTATTCAAAAATCAAAACGTTTTGACCTCATTGACAAATTTAATAATACTTGCAGATATCTGGATGACATTTTGGTTATCGACAACCCTGTATTCGAACAATTTATATCAGAAATATATCCACCAGAGCTCACATTGAATAAAGCTAATACTTGAGATAAATCTACACCTTTCTTAGATTTAAACATCAAAATAATCAACCACTTAATATATACTAATATTTATGATAAACGTGAGGATTTTGGATTTCGTATTGTAAATTTCCCTTACTTAGATTGCGATGTCCCTCGACTCCCATCATATGGTATCTATATATCTCAATTAGTTCGATTTGTCAGAGGCTGCACCGATGTTTTGGACTTTCATAAACGAAATTTACAAATTACTACTAAACTTTTAAATCAGGGTTACAGATATCACAAGCTAAGAAAAACATTCGGCAAATTCTTCAGATCTTATTCGGAACTTCTATCTAAATTTGGAAATATTTCTTTTCAACAGTATGTATCCAATGGAATTTCCCATCCTAATTTTTACGGTGATCTCGTATATAAACTAAGGAAAGTAAAAGGCTCCAATAACGTTATTTTATCATGTAATAAAATAGTCAAACGTCTTCTAAATAGACAATATGATATTGAGATCATCAAAAAGACTATAGGTCTTGTATTTGGCCCCTCTACGGCCTTATGCAGACTTTTACTTGAATGTTGCACGCTGACTAACAGGGCGGTGGGGACTATATGACGGGCCTCGTCCAAACCTCTTTCAGAGGAGACATGGTCCTGAACCTCGTCCCCTCTGACTGTTAGTCGGGACTCCTACAGATCTAGGGTCTTAGCTCGCTTTCAGACTGTCAGAGCACGGTTTATCATGTTGATGTCGCATATATTTTTATACCATTATATGTTTTACAATACCTTACGTGTTTATATTTTTATGACCTCTCAATATGCGATACCTGTTGACCCTTGTTCTTTACATGGAGGATTATTTATAAATTTTTAAATGTACGTCCTTTTCTTGTTCTGCTGTTACGGTGAGTGGGAAGGTGGGCCCATAAACCGGTTAACCCCACCATTTGTTTGGCTTTTGTCAAAATAAATGACCGTCCTAAGTCAGTATCGTAATTGCACTACAATTAAATATTTTTGTAATGTGTTATATGTGCTAGTATATTATTTATATTCATGTATTGTATAGCTCCATGGTGACTTCTGCCACATAACTGAGCCAGTAACTCCTCTTTTTTCTTTCTTAGAAATTATTTATTTCAATGGCTATTTGAAAGTTTCATGTCAAAATCTAGTTTTCCATAAAGGCCAGTTCTGGCATGCTGAAGGATAGTGGTTTGAAATCATGCAAGAGTTCTCATTTTATTTTACACTAGAACAAGTTTTAAGTGGTGTACAGAACTCAGTAAGTCACATTAGAAATCAGATGCTTGTTTACAGTCCTTTGTCAGTTTACAGTCCTTTGTCAGTTTACAGTCATTTGTCAGTTTCAGTATCTTTTAAAGCAAGAGAAAATATGTATCTGCAAATCTTGTCAAGCTATCAGTTGTTTGTGAATAAAGTAATTATGTTCAGGTAAGAGAAATAGGCTGATATGTGTCCTTGTTTTAAAGAAGATTAATTATGTCTGAAAATTTCTAAAAGTCTCCCCGTCTGACCCCCTTTCCTACCCTTTCAGTCCAGTTTGGGATTTTTTATTTGGTCTTGTGAAATTGGTAGACATTGAAACGTTAAACTTTTCTAGATCCATATCGCCTGCCTGCCCACACAATCGGAAAAAGCTTCTCACAAACTTAATATTGCCTTCACACCAATCAACACCTAATCATGGTAATATTTGTGTGACTACAGTTGTAAAATGAGTAGTTCAGCCAGTAACTTTGAGACAGCGAAGTTTAATGTATATTGGATATTCTAATTCACATAATTGGAACAGGCAATTATAAATTATTAATGAAATATCAAACAGAAAAATCACTTACGGCCAAATTTTTGTATACATTTATAGATCTGCATGTATAAAATTTTATAAGGGGAGACCAGTTTTCAACAATTCCTCTAATACGCGCATAATAGGAAGGAATAAATTTCAACCAAACAAGTAAATAGTGAGAAAATTTTTGTATACATTTATAGATCTGCATGTATAAAATTTTATAAGGGGAGACCAGTTTTCAACAATTCCTCTAATACGCGCATAATAGGAAGGAATAAATTTCAACCAAACAAGTAAATAGGGAGAAAAAGGTATATTCAGAAAAAGAGGACCCCTTTCTGTTATACACTACAGGAGTTTAGAATAATGACAATAAGAGAGAATGGTTCTACCGGTACAATGAAATTTAACTGCTCAACTTTTTATCGGATTATATTATTATTCAGCTCGGAGCAACTATTTGCTGGACTGATCAGTTATAGCTTTGCTTAGTAGCTGACTTATATTAGCAAGAGACCATGCAAAACAGAACACGATGTGGCAACCACGCACTCGTGTTAAAAGCCTTAGAGAAGTGGGCATTACCTGCTTATCGATAACGTCCGCGATTATGCCTCGTTAGGTTTAACGTGTAGTTATTTTAGTTCTGTATAAATATGAATGCGCGTAAGATACTTGTCGAAATGAATTAGTGATCATACTTAGTAAAAAATAATTGACTTTGACAACACACATTGTTGAAAACGGATTTTAAGATCAGTGAATGCTATATGTAGGATTTTTAGATCAGTGAATGCTATATGTAGGATTTTTAGATCAGTGAATGCTATATGTAGGATTTTTAGATCAGTGAATGCTATATGTAGGATTTTTAGATCAGTGAATGCTATATGTAGGATTTTTAGATCAGTGAATGCTATATGTAGGATTTTTAGATCAGTGAATGCTATATGTAGGATATCGCTTTACATTACGTTGGTAACGTATCACCTCCGCCAGTATTCTGTGGTGGGCCATTTGTCCAGAGCAATTTTATACACCACTCGCCTTTAATTGTTATTACATATTTTCTCACAGGCCATATCCTATTATGATATACATATTTCCATCATAACAAAGCCGAACTTCCTGTGGCTTCTCGTATGCCAAGGTAGTGATCTGCAAATAGCCGTGTGGCCGCTACATATAGAATTAATAAGAGGATGTAGATTCAGTACTGACCTTCCATGTTCTCCTGTCACCTTCCTCTAATACCATAGTCGCTTTTCATGTTTATTGCCATGCAGATTGATGGCTCAGGTTACATACCTAATTAAAATTCTTACATATATTTTTCAGTTTTCTATTTACATATAGATCCATTCCGTTAAATTGCAAAGCGAAGAGTTCTGGATTAAGTTTTAAAATGGTGTACTTTGTTCGACCATTTCCAAATTAAGTTTTGTATTGCAATGCAAAAGGGGACTTAATTTTTACGGTTAAGATTGGAAGAATGGCCACGATGCGTAATGGTGTATGCTCTCTCTCTCTCTTTCTCTTTCTCTCTCTCTTAATATATGTACTTTTGCGTTTGATTCGTGTAGGATTTTCAGTTTTATATAACTTAAAGAAATATGAACAAAGGAAAGTGATGCTTTATTGATATGTAGATAATATGATTTAAATAGAGACATCATGACGGTAAATTACTTTCAAGAAATCATTTGAAAGAATTTCTTTCATTAATATTTCCGCCATAAAAGTTAGCTCGTTTTACCATTATATTCAATGTTTTGAAGTGGAATTCCTTCACATTAAATTCGAATGACAATTCATGATTTTGACTTTGAAGAAAGAACATCAGCTGTTGAGAAACTCTTTAGAAATGAATCACGCGACAACGTGTCACACGTATTGCAGTAATAATCTCCGCTGTATGATAAAACAGGAAGTGAATTCCTGTATAATTAGACATGTAAAGGATTGCATGCAGTATTCCCACAGTGGCCTGCATTAAGCAGCATCGGAATCATTAGATATTACATGTGAATAGATGGACCATATTTTTTATGCTGAGTCATCTAATTTCTGATATAGGCCGCTATCATTATCAATGTTCTATTATTATTGTAAACCCCCATGAACTATTTCAGTAATTGATTTAACATTGTCGAATTCCTTTCATTCCCTAGTTTCAGTTCCCCTCAGCAGTTTATGAATGAAATTGGCAGAATATGAATTGAAAACAATGTGTTGAGTGTGATTTTTTTTTTGCTAAACCATTAAGCCAATAAACGATAGATAGAGGAAATTGAACATTAGAAATGCATGCATTGTTAACAGAATAATGTTTTATTGAGAGAGTGGTTTGGCTCTGTTTAACGTTCTAGATTGGTGTAGGCAGAAAAAGAGGAAATGACTGGTAGAATTTACTGACTGGAAGCCAGCAGTTATCTATTTCTATTATACTCGGTGCATTCCAAGTGACTAGTGCGATCAGTATTTCATTGATGCCTTAAACACAGAACAGTACTGAGGGGTTCATCAAGATAAACACGTACCTTGTCAAATAGTGTTCAGAAGGAAGCTTGAGTTTAATGCGATTTGACTTATTCTGTTTTGTATTAGCAGTATTTCCGCTCATGTTAAAGCCGTTTACAGATTATTATAGTATTTTGGTCACCCAGTATTCTGATATTTTGTAAGGTTACTTTGTGACAATAGTGCCCTAACACACAAATAGTATTGTGTTGTGTCCTTCTCTGCTTGATGTATGATGGCGTCGCTCATCGGTTTTTGTTATATAAATACTACATGAAGCATGTTAACCATTTTATACAATTGACTGGTCATATATGATCGAACTCAGATCACTTGGTTGATTATCCAGCGTTTAACCATAACGCTGTCAATTTTGTCTCAAGTAGTCGTCTGAACAGATTATGTGTATACCAATATGACTGTGTTGCCAATTTAAATCATTTAGAAACACCCAACTCAGGGACTGAAGGTCACTGTACCAGAATCAGTGAAATTAGTATTCATATATATATGTAAAGCAGAGTCAATATACATAGCACTTATTTACTTCAATACTATGTACATTTATTTTAGGACCAATATATTTTGAAGATGCACGTGAAGATGGTCCACATGCCGGCAGAAATCCTTTTCGAATGTACAGTATGTAGCAAAAAATTTACAAGAAAGGCCCATCTGAAGCGCCATCTAAGAATTCACGAACCCGAAAAACCATTTAAGTGTCCGCACTGTGATTATAGGTAAGATCTAAAAGTGAAATGATCGTGTAACGAATCCTATTGTCCGAAATTGTAAATACAGGTAGGTTCAAACAGAAGGATAGTGACGGATCTTGAAACCATCATCTTAATGTACAATGGATTTTAGTAAAAACATTGAGGATACGTCTTGTAAATTGATTACTGTATTCAACCATCCTGTGGCCAATTGATATAAAAACAGACATGCAGAAGGATGTGAAACCCTTGTTTGTAATTAGTTTTAGCCTGTAACGTACTTACACGGGAAAGAGGTAAAGTGCCGGTCATAGATGAGGACTTCTTGTCGCATGTCATTTACAATTGTTTGATGTTGGATACTGTCACTTTAGATCACTTTTTATAATTCGCCCAATAATATGCTCTTATCTATGGCATATGACAACAAAGTGTTCATTATAAAACAATAGGAGTCATTTATAAAGCAGCATTTCTTATAATGTATATACCTTTAATTTATTTATTTGCATTTTTTCAAAACAATTTTGCATGTTAATGTACGATAACGATATGAAAAATGTTCAAATGCACAAGTAAAAAATGAAAGGGAAATATGGCTATAAGTAAGTTTATGACAGTAAATGAAGCGAGGTGATCGTAAATCATAAATGTGTGTGGATTAGTGTGTGGTGTGACCAAGATTGTCCTGAGAATAGCCGTGGAGACGATGATGAGATAGTTATGATTGCTTGAATCCCAATGCATTTTCTAACCCCTACATACCGTAGTTGACCCAGGCCATTCACAAGCATTCACCTCGTATGACCAACCTTTTTATTGCGAACTTCCATGGCTATCTTCTTCATATTTTGATTTTTGCCGTCAACCTGTGAAAATTGCTGGGCAGTGGAGATTTACACGTTTTACTGAATGACTTGGTAACTTAAACCTCCATTTCCTGTGATCCTGGGATGGTCTTTAGCCGCTTGTAAAACCCTTCGGCTACATTATGATAATTGTTTGCCGCATGAGTTTGACTTCAAACATAAAACATATTTTGGAGTTTTGTGTTACTTTTTATATGGTTGTCAAATCTCAGATGGGAGGTGGCCATGTCATGTTCATTGTTATACATAAAAACAGTCCTATATTATTTTGCACATGTATATGTTCAAAGAAGCTTACAGTTGGCACAAAGAAACATTCTCTTATGGAGTGTTTATCAGTAAAGAGAATACATTAACTATTTGTATTGACATATTATGTCCTTGTTATACATCAATACACGCTTATAAAATCTTAATAAAATATTTTCAATCTTCTAGCGAATTTTTCTTAATTCTCCATGTCGGTTCTCGGTTCATATGCTACTTTGAGCATTGTATTAAGAGGAAAAGCTATCTAATATTGTTAAAATGAAGCGTAATGCCAAAACACTTCTAGATTGTTTTTATTCCTGAGTAGAAATCCAGGTTTCGCATATCGTTGCACCTGTCGATATTATCTACTGCAAGGTCATTGCATTTGGGGTCATTTGTCAAGGTCAAATCCATATCTATGGGTACTCAAACTGCCACAGAATGAACTTTTGTGTACGTGTAGACATAAGTTTCTTACCTACGATGTTTAGTTCATTAAGAGTTATCTTTATAAAGCTTCGTAGTATTATAGGAAGTCAATTATGGGGGCAACTCGCAATGTTACGGTCTAGTTCGTAAAGGTGTCTGCTCTGTGCTGTAGGTAGGTGCACACAGTGGCAAATCTATACTGTTGTAGTCGTTTCGCAACTTCCTCATCCCTTTTATATCAGGTTTATAAATACTGATTATATATTTTCATATGCATTAACAACTTTACATTATAAAATATATCACATCATTTGAAAGCAACTGATTTAAAACATACTTTTGTGTATCATCGTAATTTTTTTTTAATTTAATCAAAACGAATTTTGTACTGGAAATACTACATTCTAAAGCATTTTTAATCGTAGTTTAACGATTTTCTTTAGAAATTTATTGCTGTGTATCTTATTTCGCTAAACTCTGGTTCTGTGCCCAGATTTCCCTTAAAACAAAACACAGATAAAAACAAAAACATCACTTATCTTGTATGTTTACCTGAAGAACATTTTCTAACGATTATTACACATTCTTGCAAATCAGCATGTTTTAATGGTGTTATCTTGTAAATTAGCCAATTGAAAGTCGTTCGTGAGGAAAATGCACTACAATAACATACAAGGTTCTCATGGAAGTTAGCATTTATACGTACACTTTGTTGGGAGTGGGACAGACTTCAATGGTATTAAGATACGGTAATCTTGAATTTTTTCAAATTATAGCCCATTCATAAAATTTGATGACTCTAGGGTTCAGTAGAAACTACATAGTTGAGTGGCTTATTCTCCATGACTAGATCGATTCCTTTATTGTCCGCGATCACGGTGATAACTTACCTTCCCTTGCACCCCAAAAAGTGGATTTATTATATTTAATGTAAAATCCTGGCTATCTTTATGCATATTTTACAACCCTTGAATTATTGCTTTTGACTGTGTATATTTTCTTTAAAACATGATTGAATGCCAAAACCAATGTAAATGTTCTTGTATAGGTAGATGATTTCTGTTGTTGTTATTTCTATTTAACTTACTGAATTTTTCGAGGGTATTACTTTTTGTAAGCATATGACTATTTACGTATATTTCTTTGAAATATTTCCTAGAAATATATGGTTTACTAAAGTCAATCATATGATTGTTCCTGAGTTTTCTACATTTAGTATAATCGTTGTGCATTTATTTTCTCTTCCATTACAAGAAGTGATAAAATCTTCTTAATATTCATATAATGCTGTGTATATTATATCTATTGCACAGAGGCTGTGAAAGGTCAGATATATCCAAACACATTCTCATTCATGAAGAGCCACGACATGTATGTGAAGTTTGTTGCAAAGCGTTCAGACACATTAAAAATAAGTTACTTCATCTGAAAAGGTAAGAATTGTAACACATTATTGTTATAATACAGGATTGTACGCAGTTTACATTCCTCAGCAACCTCCCACACCTTTTCCGAAAAGAGCATTTTCCTCAACTCTTGTACGTGTTTTTCCTGGCTATTATCAAAAGATAGAAAATTCTGTTGTATATAAGTTATGTATCAGTGATTATGATGATTTATATTTGTTTTACCTCACTCTACAATTAATACGTTTATATTACGTTTATGGATACGGATCTGCCTGATGTATTGCATAGAAATTTATACCTTTGCAACGGATCTACCCACGGCAGTGAGGGATCTTTTCAGGTTTTTTTTCTCCAAGGTGCCAGTATCTTTACATTTGGAATTTTGGTCCCATGTACATAATGCCAAAAGATCGATATTTGGGGAAAATTGGCACAAATTTTGGGAAAAATCAGTGAAATTTCCATTGTGAAGGGTCCTTATAACGGACCTGATTTGAAGAAAAAAAACCCAATGCTTTTACATGCCACACCTAGGTTGACATGGGAGCTCGGTTTTTTTACTGTTTTAACTGAAAGTTTAGACGCGGTTGAGTTCACGATAGGAGTCGAACCCGGCACTTTTTCTGGCACCTCATCTGCTAAGCTACACGGGTCTATCAGTGATGGAAAGAAATAATATGGGGTGATCATATTACAAAATGTGTAAATGGCTTCGATCTGTATTCTTAAGGAAGTGATAAACTGTAACTAGTCTTTGGTCATGGCTTGTAACAAACTTCATTTTTAATGAAAGGTTAAAAGAAAAAAAAAAGATATGAAAAGCAGAATAATGTGCAATATCAAGAAAAACATTTGCTCGTTAATGGACAAATATCATGGCTTTTTTTTAACAAATAATGAAATACTCATTCCATCCGGGTTTTTTTTAAATTAGACATTTGAAAATTTTGACAATGCTTTGTTGAGAGCTTCAGTAGTATGTCCTGAATCAAAGTTTTTCAATCATATGATATATATGTAAACTCTTTTCAGGCATAATGGACAACGAGATTACAAATGTGGTGTATGCGACTTTTTCGGATATACTTTCACGGATATTAGAAAACATATTGAAAGGAAGCACTCGGAGATTAAAACTTTATTCTGTGATAAATGTGGTGCAGCATTCAAGTCGGAAGCAATACTCAGGGTAAGCCCATATCATGTCCAAAACATTTGCGTCCAAAACCCTTGCCTATTCAAGATTTAATGTACTGAATTGGTTACAAAACGCTCCCACTACCAGCCTCGTATTCCGTCAGTGTTGTATCCAGAATACTTAATTCGTACAGAATAGAAGGAGGGATGGCTTAGTGGTATCGCGCTCGGCTCCTGATCGGAAGGCCGGGGTTCAAGTCCCGCTCTGGTCATGCCGGTGTCTGTCTTTCGGATGAGACAGTGAAAACCGAGGCCCCGTGTCGTGGTATGCTTCGGATGAGTCCTTTGCAAAGGTCAAAATGTGTATGCCCCGCATCAAGCAGATGCTGTCACCATATACGTGAAATATTTGGTTGTGACATTAAACAAAATCAATCAATCAATCGTACAGAATAGGAATTGATGCTCAGGAAAGTGTTTGAGACGTAATTACATATGCCAAGGTATTAACACATTTTTATTCATCCCAAAGAGTACTCACTTATCCAGACAAATACACAGTTTTCCATACCAATTTCATTTACGCATTTTTAGTCATGGACGCCCATGTACTTGTCCCAGAGGACGAACATCCCAAGAAATGTGCACACTTTTACCAACAGCAAAAAGGCGGGAAACATATTTCCCCCAGCACATACGAGCGATCATTTAATTTTGAAATAAGAAGATTTTCTGCTGTCATTGTTTGGTAAAAACTTAAAATAAATGTGACATTTCGGACTTAATTGATTTGAAAATTATTATTTTGACCAGCAAGTTACATCCTCTGATTGATTGGAAAAGAAACTGAGTAGCCTACCTTAATAATTAAGTCGTTCCTACCACTTAAATGGTCGTCCCTTACCCCTTCTTACCAGTATTTCATGTAGACTTTACATTAATACTACATTTACAGTGATCAACTATATATAGCCATCACAGTAATATGACCTTTACAGTGATCAACCATAACCTTCACAGTAATATGGCCTTTATAGTGATCACCATAACCTTCACAGTAATACTGCCTTTACAGTGATCAACTTTAGCCTTCACAGTAATGCTGCCTTTACAGTGATCAACCATAGCCTTCACAGTAATATGGCCTTTATAGTGATCACCATAACCTTCACAGTAATACTGCCTTTACAGTGATCAACCATAGCCTTCACAGTAATATGGCCTTTATAGTGATCACCATAACCTTCACAGTAATACTGCCTTTACAGTGATCAACCATAGCCATCACAGTAATACTACCTTTACAGTGATCAACCATAGCCTTCACAGTAATACTGCCTTTACAGTGATCAACTTTAGCCTTCACAGTAATACTGCCTTTACAGTGATCAACCATAGCGTTCACAGTAATACTGCCTTTACAATGATCAATCATAGCCATCACAGTAATACTGCCTTTACAGTGATCAACCATAGCATTCACAGTAATACTGCCTTTACAATGATCAACCATAGCCATCACAATAATACTGCCTTTACAGTGATCAACCATAGCCTTCACAGTAATACTGCCTTACAGTGATCAACCATAGCCTTCTAAGTAATACTGCCTTTACAGTGATCAGCCATAGCCTTCACAGTAATACTGCCTTTACAGTGATCAGCCATAGCCTTCACAGTAATACTGCCTTTACAATGATCAACCATAGCCATCACAGTAATATTACCTTTACAGTGATCAACCATAGTCGTCACAGTAATACTGCCTTTACAGTGATCAACCATAGCCTTCATAGTAATACTGCCTTTACAGTGATCAACCATACCTTTCACAGTAATACTGCCTTTACAATGATCAACCATAGCCATTACAGTATACTGCCTTTACAGTGATCAACAATAGCCTTCACAGTAATACAACCTTTAAGTGATCAACCATAGCCTTCACAGTAATACTGCCTTTACAGTGATCAACCATAGCCTTCACAGTAACACGGCCTTTAAGTGATCAACCATAGCCTTCACAGTAATACTGCCATTACAGTGATCAACCATAGCCTTCACAGTAATACTGCCTTTACAGTGATCAACCATAGCCATCACAGTAATACTGCCTTTACAGTGATCAACCATAGCCATCACAGTAATACTGCCTTTACAGTGATCAACCATAGCCATCACAGTAATATTGCCTTTACAGTGATCAACCATAGCGTTCACCGTAATACTGCCTTTACAGTGATCAACCATAGCCATCACAGTAATGCTGCCTTTACAGTGATCAACCTTAGCCAACACAGTAATACTGCCTTTACAGTGATCAACCATAGCCATCACAGTAATACTGCCTTTACAATGATCAACCATAGCCATCACAATAATACTGCCTTTACAGTGATCAACCATAGCCATCACAGTAATATTACCTTTACAGTGATCAACCATAGTCGTCACAGTAATACTGCCTTTACAGTGATCAACCATAGCCTTCATAGTAATACTGCCTTTACAGTGATCAACCATACCTTTCACAGTAATACTGCCTTTATAATGATCAACCATAGCCATTACAGTATACTGCCTTTACAGTGATCAACCATAGCCTTCACAGTAATACAACCTTTAAGTGATCAACCATAGCCTTCACAGTAATACTGCCTTTACAGTGATCAACCATAGCCTTCACAGTAACACGGCCTTTAAGTGATCAACCATAGCCTTCACAGTAATACTGCCATTACAGTGATCAACCATAGCCTTCACAGTAATACTGCCTTTACAGTGATCAACCATAGCCATCACAGTAATACTGCCTTTACAGTAATCAACCATAGCCATCACAGTAATACTGCCTTTACAGTGATCAACCATAGCCATCACAGTAATATTGCCTTTACAGTGATCAACCATAGCGTTCACAGTAATACTGCCTTTACAGTGATCAACCATAGCCATCACAGTAATGCTGCCTTTACAGTGATCAACCTTAGCCAACACAGTAATACTGCCTTTACAGTGATCAACCATAGCCTTCACAGTAATACTGCCTTTACAGTGATCAACCATATTCGTCACAGTAATACTGCCTTTACAGTGATCAACCATAGCCATCACAGTAATACTGCCTTTACAGTGATCAACCATAGCCATCACAGTAATATTGCCTTTACAGTGATCAACCATAGCCTTCACAGTAATATTGCCTTTACAGTGATCAACCATAGCCTTCACAGTAATGCTGCCTGCCTTTACAGTGATCAACCATAGCCATCACAGTAATATTGCCTTTACAGTGATTAACCATAGCCTTCACAGTAATTCTGCCTGCCTTTACAGTGATCAACCATAGTCGTCACAATAATACTGCCTTTACAATGATCAATCATAGCCATCACAGTAATGCTGCCTTTACAGTGATCAACCATAGCCTTTACAGTAATACTGCCTTTACAGTGATCGACCATAGCCATCACAGTAATACTGCCTTTACAGTGATCAACCATAGCCATCACAGTAATGTTGCCTTTACAGTGATCAACCATAGCCTTCACAGTAATATTGCCTTTACAGTGATCAACCATAGCCATCACAGTAATACTGCCTTTACAGTGATCAACCATAGCCTTCACAGTAATACTGCCTTTACAGTGATCAACCATACTCGTCACAGTAATATTGCCTTTACAGTGATCAACCATAGCCATCACAGTAATACTGCCTTTACAGTGATCAACCATAGCCTTCACAGTAATACTGCCTTTACAGTGATCAACCATAGCCATCACAGTAATACTGCCTTTACAGTGATCAACCATAGCCTTCACAGTAATACTGCCTTTACAGTGATCAACCATAGCCATCACAGTAATACTGCCTTTACAGTAATCAACCATAGCCATCACAGTAATACTGCCTTTACAGTGATCAACCATAGCCATCACAGTAATATTGCCTTAACAGTGATCAACCATAGCGTTCACCGTAATACTGCCTTTACAGTGATCAACCATAGCCATCACAGTAATGCTGCCTTTACAGTGATCAACCATAGCCATCACAGTAATACTGCCTTTACAGTGATCAACCATAGCCATCACAGTAATACTGCCTTTACAGTGATCAACCATAGCCTTCACAGTAATACTGCCTTTACAGTGATCAACCATATTCGTCACAGTAATACTGCCTTTACAGTTATCAACCATAGCCATCACAGTAATACTGCCTTTACAGTGATCAACCATAGCCATCACAGTAATATTGCCTTTACAGTGATTAACCATAGCCTTCACAGTAATTCTGCCTGCCTTTACAGTGATCAACCATAGTCGTCACAATAATACTGCCTTTACAATGATCAATCATAGCCATCACAGTAATGCTGCCTTTACAGTGATCAACCATAGCCTTTACAGTAATACTGCCTTTACAGTGATCGACCATAGCCATCACAGTAATACTGCCTTTACAGTGATCAACCATAGCCATCACAGTAATGTTGCCTTTACAGTGATCAACCATAGCCTTCACAGTAATATTGCCTTTACAGTGATCAACCATAGCCATCACAGTAATACTGCCTTTACAGTGATCAACCATAGCCTTCACAGTAATACTGCCTTTACAGTGATCAACCATACTCATCACAGTAATATTGCCTTTACAGTGATCAACCATAGCCTTCACAGTAATGCTGCCTTTACAGTGATCAACCATAGCCATCACAGTAATTCTGCCTGCCTTTACAGTGATCAACCATAGTCGTCACAATAATACTGCCTTTACAATGATCAACCATAGCCATCACAGTAATACTGCCTTTACAGTGATCAACCATAGCCTTCACAGTAATACTGCCTTTACAGTGATCAACCATAGCCATCACAGTAATACTGCCTTTACAGTGATCAACCATAGCCATCACAGTAATACTGCCTTTACAGTGATCAACCATAGCCATCACAGTAATATTGCCTTTACAGTGATCAACCATAGCCTTCACAGTAATGCTGCCTGCCTTTACAGTGATCAACCATAGCCATCACAGTAATATTGCCTTTACAGTGATCAACCATAGCCATCACAGTAATACTGCCTTTACAGTGATCAACCATACTCGTCACAGTAATATTGCCTTTACAGTGATCAACCATAGCCATCACAGTAATACTGCCTTTACAGTGATCAACCATAGCCATCACAGTAATACTGCCTTTACAGTGATCAACCATAGCCTTCACAGTAATATTGCCTTTACAGTGATCAACCATAGCCATCACAGTAATACTGCCTTTACAGTGATCAACCATATTCGTCACAGTAATATTGCCTTTACAGTGATCAACCATAGCCTTCACAGTAATGCTGCCTGCCTTTACAGTGATCAACCATAGCCATCACAGTAATATTGCCTTTACAGTGATTAACCATAGCCTTCACAGTAATTCTGCCTGCCTTTACAGTGATCAACCATAGTCGTCACAATAATACTGCCTTTACAATGATCAATCATAGCCATCACAGTAATACTGCCTTTACAGTGATCAACCATAGCCTTCACAGTAATACTGCCTTTACAGTGATCAACCATATTCGTCACAGTAATATTGCCTTTACAGTGATCAACCATAGCCTTCACAGTAATGCTGCCTGCCTTTACAGTGATCAACCATAGCCATCACAGTAATATTGCCTTTACAGTGATTAACCATAGCCTTCACAGTAATTCTGCCTGCCTTTACAGTGATCAACCATATTCGTCACAGTAATATTGCCTTTACAGTGATCAACCATAGCCTTCACAGTAATGCTGCCTGCCTTTACAGTGATCAACCATAGCCATCACAGTAATATTGCCTTTACAGTGATCGACCATAGCCATCACAGTAATACTGCCTTTACAGTGATCAACCATAGCCATCACAGTAATGTTGCCTTTACAGTGATCAACCATACCCTTCACAGTAATATTGCCTTTACAGTGATCAACCATAGCCATCACAGTAATCCTGCCTTTACAGTGATCAACCATGGCCTTCACAGTAATACTGCCTTTACAGTGATCAACCATACTCGTCACAGTAATATTGCCTTTACAGTGATCAACCATAGCCATCACAGTAATACTGCCTTTACAGTGATCAACCATAGCCTTCACAGTAATACTGCCTTTACAGTGATCAACCATAGCCATCACAGTAATACTGCCTTTACAGTGATCAACCATAGCCTTCACAGTAATACTGCCTTTACAGTGATCAACCATACTCATCACAGTAATATTGCCTTTACAGTGATCAACCATAGCCTTCACAGTAATGCTGCCTTTACAGTGATCAACCATAGCCATCACAGTAATTCTGCCTGCCTTTACAGTGATCAACCATAGTCGTCACAATAATACTGCCTTTACAATGATCAACCATAGCCATCACAGTAATACTGCCTTTACAGTGATCAACCATAGCCTTCACAGTAATACTGCCTTTACAGTGATCAACCATAGCCATCACAGTAATACTGCCTTTACAGTGATCAACCATAGCCATCACAGTAATACTGCCTTTACAGTGATCAACCATAGCCATCACAGTAATATTGCCTTTACAGTGATCAACCATAGCCTTCACAGTAATGCTGCCTGCCTTTACAGTGATCAACCATAGCCATCACAGTAATATTGCCTTTACAGTGATCAACCATAGCCATCACAGTAATACTGCCTTTACAGTGATCAACCATACTCGTCACAGTAATATTGCCTTTACAGTGATCAACCATAGCCATCACAGTAATACTGCCTTTACAGTGATCAACCATAGCCATCACAGTAATACTGCCTTTACAGTGATCAACCATAGCCTTCACAGTAATATTGCCTTTACAGTGATCAACCATAGCCATCACAGTAATACTGCCTTTACAGTGATCAACCATATTCGTCACAGTAATATTGCCTTTACAGTGATCAACCATAGCCTTCATAGTAATGCTGCCTGCCTTTACAGTGATCAACCATAGCCATCACAGTAATATTGCCTTTACAGTGATTAACCATAGCCTTCACAGTAATTCTGCCTGCCTTTACAGTGATCAACCATAGTCGTCACAATAATACTGCCTTTACAGTGATCAACCATAGCCATCACAGTAATACTGCCTTTACAGTGATCAACCATAGCCTTCACAGTAATACTGCCTTTACAGTGATCAACCATAGCCATCACAGTAATACTGCCTTTACAGTGATCAACCATAGCCTTCACAGTAATACTGCCTTTACAGTGATCAACCATAGCCATCACAGTAATACTGCCTTTACAGTAATCAACCATAGCCATCACAGTAATACTGCCTTTACAGTGATCAACCATAGCCATCACAGTAATATTGCCTTTACAGTGATCAACCATAGCGTTCACCGTAATACTGCCTTTACAGTGATCAACCATAGCCATCACAGTAATGCTGCCTTTACAGTGATCACCCATAGCCATCACAGTAATACTGCCTTTACAGTGATCAACCATAGCCATCACAGTAATACTGCCTTTACAGTGATCAACCATAGCCTTCACAGTAATACTGCCTTTACAGTGATCAACCATATTCGTCACAGTAATACTGCCTTTACAGTGATCAACCATAGCCATCACAGTAATACTGCCTTTACAGTGATCAACCATAGCCATCACAGTAATATTGCCTTTACAGTGATCAACCATAGCCTTCACAGTAATGCTGCCTGCCTTTACAGTGATCAACCATAGCCATCACAGTAATATTGCCTTTACAGTGATTAACCATAGCCTTCACAGTAATTCTGCCTGCCTTTACAGTGATCAACCATAGTCGTCACAATAATACTGCCTTTACAATGATCAATCATAGCCATCACAGTAATGCTGCCTTTACAGTGATCAACCATAGCCTTTACAGTAATACTGCCTTTACAGTGATCGACCATAGCCATCACAGTAATACTGCCTTTACAGTGATCAACCATAGCCATCACAGTAATGTTGCCTTTACAGTGATCAACCATAGCCTTCACAGTAATATTGCCTTTACAGTGATCAACCATAGCCATCACAGTAATACTGCCTTTACAGTGATCAACCATAGCCTTCACAGTAATACTGCCTTTACAGTGATCAACCATACTCATCACAGTAATATTGCCTTTACAGTGATCAACCATAGCCTTCACAGTAATGCTGCCTTTACAGTGATCAACCATAGCCATCACAGTAATTCTGCCTGCCTTTACAGTGATCAACCATAGTCGTCACAATAATACTGCCTTTACAATGATCAACCATAGCCATCACAGTAATACTGCCTTTACAGTGATCAACCATAGCCTTCACAGTAATACTGCCTTTACAGTGATCAACCATAGCCATCACAGTAATACTGTCTTTACAGTGATCAACCATAGCCATCACAGTAATACTGCCTTTACAGTGATCAACCATAGCCATCACAGTAATATTGCCTTTACAGTGATCAACCATAGCCTTCACAGTAATGCTGCCTGCCTTTACAGTGATCAACCATAGCCATCACAGTAATATTGCCTTTACAGTGATCAACCATAGCCATCACAGTAATACTGCCTTTACAGTGATCAACCATACTCGTCACAGTAATATTGCCTTTACAGTGATCAACCATAGCCATCACAGTAATACTGCCTTTACAGTGATCAACCATAGCCATCACAGTAATACTGCCTTCACAGTGATCAACCATAGCCTTCACAGTAATATTGCCTTTACAGTGATCAACCATAGCCATCACAGTAATACTGCCTTTACAGTGATCAACCATATTCGTCACAGTAATATTGCCTTTACAGTGATCAACCATAGCCTTCACAGTAATGCTGCCTGCCTTTACAGTGATCAACCATAGCCATCACAGTAATATTGCCTTTACAGTGATTAACCATAGCCTTCACAGTAATTCTGCCTGCCTTTACAGTGATCAACCATAGTCGTCACAATAATACTGCCTTTACAATGATCAATCATAGCCATCACAGTAATACTGCCTTTACAGTGATCAACCATAGCCTTCACAGTAATACTGCCTTTACAGTGATCAACCATATTCGTCACAGTAATATTGCCTTTACAGTGATCAACCATAGCCTTCACAGTAATGCTGCCTGCCTTTACAGTGATCAACCATAGCCATCACAGTAATATTGCCTTTACAGTGATTAACCATAGCCTTCACAGTAATTCTGCCTGCCTTTACAGTGATCAACCGTATTCGTCACAGTAATATTGCCTTTACAGTGATCAACCATAGCCTTCACAGTAATGCTGCCTGCCTTTACAGTGATCAACCATAGCCATCACAGTAATATTGCCTTTACAGTGATCGACCATAGCCATCACAGTAATACTGCCTTTACAGTGATCAACCATAGCCATCACAGTAATGTTGCCTTTACAGTGATCAACCATAGCCTTCACAGTAATATTGCCTTTACAGTGATCAACCATAGCCATCACAGTAATCCTGCCTTTACAGTGATCAACCATGGCCTTCACAGTAATACTGCCTTTACAGTGATCAACCATACTCGTCACAGTAATATTGCCTTTACAGTGATCAACCATAGCCATCACAGTAATACTGCCTTTACAGTGATCAACCATAGCCTTCACAGTAATACTGCCTTTACAGTGATCAACCATAGCCATCACAGTAATACTGCCTTTACAGTGATCAACCATAGCCTTCACAGTAATACTGCCTTTACAGTGATCAACCATACTCATCACAGTAATATTGCCTTTACAGTGATCAACCATAGCCTTCACAGTAATGCTGCCTTTACAGTGATCAACCATAGCCATCACAGTAATTCTGCCTGCCTTTACAGTGATCAACCATAGTCGTCACAATAATACTGCCTTTACAATGATCAACCATAGCCATCACAGTAATACTGCCTTTACAGTGATCAACCATAGCCTTCACAGTAATACTGCCTTTACAGTGATCAACCATAGCCATCACAGTAATACTGCCTTTACAGTGATCAACCATAGCCATCACAGTAATACTGCCTTTACAGTGATCAACCATAGCCATCACAGTAATATTGCCTTTACAGTGATCAACCATAGCCTTCACAGTAATGCTGCCTGCCTTTACAGTGATCAACCATAGCCATCACAGTAATATTGCCTTTACAGTGATCAACCATAGCCATCACAGTAATACTGCCTTTACAGTGATCAACCATACTCGTCACAGTAATATTGCCTTTACAGTGATCAACCATAGCCATCACAGTAATACTGCCTTTACAGTGATCAACCATAGCCATCACAGTAATACTGCCTTTACAGTGATCAACCATAGCCTTCACAGTAATATTGCCTTTACAGTGTTCAACCATAGCCATCACAGTAATACTGCCTTTACAGTGATCAACCATATTCGTCACAGTAATATTGCCTTTACAGTGATCAACCATAGCCTTCACAGTAATGCTGCCTGCCTTTACAGTGATCAACCATAGCCATCACAGTAATATTGCCTTTACAGTGATTAACCATAGCCTTCACAGTAATTCTGCCTGCCTTTACAGTGATCAACCATAGTCGTCACAATAATACTGCCTTTACAATGATCAATCATAGCCATCACAGTAATACTGCCTTTACAGTGATCAACCATAGCCTTCACAGTAATACTGCCTTTACAGTGATCAACCATATTCGTCACAGTAATATTGCCTTTACAGTGATCAACCATAGCCTTCACAGTAATGCTGCCTGCCTTTACAGTGATCAACCATAGCCATCACAGTAATATTGCCTTTACAGTGATTAACCATAGCCTTCACAGTAATTCTGCCTGCCTTTACAGTGATCAACCATATTCGTCACAGTAATATTGCCTTTACAGTGATCAACCATAGCCTTCACAGTAATGCTGCCTGCCTTTACAGTGATCAACCATAGCCATCACAGTAATATTGCCTTTACAGTGATCGACCATAGCCATCACAGTAATACTGCCTTTACAGTGATCAACCATAGCCATCACAGTAATGTTGCCTTTACAGTGATCAACCATAGCCTTCACAGTAATATTGCCTTTACAGTGATCAACCATAGCCATCACAGTAATCCTGCCTTTACAGTGATCAACCATGGCCTTCACAGTAATACTGCCTTTACAGTGATCAACCATACTCGTCACAGTAATATTGCCTTTACAGTGATCAACCATAGCCATCACAGTAATACTGCCTTTACAGTGATCAACCATAGCCTTCACAGTAATACTGCCTTTACAGTGATCAACCATAGCCATCACAGTAATACTGCCTTTACAGTGATCAACCATAGCCTTCACAGAAATACTGCCTTTACAGTGATCAACCATAGCCATCACAGTAATACTGCCTTTACAGTAATCAACCATAGCCATCACAGTAATACTGCCTTTACAGTGATCAACCATAGCCATCACAGTAATATTGCCTTTACAGTGATCAACCATAGCGTTCACCGTAATACTGCCTTTACAGTGATCAACCATAGCCATCACAGTAATGCTGCCTTTACAGTGATCAACCATAGCCATCACAGTAATACTGCCTTTACAGTGATCAACCATAGCCATCACAGTAATACTGCCTTTACAGTGATCAACCATAGCCTTCACAGTAATACTGTCTTTACAGTGATCAACCATAGCCATCACAGTAATACTGCCTTTACAGTGATCAACCATAGCCATCACAGTAATATTGCCTTTACAGTGATCAACCATAGCCTTCACAGTAATGCTGCCTGCCTTTACAGTGATCAACCATAGCCATCACAGTAATATTGCCTTTACAATGATTAACCATAGCCTTCACAGTAATTCTGCCTGCCTTTACAGTGATCAACCATAGTCGTCACAATAATACTGCCTTTACAATGATCAATCATAGCCATCACAGTAATGCTGCCTTTACAGTGATCAACCATAGCTTTTACAGTAATACTGCCTTTACAGTGATCGACCATAGCCATCACAGTAATACTGCCTTTACAGTGATCAACCATAGCCATCACAGTAATGTTGCCTTTACAGTGATCAACCATAGCCTTCACAGTAATATTGCCTTTACAGTGATCAACCATAGCCATCACAGTAATACTGCCTTTACAGTGATCAACCATAGCCTTCACAGTAATACTGCCTTTACAGTGATCAACCATACTCGTCACAGTAATATTGCCTTTACAGTGATCAACCATAGCCTGTACAGTAATGCTGCCTTTACAGTGATCAACCATAGCCATCACAGTAATTCTGCCTGCCTTTACAGTGATCAACCATAGTCGTCACAATAATACTGCCTTTACAATGATCAACCATAGCCATCACAGTAATACTGCCTTTACAGTGATCAACCATAGCCTTCACAGTAATATTGCCTTTACAGTGATCAACCATAGCCATCACAGTAATACTGCCTTTACAGTGATCAACCATAGCCATCACAGTAATACTGCCTTTACAGTGATCAACCATAGCCATCACAGTAATATTGCCTTTACAGTGATCAACCATAGCCTTCACAGTAATGCTGCCTGCCTTTACAGTGATCAACCATAGCCTTCACAGTAATATTGCCTTTACAGTGATCAACCATAGCCATCACAGTAATACTGCCTTTACAGTGATCAACCATACTCGTCACAGTAATATTGCCTTTACAGTGATCAACCATAGCCATCACAGTAATACTGCCTTTACAGTGGTCAACCATAGCCATCACAGTAATACTGCCTTTACAGTGATCAACCATAGCCTTCACAGTAATATTGCCTTTACAGTGATCAACCATAGCCTTCACAGTAATACTGCCTTTACAGTGATCAACCATATTCGTCACAGTAATACTGCCTTTACAGTGATCAACCATAGTCGTCACAGTAATGCGATGTTTACATTGATTAAACTATAGTCTTCATGGTAATGCGATATTTACAGCTATTATAGTATTGCGACTTTTACAGCGATCAACCAGATATGGCATACATACTCATCCCCTGTTGAACCAGTGGATACAGTGTTTTCGCTGTGTTGTCTTTTATTCCTTACATTGCAGCATAGTTTTACATCAGTCAAACATGATATTTGTTTACAATCTGAGCTTGAAATATGTATATTATGCGACAGTCAAAAAATAGATCTGGCTTTATGTCCGGTTTTTCTACTTATGAAACTTTAAGGCATTTCACAAATTTATATGACCCTGTGATCTGGACATTTGACTTTTCATATTGTTTTGTTATTGCTATCGTATTATTATTATTTTTTTCATTATTTCTTTTTTTTTTTTTTTTTTTGGCCGAAAATTGTCACCTTATGAAATGCCAAGCTTTATCTATTAAAATTCTTTTGTGTGCATGTCCTTGGTGATTTTTGTCAGACAGCTTTGTCAGATGTCTTCAGTTTTCTCATTTATTCAGTGACATCAGACTGATTTTGATACTAAAATAAACAAAACAAAGACGTTTCAGTGAGAAATCTGTTCTTATTAAAGGACCATCAGAAGCAGCAATGTGAGATGTTTATGATCGAACAGGCCCTAGCTATTGCTACATCTACCGGGACCACAAGTCAAGCTACAATACAGATCCCTTCATCCAGTCTTACGATGGACACCAATAACTTCATAGATACAGAGCACGTCAACATCACAGTAGAACAAGTCAACATGCACGGTAAGATGACGTTGTGACAGTAGTAGTAGGAGTTATCTTTCTTTGGCCATTTTATTGCTTGTATCGTACAGGTTAAAGACGAGCAGTATCCTTTCCCGGTTGTGATGATTCGAAGTCATTTCTTCGTCAAAACCCTACATATTTGCCAATTTGTGATCGTAATATGATCCAGAAAAATACTGGACCTGCTGCTGATATCGAAACATATAAACTCACAGAAGCTTTACAAGTATTCACTGTGTTGATATATTGCTATTATACTGCACTACATTTCCTCTAGTATGTCAAAACAAACGAACAAACAAAATAAAAAAAAACAACAACAACAACCAAGCATTTGACTTAATAAATTATTGTGCGAACGCGAAGTGTAAGATTTTCACTTGAGTATAGATATGTTCATTTACACATGAATGTTTTGTAAGTCACTGAAAAGTGACCAACATCGTGTAGTAGATATCCGGGATAACGTTTTGACACTTAACAAACAAATTTTGAAAAATTATGACCTTGTCCGTCTGTCCATTCTTAAACGTTTTGTCCGAATTTAAACTTTTACATTAATACTTAATTAATGTTCCTTTCCCAAATTTTATCAAATTTTATAAGAGTTAAGCATCACAAGAGCTTATGGACCTGGGTCCGGCGCCATAAACTGAGAATATACTTAAGTCATGATTTCATATTCCTCTGTTCAACAATGAATTAATAACTGGGATTTAGATTTTATTGAGTTGTATTCTATCCATAAAACGAATTAAACCATTCTGCATGACAATTTATTTGAATGATTGATAATGGAATGAATTAATATGAAATAATTGACTTAAGTATTTTCTCAGTTATGGCAACGGACCCTGGACTTTTCAGATTAATTGATTGAATATCGATAAAGTTCTGATTATTAATTAAAAAGAAGAATGTTGCATGTTACATCAAACAAAAGCACATTTCTTCAGAACACAAGCATCGATTTTAATGAAATTTGACAGGGTATAAAATACCCATTTTGTCCTACAAGAATTTATGTTTTTCACCCAAATTTCCTCAGGGATGGACCCAGGGTACGGCTTAGTAAATCCACTGGTATTATTCCTTCGGTTATTCGTCGACCATGCAGCGATAAGTAACAAAACAGAAGTTGTCTTTCTTTGTCCGTAAATCGGCTAAACGCTACTGGCCATCGCAATAAGTGGAGATAATGCCATTACCTGGCAGTCGTTATACGTTACGTTGTACGTCAGTGTGTATGATGATTGCGACTAATCTCGCCGACATGCACGAAGTCATTGCAGCAATATGATGGAGATGACATTTCTATTCCGCCATCAAAATTCTTTTGATGACATTTATAATATCATATAAGGCAATCTGACTAGCTATGTTCTGTTATAGTCACTGCTTTTGCCCAAAACATGTCATTTCTTTGTCTTAAATGTTGTCATTCACGCTCCAGAAATAATTCTTAAATCTTAACTGGCAGGAGGCAGTTCACAGAGGATCATGAACGAAAGGTCTTTTACATCGGTTGGTGTTAACGAAATAAACGCTTATTGATTGCCGCTAGCTTACGTTGTCATGATGTTCAAAGTTTTAAGTTTTGGGTCAATTAATTTGTTAAAAATCGACTTTTATAGCCGTATTACAAACAACGATAATCTTGCCATGCCCGAGGAACATAAACTATAAACCACAAGAATGCGAACTTGTCCCATTTTTCACTAGTTTTTCATGTTTACTTTGCATAAATCTATGGGGGTTTTATTCGTATTTGAAGGGGGGATATAGGTGATATAATGCTCAATATGGGGCGGATATATGCTGACATAAACGGCGATCCAATGGATATATATGTAAGAACTCGGACCCGCAACTGTTTTGATGTGGTTTGGGTTGATGTCCACCGGACACTGAAATCAACAGGAAGCAATTGAGATAGGAACATGAAGGTCATCGACGGTAATGGATTGATGACAAAATATGATCTATAGATCCTTAGGATGAAGAGGAGGTGTAGGAAAGATGAGCTAAAGGGAATGGGATTAATATTCTGATGAAAAAAAAAGAGAGATTAAATGCTATTGAACATATTTGTCGTTATCGTTTAGTCAGCAAAATGGGGAATTTGCTACAAAGGAAACAGCCCTTTTGTCCTTTCCAATGAAATGTCAGTATACAAGGAAGTAGGAGATGTATATAATTCTAGAAATGGGAAGTAGATTTTACCACGTGGAGGATAAAGATAAATGGGAGGTTTCTGTTGGTATTTTAAGGTCACAATCTAGGTCAATTTAGTGAAAATAATGTGCAAGCTATGCCCATATCAAAAACTTGAAGTGATTTTGCCGGCAGGATGTGACGTCTGATCCATGTGGTGGATCATGAAATCTGTTCAGTTACATTGTGAATTTGATGCTTCTGTCCGTTATTTATGTACAATCGTATCAACATGCACAAACGTACAAATAGAGATAAGTTAACTACACTTTTTTCAGACAAAAAAAAATCGAAAAGATGCTTGGCATGGAATGTATGATTTTAGCTCATATTTCAAATTAAAGTTTCATATCACATTGTGACAACAAGTGTACCTCCTCCTTTTATACATAAGAACACGGAAGATCTTAAGGGTTGGTATATTTTGTAGCAAATTTTAAATGCGGAGCTGTCAAAAAGAATGAATTTGAATGCATTAGTACTTGCAAATAATCACTATCATTTTGTATCGATTTCATTCTCTCCATCTCTTTCCACAATATTACAAAGTCGATGGCTAATGGTTGTAATACCAGTTATTAGAAGAAAAATCCGCCCGAGAATCGTATTTTCTTGTATACAATAATTTTTGTGGGCAACATTGTACTAGTATTTGAATTGAAGTGCGAATACCCAGTTGAGCATTTTGTCCGGGAGGAGACACGGATTTATCTGTCGGATGATGTACCAGATTCAATATGACGTTCTCATGTTGCGTAACTATTTAAATAATGCACTCTTGCGAATGTCATTGAATGTCAATGCAACTAGATATGAATGCATAAACGGCAAACCGCCGATGTTTGATGGTACAGGAGTGCATGTATATTGAAAACAAGTCCACGTGTCTCTTTCATTGTCCTGTGAAGAAGAACTTTCGCTTATCGTTATTTACTTCATTCACACTGTCTGGTACATTTTTTTCTCATTCAACTTAATGTTGAATTCAGTTGTGCAACATAACACAGAACCTGTGGATATGGGGTTAATTACTCTTATTAGCAACAGTAGCTGAATTACCTTGTGGGAATCACTATAACCCGAAATGATTAATGCTTACCTAGATAGACATCGCATAAGATTAAAGGAATTATTTCATATGAAGCTATTAACTATAAGTTTATGAGATATATCAACTAAATCATCGATCCACGGCCTCGCAATGTGTTCAGAGACGGGTAATTTGTGGGGTTCCGCTGGATTCCAGTGAATAATAAAAGAAAGACAACACAGCCTCCACTACCTGGTACCAGGGAACTATAGACTGAAAGCACTTTACACTTCACTTAAGTATTACATAGGTGCAAAATCATATTCAACCGAGCTTGCAGACTACGTATGATTCATTCTTACATTTAAAAAAATTGCATATACAGTAAACTAAAAGGTCATCAGTTTACATAATGCCGATATTTATACAGAATAAATTTCACATTCTGTTGATTTCTATTATTTTGTTCGTATATTTTGTATTTTAGTTTATGTTACGCAAAGATTATATCACTTATATAGTGATAGCATCTGCTTGAAACAGTGCACAGACATTTAGACCTACGTCAGGGAGTCACCCGAAGTAAGGAGTTTACGTGAGCTAGTTTATTGTGACACGAGACCACAGCTTTTTACTGTTTGATCCGAAAGACAGGACACAGACTAACCACTGTTGGCCTCAAGCCCTGAACCCCTTGGTCAGGAATTTAGCAAGATATCGACTGCACTACGTATCATTTATTTGTGAAGTATAGATCTCTGTGTCAGCTGAAGTGAACAATCTCTCTCTCTCTCTCTCTCTCTCTCTCTCTCTCACACACACACACACACACACACACATTTACACACATTGACATATCCACACATGCATGACACATGCGCATTCCATGTCAAGATTACAGTGTGTTTCTTTCCCTAGGTCGGAACAAGTTTCCTATATTTCTTGTGTTCCGCTTTCATTAAATCGGAAATCGACGTTTTAGTATTGATCATGCATCCTGAGCTCAGCAAAAATCCGAAAGTCATGGGCCCTAGGGCATGAATGTAAGGAATGTTATCGCATGCATAACATTGCTGAATACACAGCATATCGCTGTATACAGGTAGATATGCAGAACGATGCAGGTAGAGAAATACAGGATATCCCATAACACTGTAATGCGGGCGTTGATTGGTCTCTCAGACATATTTTCATTCAAGTTCGTTTAACTACGTGTTTGACTTTGATTTTACGAGAAGGATTTACTTACAATATATTGTTAAAGCATCTATAATCAGAACATGTCAATGTGTTTTTATATCATTTTGCATGGGAATTCACTTTTGGCGTACAATGAGCGTTTTATTGCGATGATAGATTGTGTATTGCAGTGTAGCTATGTCAAGCAGGAATACCTTTTTCCTTTTAACATTGATTCTGTTTTGAGATTACTTGATTATTAACCGTGTTTGTCAATAACACTCATCGACAAATCAAAGATTTTAAAAGATAATTCATGAATACGTATTACTAAACGTTTTAAGCCAAAGATTTATTTCTTTCATTCCTCGTTTAGGGATTAACAGCACGATTCACTCTTAAAATCAGTGATATTTCTGTGATGTTTTAATTTCTGAATTTACTTGGGGTGATAAATACAAAAACTAAAACATGACGTTACTCTCATTAGTGTCATTGACTTAAGGTATTTTGTCATCTGTGTTATCTCGGGATCACATAGATTACATGCGGACTGTGTAAGGATCCTTTTACCAAATAAAGCCTGGCAACTTGTTCCTGCCCACACACTTTTAAAATGGTTTATATTGTCACATATACCCGCATTTCACCCACTTATTAACCTGTTTATTCAATATTTATTTGGAGAATAATGATTCATACTATATCGCGTGAATGACGACCGATTAACATAAACACGACGTCATATTTAAACGTTTTGCTTTCTATTCTGACGATAGGACAGAACATGGAACGGACCTGTGGTTTGTGCTTGCAATCTTTGTAGCGTATTGAGACATTCAACAATTTTGTAATAATTTTCTTTTTATGCCCCGGATCGATAGATCGGGGGCATATTGTTTTTGTCCTTTCTGTATATGTATGTTTGTTTGTCTGTCTGTTTGTTTGTTTGTTTGTCTGTCCGTCAACTTTAACCTTGGCCATAACCATGAGGGATAGAGACTTCATATCTCACATGCGTACTCAACTAATGAAACCTTTTCAAATGACACCAATGTCGATGACCATTTACCTTGACAATGACCTTCACGCTAAAAATAAGTTTTTGGACTTTGTTGCCACCGGGAAAATTAGTATTTGACAAACACAGCTATTTTTCTCTCATATTTTTGTTTATTTATTGTTTTATTTATTTAATTGTCTATTGTTCTTTTTCTTTCCCTCTTTTTGTGTATGTGTGTAAATGGAGACATTAGACATATGCTCATTTATAATAGATATGGAAACTTTAAGGCGGTAGGGTTGTTAGTTTCGTTTAATTTTGTTCAATTTATTTCATTCTATTCAATGTATAACATATAAACAGAGCACACAATGGTACACACCAACAAAATATATGAAAATTATATACAATATATGCAATTATATACAATATACTCAAAGGCTGATAATGAAATTAACTACAATAAGTACACAGAAAATTTTAGTTTACATAAGAAAGTATAGTTTTGCGGAGATTCATTTTAAAATTATCTAATATTGTTAATGCTCGGTAATTCAGCTATACCTTAAAAGCACAACGTCTTGTATAGGTGGTAGAGAGATATAAAACAAGGGAAATGAAAATAAAATTATGTTCTTTTTCAACTTCTTTTTCAACTTCTTTTGATCTCTGTTTATTGTATTGAGTCTAAATTCATTTACATCGCCACATGTCCTTCTTGAAGGTTGTGCTATGAAAATTTTAATTCATCAAAGTGTTTCTCATCGGACAAGAGGACTGGCTTGAATAAGTAATATTGCAAAATTAAATGACAGGAGAAATGCTTGTATAAGATCATGCGTCATTGACGGTACGTATTATGTTATGACGTTGTCCGTCCGTGCGTGCGTGCATCCGTCCGTCCGAGGTCATGTTTTCCGGCCTTTTTTGTAGTTTTTTAAGGTATTGGATTGAAACTTGGCATATAACTTTATACCAATAAGAGTATGTACCAGTTCGCATTTCGGCATGATTGACTTGGTTTTGCCAGAGTTATGGCCTTTTAAGAGTTTTACAGTTTTCATTAATTTTTTTCTACAGTCCTTCAAGGTACCGGATTGAAACTTGGCATATCACTTTATTTCAATGAGAGTATGTACCAGTTCGCATTTCGGTATGATTGACTTATTTTGCCAGAGTTATGGCCCTTCAAGAATTTTATAGTTTTCATGACTTCTTTTCTTTCAAAGTATTCGATTGAAACTTGGCATATAACTTTATTTCTACGAGGGTAAGTACCTGGTCGCATTTCAAAATGATTAACTTGGTTTTGCCAGAGTTATGGTCCTTGAGCTTGGAAAAAGTTTTTTGATTAATAGCATTATGGCAGTTTCTGTGGGATATAATAATACATAACACTCTGATAAAATAAAAGAATATGCCTTTCGATTTCCAAACTACCTTTTTTGTCCGTAAAGAGTTATGGGTCTAGTGAATGATGTCATAGCTGTATTTTCGTATAGCGTTGGGCTTAAACCTGTCCGTATGCAGGTTCTGATGATGTCATAGTCACAATTCCGTATGGCGTAGGACGTTAACCTTTCTGACTGCAGTTTCTAGTAATGTCATAGTTACATTTATGTATGACCTAAGTCGTTAACCTATCTGCCTGAATGACGTAGGGCGTTAACCTATCTGCCTGTAGTTTCTGGTACTGCCATAGTCAGATTTGCGTATGGCATTAACCTACCTGTCTTCGGTTTCTGGTGATGTCATAGTTATATTTCCGTATGACATGGATCTGTATTTAATGATGTCATAGTTACGTTTCCGAATAACATATGGCATTAAGATATCATCTGCTTGTAGTTTCTGATGTCATAATTACCGTATATCTCCATAGGACGGTAATCTCTCTGTCTGCAATTTTCTTTTATGATTTGTATGATGTAGGGCATTTCCTTGTGTCGGCAGTTTTAGGCCTTAAATTATTTATGCTCCCCGAAAAATTTCGGGGGAGTATATAGTCGCTGTCGTGTCCGTGTGTCTGTTCGTCCTTTAAGGGCTTTGGGATAAAGGTCATTCAAAATCATTTCTGAAAGGCCAAAGTCACTTATTAACTATGACCTAAAATACCATGAAGTACTTACATCTCCCACACATTTCATCAGAATTTGATCATACTACACCACAATGTTATTCAGGTTCAGGGCTTTTTGGACAAAGGTCACTCAAGGTCATTTCTGAAAGGTCAAGGTCACTTATTTACTATGACTTAAAATACAATGAAGTGCTTATGTCTCCTACACCTTTCATCAGAATTTGTTCATACTTCATCATAATGTTATTTAGATTAGGGGTTTTGGACAAAGGTTACTCAAGCTAATTTCTGAAAGGTCAAGGTCACTCATTAACTTTGGCTTAAGATACCATGAAGTACTTTTATCTCCTACCACTTTCACCAGAATTTGATCAGACTTCACCAAAATGTCATTTAGGTTAAGGGCTTTTGGACAAAGGTCACTCAGGGTCATTTATGAAAGGTCAAGGTCACGATAAAATTTTTTATTTCATGACTAATCAAGGTCAAGCTTACTCATTTTATTTTAAGATACTGTGATCACTTGTTGTTCTATAGTTGACTCAATTGGATATCCATATGATACATTGAGATTTGAAATCATCATCAATTAATACAATGATTTCCTACATATTGAGTCATTCATTTCCTTCATCATTGCTGTGCTTCTTGGAGCATCCATCAGTTTTACTGATTTTTTGTATATGAATTGAGTCATCAATTTTCTGCATTATAGCTGCCGTTCAGGGAGCATCCATCAGTTTTACCTATACTCTAGTGTTAAATTATTGTATTTCAGAGAATATCACTCTAGTATTGTTTAACGTTCTTTACCAATCGTCCTGATATTACATATGGTATAATATATGACGAAAAAACCGACAAAATGCGCATTAAAATCGCCGTGAACACTTATTATATATATTTCTTGGAAAATTATTTTTGTGTTACCAAAGATTTTGTGCAGTTAAAAATTGAAGTCATGGTTTTGTTTGTTTGTTTGTTTTTTTTTTGTTTTTTTTTTGTTTTTTGTTTGGTTTTTGTTTTTTGTTGTTTTTTTTTGGGGGGGGGGGGTGTTTTGTTGTACAGCTGCTATATTTTTTACCAAAAATATGTTTCATATAAATTTCATGGTATCTTTATATTGCTGAATCTAGTAATAAAAGGGAGTTTATTTCTAAAAATAATTCTGTGCTTTCGAAATTGGATATTCGGAGGTATATAGATTTTGTTCTGTTTGTTTGTTTATGTTCTGTGGAACAAAACTTAATATTGGTCATAACATAAAAACAGTAAGAGGAAGAACTATGACATGTAGCATGTGGATTCCTTTTGACAGTACCTTTTTATTGATGTCATTTTATATACTTTGACCAGGATCTTTGATCTATTTTTCAAGAGCTTTGGTATTGGCCGTCGTCTTGGGACAATAGTTTCACTAGCACATTTGTTTATTGAGAAATTGATTACCAAGGATAGGAAATCTCTTTGTGAATACAGTTAAACGTCTCTGATATATCCGAAAGTATGGTATGGGTTATGTATAACACAGCCAGAAAAAAATGCTCTCCCTTTCGAAACCTCTTCCATTGCGGAGTCTTTAATTGGATGACAGACGGATGAATGACAATTCATCTATGACCTCTACTGATGAGAAAAATAATGTCTCCATTACACATTCATTGAAGAAATGACTGTTTTGCAAGCTGGTGGCCTGGAGCAGTGTATTTGTTGTCCATGAATACCGCGCATTCCGGACAAGATCATCTTTTATGGACAGGACTGTGTCTGGGATGACCAGCATGTCCACACAATATCCATGTCAATTCACAATCAGGCTTCACTTCTTCATTTCCTGTCCTTTGTAGGCGCATTCTATGGTAGTCAGAAACAGATCGTTGTAACCTATCAATTTTACAGTCATTTTTTAAGTTCAAGAATTTAGTCAGGGTCGATAACCATATGGCGGATTCTACTGTGTATTTTGGCGCAAAAATAAACCAAACTTTCAATAGGAATGTAATTATATTTAACTTAGCTGCATAAACCACCCAATACATTAAAATAAAAATAAAGTATTTGCGGAGACTGAATGCTCTAAGAATTGACTTTGTACTTTAGTCATATTTATACAAGATTCCCATCTGTCCATAACGAAGAGGAGGTGGTGGTAAGAAATTCTTACCTTGTTTTGTGGATGATACCACCTACTTCGGGTAAAGAACGTTGTGCACAAACTTTGAAAAAAAAAAGTGGTTAATCTATACGATACGTAACATCAGCTTATCGGGTACGTGAAATGATATACGAGGAATAGAAAACAGTGCACCATCACAAGATAAATTAAAAAGCCCAAGACTATGATGTTATGGTGGGAAAATATTTCCCCATTTTGGAATTTTAGCAAGTTCATCCACCTAATGACTCACTTGTTTGAGTTATAGCTGTATTGTCATTTCATTTCAGATAGGTAAATATCGGATTTAATTATCTTGCTGAAATCGGACACGTTTTCTATTTGTGAACGTCGGCCACCGTACATCATTCTCCCGTAAAAATACAACGGACAGATTATGTACAGTTTATATGTATAATGCTGTTATAAAATATATTACCACCTCAGTTCCATAAAGGTAAATATACATATTACCATGAACCAATGCTGATCAGATTTAATGGTATGGGACAGAAAAACTTGCCGCGAACATAAAGAGCTTCTTATTAAGGGCCGTGAAATGAGAAGTACTTTCTTTACCTTGCCAATTATGATCGGTATTTGCCTTTCGCCCTAAGTAAGAAGGATGGAACTTTACTTCACATTTCTCTATCGCTTTGATTTGTCGCAAATCGTTGAAGTGAAGATAGCATAAAATCTATAATAAAATGTTGATTGCTGGTCACTTATCTGAATAGAGGCTAAAACAAAGGAATTCTATGTCGTTTATATGCTTCTTCCGACTCGCCTGCCGGACGACTATTCCTCCCTGCCGAGACCTGGTTATATAGTATACGTTCATTAAGTCACAGAGTCTTATTAATCGAATAATTATAAAGGAGATGCTGAAAGGATATAGCAGCTCCCGCGAAGGTTCCACACTTAAGCAGCATGTGGTCATATAAATGTACTTAGGTGGAACTTTGAGGAAATACCCCAGTCATCAACAACTTTTATAGAATTCATTGGCTAGAGCCGGTGTACGTAAGTTCACTGTGATAAACATTCTCCCGTCCCATAATAAGTACAGTACTCTAGTTCAATTTTCGAAAGTTTGCAACACTTTCAATATGGTTAGCTCACCCGAGTCGAAAACTCGAGTGAACTATAGTCATATTCTTGATTAATTTTATTTATTATTTAATTAATTATTTGTTTATATAGTTATTTATTTTTGGTGGTATTAAGGGGTTTTTTGCGGGGTGGGGTGGGGGTGAGGGAAGAGTTGTTTTATTATTATTTAGCGATGCTTGGGGGGGGGAGTTATTTATTTATTATTATTAATCTTCTTTTGTTTTCTTTTTGGTTCGGCGTCCATTTACTCTTAATTTTTCAACAGATCAACTGCTTAAGAGATTTCATCGAAATTGGACAGTAAGCAAGTACTCAAGGGCTTTTTTCTCAATCCAGTTTGATCCAGGGTTCGACCAAGTAGGTCAAAGAGGGTACCATCATTTGTCGATCTTTTTCAGATGGACTGCATAGAATGAAAAGGAAAAAGAGCTATATCAGAGGGATCTGTACGTGATCACACGTCCATCGATAACTTTTTATGTAACCGACTTATACTTTGCAACGACTGAGAGTTCTTTTAAAATTTTTAATAAACAGATATACTCAAGTTCCTTCGTTTATTTATTTTTATGTTTTATTTTCTTATTTTCTTATTTTTTTATTTATTTATTTCTTTTTTTGTTGTTGTTGTTGTTGTTGTTGTTGGGGGGTTGGTTATTTTTTTTAACCTTTTCCTAATCCAGAGTGAAGATTATTCCAGGAATAGGTTCATGGTGGGCTAATGTTGCAAAATTTTAAACAAACGTTTTGGCGTTGTTCTCTCTCTCTCTCTCTCATTAGACCGCAAAAACAGCTTTAGCAACTTATGATGGACTTCTTCGTCAGAGCTAAACGAAGAGATGGATCCGGGGTTGACAACATAAATCCCCAGAGGGTACACTCATTGACAAATTTCTTCTTTGTAACTACCTGCTTAATATGACAAATTGAATGCATCAGTAATCTTAAATGGTTTCTTGAGTATGTTAATGTTATTGGTTCCATTCCAAAATCATTTTTGTTTTTATTCCTTTCTATGTCTTTTCCAACCTTTGATTGATTTTATCATCGTACATTTGTGTATAATGTATACTATTTGATTTCAATGAAATAAATGTTATCGTGAAAAATTGGGTTGCAAAATAATTTTAAGGATTGTTCCTTGTGTAAAGACTTTTCCATTGATACCATAGCTAATGATCTTGTGACCTTGACCGTCATGTTTGACGTACATTTGACCTAATTTGAAACATTTTAAACAAACCCTAAAACTTTAACATTGTCCTTCGCTTTTAAACTGTGGGAGTTATGAGTTTGATATTCTATATGTACGTTCCATGTGGCAAGACCTTTCCATTGGTAACATTTCTAAAACTTTTCCTTGGCCGTACCTTTTTAACCATGGGAACGAAGGCTTGCATGTTGCGTCTTTGCACAGTTGTTTTCCTGGAGTTTAAACCTATTCATTGATACCATAATTCATTACCTTGCCACCTTGGCCGTCAAGTTTATATACATTTGACCTGATTATATATAGAATACACATATAATTTGGCTTTCACTTTTGATATATAGGAGATAGGGTTTTGATATTTCACATGTGTGTTCATTGTGGGAAGACAGTTTCATTGGTACCATAATCTATGACATTCTGACGCTTGACCTTCACCTTTGACCTACATTATTAAAAATTAATCCTTGATCGTAACGTTTCAACCATGAGAGCTTAGCATTTAGTTTTTTAACAATGCATTATTCTGATTAGACTTTACAAATGATATTTCAAATTTATGACATTGTGATTTTAAACATCAAATTCGTTCTTATTCAAGAAATCTTGAACTTTTGCTTTTAACATATAATATAGAGCTTTCTAATTTCACATGACGTGTGTTTCTTGTGATGATACTTTTTCATTGATAGCATTATTAATGACACTGTCACCTTTACCGTCAACTACGACCTATAACCTTGGCTATAACTTTTGAACCATGGGGGATAGGGGCTTCATATTTAACTTGTGTAATCGACTAATGAAACCCTTTCAAATGATATCAAGATCGATGGCCTTTTGACCTAGACAATGACCACGCTAAAGATAACTTTTTGGACTTTGATGCCGCCGGGGGCATTAGTGTCTCACAAACACAGCTTGTTTCATATATATGTGTATATATATATATATATATATATATATATATATATATATATATATATATATATATATATATATATATATTATAAATTGCGAAGAACATACTGTGCAAACTTTTTTTTTTTGAGACGGGATCGAGTCTGCATAGCAATTTACGTGTCACACTTCAGCATCTAACACATTTTTGTTAACAAAAATACGAGGCAACCTCGACGTTTTTGTCATTCGTCACGAATGCGAGACACAAATGGCGAAGCGGAGAATCGTGTTTTCAGAGAAAACGGCAGTTAGCAGAGTTAATAGATTTTATCTGGAAAAGATCCCGATTCCAGGTGGCATCGCTGGAAAATTCCGACTTTTGATGAACGAAGTGTCTCTGACCCTCTCCCAAAAACCATCGATATCAAAAGTGGAAGAAGGGCCGAGAATCTCAGACTACCCTTGCCCCACCATTATAGAATTTACGTACATCAGCCCCAGACCAACAATATAATGTGATTTAATACAATATAATATTATACCATTATAAATCTTTACGCAGTATATTTGAGATACTCGCTGTACATTTTTCCATAAAAATCACCATCGCACGTTTCAATGATTAACGTGGATATTTAATAGTCTTGTTAACATTACATATAGTAAGTTGATATTTTCCATTCCCTCTTCCATCTGCTTATAATTGCTTAATTGTATTCCATTCTGTAAAATACATTACACATAGTTGAAGTTGTCATACCTTGATCAGGCCAGATAAGGATCTGTTTGATTTTGTCTGATGAGAATGCACGGGATGTTTCTACGATGTTAAGATTATTTCAGCAGAGGATGTCATTTATAACACTGTCAAAGACATCTGGTGGCCGCACCAATAGGGTCACACAGGATCATTGTTACCATATTATCTAAAGCCGAGAGTTTCCATTCTAGGGCCTGTGAAGCAAAGGATTCCAATTATATTTGCTTTAGAGTCTGCACACTGGTTAACTGCATTCTGGAATCGGAAAACTTGTATCGTCGCAAGTAAAACTAAAACTTTTGGCCTTTGTTCGTTGACCTTCTTTTCCAAGGCGTTTCGTTTTGGCTGGCATCAGTGCTTTAGTGACATATCCTCTCTCTCTCTCTCTCTCTCTCTCTCTCTCACACACACACACACACACAAACACACCTTTGTTTTAATTTTAGTGTGTTTTTGTGTGTGTGTAAATTATATTCATCAAAGTACTTACTGCAAAATGTATTTCAGAGGCTATCAGGACTGCAGTTTTATCATATGACCCTTCGTGTAACATGGTCCAGGTACTAATTATATACCTGGGGTATACCTGGAGATTTGTCACTTGAATACCATCTCAATTAGTCAATACCTTTGGTTTTCGTCTTTTTGAAATAGAAAGTTTTATTTCATGAGGACGTGTTGCAGTACGAAAACAGTATTAATGACAGGATGTGAAATTCATTCAATATCGTCGACCGCATTTCGTATTACTGGAAAGCCCACACAAATGCTGATGCATATATACGTATTTAAATACATTAGATCTTGTTACACCTGATGTATAATTGCTTTGTATATGATGTGGGAAATAGTTTCAAACCTTTTCACAGTGACCGAACCTGCAATGCACATTAACGGACACTGTCCACTTCAGATTGTTAATCGATGGTCATGAAGATAAAGCAGACATTGCATTACCTGGGAGAGTCGTTTGATTACCACAGAGAATCAGCAGGCATACTTTTTCTGTTGTACCGTTATCTTGCGCCTGACTATCTGCGTTTTCTTGCAATTTCAATTGAACTGTATCTATGTTATGGTCACTCTCTCTCAAGATTATAAATCCTGCAATAAAGATAGGTTCAGCTATTGAGTTTTCACATGAATTACACCCCAGCTTCTGACTCTCAAATAGTTCTGTAAAGAAGTAAAATGTTCGATTTTTAAATGACAGTTGTAATAACAAATTAATTATCTAAATTAAAAGATTAAACTACGTGTGTGTGTGTGTGTGTGTGTGTGTGTGTGTGTGTGTGTGTGTGTGTGTGTGTGTGTGTGTGTGTGTTGCGAAACATATAATACTTTGGGAACACTATGTCATCTCTATGTTACATTTCTGTTTTAGTTATCTTCTCTCTACTTTATACGATGTTTCATCTTATTCATAGATTACTGCTTATTCAAAAACACTTCTAACGAAGAACTGAAGTGAAAGAGAGAGAGAGAGGGAGGGAGATGCTTCTATGTACAATGAATATAACTGGTATTTCTTATGGGAAGATCCTTGGTGAAATGGTATCAATTCCATTAATGGATTGTCATTTGATTTCAGCCCCTCCTTGTTGGTCTACGTATTATTTTCCGCATTAATCATAGGCGGTTTTACGCATACATTAGCATTGCTTCGAGTGGATCTGTTGTTAGGTCAAACTTTATTAAACAGCACAGGTGGCTGGTGCCGCCACATGAAGGTGAAGTTAACCAGGGATGCTACTAAATAATTATTCTTTTGTAGCATCATATGTAATTTATTATGGTACATTTATATAGGAGGCTACCGTAATTCAGGGTGGCCAACTTAACGTATCCGTAACTTACCAAACTCAAATGATTAGGTGAAGCATTAACGTATTACAACAATCACGTGACATTTGTTGAAAAGACAGGAAACCACTGATTAGACAACCTTAATATAAGTGCACGCTCGTCTGACCATTCGTACCCTTTTATGATTTAATTCAGTCGAGGGTTTGATGATATAAAACGCCAGAGGTAGATAACGTAAGTTAGAAAGGAAACCAGGTATACACACCCATGTTTTATAGGGAGCAACGTCAATAAAGAGCTTCAGGATGCCCTACCTGGGCTCGCTCCTGACTGAGTAGGAGTGGTATTTCAGCAGTGAGTTTGCATATTTTTGAATTATCTATGTGGTCTGTAAGTGGCCGCGAATTGAACACTGCTTTTGACTACACAACCTATAGGCAATGGAAAACAGTAGGTTATGAACTCTTGATCAAGGTTGACGTGGAATATATTATACCGCGAAGTTGACACGAAACAAAGAAAACATGCCAATAAAAATAAAGTTTTAGGTAATGAAGATAGATTTATGTTAACTTTTATATTTTACACTCAGCAGATAGATATCATTATCTAATTAAAAGAGTTCTCGACTGAAACTCGGGTTTTGTCCATATGTGATACCATAAATACATTCATCAGGAAATAAAAATAATTATTTTGCTAAAAATATTTGGGTCTGATTGTAGATTGAAATTGAATAAAGTTCAACAAAATTTACAATTTTAGAAACTTTAAGACATAAAAGCGTTTTTATAGTAGTCGCCTGTACTTCATAGGCTTCTTGGTATCATAGTGTGATTTGAGCATGATGAAAAGTCAAAGGGCAGTTGATTTCGTGTCGTCTTGTGTGTGTATTGGCATTGATAAGACATATTTGATAGTTTGGGAAAGTTGTAGTAAAGTTGATATATCTGTAATATTCGGGCTAGTTTGATTTCAGCCTGATATACTGCTTTTGCGACATATTACACTGCTATTGCATGTCCTGCCTAGTGTCAGTTTCAATCTTTTTCACCTTTGATGGCTATCAGCGTTTTGCCATCTTTGTAGTGTGTATTGTGATGAACCCGCTGTGATTCTTTAGCGATACTTATAGAGTGTCGTTAACTAACTTAATCTTACTATGTTAAGTAAATAATCAAAAAAGATTTAAACGTTTGTGTATTGTTAGTCAGGGATGAAAGGATGGTACTGAAAAGTAAGTGGCCGTCGTTGATGTCTAGAGTCATTGATTATGACTGAATGCCATTCTAACTTACGCTTGATAACCAGGGATATTTTCTATTTGCTGTAATAAACAAATATGAGACACACCACGCGTTAATTGTGTAATACACGTTGGTTATCGATGAAAATATGAGGTCAAATTTTTAACAGATATGCGTCCATCTTCATCAAAATACTTTGTGGTCGTCTCATAAAATTGATTTACGTATTTGAGCATATACGTCGATGAACTTTTTGAAATGTTTGAACTGAACTGAATATGACGACTAAAGTATTCAGGCTATAAATTGTGCATAGCTCGGTACATGTAACTTGTGAGTCGTTACACTGTGTCTTGTTTGGTTTTGCTCTCTAACGGCATGTTCTTTAACAACAAATAACACCTTTGATCATTTGATGTAATGTATTATATTCATATAAATGGTTAAACCTTGTTCAGTGAACTTGTAAAGTGTTTATTCAGCACAAGAACCAAAGCCGATTTTATCGCCCGGTATGACACCCGTTATAGGTCGTACACCGACATATTTTACATCAATGTAAAGTCTTTGTTTCTATATGAAGATATTTTCTCAATTCATAGTTTTACACTGTGGGTATCTGTGACATGTTTGTATTGTTTTAGACTTGAAGTTTATTGGGTGTGACTGGTATTTTACGCCGTGTGTGCCCGTAGATGACATGAGGGAGGTCTACAAGGGGTTATAAATCCCACCACCCCGCATCATTCTTCACCTTCCAATGTAGTCAACTGCAACAAAACACCAACTCTTCCATATCCATACTTACGTTCAATAGATAATCGTGGCATAAAGAGAATGAACTTAACTGACACTGAACGCTTTTTGTATCCTTTGTTTGAAAACTATCGAAGTCATTTAGTGTCTTTTATGGGTGTTTGATGTCAAAGTCGCATGCTAGAACCCTGTATGTTTTGTTCGAAGCAAACTGTCCTCCTTGTCAGAAGAAATTGTAGATACATTAGTTAGAAGTATTTGATAATAAGAAAATAAATTGTCAAAGCAAAAAGAGATATGTTCATAATCTGATAGATGGAATGAGATATGTGTTAGAATCATTGTTGGATACACAATGAGGCATCCTTTGTCTTGCTGTATGGGTGGTATTCACGGGAAAATGAGTACCGATTTGTCATTACTATTACATGGACTCTAGTTGCTTGTTTGAAGTCATGGCTCAAAATCTGAACAAATTAACGATGCTGACGAATTGGTTCCGTAGAAGATGTCCGCGTGCTATGCAATATACTTTACACCTGCTTTACAATATAATATCCATGATGTGCTATACAATGTTCTGTCTACATGCTGTCCTCCGCTCAATACATATCTATACCACGCCGCGGCTGCTTTATGTACATGTATGCATTACATAATAGACTCTCGAGTACACATGATAGATTTTGTCATTATTTAATGGGCTTCGTCATTACATGATGGGCTTTCGTCATTATTCTATGGACCCTTTTCATCATATAATGTTCACTTAAAGACAAGAATCCACAAGACAGTCATGGGTTGCCATACATATCACTTCGAAATCTCGGATAGGAAAACATTCCTATAGAGGTTTTAGTGTATCATATTAGACAGCATGGATTATTTATCTATATTCTATTTCTTTTTGTTTACTAGTATTGATGTAAAGGAGAGGTAATGCCATACCTCGACGTCGTCAACATGGGATAGTATAGACCATCAGGTTAAAGTTTTTTGCTCACAGGGCCTAAGGCTCAAATGATCTATTGTGATCACTCCCTATCCGATAGCTGTCCGTCTGTATGACCGTCCGTCCGGTATATGCCTTTTTAGCTCACGTCTGTCGTCCGTCGTTAGCTTTTCTATATTTTCGACTTCTTCTCCGGAACCGCTCTACAGAATTCCACCAAACCTCATAGGAAGTAAGTACTCGAGGTCCTCTCCCAAGTTTGTGTTTTTCGTGCCGATCCGTAATCCAAGATGGCCGCCATTGGCTCTGATTGGTTGACACATTTTCGACTTCTTCTCCAGAAGCGCTGCACAGAATTTCACCAAACCTCATAGGCAGTAAGTACTCGAGGTCCTCTCCCAAGTTTGTGTTTTTAGTGCCGATCCGTATTCCAAGATGGCCGCCATTGGCTCTGATTGGTTGACACATTTTGGACTTCTTCTCCAGAAGCGCTGCACAGAATTTCACCAAACCTCATAGGAAGTAAGTACTCGGGGTCCTCTACCAATTTTGTGTTTTTCGTGCCGATCCGTTATCCAGGATGGCCGCCATTGGCTCTGATTGGTTGACACATTTTCGACTTCTTCTCCAGAAGTGCTGCACAGAATTTCACCAAACCTCATAGGAAGTAAGTACTTGAGGTCCTCTACAAAGTTTGTGTTTTTCTTGCCGATCCGTAATCCAAGATGGCCGCCATTGGCTCTGATTGGTTGACGCATTTTGGACTTCTTCTCCAGAAGCGCTGCACAGAATTTCACCAAACCTCATAGGAAGTAACTACTCGAGGTCCTCTACCAATTTTGTGTTATTCGTGCCGATCCGTTATCCAAGATGGCCGCCATTGGCTCTGATTGGTTGACACATTTTGGACTTCTTCTCCAGAAGCGCTACACAGAATTTCACCAAATGTCATAGGAAGTTAATACTCAAGGTCCTCTACTAAGTTTGTGTTTTTCGTGCCGATCCGTAATCCAAGATGGCCGCCATTGGTTCTGATTGGTTGACACATTTTGGACTTCTTTTCCAGAAGCGCTGCACGGAATTTCACCAAATCTCATAGGAAGTTAGTACTCGAGGACCTCTACCAAGTTTGTGTTTTTCGTGCCGATCCGTATTCCAAGATGGCCGCCATTGGTTCTGATTGGTTGACACATTTTGGACACTTCAAAATGACTGCACAAAATGTCACCAAACCATATAGAAAGTCTTGTAGAAAAAAAGCAAAATTTTCTACTGAAATGAGCTGTCATTTTATTGTAAATAAGCAATTTGTGCTCAGGTGAGCAATATAGGCCCATTTGGGCCTCTTGTTTTATAGTATTCTTAAACATTGAAGGGACTTAGATAAAACTTAATTTGTATGAAGTATTTCAGTATTATTGTTTTTCAACACAATACAGGGCTGAGCGACATAGGCCCAAAAGGGTACCCTCCTTTGGTAAACTTCTTCAAAGCGGCTGCAAAAATCGTGCGTAAGTGTGACCTCGATGGTTGTCTGAAGTGCTGTTTTTATTGACTTGTCCGTCTGTCTATTTGCCAGTCTGTCCAGAAAACTTTAACCTTTGCCATAACTTTTGAACCAAAAGAAATGGGGCCTTCATACTATATATGTATACTCTTTGTGGCAAGATTTGTTTGTCGGTACCAAACTTTTTGACCTCGTGACCTTGACGTTTGACCTACTTTTGGAAAACTTTAACCTTAGCTATACTTTTTGAACCAAAAGAGATGGGCCTTCATTCTACACCAAAATATTTGACCCTAAGACCTTGACCTTGACGTTTCACTTTCTTTAGAAAAACTTTAACCTTAGTCGTAACTTTTGAACCAAAAGAGATGGGGCCTTCATAATTCATATGTGTATTCCTTGTAGTAAGACCTTTTTGTCGGTACCACAGTTTTTGACTTCGTGACGTTTATCGTGGTCTTTTTCCTACTTCAAATTTTGTTGTGAAGGGGTGGGGGGTTGGGGGTGGGGGTAGGGTATTTGTCCCGTTAGGATAGTTCTAGTTTGTTTTGTTTTGAAAACCGAGGTCTCGTGTCTCGGTAGGCATGGTACGTAAAAGATCCCTCACTGCTTCGGTTGAGTCCGTAGCAAAGGTATGAATTTTTATGCAATGCATTGGGCAGATACCGTCACCTTATACGTGAAATAATCATGGAGTGACATAAAACAGTAATAAATAAAATCAATCAAACAGGCTGGATCGATCAAAAAACTGAATGAAACAGTGGTCTAGAGGGGTATATAATCCAGCGTTCTTAGCTTGTCCTTTGGAGGATTACCTATAAATTTTCAATGTGTATCCTTTGATTGTGTTGCTTCTGCGGTGAGTGGGAAGGTGGGTGCCGTATACTGGTTAACTACACCAATTGAGAAAAGTTTGTTACCTTAACTGACAGTCCTTAGTTTAACAATTTAACATTTTTATGCCCCCAGATCGATAGATCGGGAGGAAATTGTTTTGTCCTGGTTTTTTTTTTTTTTCTTTTTTGTTTGGTTTTTTTTTGGGGGGGGGGGGGTGTGTTTTTTTGTTTTGTTTTGTTTTTTGTTTGGTTTTTTTGGGGGGGTTGTTTGTTTGTCTGTCTGTTGTTAACTTTAAATCATGACCAGTTACCGGCTACTACGTTATTTCGACTTTTGAAACGTGAATTTATGAAATTTTTCACGTGATTGTCTGCAATACATAGGGTACTAAATATTACTTATGAAAATTTCGTTAATTCACGTTTTGAATACCTCTAATAACGTAGTAGCCGCTAAGTGGTCTTAGCCGGTAACTGGTCCACTACCAGTACAACTTTTGAACCTTGAGGGATAGAGACTTCATATTTGACTTGCGTACTCAACTAATAAAGCTCTTTCAAATGACACCAAGGTCGATGACCCTTTGACCTTGACAATGACCTTCACGCTAAAAATAACTTTTTGAACTTTGGTGCCGCCCGGGGGGGGGGGGGCATTAGTGTTTCATAAAACACAGCTTGTTGTAATATTGTTTTCTGTGTTTATTTGACTATTATCATTTCTGTGTGCATGTCCTTGGTGATTTGTTTTGTACACCTTGGTCAGATGTCTTCTGTCTTTTCTTTTGGTTCCATTGAGAAATAATACTGTTTTTTATTACTCATTTACTTTATTATGACTTATTACTTACCTTACATATCATGTAAGAAAGGGTGGTCATATGTAATATCTCATACGAAGATGTTTCCGTTGATACAGCATACCTTTGACCTTCCGACATTAACCTTGACTTAAATGTCAACTTTCAAAACTTAAACCTTTGTAATACCTTTCCCATAGTCAATGAAATAGTTTTTGTATGTAGCATCTATATTCCTTGTGACTATACTTGATAGATATCACATTTTCTGACTATGTGACCTTTACCTTAAAAATGGTTAATTTTCAAAAGCTCAAACCTTTGTCATATCTTTTAAATGATAAGTTTTACCTTGACCATTAGACTTAATTTTCAAACACTTTAACCTTTACCTTATATTTTCAATAGAGAGTGATGTGGTCTTCATATTTAGTATCTTTATTCCTTGCGACTAGAAGTTTTGATTGATACCATATTTTCTCACTTGTTTACCTTGACCTTGACAGAGTAATTTTTCAAAAGCTTAACCCTTAACCACATCTTTTTAATAGTACATTTTATAATTTGATGGTTAAGACAAAAGAGAGCGGCATCCTAGGAAATAAAGGACTTTTGTAGTATTCAAAACAATCTGGCGAGCTCTATTGTTTTCTGACTATTTTTTTCACATCCATTGCAAGCATCCAAAGAGTCTGTACATATAGAATGTTGTACTGCTTTGTTATACATGTATGAGTTACTTATATAACTATGTTTTGATTTGCAAATATAAGAGAAAAATGCTAAAAGAAGTGTACAAATGTAGTTATCTTGATAGTCTTTGTATCTTGACCATGTAATCATCGATTGTGATTAACATCAGTAAAACTTGATCTGTACGTATATTATGACGTAATGACACATTTTAAAAGACAATCATTGGCTCTAATGATCGTCATATTGATATGTAAGATTTAATTTAAATCAAAATATTTTGAATATTGCAGATTTTCTCTCCATAATCATTATCAGCTTTTCTGCATATTTCATTCATGGCAGTTCCCATCTCCGGTTGTAAAAGCATTAAATTGTAGAGTTGATGACAGCGACGACAAACACATTTGATAGCAAACTCCTTAGTGATTAAGTCTTAATTTGACATAGATTATAGAATCAAACATTCAGATTGATTCAATTATGCTTATTTTCAGTAGCAATTCCTTTCTGTTGACGGTAGATGTTGATACACGTGAAGCATATTGAATGAGACTAATAGGAACGTTGATCAGCGTAATTAACATATTTACTTAATTACTCATGACTGTTCCAGTTTTGATACAAACACAGAAAATAAGATGGAAATACACTTCAAAAGGACTGACTAAAACACAATATTACCTATACGTGCTTTCCCTGAATCAATGAACGGATTTGCATGATGATTGCATAGTGCTGTACTTTCCCTTTGTGTTTGATCTGGACGCTTGCCAGGTCAACATGTTTTACCATGCCCTAGTTTCATTTTGCAATCTTATTTTCCTTGCCTAGACTCTCGTATTCAGCTTATCTTGTCTCACTTAATCATGATCATCAAATTCCAGATAACACTTTGGTCATTTACCGTAAACAATGTCCAGGCTTCAATTGTATAGTGTCCAAAACTTCCAAATTCCTCTTTTTTATTCATTCGCTAAGTTACACACACATACACACACAATATATATATATATATATTGTTCATATTTAAGATCATTATTTTCACCATATTTGTCAAACCAATGCGCATTTATGGATCTGTTATATATTTTTCAAATGACATGTACTCAGAATCAATGCCTCGTGCTTTATCATAGTTCTAATATAAATATTTTAAGACATCCAACAGTTTATTCTATTGGAAAGCTGTATATTGTATCAAATTTCTATTGAGAAGAATGTGATAACATTCTAAGAATAGACAATGACCTATCAATAACTTTGAGCAGACGTTGTGATAATAAAGGTCATAACCTCGAAGTCACCTCAATATTTGATTCCTTGCAGAAAATTTGATTTTTGCCCCAATTAAACTAAGTCGAAGTTCGTCGTAAACTTGCCATGTGGTTGAATTGCATGTCATTTCAATCAGGGAGCACGTGAAATCAATTTTAAATATAAATTTCAACACTTGTAGCCTTTCACATACGCTGAGTGATAGCACCTGTTTTGATATGAAATCGCAAGAAAAATGTCCCTGGGCTGTTATTAGTTTATATTAATTATGTGAAGTCTAATCTTAATTCTTTGATAAGATATCGTTGACAGTACACTGTCAATCTTCGTATTACAGACAGCTTTCTCCGTGTCAGACAGATCGAACAAGAATCCTGTACATCTAATAGGATAATAGAAATTTAAGATATACTACAATTATATAGCACAGCGATGTAGCTGAGTCCGAAAATATACTGCAATTATACAGAGCAGTTGTGTAACAGAGTTCAAAAATACACTACAGTAATACAGAACAGTAGTGTAACTGAGTTCACAATTATACAAAACGGTAGCGTAACAGAATAAAAAATAAACTACAATTATACAGAACAGTAGTGTAAGTGAGTCCGATTGATTGATTGATTTTTGTTTAACGCTACACCACGAATATTTCACGTATATGGTGACGGCATCTGTTGATGCGGGACATACAAATTTTGACCTTTGCAACGGACCCACCCGAAGCAGTGAGGGATCTTTAACGTGTCATGCATACCACGACACGAGGCCTCGGTTTTTACTGCCTCATCCGAAAGACAAGACACTGGCATGACCAGAGCGGGACTCGAACCCCGGCCTGCCGATCAGGAGACGAGCGCGATACCACTAGGCCACGCCGGCTTAATTGAGTCCGAAAATATACAGAAAAGTAGCGTAACAGAGTTCAAAAACGTACTACAATTATACAGAACAGTAGTGTAATTGTGTTTGATAATATATTACAGTGATACAGAAGAGTAGTGAAACTGTGTCCGAAAATATTCTAAAATTATACATAACAGTAGTGTATCTGAGTCCGAAAAGTAGAGGAGCTCAACTTTCAACTCTCATTTAAAAATTTAAAAAAAAATCCAATCACGACAACAGTTCTCAACTGAAAAACCGAAAAAGGCATTTGTCTAGGATTTCATGACAAAAATTTACGCCTGCCTGCAATTCTTAGGATTTTGTCAAAAGAATTCATATATGTACTTTTATGTTCTGTGAATAGTGGAAAGCGGCACATTAACTCGTACCACCCTGCGCCCTCCCCTGCCCTGTACCAGCTCTTGCCAACACAGCGCTCTTCCCCTTATCCTATACCCACTCATACGACTTTTACTCAAAGCTCCTCAACTGAGTTTCTCAAGGCACGTTCACTTCGTTCATTTCAAAGATTGGCGATTTTTATCCAGGACACTATTTGGTACAGTTTTCAACGCATGATCAAGTGGGCGCATTCGGGTGCCAAAAAGCTACATTACTCTAAAGATCTCAAACTGATCACAGACCAGTAATTTTATTCAGCGTGTAACCTTGAATGTAGTCATCATTCATTACATTAAGCGAAGTGAATCGGAAGGTCCAGTGTTGGAATACCACCCGAATCCAGTGTTTTAATACCATTCGAATCTCGGTTTCTCATACCATTAGGTAGATAAGTGAGTCTAGTTGCATAGGTCCAGTGCATTAAAATATACTAGGCAGGCACCGTAAATTAAAAGGTGAATTAGTTATGATGTGGCATGCAATCAGTCGCCCAATCCATCCATCAATCATTAAGTGATGTAATATGAGTCAATAGAATATGATCTATAACCAATTTCCGAGAATACCCATTTCCTTGGATTGCTATTTTATCACAGTAGACGTTCTAGTTTTATGTGTGTTGTTAAGTACATTAATACCGGTAGTAGACCGGTCAAGATGTGTTTGACATTATTGCGATCGTTGTGTCAGGGTGTATGCCTGTCCTGATTATTAGACCCAGGGGGTTAATTTCCGCCATCACCTTTTGACCTGTTATGGCCCTCATCAGCCGTCTAGGGTCGTTTATGACCCTAACGAAATTAACGACCAATATTATCGAATGCAGCAAAGAAACGTAAATTGATCCCAAGAGACTGTTCATTAAGTGATTCAACTTTTGAACAGGATTATATTGAGAGTAGACCTTTTATTCACACAAAGGATTATGCTTTTTAAAACAATAATCGTTTTTTTTTTTAATTTTGAAGACGATGTACATGAACATTTGCTTTGAATACACTGCACTGGTTTTCTCGAATACGAGTTTCTCGAATACAAATTCGTTTTATTATTTCAGGATTGAATGTTGCAGTAGCTAAATATGCTTAGGATTGTGAAGATTTCAGTTCTATCTCTTTTTACCAGCAGAAGACTTTGACGTTTTTTTTTTTTTCGTATGGTCTGGAATCGGATATAGGATTATGTTAATTGACCTAACGTCCTGTCTTGGTCAGCGACCTGTTAATAGAGATGACCTGGGATGATACTAAGCTTGCCCTAGGCATGACAGTCTCCGTGTTGGGGGTCTGAAAGCTGGCTTTGTCTGCATCCTTTCCAATGATCGTCTACATATGGAGCGCATGCTCGGTTGTTGATCTTTCATGTATCTTGTCGTCACTTAAGTGTATCTGGTATACACCTATATATGATTTATAGCTTTATTGATTCTGATGATACATCGGTATGTGATCTGTACGGTTATTAGTGAAAGAAAACTTTTAGTACAAACTGAACATTGTTGTTCTTGAAATCAAGATCTAGTCTCTGTCAACGGATAAGTACTAAAAAGTATTGGGCGGTTGCATGGCATTCTGTTAAGGTCTTTCCCCGTCATTTATGAAGTGAATAATCTGTTCGTATGTCCATCATACCGTGTTTCTGTTGGATATCACTTCTCTGGCACATTCTTTACTCTTGGTCTGAACTGATGTACGCTTCTAGCACAGGATGTGCTTAATTAAAATAGTTCCGTCAAATCATAGTTTTAAGTACATTTGAATTAACTTTATATTTCCCCTCTGCGTTGTCAACTTTAAATTACGTTATCCACACTGTCCCTCGGGAAAAGATGTGCGGTGCGCTATCTTTGCGAGTTTCCCTTTGGAGATGCCTGACTGAATTGTTGATTCCTTCGCTTTAGACATCATTGCATTTCTCAAAACACGAGAAATGTTATGAAATTCATTTCTTTTAAATTTCCATCAAGTCGTATCTTTTGAGATGATCACGGTGTCATTGATATCTACATTTCCATCAGGTAGTATCTTTCACGGTCTCATTTATATCTTGATTTATATCAAGTCGTATCTTTTGAGATGATCACGGTCTCACTGATATCTAGCTTTCCACCAAGGCGTATCTTTGAGATAATCACAGTCTCATTGATATTTAGATTTCCATCAAGTATCTTTTGAGATGATCAAGGTCTCATTGATATCTAGATTTCCATCAAGTCGTATCTTATGAGATGATCACGGTTTCATTGATATCTTGTTTACAGTAAATGGATCAACTTTCATATTAAGTTTGATGCTGAAACCTGTTACATTGAGGTCTTACAACGTGTTTCATATGTTTTATTGGCGGATGTCCTATACATCATTATGTTGCTTTTTCATGTACCTATAGCTTATTAAATTCTTGTCAAGTCATGACGGATTTAATGTGTCGTTATTTAGACTGGCATCCCAAATCGTTAATTACTGCTCACAATCTGTTTTAAGCTCGGAAAATCCCATTCTTTTGATAAGTATATAAAAAATTCACTAGCAAAGTGCCAATAATGCCCACACATGGTTATGCAATTCTGTTGTACCTACTTTTCATAGAAATGTTGGGGGCCAGGTAGCGCAGTTGGTAGCGCGCTCGCTTCTCACCAATGCGACCCGGGTTCGATTCCCGATGTGGTATGTGAGATGGTGGGGCTGTCACCAACCTGGCTTCGTGGGTTTCCTCCGGGTACTCCGGTTTCCTCCCACACAAACGACACCCTTACGCTAAGATCTGTGCCAACGAGCAAGATTTATGTAAGTTGTTAACTTGTTTCTTAATCGCTGTAAAATAAATAAAGTTTAAATTTAAAAAAAAATGTCTGAAAAAGGAGGTATATTTATTATAAGCCAACAACAGTGACAAAATTGGAACAGTATTTGTATTTCGGACTTTATTCACCCCCTATCCCCCCCCCCCCCTCGCCACCACCACCACTATCAATCACACTCACAAATACATTATGTATATTACGTACATCGAATAGGCGAGTTGACCCAACTGTTATCTGATTAGCATTTACATGTGATCAATAGCTGTCTGTGGTGCTTTGATTAACACTTGGATAGGCTGGGAGTCGTTATATCCCCTACATTGCATGTGGTCATGACACTGATCATATTTTCTGGTCAGTGACGGTGATTAATCAAAACATTCAACAGGAAAAAATACTGGACCATATTACCATTCCTGTTAAAACGATAAGGTACAAATCATGAGTCTTGTCCGTCTGCCGGTCTAATTTGCCTTCTTTCCATCGATCCGTCATAGTCTTTATCGCAAATTCAAACATAACATATATATATATATATATATATATATATATATATATATATATATATATATATATATATATATATATATATATATATATATATATATATATATATATATATAATGGACACTGTGATAATCTAATTATATCATTATTAAGACTTCTGTGTTTATGTATTCTTTGTTTTACGATTACTTCTGATGTCATTAATAGATCTTCGATCATTCTGACACTGCCGAATATTTCAAAAGAAATATAATTAATGTCGCATAGCGCTACTTGATCATCTAGAAGGATGGATTTCAGAATAAAAAGTCCTAGGAGTGGAATTAGATGATTATGCTATCTGTATGAGGTCCAGTGAGACTCGACGGACTTTTGGTTGTCCCCATTGGTACCGCAGCTAAAAGGAGTTTGACAAATGATCTGTTGATTTGCCTGTTACAAACAGATTACACAGATTGGACCTTCTTCAAGGTTATGGAATTCAAAGAGGTTACTGATAGAGAGGGCATGTGTGGTAATTGATTTATTGTCATTAGATCTTATCAATATACACTCGCGCATCAATAGATAATAGATGATAATTATACACTTGTGCATATATCCTTCAAATTCAGTTTTCTGTACTGCGTAATATTTAAAACACGTGAACTATGTTTTGAGACCTACAGTTTCTAATTCTATTATCTTTATAACCCATTCACATCTGTAACATAGTGGTCATAACGTTTAAGTTGACCAGCTGTACCGTTCTTCGTTAATATTATATCATCAAATACCAATAAAGTGCAGATCAATGTCCGTTCTAATTGCACTAAAATTGTTTATCATTTGATCTTTCGATTTTATTAACCTAGAATCAAATATCTTCGCGAACAGCTTTGTCCTGTTCTAAGTACTCATATCTGCAACTAATAAAAATTAATTAGAAAATGGTAAGCGTATCTGGTTTGGAGATAGCGGGAACCCGTTTACAAGAATGTGTTACAGCACACGTAGACTTGAAAGGTACTGAAGTGTTGTTTATAAATGGTCCATCGTATTAGAAAGATGAACGGAATTCACTTTTATGTCATACGATCGTGGAAATAATTTCTCTGGTGTTTATATGTTGATGGGAGGGGAAATGAGTTGCAGACATCCAGTTCAAGGTCTAGTGCTTCCTGCGATGTTAACTTGACCAGTTGGATCATGATTATTTATCCCGTATAAAATAGAGATATAGATAGTCTCGTCAATTTCTGACGGGAGAAATAAGTCAAGTGCCTGTATATAATTCGCCACAGACTGTGACAATACTCTTATATCATTCATCGCCACTGTAGTGCTTGTCAATGATAGGGCATGCTGCTTGTTGTCAGTCCACATTACTACCTATACATGTTGGATTGGGCACGTCATACATTCTCTCCGTTCCCGGGGGTGGTCTTATCAAGCACACTTAGTGAGCAGATTGAGCAATGCATACGTTTTAACTTTTCCAATATTCAAGACAAGTCCATGTCAAAAATTATCAAAACAAATTTATTATAATCAAAATAAAGTCTTGCTTAGGACAGATAACGTGATAAAGAGACACTGCGATGAGAACAAAGAGGTTGCAGTGAAATTTACCAAGACGGGAAGTACAAGGTGCATCACAGCTTACCATCCATTAATCAAAGCTTAAGAAGTGGTGAGACAACAGCAGTCACCTACCGCAAGGAGTCATATCGAGGTTGAGCAACTTACGTCCGTGGTAAAGGTCGTGTCACCTTTATACACAAGACGAATATGCTGCGGCAACAGGTTGATGAGCGTGAACAAATTGCTTACATGTGTTCCTTTTTGATATACATAAATTGACCTATAAATCTACGAAAAATGTGCTTATCGATAAAGGATGCTTGTTCTAGTTTGATAGTTCTTAGGTTTTGTGTGTGTATGTATATATATATATATATATATATATATATATATATATATATATATATATATATATATATATATATATATATCATTGCCCCAGGCTAGTTCTTGCACTGCGTTTAATGAAATGTCATTTGAGATAAATCCCTATCAAATTGAAAATAACAGAAAACTGTGGGCCATCATGATTGACCAGTGAATCCCACTGAGAAGGGAGGGTGGTACGACTGATACTTACATCACAAAGTAAATTTCTTTACACACCTAAATAGTTAGGACATATTAAGAGGTGTCTGAACATTTACATTGCTGTCCACTTTCACGCCCTTACTATTGGCATTGCGTCACACTTATCTGAAGACCAAATGCTTCCATTTGAGCCTTCTGTCCAGAGGTGTCAATTTACAATCTGATTTCAAAGATGTTTATGCAATTTTGACAAATTGGATAAATGATAACATTGAACGGATATGGCAGTGTCCTATAGTTATATGCCTATTTTCGTAAATGTACTTAAATTATGTAAAATTATATTATGTTGCTTACATAACTTGTTAACCCGCCGTGTACTCAGGTATATGACTTACCTTAATTTGAAGGCTTGGTTAATATTTTCGATTAATCATAGATTTCAGTGTTATTTCGTATAATGTGTACATTTAAATGACAAAACATGAAAAAGAAAGTTGTTAAAAATAGGGATGGGGTTTTAAGTTAAAGAGGTAAAAAATCAATTTTTAGCTCGCCGGGACTAAAGTCCGGCGGCGTCCAAAGACAAAACTTTAACCTTGGCTGTATCTTTATGAACCATAAGGAGATGGGGCTTTGATACTTCACACATAGGTTCCTCATAACAAGAGCTCTTATTTAGCACCATGACTTTTGACTTCTTGACCTTGGACTTTGCCCTACTTTTCAAAAACGTTAACCTGTGCTATATTTTTTGCACTAATCGGGTAGGGCCTTGATACTTCACGCATAGGTTCCTCACGGCAAGAGGTTTCGTTTGATATCATGTCTTTTTAACTTTTGACCTTGATCTTACGAAAGGTTTTCTTCGAATTCCATGATTTTCTATAATGCAAACAGTGTAAATGGAAAATATCATCACTCATTGTTTTGCTACGAAATGGATCTGAGTGTATTTGTACATGTATTTACAGCTTTATGAAAACAATGGAGTTGCTGAATATGTTGCAATAGTTTTGCTTGAATACTATAGTTATCTTTAGTTTAAAAATAGCCCTGGTGGTAGCTTTTAAATAAGATTGCAGTGCATATTTCTTCTTTATGTTGGGTAATAGTTTCTGTAGTCTGTTCTATTTATATTTCTCGGTGTCTTCTGTTTGAATGTTGTCTTAACAACGTATGTAGACACAAACCTTACTTTTTTTAGGAAGAGGGGGGTTAAATGAATTTCAAAAATAAAATGATCTTTATAATAGTTGTTTTGTTAAAAATTATTTCAATAATTACGGTAAACTGATTTTGGACAATTCAATTGATTTATGAAAATTAAGTTGCTTTTGGAAGGTGTCTTGTAATGCTTAAAGAATACCATATACTATGCCAGAGATTGCCTAGTATGAACGTACCTGATTATGTCAAAGGACGACTTCCATGTACTTTACAAATCGTTCTGATTGTTGAAGATAATTTCATATGGTACTGAGACCAATTTAATTTGAAAATATTGTTCTTATAAAGAGGCTTTGACTGGATAATGATATAATAGCGATCAACTAGGAGAAATAATGTTTGTCAACTTAGAATAAAGTATGCCCTTAAGTGACATTATATGACATAGGTTATCCGGAAACACAAAGGTAACGCTACTTACCGAGTCATACTGGACAACGATTACAGACCCCCTAAGGCATCTGACACCCTTAACAAATTCGCTTCTTAATCAGCACTTTTACCTTTTTTCTTTTTTTTTTTTCTTTTTTGATACTGAGAAGATATAACGAAGCAGCTATTAAACATATATGTATATAATTAATGTTATTTAAAATGAATTATTTCGAGTACACGTCTTCATTTGAGAATTCCAAAAGAAAGGTGTCGCTTATCTGATTCGTCAACTTTCCTTTTAGGTCAGGTTGATGTGTTTGTACAACAGGTCAAACAGATCTTTAAATCAAATATTGAATAATAAATCATCCAAGAACCGGATTGCGGTGCTGTAATGGGTACTGTGCCCAAGTAAATACACTTGGTTAAACACGGATTCCGCCCCTGTTCTCCAAAGTTGTTATATAGAGATTTGCTGTGTCGACAAAAATTTCTGAAGTGTATAGCGTTATTTGCAATTGATTTAAAGGTTGTACTGTGACCCTCGGACCAAATACGGCCTGCAATGTTCTTTATCTCTTTAAATTTGCTATCCACTTTTAGATCATTGATTTATTTTTTCACTTCACCCAGTTGCACTGTGTCATGGAAATTGTACATATGACCGATTTCTAAAAAATAATATTGAATTCGATATAAAACAACAATAAAGCTTGGTTTTTGGATGGTATACCTATGAGCACGAAATTCGACATTTGACTTCATTTTCACTGGACTCCTGATCGGGAGGCCGAAGTTCGATTCCAACTCTGGTCATACCGGTATCCTGTCTTTCGGATAAGACAGTAAAAACCGAGGCCACGTGTCGTGGTATGCATGGCCCGTTAAAGATCCCTCACTGCTTCGGGTGGGTCCGTTGCAAAGGTCAAAATTTGTATGCCCCGCATCAGGCAGATGCCGTCACCATATACGTGAAATATTCGTGGTGTGACGTTAAACAAAAATCAGTCAATCAATGAAAATCAATCTAGAAAAAGATTATTTGAAAATGAAAATGATTACTCTTATCTTGATATTTTTGTCTCTTCAAGAAGGCTATTGAACTTCTTTTAGAGACAGTTGTTCATCAACAATACCAGACATTATGACTGCCATGCCTTACTGACTTTTATGGCCAGAAATTGTTTATGATCTCTTTCTCATTGTCCTATTCTTGCTATGAAAGGCTCATTTGTATTGGATGGTACATTGACAGTTCTTGAAATAGATGACTTCCTGTATAGCCTATTGGAGCAGCTTTTTGAAGGGTCATTTAATTGTAGTCTTTTGTTTTAGACACTCTTTGATCGTACAATCTCATCAAGGGAACCTAAGGCTTATCCTTATTGTACGTTCTAAATACAAAACAAGTAATTGTTAAATTAAGTATCAAAAGCATTCAACTTCTTACTGATTTCAAAGATAATTAAGAGTACCCAGGTGCCGTGTGTCATCTGTGTTTGATCAGTGTGTAAAATTGAGTAATCGTGAAGAAAACTGACATGTCCAGTATTTGAAGACGTTTATCATTAAAAATTATTTCAGAGACGTGAATCCATTTGATTTTCGACAAGGGTTTCTAATGTGATACTCCAACTTCTTTTTTTCAAATTCAAAAAATAAATCTATCAAATTTCACAACGGTAGAAATAAAATTGGGAACATTTGCATCTTTTATTTGAGAGCATGAGCATAAAGTAGCTTTGAAGTAGGCTCATCCTGTTCGATCAACGAGAAACATACCCTATAAATCATGATTGCTGGGGTCCAGCACAAGTTGTGAACTTTGTGCCGTACCCCCTGAACCTTTCCCGGGACCGATGAATTTTCATAAGGATATCAATTGTCACAGGTCGCGGCGTTGGAATGTGTATCCAGCGACCAACCTCTAATCTCGACGTAGTCCGCATCCTGTCAAAATGTTAAACGCATTTTGTGTGGTAAGCACGCCAATTGCTAGACGATGTTTGTGACTATGGTTTAATATACTACAGCATTTTTTCTGCCATATTAGTCTACTGCCATATAACCTCGACATTTCTGTAATTAATGTAACCATTTGGTAATATATTTATATTTATAATTATATTTAGCATGTGTATTCCTTGATATAACTTTTTAAGATTTTATCTGTAATTTTAACCGTACCTTCTGCGGAAAAAAATCTATTTTGAGGCATCACAGATTTGTTGCGCCTTAGTGGAAAATTAATGATTATGCATATCTGCGGTGCTTCATAGATGGTAGGTTAGCGGATATGCGCCCTTTCTCCTTGGTATTTGGTAACAGATGGTGAAGTTCCCCTCTACTTTTATTTACTTTTACTCTTAAAACTGTTTAGCATGTTGCCTACGTCGCCTTCTTAAAGGATGTTTGAACAAGCGGCTATTCAAAAATCGGATGTGTGGTACTTTATTGTTCGCATTGAATAAATAACAAATGACAAATATATTCTTTTAAGAAAGCGATGAAATGTACGAATCATTGCCAAATATATATGTATTCATTAAATACTACAGTGTCTAATGAAATAGAGCTAAGTTTCTCAGTAAGTAGTTTAAGGTTTCCGGTGAATCAAAAGCTGCTTTTGAAGCTGTTAATGAGGATCGTTAATTATTGTTGTAATTCTGTTGACCTCTTTTTTTATGAATGTTAGAGGTACTAAAGGTCTTAAATCTGTCCAAATACTGTTCTTATGAAGCGGAAAAATCGGTGACAGATTGACAGTGCTCTTTCATGAATGAAATTCCGCCAACAGATAAATGGAGGCCCATCTAAGGTAGCTTTATTAATAACTATGCTTCAAATTCGTCACCAGGAGAACTAGTAGTATTGTTCTATCATTACATGTAAATTGTCATTAATATTTTACACTAAGTAATATTTCCAAGCTTTTAGAATCATATTCGGCGTCAAAGTCACTAAAAGCATTAGGAAAACCCCTGTATCATCACTTATTCAAATCTATAGAATAAAACAGTGGGAACTAGTTTTCCCATTCATTCTGTGCAATGTCCTTCACTTTCTGACCTACGGTCAAATACACAGAGGCAATAGCTGGCAGGGACTATAATGCGTGTGGCCGCATAACTCTTAGTACTAATGTTCGCTTTAACAAAAACTACTGTTTTCGTTATTAGAAGTTACTTTAAATATAATTTGTTAACTTCGTGTTAAATTTTTTTTTGTAAAGTGTTTGTTTTTACATATTGGTGTGTTTTTGTTTTCGGGGGTTTTTTTTTTGTTTTTGTTTGTTTGTTGTTTTTTTTTTTTTTTTACTTATCTATCATTATAATTATCATAGTGGAGTTCATGCTATCCTGCCTTTCCTCGTCCATTCGGCTACTCCACAAAGACTCTTCATCAAAGTCAACTGTAATTTTGCTTTAGCACAAATGGTTAGAAGGCCAGTCGACTCTACGCGATACTCCGTCGGCTGACCGTAAACAATAGTCAGTGATCGCTACTCCTCAAAGACTTTTACAAATAAAGTTACTTACAATGACATTTTGTTGGTGTTGGCATTTTCTTTCATTTTCAAAACAATTTGATGAAACTTTACAAAAATGGTCTATTCTCAATATATTTGACGTTAAAACGTTAAACGTTTGACGTTTTTTTGCATTAAAAATCGTATTACATAATCCAGTACTTCCATTGTGATGGCCAATTCTTATTTGGATCGATAGATCTGAGGTATATTGTTTTTGTCCTGTCTGTCTGTCTGACTGTCTATCTGTTTGTTTGTCTGTTGTCAACTTTAACCTTGGCCATAACTTTTGAACCGTGAGGGATAGGGACTTCATATATGACATGCATACTCAACTACCAATTCCCTTTCAAATGACTCCAAGGTCGATGACCTTTTGACTTTGAGAAACAACACAAACACTCTTTGCCGCAAATTTTCGGCCTTCTGGCCTTTATCAAGCAGTTGTTAGAAAAGTACTGAAGAACTATGTAACATCCATCTTTACATGTCTAATATAAACAAGCTTCTAAATTCCTATAAACGTTGACGTCATAACGTCATTATTACGCGCGTAAGTATGGCATTAAAATAGACTAAACAACAAAATAATACAAGCATAAATATATAAATATATATAAATATCACAATCTGATCGACCAACCGACCGTACGACAGACCGACCGGGCGATAGCGGCAAACTAACACCCCCTCATTACCGAAAAGGGGGGGGGGTGCACTAAAAGAAAACTAAGCATAGAATCACCACAAGAAATAAATAGTTCATAAATTAGTTATACAATCACATGTTAGTTAGTTTTAATATTACATCCATTTGGCCTGCGCGTTTCCAAATCTCTTATCCAGTTATCTTCGACAATTAATCTGTATATTTTATTTTCTCCGGTAGTCCTAGCCATGACCGCAACACGAAGATCACCTTCATCATGGTTCGCAAAATGTTTCATAATTGGTTTTTCTCTTTGGTACTTTAGAAGAACATAGAAGCGATATAAAGGTGATCTGCGTGTTGCGGTCATGGCTAGGACTACCGGAGAAAATAAAATATACAGATTAATTGTCGAAGATAACTGGATAAGAGATTTGGAAACGCGCAGGCCAAATGGATGTAATATTAAAACTAACTAACATGTGATTGTATAACTAATTTATGAACTATTTATTTCTTGTGGTGATTCTATGCTTAGTTTTCTTTTAGTGCACCCCCCCCCCTTTTCGGTAATGAGGGGGTGTTAGTTTGCCGCTATCGCCCGGTCGGTCTGTCGTACGGTCGGTTGGTCGATCAGATTGTGATATTTATATATATGTATATATTTATGCTTGTATTATTTTGTTGTTTAGTCTATTTTAATGCCATACTTACGCGCGTAATAATGACGTTATGACGTCAACGTTTATAGGAATTTAGAAGCTTGTTTATATTAGACATGTAAAGATGGATGTTACATAGTTCTTTTGTACTTTTCTAACAATTGCTTGATAAAGGCCAGGAGGCCGAAAATTTGCGGCAAATAGTGTTTGTGTTGTTTCTTTTAGTGTATTTTACTTCCCTTTGGAGGACTACTTATTCTATCTTTGGACTTTGATGCCGCCGGGGGCATTAGTGTTTCACAAACACAACTTGGGGGTTTTTTTATTACATTTTAGCTCACCTTGTGTATTTTGATCACTCCTGGGACCCAGTGGGCTACATCTATGAAATACCATGTCAGGCTGGCTGCATAGATTGACAAACCAAATGCATCGGAATGATGTGAAAGGGTTAAAATTTTAATTTTTTTGAATGTTTTTTTTAGCTCACCTGAGCCAAAGGCTCAAGTGAGCTATTGTGATCAATCACCGTCCGTCGTCTGTCCGTCGTCCGTCGTCTGTCGTCCGTCGTCCGTCGTTAACTTTTCACATTTTCGACTTCTTCTCCAGAACCACTGAACAGAATTTGATGAAACTTGATAAGCATGTAGTACTCATGGTCCCCTACAAGCGTTGTTGTTTTTCGTCCAGATTCATCAACAGGTGGCGCCACCACAGGCAAAAGTAGGTCAAAGAGGGTACCCTCCTTTGACAAACTTCTTCTTCAGACCGGGGGCATACAGAGACAAACCAAATGCATAGGAATGATCTAGAGGGATGTGTGAAGAAGTGTTGTTATTTTTGGTTCCATTCCGAAATCAAATTTTTGACGTTTTTTTGACGTTTTTTTGTACTTGGTAATTTTAATGCAGAAAAGAGGTATTTTTTTCTTTTAGTAAACATTGATGCATTAATTTGGTTTGATTTGTTCATTTTGATGGTAAGAAATACTACTGCGAAGAAAATTTTTCAATATTTTATGTTTTGGATTTTTTATGAATTTTTTAAGACTTTCAAGAAAAAGGGGGGGGGGGTGGGATAATTGGTGTAAACATTTCACAGTTTGAACTTTTTCTTCGGAACCACTCGCTGGAATTCAATGAAACTTGGCATGCATCAAATACTCAAGGTCCCCGACAAATGTGGTCATCTTTGTCAGGATCCATGAACAGGTGGCACCACCACAGACAAAAGTAGGTCGCAGAGGGTACCCTCCTTTGACAAACTTCTTATTCAGATCGGGTGCATACAGCGACAAACCGACTGCATAGGAATGAGATAGAGGCATATGGGAAGAAGTGTTGATATTTTTGGTTCCATTCCGAAATCAAATTTTTGACGTTTTTTCATTTTTATTTTGGACTTTGTTATTTTAATGCATTAAAGAGTTATTATTTTCTTTTAGTAAACATTGATGCATTCATTTGGTTTCATTTAATCATTTCTATGGTAAGGAATGCTGGTGTGAAGGAATTTTTTCAATATCTCGATTTTTGAATTTTTTATGAATTTTTTAAGACTTCCAAGAAAAGGGGGGGGGGACAATTTTTCATATCTTCAACTTGATCTACAGAACAACTTGAAGGATTGTGATAAAACTGGGTAGGATGCAAGTACTCATAGTCCTTTTCAAAGGTTTTGTTTTTTGTGCGGATCATCCAAATTGGTTAACAGATAATGCCACCATGTCTAAAAGTAGGTCTCACAATGGTACATATACCACTTGGTAATTGAAATATGGAGAGTAGCGGTTCAAATCCAGCTGTGGTCAAAAAAATTTTTTTTTTTTTTTACATATCTAAATAAGTTTTTAGATGTTTCTCAACACTCAAAATATGAAATTAGGAATTTTACGTTTAAGACTTCCAAAAAAAAAAGGGGGGGGGGGTTGGCCATTTTTCACATTTTCAACTTTTTCTACAAAACTGTTTGAAGGATTTTAATAAATCTTGGTAGAAATAAGTCACTTATGATCCTCTTCAAGTTCTGTTGTTTTCGTCCAGACCTCTTTACAGGTGGCGCCACCATAGTCAAGAGTAGGTCACAAAAGAGTTCCCTCGTTTAACAATATTCTTTTTCATACGGGCTGTATCTGAGACAAACAGAATGCATAGAAATGATCTAGAGGGATGAGTGAAGATGTTTTGTCATTTTGGTTCCCTTCCAAAATCAAATTTTAGAATTTTTTTCGACATTTCTTTGGACTTGGTGATTCAATGCAGAAAAAAGTGTCATATTTCCTAGTAAATTGATAATGATGATTTCTTATGGACTATTGTGATCATAATTATGGTAAGGATTGTTACTTTGAAAGAATTTTGTCAATATCTCAATTTTTGGATTTTCTATGAATTTTTTAAGACTTCCAAATGAGGGTGTATAGGAACAATTCATTCACATTTTTCACTTCTGCTGTTATACCACATGAAAGATTTTAATGAAACATGGAATACATGAAGTACTAAAAGTCCTCTATCAATTTGGTAAATTTCATCCAAATTGGTTAACAGATAATGCCACCATGTCTAAAAAGCAGTTCTCACAATAGTACATATACCACTTGGTAATTGAAATATGGAGAGTAGCGGTTCAAATCCAGCTGTGGTCAAAATTTTTTTTTCATTTCTTTACACATCTAAATAAGTTTTTAGATGTTTCTCAACACTCAACATATGAAATTAGGCAATTTTAAGTTAGATCTGGACAATATTTGAAATAATTGTTGTTCATGACCCAGACTTGAAATCAGTCAACAAAAGGCCCCACCTAAAGAAAATGACTAACTTGTTGCCCTGAATGACTTCTTGCAGAGACAAAGGAAATGCTTAATATCAAAATCACCTGAATGGATGTGCAAAAAAGTGTTGTTTTTTTATTCTAGCCTGAAATAAAATTTGACATATTTTCAACATCTGTGTTGACTTAGTCACATTTATAATGCAAAAATAAATGAATTCTTCCTTCATGCATGACTGATAATATAGGTACTCAGGTGAGCGATATAGGCCCACTTGGGCCTCTTGTTTTTTGTTTGTTTTGGAAGGATGGGCAACAGGGAGTCCATTTTGCACATTTCATGTCTTATTTCTGTGTTTTAAGGCTCACTCGGACCGAAACAGTATGAGTAGGGATTTGATATTTCACACATAAATTCTTTATGACGAATGGTTCCACTTGATACCATGACTCTTGACTTTGACCTTGTTTCGTATTTGCGTTTCAGTCCAGCCATACCGTCTTTAGCGAGATTTTTTATGACTGGAGGATGAACCCTACTGATATAAGGTCATATCTGCAAGGTCGAGGTCACAGTGCTTATGTCAGATTATTGTCCAGGACATAACTTTTTACACCTTGCATGGATTTGAATAATATTTCACAGAATTGTTGCCCAGGACCTAAAGGGTGTGTCATGACCTGACGGAAAGGTCATATCTGCAAGGTCAAGGTCACAATGCATATGATGGGTTATCATTGTCTGGGCCGTAATTCTTTACTCTTAACATAAATTTGAATAATAGTTCATAGAACTGTTGCCCAGAACCCGAGAAAGTGACTTGATCTTGAACTAAGGTTATATCTACAAGGTCAAGATCACACTCCATATGATGGGTAAATCTTTGTGTACGCCATAACGTTTTACTCCCTGCATGGATTTGAGTAATATTTCACAAAATTGTTGCCCAGGACCCAAGGGTGTGTCATGACCTTGAACCAAGGTCATAAGATCCAAGATCATATCTGCAAGGACAAGGCCACAGTGCATATGAAGGGTAAAACTTTGCCGGTCCATAACTTTTAACCCATTAACATTTATTTGAAATTTTGAAAGTATGGTGAAAATTCTGTTTGTGGATTCCACTGGAGGCATTCTTTTTTCAATTTATTTTACACAAAACAAATTTTAATTGTTATGCAGCACTCAATAATTCATAGATGAAAAATATCTTTTTCTTATCTTTTTCACAAATTTGTGTCATTTTCTTGATCTATTTAATATATATATAGAAAAGCCATAAAGCATCAGTTTGCCATCATTTACTCGAAAATATCTATTAGAAAGGGATTGTTTGAAAGTTTCATATCAAAGTTTCTGGGGCATTTTTTTCTAATTTTGATATAGGTCAGTTCTGCCTGTGAAGGGATGCGGTTCACATCCCACTAAAGGAAAAAAATCAGTTCATTTTACGCTAAATAAGAATTTAGCCATTATTTCAGAAAAAAATGGAGGAAAAGAAGAAAGTTTGACTTATTTTGTATCATTTTCTTGATTTAATCAATGTAGAGAAACAAGTTTACAGTCTTTTGTCAGTTATCAAAAAACACATTAACCAAGAGAGTATATGTATTTGTGAATTTTTTTCAAACAGTCTGTAAACCAATGTGGCTCAATGGATAAGGTACTCGGCTCTGCTCGGGTTCGACTCCTGCCATGGGTGCACCGGTATTCCGTCTGTCGGATGAGTCGGTGAAAACCGAGAACCCGTGCCACTGTAGCATTTTTTTTAGTGAATGAGGAAATTGTTCTTGGGTAAGCGATATAAACTTACTTGGGTGTTTTGGAAGTTTTACTTTCTTTGGAGGGATGGATGGGGTTCACGATGTTAACCATTAAAATTCATTGTAAAGGACTTTTTAACAGTATTTACAAACTATAAACTTGTAATGAATTTGATATCATTGTTAGTTTACAAAGCTATTTCATTTTATGGTAGCATGGCATCTACTTATTGAACATAAAAAATTTCTTTTCTTTTTATGTGCTGAAATGATCATTTAATAAGACTACGGAATTTCACCCTTTAGCTCGGATTTGCTCTGATTCATCCATACTTGTCAATAAATGACAACCGAAAACTGACCGCTACCCGATAGTTCAACAATATCCAGTTTCATGACCGTTTTATACCCATGGTATCGCTCTAACAAAACATTTTACTACACATTCAATTAGTCAGAAATTTTGCTTTATTCAGATCTATTATCACGGTGCATAAATTTCGAGGTTTTGTCAGTTTATGAGGCATAGCGAAACTGGTCTAAACAGATTTACCCTAACCCTTATCGCCCAAGACCACCATATTACCTTGTTCGTAAATAGGGAATATTTATCATTTTATTGTCAAATCGCATGGGTTTAATATAAGTGTGGGTGGACATCCAATGGAAAAACGATAAATACACTCAACTTTTTTTCTCTAAACTGCACATATATCAAAATACTTTTTTCTCATACTGTAATTTCTGCTAATACGCCCATTTAGAAAATTTGATCATAATTTAGTTTTGGTTTGTATTCTGATATAGCAAATTTGAGTTTAATCCGGAATCTAAATAAAAAAAGATGAAGGTACTTTAAAACAATGTATTTACAAAGTCTATAACGATATCGGCTAATTCATGGTAGATTTTTTTTTTATTTCATGTATGTTCTTATATGGTTCGGTTCGTGGTCTAGAGGTCCTGGGTTCGACACCCGCCCTGGGCACGCCGGTGATCTGTCATAGACAGTAAAAACCGAGTTCCCGTGTCACGGTAGGCGTGGTACGTAAAAGATCATTCGCTGCTTCTAGTGGGTCCGTTGCAAAGGTCTAAATTTGTATGCAATGCATCAGGCAGATGCCGTCACCATATATGTGAAGTAATCGTGGAGTGACGTAAAATGATATTTAATCAATCAATCAATATGTTCTTAAATGAACCTTGGATGATATGTACAAAAGTACGTTCGTCAGACTGACTGACTGAATGAATGAATGAATGTTTGAACGAAAGAATGAATGAATAGACTTCAGTAGTGAATTAGCGTTTTATATAAAAATTACTGATAAGTGAAATTAGGATTGGTATCGTCTAGTAGTGTTCAGTCTAACTCTTTTTTTCTGTCCCCACGATCGTCTAGTAGTGTTCAGTCTAACTCTTTTTTTTCTGTCCCCACGATTTTAGTAAAATACAAAGCTAACACTTTGATATAATCAAGTCTTATTAAAGATTTCACAAAGTATTTTACGAAATTGAATAATCATTATATATAATATATATAATCCAGCATTATCACCATACAGTTGTCCCCCTGTAGAGTAATGGCCATGAGAGTGAGTCATTATTGGATGTACAGGAAACTCACTATAGATATAAAAGGCGTCTTTTCGTGAAATAGAACACATTTTTGGAAACATTTTTGAATATTCAAGCTCGAATCATTTTACATATGTAATGGTACTTTGTAGTTTTGGTGTATGAGGGTTGTTGGTTTGTGAATGTATAGTGGATAGTTGTTCATGGTGACAGTTTGATTGCGAAAGCTTTACACCCTCTGTGTTCGCCTCTGTCGCTTTATAAATCATGATGACATACGTGGTAAGCTATGTAGTGCCATATACTCTAAATAAACTGTAAATCTTTTCATATAAAATCACTAGATAGCATACCTTTGTGTTCTTTCAACACTTTTCTCAAACCTATAATTTGCCCACTCTGAAACTGTTTTATACAATTTGTTGGGGTGATTAAATGTAAATTTGCCAATTTTCTTGCCCCTGTGTACAATATACCACACTCGTTGAATGACTGAATTGTTATTATAGGTTTAGACAAGATAAAGAGACGATTTGGCTACAGTTGTGCTGAGTTGGTTGTTATTAATTATTGCTATTGAACGTTTGCTTTCTGTGAAGAGTGATTATATATATATATATATATATATATATATATATATATATATATATATATATATATATATACCAAATTGTTACGTATTGTAATTTTTGAAAAACAAAGTGTGTAAAAGAAACACAGCGAAAAAACTCAAAATATTACTGTTGCATAATTATCCAACAGCTTTTGGAAAATTTTTAACCCGTCCCACATTTCTGTAGCAACTTTCCAATGCTACCCTACCCATTATGGGTTGTCCTGGGAACTACCTTCCTTATCCTTCCTTATATAGTCCTGTTCTAGTAGCTTGCCTTCATTCGCTCATTGCTTAATACTTTATATACAAAGAACCCTTTCTCAACACTCAATGTATACTGTTAAACACCCACTTGTGTTACGCCCTCCCTCGCTGTAAAATGCCCCATGTTTTTCCTCTTATATTTACTGTTAAATGCCCACATACATTACATCCTCCCTTGCCATAAAATGTCTAACGTTATTCCTTCTTACGTTTACTGTTAAATGTCAACCTGCATTTCACCTTTTTTCCCTGTAAAATGTCTGGTGTTATTTCATCTTACATTTACTATTTTAAAAATACTCAAATACATCACACCTTCCGACGCAATATACAATGCCCTACACACGGTACTTGTCAGTTGTACCCTTACAATGCCCTACACACGGTACTTTGTCAGTTGTACCCTTACAATGCCCTACACACGGTACTTTGTCAGTTGTACCCTTACAATGCCATACACACGGTACTTTGTCAGTTTTACTCTTACAATGCCCTACACACGGTACTTTGTCAGTTGTACCCTTACAATGCCCTACACACGGTACTTTGTCAGTTGTACCCTTACAATGCCATACACACGGTACTTTGTCAGTTGTACTCTTACAATGCCCTACACACGGTACTTTGTCAGTTGTACCCTTACAATGCCATACACACGGTACTTGTCAGTTGTACCCTTACAATGCCCTACACACGGTACTTTGTCAGTTGTACCCTTACAATGCCCTACACACGGCACTTGTCAGTTGTACCCTTACAATGCCCTACACACGGTACTTTGTCAGTTGTATCCTTACAATGCCCTACACACGGTACTTGTCAGTTGTACCCTTACAATGCCCTACACACGGTACTTTGTCAGTTGTACCCTTACAATGCCCTACACACGGTACTTTGTCAGTTGTACCCTTACAATGCCCTACACACGGTACTTTGTCAGTTGTACCCTTACTCCTTCACTGTTTTACTTTTATTGAATGTCACAAAAGATGATCCAAATAATTCCAGTTCAAGGCGAGATGATATGAAGTAGAATCCCAGTGATTCACGGCATTACTATGTCACCTTTTTCATAAAATTACAAACCAAAAAATGTAATGCATAGATCATTACCATGATTAAACATCAATCTTACGGTGTATTCGCTTTGTAGTCGCAGGTAAATTGTTTTTGGGTCATTTTCATTCATATATTCATTTTTAGTTTTCGAGTCAATTCATTTTCACAAAACCTCGATATACTTCAAAGAAGATACGATGTCCTCGTTAGTTCTCTCCCAAATAAAAGTTTTCATCTTTCAATATTTTCATTCTCTTTTGTTGATATCGCAGTAAAACGTTGATCAGTGCTTTTTAAAAGTTAAACATTGAAAGGCAGTCTCCATGCTCATGTGAACTTGTTAGTATTGCACGTTATTCGTGGGCAACGATGAAATGGAATTTTCCGGTCAGATTGTGATTTTAAGTACAAGACTGTAAGAAGCCGGTCAGTTTTTTATACCCTGAACACTTTTTGCTGTCAATACTGAATTTATTTAATTTGCAAAATATATGGGATAATGCAAGCTTGCATGATATAGTATAGAGTTTTCCCTTTCAACCTGGCTAGAGTTGTCTCCCTCAATGGATTACAACTTTCGGACTTTATCCTCTTCTACCCATTCAAAACTGCTTGATTTAACTTAATTTTGTAAATATCATCCCATCATATATCTAAAATTTACACTTAAAATTTAAAACTGATTGATTATATTTACTGAGTAATTGAGACTGGAGTCACGAATTCTGTCCTGATAATTTGTAAATTTCTCTTTGCATAGTAAAAATGGAAGAAGCTCGAGAGTTGTAGTCCAACTCGTACCAAAAGTGTGACATCAGTACTGGGAAAACTCTAAACTAATAGTCCCTTGACAGTAATAAAAACTTGCTAGATATAATGAACAAATAGTCCCTTGTAAGTACATGTAATACAAACTTGCTAGATATGATACATAAATAGTCCTATGGAAATAATACAAAATTGCTGGATATAGTATACAAATGGTTCCTTGGAAGTATTAAAAACTTGCTAGATATAGTATACAAATAGTCCTATGGAAATAACACAAACTTGCTAGATATAATATAAAAATGGTTCCTTGGAAGTATTTAAAACTTGCTAGATATGGTTAACTAATGATTCTACGGAAATAATACAGACTTGCTAGATAAGGTGTATAAATGGTCGTTTGCAAGTATAGTACCAAGTGTAGGTCTGTTTTTGTTTCCGTGATGGTCCTACAAGATGAAGGTTTATAGAGGAACACTTAACCACTTTATACCAAGACATTAAAGACGAGGTTCTGAAGCATTGCTCAATGTTTAATCGAATCAAATGATTTAACTCTAATGATTCGACTTGTATATATAGTGCAGTGTACTAAACATTAATCGATTGGAAAGAAAATTCCGTAGAAAAACATTAAACAAATAGAAAGAACAAAAGGAATTTTAGGAAAACTTTATCATGGTTATCATCATGGCGAAAACCCGGCAAATCGATACTGTTCACTGAGCACTAACATCATATTTCTGATACACTTGAACATTTAGGTCAGATAAATTAGAATTACTGGGTTCGTCAATTTAATTTCAAGACAGTCTTATAGCCGAGATTTGAAATGCACCATGTTTACCGTCTTATTTTGGGCTTTTACTTTGCGGGGTGTCGGGAAATTGCATTGAATTATAATAATGGACACTTTCAGTAACCTTTTTATTTGCGCCCTAAATAGACAACCATCTTTTGTTGTTCAGGTAATACTAAATATCAATAGTGTTCCTTAGAACATGGTTTTTTCTATTTTCTATTCCTTGTAAATGTAAATAGAACCTTTATGAACATTTTATTGCTTATCTAGTATGAATGCAAATAAAACTTTACTGGACAGCTAACATTACTGGATAGCTCATTGGTTATCTACCATGAATACAGATAAAATTTACTGGATATCTCATTGGTTACCTACCATGAATACAGAAAAAATTTACTGGATATCTCATTGGTTATCTACCATGAATACAGATAGAATTTACTGAATATCTCATTGGTTATCTACCATGAATACAGATAAAATTTACGGGATATCTCATTGGTTTTCTACTATGAGTGCAATAGAACCTTACTGAACATCTCATTGGCCATCTACTTTAAATGCAAATAAAACTTTACTGGACAGCTCATTGGCTACTTACTGTGATTGGAAAATGCATTTTTTTGTTTAAGTGGTTGATTACCTACTACTTCCATATCGCGATAGAAAATTGTTATTCGTGACTGTTGGCTGTATTAAGCATGACTGTTCGATCTAAAATGATGCTTATACCTTTGATACCCAATGACTACATTTACATGTGTAGGAAATGGTAACTAACTTCGTTAGGGGACGACCATTTGATTCTGAGGGGGGGTGGAGCTGGCACTTTTTAGCTCACCTGAGCCAAAGGCTCAAGTGAGCTATTGTGATCAATCACCGTCCGTCGTCCGTCATTAACTTTTCACATTTTCGACTTCTTCTCCGGAACCAATGAACAGAATTTGATGAAACTTGATAAGCATGTAGTACTCATGGTCCCCTACAAGTGTTGTTGTTTTTCGTCCGGATTCATCAACAGGTGGCGCCACCACAGGCAAAAGTAGGTCAAAGAGGGTACCCTCCTTTGACAAACTTCTTCAGACCGGGGGCATACAGAGACAAACCGAATGCATAGGAATGATCTAGAGGGATGTGTGAAGAAGTGTTGTTATTTTTGGTTCCGTTCCGAAATCAAATTTTTGACGTTTTTTTGACGTTTTTTTGTACTTGGTAGTTTTAATGCAGAAAAGAGGTATTTTTTTCTTTTAGTAAACATTGATGCATTATTTTGGTTTAATTTGATCATTTTGATGGTAAGAAATACTACTGCGAAGAAAATTTTTCAATATTTTATGTTTTGGATTTTTTATGAATTTTTTAAGACTTTCAAGAAAAAGGGGGGTGGGATAATTGGTGTAAACATTTCACAGTTTGAACTTTTTCTTTGGAACCACTTGCTGGAATTCAATGAAACTTGGCATGCATCAAATACTCAAGGTCCCCGACAAATGTGGTCATCTTTGTCAGGATCCATGAACAGGTGGCACCACCACAGACAAAAGTAGGTCACAGAGGGTACCCTCCTTTGACAAACTTCTTATTCAGATCGGGTGCATACAGCGACAAACCGACTGCATAGGAATGATTTAGAGGCATATGGGAAGAAGTGTTGATATTTTTGGTTCCATTCCGAAATCAAATTTTTGACGTTTTTTCATTTTTATTTTGGACTTTGTTATTTTAATGCATTAAAGAGTTATTATTTGCTTTTAGTAAACATTGATGCATTCATTTGGTTTCATTTAATCATTTCTATGGTAAGGAATGCTGGTGCGAAGGAATTTTTTCAATATCTCGATTTTTGAATTTTTTATGAATTTTTTAAGACTTCCAAGAAATCTTCAACTTGATCTACAGAACAACTTGAAGGATTGTGATAAAACTGGGTAGGATGCAGGTACTCATAGTCCTTTTCAAAGGTTTTGTTTTTTGTGCGGATCATCCAAATTGGTTAACAGATAATGCCACCATGTCTAAAAGTAGGTCTCACAATGGTACATATACCACTTGGTAATTGAAATATGGAGAGTAGTGGTTCAAATCCAGCTGTGGTCAAAAAAATTTTTTTTTTTTTTTACACATCTAAATAAGTTTTTAGATGTTTCTCAACACTCAACATATGAAATTAGGAATTTTACGTTTAAGACTTCCAAAAAAAAAAAAGGGGGGGGGGGGTTTGGCCTTTTTCTACAAAACTGTTTGAAGGATTTTAATAAATCTTGGTAGAAATAAGTCACTTATGATCCTCTTCAAATTCTGTTGTTTTCGTCCAGACCTCTTTACAGGTGGCGCCACCATAGTCAAGACTAGGTCACAAAAGAGTTCCCTCGTTTAACAATATTCTTTTTCATACGGGCTGTATACAGAGACAAACAGAATGCATAGAAATGATCTAGAGGGATGAGTGAAGATGTATTGTCATTTTGGTTCCCTTCCAAAATCAAATTTTAGAATTTTTTTTCGACATTTCTTTGGACTTGGTGATTCAATGCAGAAAAAAATGTCATATTTCCTAGTTAATTGATAATGATGATTTCTTATGGACTATTGTGATCATAATTATGGTAAGGATTGTTACTTTGAAAGAATTTTGTCAGTATCTCAATTTTTGGATTTTCTATGAATTTTTTAAGACTTCCAAATGAGGGTGTATAGGAACAATTCAATCACATTTTTCACTTCTGCTGTTATACCACATGAAAGATTTTAATGAAACATGGAATACATGAAGTACTAAAAGTCCTCTATCAATTTGGTAAATTTCATCCAAATTGGTTAACAGATAATGCCACCATGTCTAAAAAGCAGTTCTCACAATAGTACATATACCACTTGGTAAATGAAATATGGAGAGTAGCGGTTCAAATCCAGCTGTGGTCAAATTTTTTTTTTCATTTCTTTACACATCTAAATAAGTTTTTAGATGTTTCTCAACACTCAACATATGAAATTAGGCAATTTTAAGTTAGATCTGGACAATATTTGAAACAATTGTTGTTCATGACCCAGACTTGAAATCAGTTAACAAAAGGCCCCACCTAAAGAAAATGACTAACTTGTTGCCCTGAATGACTTCTTGCAGAGACAAAGGAAATGCTTAATATCAAAATCACCAGAATTGATGTGCAAAAAAGTGTTGTTTTTTATTCTAGCCTGAAATAAAATTTGACATATTTTCAACATCTGTGTTGACTTAGTCACATTAATGCAAAAATAAATGAATTCTTCCTTCATGCATGACTGATAATCTAGGTACTCAGGTGAGCGATATAGGCCCACTTGGGCCTCTTGTTGTAAATAGATATTCTGACCCTGAAAATGCTGGAAATAAAAAATATGGCTTTGACTGAAATGAAAATAAATATAAATACTCTGGTTACTAGTAGTATGTACATATACCAGATGAAATGTAAAACTGAATGTTCTATAGAAAACAATTTCATTTTTTCCGGCTCGCTTCGCTTGCCAAATTGCTCCCTATACTATAATGTATAGTAGTTTAACTGTATAACTCATATTTCAGTACAATTTATAGCATTGGACAAATCATGCTATTCAAAATGTTCAACAAAACTTAATAGAATTGTTGCTTTTTTTTTAATTTGCATGTCCGTTTTTAGGGACAGACAGAGGGCAAGGGCTCTACCATCTGCTTTCTGGGAGATTTTCTCTGCAGATTATTGTTCGGAATGGTGTCATTCACATTTCCTTGCCGCTAATTTTCAATCCCTTTCCCCAACTTCCCCTCGTCTTGACCGCCTCTCATCTATATGCTAGTCACACCGATATTTTAATGTTAAATCGAGTGGCCAAAAGGTGTCTTAATTGAATTTGTCCCATCTTTTATAAGAATGTGTTTTGTTAACAAAATATTATTATAGAAGGATGTGTGTTAATGGCATATATTACAATGTAGTTCTAACAAGTATTTATTGGCGACAAAAAGTCAAGAAAGTAAATAATCTGTCCCAGGATATTAAGGAAATAAATATTCTAACCCGTCAAAGATCTGAAAATAAATAATCTGACTCGACCAATTTTGCCAGCCCCCCCCCCCCCCCCCTCAGAATCAAATGGTCGTCCCCTTATTCGATATTGCCGCTGTGGTATTCATCTTGAAAATCATTAAAATATATGTATTTGTTGTGACTGAGTGAAAATGTTCAGGAATGATCGACTTGTGATAGCCGATTGATTGATTATTGTTTACGTCACTTCACGATTTTGTATCTCACGTACATAATGCATTGTATAGAAATGTATACCTTTGCAATAGACCCACCCAAAGCAGTGAGAGTTTCTTTTACGTGCCATGCCTACCGTGACACGGGTCCACGCACTTTAGTGCCTCATCCGAAAAACAAGACACTGGTGTGCCACGGCTGGAGTCAAACCCGGGGCCTTATGGTCACGAGCCGAATACCTCACCCACTGAGCCACAGTCTTTGTGGTAGTCGATAATTGTAATCAGGAAAATTTTGTACATAATCTAATATTAATCTGTATTATCTATCTCACTTCTTTTTATGCCCCCCCCCCCTTCCTTTTCGAAAAAGAAGGGGTATATTGCTTTGCAGCTGTCGGTCGGTCGGTCGTTAGGTTCGTAACCTGAACAGTTTCCGTTCATTATCTCCGCAACGGGTACACTTATTGAAATGAAATTTGGCACACAGATATATCGCGAATATATCTAGGTCAAGTTTTGATTTGATTACCATTAAACAATTTTTGACAGAGTTACACCCCCTGAACTTAGCAAACTTCCTATAATTCACAGTTTCTGTTCAGTATCTCTGCAATGAGTACATATATAGAAATGATTTTTTTATTTGTGGGTTGATAATGAATGATAGATTACCCTTATTGATTCTCAGGTGAAAAGGCCAATGGTAACTGAGTACATGTAGTACTTTATAGAATTGTACAGTACATCTTTTATTCTATAACAGTTGTTATGAAACTTTAAAGATGTGGTCTATGATATTTATAAAAAAATCAATTTAAAAAAATGTGTTATGAAAAGATAATGGCTGGTAGAGCAACAATCTTTTTTATTTATTTATCTATATATCTTTTTATTCTATTTTATTTATATATTTCTTTAGAATATTTATAATATTGGTCCACCAAGATGTAACAATTTAACCTTGATAAGACATATTAAAAGAATCTCTTGCCCAACAGTTTCGCCTAATGTCAAGATTGAAGTCAAACAAAGCAAAATTGATCATAAAACATTGAAATATTTTGGTTTAAGTTAAGTTAACTTATAACGTTTGACGTACTTTCTTGTTAAGAAGGAAGATGTTCCATTGAAATACTTCCTAGTTTAAAAATCTTTCCATTTGAAACACATTGTGAACTTTCTTATCTTTGACAGCTTTCCATTTTTAACCCTCCTTTGAAAATCCTTACCTCTGACAGCTCTCCATTTTGACCTACCCAGAGAACTTTCTTACCTCTGACTGCTCTCCATTTTGACCTACCCAGAGAACTTTCTTACCTCTGACAGCTCTTCATTTGACCTACCCAGAGAACTTTCTTACCTCTGACTGCTCTCCATTTTGACCTACCCAGAGAACTTTCTTACCTCTGACTGCTCTCCATTTTGACCTACCCAGAGAACTTTCTTACCTCTGACTGCTCTCCATTTTGACCTACCCAGAGAACTTTCTTATCGCTGATAGCTCTTCATTTTGACCCACCCTGTAAGCTTTCTTTCCTCTGACAGCTCTCCATTTTTTGCCCACCCTGTGAATTTTCTTACATCTGACAGCTGTCCACTTTACCCACCCTGTGAACTTTCTTGCATTTGACAGCTCTCCGTTTTCACTTACCATGTAAACTATCTTGCCTATAACAGCTCTCCACTTTACCCACCCTGTGAACTTTCTCGCATTTACATCTCTCCGCTTTCACTTACCCTGTAAACTTTCTTGTCTATTATAGCACTTCACTCTACCCACCGTGTGAATTTTCTTACCTCTGACAGTTCCTCATTTTTAACACACCCTGTGAACTTTCTTGCCCTTGAAAGCCCCTCATTTTGACCCACCATGTGAACTTCCTTACCTTTGACGGATCTTTGTTTTTCATATTTAAGTTTTCTATTTTTATGTCGTCTTCGATGTACAACAACATACACGAGTTAGTTTGTCTGTCACTGATCTGTCCGCCTACCCACCCTCTTCTTAAACTATCTTCAAAGGCGACACTGGACCTCTTTGGAACTCCACTCAGTTTTGGTAGCTCTGTTAGTCGAAGATCGGTTCAGCTCGAGCGATACCCAATGGTTCATCCAGTCGAAAAACAAATGTATTTAGCAAACATTTGTCTTAACCAATCACCTCTCTCCATTCCTTACTACTAATTACTCATACAAAAGCAACCTGTATTAAGAGGCCATCTATGTAAAGTGTTGACCTCGTTTCTACCTTCCCTTTAATGGTCGCTTAAAACAGGTTTGAATGTCATTAGGTTTTGTGATTAACTTCACAAGAATGATTTATTCAAGATATGTGTATAAATAAAAGTGTTACATTATAGACTATAATATGGTCGCCATGGCTTGGCATCCCGCGCATATCTTGGCAACTATCTAAAACACCAAGAATTGGATTTTCTATTTCATTTTTTCCGTGATTTTGATGAAAATTTATGGGAATAATATACTCATAAAATACATGCAATTAGCAAAGTAACATTCAGAACATTAACAGATATTGGGTCACAGTCTCTTCCAGTGATTAGACTAGTGGAGATTCAGAGTCGACGCAGACTCTGGTATTGTTATGGATGCCTGGGTTGGGGTTTTGGTTTAAAGGGACGAGCTGATATTTCAATTATAATGTGTTTCTTATATCAAGGACAGTTGACTTTCGCTGACCTTGAACCAAATTTCAGTGAACTGCTGTCTGTCCCTTTGCATCCATTGCACAGTGACATACTTTCGAGAAGTCCTCATTTGAACAAATTGATTTGTCAGCTAAAAGAGCCTGGCTGAAGCGATTATCCAGAAGAATGTGAATTCACAGTGACTCTTTGAGCATAAATACACGTCAAACAATACCCCTATCATTGTATTTATACACAAGCAATCGAAAATCGAGCGCTGGAATGTTAATGCATTTCTCTTGAATTGGCAGGAAGTCTTACTAAAGAAAAACGACAGGATCAAATTTAACCCAAATTCATCAAACACTAGTCGTTGACAATAAAGGTGTAAATCTAGGTGCAGAATTTATACAGGTAAATTAGTGAGGTAGCCCAGCAGAGGTAATCTCCCCTTCGTCTTGATGGCCACCTCTCAATTAACCCATGTTCTCCTTCAGTTCAGGGATACACTTGTGGTAGTGATACTTTAAATTAGCGAAATATTATCTTTTCTCCTGTTTTTTCTTGTGTATCTACTTTTTGAATAAATTATCTAACACATGATATATACTGCTATTATGGTATTGAGGATGTTAATATAAAGAATTTCCATCTAGACATATAAAATCACATATTTATGTATATATGCACACTGTTAAGAAAACAAGCCATGGTATCAATGTCCCTTTTTCATAAGTAATATAAAATACGAGTAGACGTATGGTGTGAAAAACTCCGATGGCGCTGCCCTCCAGAAACTCCAAACTTTGTACTTGATGTAAACACCCGTCTTCACAAGATTTGATTGAGGATTTTAGTAATAAATCATTTGAGATACAAAGAAATATAAGGGATAGATAAAATAACAGCTTGAGCTTTCTATTTGACTACCTTGATGCCCTACTTGAACCGGTCTTAATAAAGAAAATCATATAAGACTTATACCAACACTTTTATGGACAGTACCTATTAAAATTTTTGATTTAAGAAAAGTTATGTCAACCGCAAGCAGATATCAGTGTCATTCTATGGTCAAGGGGTTACAATGCGATAGATGACCCTACAAGGGCTTTTAAAAGCTATATAGACACAGGAAGTTTGGACTTTTCTCTTATCAAACAAAGAAGATTTGGGTCCGTGATACAGACATACAGCCGTGTTATCCTCACCTAGGTTGTGAATGCTTTGTGAGAATGTCTAGTGTACAGAAAGGAAACTGTGTGAATTGGCCAGCATTTAGCAAGTATTCCCCTTAATGTGGTGATCACAGTCATGGATAGGACTTATTAGAAATACACATGTATACAAATAGATGGCACCGCGGATAGCATCTGTTTGTTTAGCTCTAGACAGAGAATGATATTCACATATTTGTACTTTTCCATACGCCTCCTGTTGACTCCTTTGAACTAAGGACTTCACTGAGCTATTGTAATGACAATTTGCCCGTCGTCCGTCCGTAACGGTTTTTTTTTTTTGTTTTAGTTTTTGTTTTTTACGATTTTGTATTAATCAGTACCCAAATGCCTGGTGAGAGTTGTTATTTTCAGACTGGATTTATACAAGATGAAGGAATAATGTCTTTCAAACTGAAAGTATAGCCTTTTGAGAGAAAAAAAAAATCATTAGTAGTAATGACAGTATTACATAACCAGTTCATTATTATTATTATTATTATTATTATTATTATTATTATAATTATTATTATTAGTTTTCTATAAAATATTTTATAAGAAGTGTATGTGATAAACATTTATCTATAAGAATATGTGATTTAGTTTTGCCATTGTGAATTTAGTCTTAGTATTTTGGAGCACTTAAAGTAGTGAATTTCATGAAAAATTACAGGAATTACATAACCATATTCCAATAATACAAGATACGAAATAATATTAAATCTAAAATGAGCACCATTTATGATTTTATTAATGCGTTTTGTCTATCACTTTTTGCGATATCTATGAAAATAATGTAATTTATCTAGTGTGACCACCATAGAAACCAACTTGAAATAGTTATAACAATTACGATTCGCATATGAATTTTGCGAGATAATTTACTAAGATGTGTTATCCATTCGTATATTTAATATACATACAAATCTAGGTAGAGGAATGTAGTTAAATGTAAGTATATACATTGTATGTTAAATGCATAAATATTATATTTTATATGTTGTACACAAGCCCGTCGTTTTCTTGTGACAATAAAATATGTTTAATCTATATATGTTAAAGATACGAACAGTAGAGCTCTGGACTCGTCAGATATATATATATATAGTCTAGTTATTGTGTTATACACACGAGCTGAGTGGCGGTAATTTCAAATGACCGTCCTAATGCGGTATCACAACTGCGTTACTATCGAAATTTCTTTGTGATGATTTTGTGTGCTTACTCTGCTTGGGGGTGGGGGGGGTGTTAAGTTCCTATACCTATAAAGGTATATACAGACGTGCAACTGGAATAAGGTATACTTTTAAAGCCACACATACAATATATGAATGGGTGTTTTAACACTTAGCTCAGTATATGAATAGGTAGGATGCTCAAAATATGAATGGGTAGGGTGCCAGCAACTCCAGCCGTACGTCCGTACCTAAATCATTGCAAGTTAACCCACCCTGGTTTTGCATGTCCGTAACGACTTTTCTCGTACAGCTCAGTCAGGTGACTTCTCTTATACTTTGATGTAAAGCAATTGTCTTCATCGATGTGGTCAACTGTAGCCAAGACGTATGTGTGTACTCCATTTGCCAACCAATATTATCTACAAGATCAGATCTAGAAGATGGTGGTAGTAAAAAAAAATCCCTCCAAATTTTATATGAATTCCTCACTTTAAAGGGCTGAGTAAGGAAATTCGTTAGATAAGATATTCGTTGAAACAATGAGTGCTAGAATTATTGACAAGTTTATGTCAGCAACGAAAATGATACGGATTAAATTTGTTTCTTTTTACTAATTTCAAAGCATACTTCGAGTTACTTTAATCGCGATACGCAATGAACTATGTACAAATGTAGGTGTTTAGAGTCGTGGAAAAACCAGCTTTATATTATTGTGAAATTCGGTCGCAGTTATATGTAAAGAAGTTGGTTTATTTGAATGAATGGCCATCGCATATACAGTTTATTTAATATTCTCGGGGGGAAAATACGTCAAACAAGCTAAATAGAATCTGCGTTAGAATAGACCGGAATATGGTCTATTACGTATTATATCGAGGAACTCGAGAATTTAGTGCTTATTAAACAAAAGCTCTGCAATGCAGGGTATCCTCTGGTCATATGACCTTGACATATGACCTCAAATTCAATAGGATTTTCCTACTTTATAACTTATAAGTACTAAGAGCAAAATATGAGTCAAGTTATGAGCAAACAGGATGATGTACAATTTGTATCCAGTATAGAAGAAACATTCATAATAATTAATACACACACATGCACACATACGAAAAAGGGCGTTCCCATCTTCTGCAATTGTTGTCGCGAGGGGATACTTAAAGGCATGCTACTGAATTATTTTATTCGAGTAACTGTTTTATTTTTTTTAAAAATCTTGAGAGCAAAAATAAAGACAAATTATTCACGTTTTTAGAATTTAAAAGTCATTGAACGTACACACACACACACACATTGATGACACGTGAACTTGCGGAGGAGTGCCTCAGAGATAGCCTGTATTTGCATATATTATGATAATTTAACATGTTTGTGGCATTTCAAAGAATCCGCGGAGTGTTATGTAACATGAATTATTGATTGGAAACTTAGTGCAATGTTGTTTGAATTATTATATATTTGCATGATTCTTTTTTCGATTGTGGGGAAAATCATTTTAATAAGTTATTTCTTTTCATAAGGAATATTTAAGATATTGTGTATTTAGAATATGCTGAGCTTGACGTCGTATCGAGCTTAAAGATATTTTTAAAATTACCACATCACTGGAATTTTTGAAAAAATCATATTGTAAAAAATTTCATAAATTAATAATATATGAATTATTATCAAAAATGTCAGTCAGTGCCCTATCAAACAATATCTATACCTCATTTCCGTACACCTTGTCTAGGTAATTTTCTATCTGTAAGTACGTTTGATGATTTTCCCATGAGAGAGAGAGAGAGAATCGGTTTAACATTATGCAATAATTCCATGATATATGTTTGCATTGCACTTTTTGTCGATATGCAAATGAGTTTTGTATTTCTGATATCTCTAGTGGGTTTATGTACTCACAGGTCCTTTATATCAACATACTTCAATATCATACTCCACGACAGGATGTGGTTAGATTAGGGCGAAAAAGAAACTGGTTTATAGGTTGCGAAATTTGTATTAGCTTTTCTGAAAACGAGCTGGCTTACTGCTATTGCACATTTTATCTTTAATCTGCATAATATAAAGAATGATAGGTATGGAAAATGTCGTGTCACTAATGTTACCGTATTTTTCTAATCATACCTTTAATTGAATATGTATTTCAAACTATCGGAAATATTAAATTAGAATGCAATGAATTGAAATTTATGTAAATGTATAATAAATATTACAAGTAAAGTATGCGATTTGTTATTCATGTGTACATGTATAATATATAATAAACTATACTATAATACTTCATTTTTTGTAGACCTCATATAGTCAAGTTTATGAATGGCATGTTTAAACAACTGTATGGTAATAAACCACGTGACCTTCAGAATTCGCCACTCATTCAGAAGTTGGGGTATATAGCCTTATGAATGAAATACCTTCGCTAGTCTTGATAAATGATACCTGAATTTTTTCACGGGGCTCTTTAAGGGGAACTATATTAACGAGGTTTTCACAGAGACAATCTTTATAATTTAAAGGGGAATGTGTGTGTGTGTGTGTGTGTGTGTGTGTGTCTGTGTGTGAGTGTGTGTCCTTACAAAGATGATTATGTATGTTTTATTTGCACCTTACACGGTCAATATGATTGTTCTTGTTGAAGAAACACTTCTATAACTTTTCACTTTAATTCAACTCCGGGTTCCTATTGATAATTCTTAAATACAAAAATCACATTAACAATTGAACAAACAGCTTTTTTCTAGACTCGGTACATCTCCGCCCATGTGAACGTAGGTTTGAATGACAGTAGGGACCCTCCCACTTTGCATTCCGCTGATACCTGTGGTTTGCTACTTGACCTACCTTTGCTGAGTCGGCACATTTAATGTTACTTACCTGTATGAGAGGGAGCACGGGACAGGTGACCCAAGAAATATGCCCACGGCCGCCGATTGTTTACACTTCACGCAAACATGTTTGTATGTAATACGTAAATATAGACAGGCCATCCACGGAGTCAGATAGGAAATAAACACATGTAGCGACAAAAGAAACGACTTGGTCAGCTGCTTGCGTTTTGCTTCAGCTATTGTCGACACCTCCATCAGACGAATATTTTTGTTGCTGGTCTTTCCATGGACATCGTGTATCCATTTTGAAATATTTCAAATTGCTCGACTAATTTAGATTTCTGCATGTGTTCGTTTTCAGCACTATGATAAAATGGCTAATTACCATCTCTGGAGATGGTCATACACAGGTAGGTCATACACAGGTAACAGGCGTAGGTATCCACCTACAAATGACACATCTAAATAAAACTTAAGTATAATTAATATACAGATGAAAAAACTATTAACTGCTGTGGGATAAGATTGATCAGATTTCAAGACGCCATTTAATTGAACTGTTTACTACTACTTCTGAAATTAATTATTTCACGTAACTGACGTGCACCTGGTCTCTATGACGTCATTTTCAAACCACTTTCCGTATCAGTGCCAGCAGCCTAAATGATTTCGCCGAAGGCTAGCCTAGGGAATGGTACCAACTAAATTTTTAAATGATTTAAAGCTCCGTCTGAAATAAACCTTTTAAAGTTTCCCATAATGGTAGCAGTACCATATTTTCTTATCTTCACAGACCTTCAACACCGCCAATTTTGTGTATTTACAACCGATTTATTTTTTCATTTTATCACAGATCTGAAAATAAAATATATAGAAATTATTCTTTGCTTTGCTAATTGCTTCATTAACATAAGGTTAACGAACAAATAAACATAGTATCCTGACTTTTATAACCCTTACAAAGATGGTTCTAAGTAATATACATGATGATTTATGTCATTATGTAAGAAAAGGTTAAAAAGGTTTTGTTTCTGTTTTTTTTTAATTTTGAAAATAAAAGAAACAAGTTATTAATGTGAAACATACGTATATCTAAAGATTGATAGATATGTTTACCGACTGATTATATATATAAAACAAAACAAAAACATGAATCAATAAAATTTAAATAATAAAATTATATACCAAGGAATTGTTAAATATACCAAATGATTATAATGTCATATACCAAAATAGAATAATGTAAATGAAAGAATTTAATAACGTACGCCAAAATTTTGTATGTACCAAGAGATTATAATCACGTGTCCAAAAAAATAGAATATCGTAAACCAAAGGATTGTAATTATATAGACGTGTTACGTCGATTTGTATAAATTTATGTTGAGAGATTTAGAAACTATAAATTGATAGATAGAACAGCATCTGTGCAGATTACAATGTAAGCGAAACATAACACCAAGACACTTTTTACTTGAGCAAGAATTTAAATAATGTGATGGTACTTTTCTCATAAAACTTAACTCCATTACACTAGGGTTAGTTCATCTATTTGGTGGCGGCAATTCATTGGTACATTGCTTCGTTAATTTTATGCATTGGATACTTTGGTTAATTTTAACCTATGCATTGGACATTTTCGTTAATTTTAATCTATGTATTGGGCACTTTCGTTAATTTAACCTATGCATTGGACACTCGTTAATTTCAACCAAAGCATTGGACACTTTCGCTAATTTTAAGCTATGCATTGGACACTTTGGTTAATTCTAACATTTGAATTGGACACTTTCGTTAATTTTAACCTATGCATTGAACCCTTTCGTTAATTTAACCTATATATTGGAGACTTTCGTCAATTGTTACATATGCGTTTTACACTTTCGTTGATTTTAACTTATGCATTGGACACTTTCGTTAATTTTAACCTATATGCATTGGATACTTTGGTTAATTTTAACCCATGCATTGGACACTTTGCTTAATTTTAACTTATGCATTGGACACGTTCTAAGCAATGCTTTCGAACATGCAAAATCAATGTCTCCTCCGGAAATTGTATCTCATCGTTCTCGACCAAAACGCCTTACCAGATGAACACATTGATGCATTGGACCCTTTCGTTAATTTAACCTATGTATTGGAGACTTTCGTCAATTGTTACATATGCGTTTTACACTTTCGTTGATTTTAACTTATGCATTGGACACTTTCGTTAATATTAACCTATGCATTGGACACGTTCTAAGCAATGCTTTCGAACATGCAAAATCAATGTCTCCTCCGGAAATTTTATCTCATCGTTCTCGACCAAAACGCCTTACCAGATGAACACAGCTATTACAGACTGAATAATAATATGATAGACTTAAGATTTATTGAATTATCCAAAAACCGAAAAAACTTAGTTATAAATATCATTAACTTTTAATACCTGTATAATACCTGTATAAAATGAAGTTAATATCAATGAATTTTTATTGTAACAATTTAGAGATAATGGCAATATTGTATAAAACACCGTTAATGTTGGTACTGTAGCGGTTGGAACGTAAGATTCCTCACAGCTTCGGATCGGTCTGTTGCAAAGATAATAAAAGATAATTTTGATGGGTACGGCTAATGCCGCCACCATATATATTAAATGTTAACGAATTGGCGTTAAATAACACAGATCCAATCTTTGTTTAGTTTTGGAAATTATGACCGAGGTTAAAGTTACGACCGAGTTAAAGTTACGGACAAAATGACTGGCCAATCAAATTCATTATAGATCTGTATCCTGTTCTATTACACACTAAAAGTAAAGACTGTTATGAACGATTGAATAGGCTTAATGAATACAGTACATAATATATCTCATGATACGTCAATCGTGTTCATATAGCATAAAGATTTGATGAGATTTCTGCTTGATTTTAGATGTAAATTTAATTTTATTAAAGTAAATTGTAACACATCTATATGCATGGTAAAATTAAATCATTATGTAATTTTCCGATTCAATATTTTATGTGCCATTACCTTGGATGACAAATGTGAATTTGATATGGTTATCCAGCGTGGCTTTCTGATTACCACGTTCATCAACGTACTCTGCATTCTGGGGAGTTTTCTTTACATGGTTTGGTGTTACGTAATGAAGTTCAGTTTGTGGTTAGATGTAGGTGATGTGTGGGACCGAATACAGTATAATCTAGGCGTGTACCAAGTCTAACACAATAATCTTATCATGGCATATACCTTCCTGTTTCTACCTGCAAAATGCATTTGTAAAACTTGTGCTGAAAATTACGCGTTTCTCAGAAATGATTTTGAAACACATTAATTTGCATTTCTACAACAGCACCAAATTTTAAGGCTTTCTTGTAGAAGCACGATTGCTTTTCACAGAGGTCTTTGATTTTGTCAAAGGGCATTTCGAAGTTAAAAGACGTACAAATTTCTGTTAAACCGTATAGAATGTGTTATATTGAGTTTGGATTTTGGGATCAGTATGTTATGGATTAAGATAATACTACTCATCCACAGTTTCTTTCGATCAGTTAACATTTATAACATTGATTATCAAACAAAAATGCTCACAACAACTGAATATACCTGTGTTGTATGCTCCCTGAAAAATTCGGGGGACATATAGTCACTGTTATGTATGCATGTCTGTCTATCTACCCGTCCGAACTAATATCCGCCGAACTGTTCGTTAGCATTGGATCAGATTTTACATAATTGACATTCGGAATATGGGCATTTGGAAAAAGATCACTCAATGTTGTTTCAGAAAGATCATGGTCAGTCAGAAAATAGAATTTAAAATACAGAAATGGGCTTATATTTGAGCGGATTATCAATAGGCAATGGTCATACTTTGTACAAATGTTAATTGTCGCGCGGAATGTGGACTGTTTGATACTCAAAGCCATTTTTTAAAGGTCAAAGTTGTCTCTGAAAGGTCAAGGCCACTCGGCAAGTAGAACTTATAATACAAAAAAGAGGCTTACATATCGATTTTGTTTATATTTCATTTGAAGGATTCATGGAACCCCAACCTTTAATTGTTTCCTGTCTGATGAAGTCAACCATTGCTTTGATCTAATTCGAGGTGCATCCATCAGTTTTACTGTTACTTAATTCTTAGAGTGATGGGCACCGAGATGTTATCAGTGGTGTATATCACAAGTATTAAAAGTGATCATCCGGTTACTGAATTGAAAGATATTTCTATTACATTCCAACCTTGTATGTGGCATTACTTGAGAGTTTATTTTTCAGCATTTTTCTAGATATGTGTATCTTTGTTAGTAGAAAAGCTTTGGCGGATGTCTCGTCCCATAAATAGTAAAGGTTTTATATGAAGAGGTTTGTGTACACAAAACGCTTTGAAAGTGACCTACAATCCTCGATATCATGTGAAAGCTTGTAAACTCGTGTGATAAATAGGCAAGCTATAGGGACGGCATGATGAGAAAAAGGAGGCAGAGAATATTCCGCACATTCTGTGTACATGTTTACCTATCAAGGTGAAAGGTTCTGGGACAGGCATGCATACTAATTACCTCATACACCAGGCGGAATATGGCATTAATAATCTTCCATTAAAGTGTTATTTATAATTGTTTAGTCATAATTTGGACGAGTAAGACTTCATCTCTTTAATAATGACATGGTAACTAATTAAGTTTTTTTTATTAAGTTTGAAGTTGTTAGAGTTATCTTCCTTGCGACATCATCGGCGATGGTTTTAGGGAGATGGGATTGTTACATCATTCTATATGTCGCCAAAATGAGAGTGAAATCGAAAGTTACTCGTGAAGACAATAAGAAACAATTATTTTTCAAACACATTGATGCGACGAAAACTCTTTATATGTTAGCAACGGGGTTTACTCTTGAATGAATCCTGCCATTCAGTGAGAAGATACCGGCACAACGAGGTGTCAAATAACCCGCTTTACAGCACCATACGTATTGTTTATCTTGTATTTGCTTAAACTTCATATAAACCTTTTAGTTACATCCCATTTGCTTTTGAAAATGGTCGTTCCGATAAGAAAGCATTGTATTTTCGTGCCTTTTGATTTCTATGTATTCTCCAGAATATTTGTCCGTATACAAACACTTTATTCTGTTCCCTTCGTAACCCCTTTTGACAAGTTATAAAGTGTTTAAAATGTGTAGTAAGGTCAGTGGTCTGCAAATACGAAACAAAAAAAGTTCAAAATACGGTATAACTCATTCTTCACAGTAGATGAAAAGGTAAATTTTGTCTTGTCCCTTTGTACTGTTTCCTTTTTTTTTTTTTTTTTTGCTAGCAAATTTTGATTAAGTCAGTAAAAATATAGCAAGTTTTTCTTCTTTTTACAGACGACGATGAAGATATTGCGCTTGCTGAAGAAAAACTTAATGAAGAAGAATTAACAGAAGAACACTTAGCAGAAGAAGAACTCACAGAAGAGCAGTTGACAGAAGAACAACTAGAAGAGGAGCATTTGCAAGGGTCCTTCCAGGACAACAATTTGACAATTGCAGATGCTCAGGTCATCGAGGCTGTCGTATCTCAAGGTCATGTCATGGAACAAGCAGACCATATTGTCGACCAAACATTTGAAGGTCACGTAGAGGTTATTAATGGTGTTGCTAGTGGTAACGATATAGAAAGTGAAACATCTACACAGGAAGATGTTAACTCGATGATGCAAGTAGTAACGGACGATGGTTCAAAATCAGTGTTAACAGAACATGATGGGGAACTTACCATGGAGATGACATAACCTTTATTAAATTACCATGGTAATATTCATGACATTGCTGTTATCTGTCCATGACATTATCCAGATCATGTCTATGATCATAAATATACAACACGCAATAAATATGTTTATTTCGATCATCACATTTTATGCCCAGATATCAAATATGTACAAATCCGTCCGTTCGTACACCATTAAGTCTGACGTACTTTCAGAAAAAAGTGAACACATTTAACTAATTGACGGTGTAAATCACATACCGAAACTGAATCACGTGGATTTTATAGGAGCTACTCTCATTTGAATTGCATGACTTTACCCACGATATGAGACGAGGTCAAGGTACACTGAAAGACATATACCTGTACATGATTTGGAGGAGGAAGGCAGACTGCTGTAATTAAAGAAAAACCTTTTTATTCCAGTAAATATTGATAGTAGCATTAATTTATATATTTTTGTAGTAAATTTGTTGCTCAGAAAACTATAAATATACTAAAGATAGACAATGTGACTGACTTGCCGTCATACGTTTAAGTATACCGTACATAATTTAAACGATGATTGATGCATACGTACTATTGTAGCTATGAATTATGTATTTCACTGAAATATACATTTGACATTTCTTATATCTACATCAAAGGCATGTGTGACATTCTATTGTGCTAATTGTCTATAAAATAACCCATATCACAAGTTAATAAAAACTTTTTTAATAAAAATTGAAATTAAAATGCCCTCGAAGTGCATTCAAAAGAACTGGGCGAGGGCGTCATGTTTTCTTTGAACAATCATGAACACATTGATGATTTATATATGATTCATATTACATGTTGTAAGATTCAAACGTTTGTACAGTGTTCTTTATCTTTATACGTAGACCTAAATTCCTATTCAGAAATGCCTTTCTTTTTCTGCAAGTGTAAGTACCCAGGATGGAAAGTCATGGCAACCCCTCTTATAACATCGCCATGATTAAGATTAAAAAAAAAACCACGTTTTAACATCCTTTTTCAAGACTTCACATTATTAGTTGAACAGTATGACAAAGGATAGGAGGATGTTGGTTCAATTATAGTCGGAGGCTTGTTGGTTTTAGATGACACAGTTAAAGCCGAGGGCCCATGTAGCGTTCATAAAAAGTCGAGGGTCCATGTAACGTTTATAAAAAGTCAAGGGCCCATGTAACGTTAATTGCTCTTGATGAGGGCCCATGTAATGTTCATTGCTTTTGGTGAGGGCCCAAGTAACATTCGTTGCTTTTGGTGAGGGCCCATTTAACATTCATTGCTTTTGGTGAGGGCCTATGAACATTCATTGCTTTTGGTGAGGGCCTATGTAACATTCATTGCTTTTAGTGAGGGCCCATGTAACGTTAATTGCTTTTTGTGAGCGCCCAAGTAAAATTCATTGCTTTTGGTGAGAGCCAATGTAACATTCATTTCTTTTGGTGAGGGCCCATGTAACATTCGTTGCTTTTGGTGAGAGCCCATGTAACGTTCATTGCTTTTGGTGAGGGCCTATGAACATTCATTGCTTTTGGTGAGGGCCTGTGTAACGTTCATTGCTTTTTGTGAGAGCACATGGAGCATTCATTGCTTTTTGTGAGAGCCCATGTAACGTTCATTGCTTTTGGCCGGTTGGTTGGATGGTTGTATAGGTCAACACCAAGCACGTGTTGTTTAAGCCGGTGTAGCCTAGTGAATACGGTGCTTGGCTCGTGATCGAGAGGTCCCGGGTTCGACTCCCGCCCTGGGCACACCGGTGTTCTGTCTTCGGAAGAGACAGTAAAAACCGAGGTTCCGTGTCACGGTAGGCGTGGCACGTAAAAGATTCCTCACTGCTTCGATTGGATTCGTTGCAAAGGTCTAAAGTTGTATGCAATGCATCAGGTAGGTGCTGTCACCAAATACGTGAAATAATCGTGGAGTGACGTAAAACAATAATCAATCAATCAATAAAAAAACCAAGCAGGTGTTGTCATCGTATAGATCAAATATTCCTGCCAACTTGATTAGTACACACTGGTCATTCAAACCATTCAAACTTCAAATACAGTATTATGTGATATGACACAGCCCCCCCCCCCCCCTCCTTTTCCACTCAATTCTAATGTCGTTACAATTCTCTTCCAGTTTTTTTTTTAATAAACTCGGTCCACTCTATTGTCATTACAGGTGCGGTCTTCATGACACGACTCTCACGAAGTTACATTCAAAATAAAGATACTACGAAGTATTTAATTTGATTTTCCAAGAAATGGTTTTATCCCAGGTTTAAAAAACCCGTATATCTAAATATAAAATTCATTTTCACATTGATCTGTGTTAAAATAAATCCAGTCAAGTATTGGATTTAGATAGTGTAATCCAAATCAGATCATAAAAAGTTATAAAATTACCATAGTGAATCAGTGTATAGAGTTGTTTACCGATTTGACTAAGCTAAGTAAGTCAGTGACTTGTCGACATTCCTGCTGCCCAATAGAACTATCATTTGCACTCCTTGGTCCCATCTCTCGTTCTCTTTATATCTTTCTGGGTAAGAAAGATATCTTAAATGATATGCCTTTATAAAGGAAGACATAAGATGTATAAGGCCTGTTGATTGAATCGATTTGTCACGGTTTTCGTTCTTAACTACTTGGCATCGTGTGTTTGTGCTTATCCAGCGGAAAAGGCGAGTGTGGGATCACTGATTATTCCCCCTATCTAGCCATTATCTACCTCCCAGGATTGCTAGAGATATAGGTCCTCTGAATCATATTGTCACAGATGTCGCCTTATCCAAATTTGCTTAACGTTTCAGATATGATCAAGTTGCATAAGTCCCTCTGATGATGGCATCTTGTGACAATGGAATGTACATGTGTATGTATAGGTATAGAATAGAATAGAATTTATTGACCAAATTAAGGCCCTTGTGAACATGACACATAACATATATGATTGGTAATGTACATCACAATACGTTGACAACAATAAACAAGCTTTCTTAAAGTGAACACGATAAGATGCAGTGAATATAGAACAAGTTAGTTCAGGAAATGAGCAAATTGGGTTTAAAATATTTGGATTTTTAATTTAAATGGATGGCAACAGAGACATATGTCTCTGATGGCAATAAGTAGAGCTTTCAAACAGAGTTGTGTATAGTCTACAACTACCACCAAGGGACAGTGCTTCAAGTCATAAATTAAAATTGTACAATATAGTAACATTATGAAGTACAATCATATAATATAAATAGACCTTCCCATGTCACAATGCAAATCAGTTTATAACATTTGTATTTCAATTATTATAGTATTATAATGAAATACAAACAGAAAAGAAACAAAATTGCAAGGAACACCAGGAGACTTTGCTAAAAGGTCAATGTGTCTGTATGAATAGGAGTGTATGTATCAGTATAGGGACGTGTATGTCTATATGAATAGGAATGTGTGTGTCTGTATAGGGACATCTGTTTGTCGGTATGAGTAGGAGTGTATGTATCATAATAGGGACGTGTATGTCTATATGAATAGGCGTGTATCTATATGAATAGGAATGTGTGTGTCTGTATAGGGACATCTGTGTGTCGGTATGAATAGGAATGTGTGTGTCTGTATAGGGACATCTGTGTGTCTGTATGAATAGGAGTGTATGTATCAGTATAGGGACGTGTATGTCTATATGAATAGGCGTGTATCTATATGAATAGGAATGTGTGTGTCTGTATAGGGACATCTGTGTGTCGGTATGAACAGGAGTGTGTGTATCGGTATAGGGACGTGTATGTCTATATGAATAGGCGTGTATCTATATGAATAGGAATGTGTGTGTCTGTATAGGGACATCTGTGTGTCGGTATGAATAGGAATGTGTGTGTGTCTGTATAGGGACATCTGTGTATCGGTATGAATAGGAATGTGTGTGTCTGTATAGGGACATCTGTGTGTCGGTATGAATAGGAGTGTGTGTATCGGTATAGTGACATCTGTGTGTCGGTATGAATAGGAATGTGTGTGTCTGTATAGGGACATCTGTGTGTCTGTATGAGTAGGAGTGTGTGTATCGGTATAGGGACGTGTATGTCTATATGAATAGGAATGTGTGTGTCTGTATAGGGACATCTGTGTGTCGGTATGAATAGGAGTGTGTGTATCGGTATAGGGACATCTGTGTATCGGTATGAATAGGAATGTGTGTGTCTGTATAGGGACATCTGTGTGTCGGTATGAATAGGAGTGTGTGTATCGGTATAGGGACATCTGTGTGTCGGTATGAATAGGAATGTGTGTGTCTGTATAGGGACATCTGTGTGTCTGTATGAGTAGGAGTGTGTGTATCGGTATAGGGACGTGTATGTCTATATGAATAGGAATGTGTGTGTCTGTATAGGGACATCTGTGTGTCGGTATGAATAGGAGTGTGTGTATCGGTATAGGGACGTCTGTGTGTCTGTATGAATAGGAATGTGTGTGTCTGTATAGGGACATCTGTGTGTCTGTATGAGTAGGAGTGTGTGTATCGGTATAGGGACGTCTGTGTCTGTTTGAGTAGGAGTAAGCAATGGAGAGAAATTTACGGATACGTGTTTACTGCTTGTTTCGGAGTGGGTTTCATTCTTCTTACATAGGGAAGGTGTGTTCTTTTCTTTGACATTCAGACCGTTTTAAATAACTTATTATATATTTTTTATTTCTTTTGACTTATTTATTTTACGATGCAAAGCAAATATGTCTGTCTTAAACCACACTAGAATCTAAGAATTAAAGTTAATATCTTCCAAATTAAACCATTTTAGCTGCATTGGCAATAATCTTTTTAACAATTTTAAATTTAACCTTTGATTGTATATACATGGTACATATTTAAGAAAAGCAAACTTCGTGTTTGACATACATAAAAGAGTTTCTTCAACTAAGAATGTAAAATATTTGAGACAGATTTTTCATTCTTGGAATCATTTCACCGATACATGAAAAATTGAAATTGATATCGGATAAAATCAAACCAAAGTTTCCAGAGGTTACCAGATTGTATGTCCTTGTTGTGCTTTTTTAACTTTGTGTGTGGGTTTGCGTGACCTAAAGTTTTTTTTTTATCTCTTCATATTTTAAAAAAGAGTTCGAGAATCTCTTACGATTACAAAAGTGAAAGAGAACAGTATGTCTCACTGAAGCATGTGACTTTGATTACAATATCACCGGTACTGTCTCGTGTGCAAGCGAGGTCATAACAAGCATGTATAGGAGGAAACGGATATACTATGTATCATCAGTGAAAGTATCCGTTTTGTGGAAAAAAAATAAAATCGAAACATATATCATTGGCGTAGCCAGGGACGGAAACACGTAACTCTAAACTGAAAGCCACAAAGTGTAAGTATACAGTTAGAGAGAAAATGATGTCAACATGAACCCCAAGGTCCCTCGGCCGAGTTTCACAAAAGGATCGTAGATGAGGCTGTCATAACATTATGGCTATTATTACTACTTTGAACAATAGTAGTTTCTTAAGGCACCATTAGACAATAAAACACACATTTTCGGTTTTGGGACTCTGTTATGTTCTACGAAATTTATAAGGATTTTTCGTAACTTTCAACCCCAAATTTTGTAACTAGGGGTAACCTGAACTGGAAATTATTAAACATGATATGTTTTCATTTCAAACTGCAACAAAACATTTCGTATTCAGCATATTGAAGTATAAAGTCATATTCTATGTATTTAAAAGTTACGAAAATTTCTGAAGAATTTCAAAAGAACTTTAGTGAAATGATTTGCTGTGACTTTAAGGAATCTGATATTGGCATGAGACCTCGTTTTCTCAAGAATGTGCTATAAGTATAAGCTCAGGGCTATAGGAAGTCCATAAACCTAAAGACCAGGACTCTAAGAGTTCTCCCATCAGTGAAGAGCCTTTACCTTCAGGGAATCTTATACCAGTCCGGGGGTTCAGAAATCTGATATCAGCCTGAGACCAAGAACTGCTGAGAATATTATGTTAGTCTGAGATCCGATGCAGCAGGAAATGTGGTTATAACAGTCCGTATAATTTGTATAAATAAAAGAAAATTGTGGTATTTATAACAACACACGATGGATGACATTTATAAATCACTAGTAAATACAGGTTTAATCAGGGTCTTGGAGAAGTAAACGTTGCCTGTTTGGGTTGGTACATCCGCCATGAATGCATAAATCATGCAGAAAATCTTGTCAGGTCCAGGGCTGCACAGAATCATGAAATCTCTAATTGCAGCTCGGTACAGAATGGCCATATCATACGAGAAACTGGTATTTAGTGTTCAAAAGGGTCCATTCTGAAAAAAAAAATCAGTAGGAAGTCCAACTTTGTCTCAGGGTGTAATACTACCAATTCAAAAACAAAAAAGTATTAAGAAAAATCGGTTTTTTCCGAATCTCCGAGTAAGCCCAGTCCCCATCCCTTGAATCCATGCGTGCCTCAGGGTTGAGAAAAAACTTTGTTAGGTCACGTTACATCAAGTGTAAAGCCCTTAGCTGATGTGACACGTGGATAATAATTCGAGGAAAAATAGCTAATATCCGGATGAGCAAACCATGGTAGGAATCGGGGATAATATGATTAAAGTTGTCGTCATTCCAAACGCAGAATTCATCATTTCCTGATATATTCACCAAAATCCAAAAACAAAGAGAAAAATCAGTGCTATTAACAAAGGGACAAGTGGGATTAATATAAAACCATAATATCAAACTTTACTTTGTTATAGGGGCAATAAAAATATGCTAGGTACACAATACGATAGATAATGATTGTCGATAAATGAATACAATCCAAATCTGAGATCGTAGGGGCATTTTTGAAGAGTGGGTATCGCATTATCCATGCTCCCTTGAACTCTCTATGATCACACTTCGTTTACGATCGGGTGTCAGGTTCTCTACGTAAGGACACCATCTTCAGTCTAACTTTCGTTTTATGTGTCAACTTCTCACAACGCCTCGTAAGGGTAAATCAACAATTTTGACCTTGATAAATGAACATGAAGAGTACAATCTGGTGCAAAAATGAAGAAAATTGTTAATTATGGCACTCGTTAACTCGGATTCCTTCGAACACAAAAGCGTTTTACATTCCCCGATCTTTATCTATTAAAATAAGCGATGAGTCTAGATTTAGAGAAGTTGTAGGTAAATCGGGGTGTTATCGGGAGTCATCGTCGGGTGAAAGGAGACAAGCCAATCTGCCATCCCGGTCACTGAATTCTCTGAATAGTACCTACTGACACCTTTTATGCAATTTTTCCTCCGACGACTCATTTGTGATGTAGGTAGATTTCAAGGTGGACTATTTTCTTGCTGAGTATTTATCACATTGATGTTTCAGCATCGCACGAATTCTCGAAACCGTTGATGCCGTATGGTAACTCTGTCCTCCGTACTTACACATTTATTGTGTATATGGGGTTTTTTCATATTATATCATTGTTGTTCCATTTCCTTTGACCTATACAGTATATAATAGTTGATTGGTGTTTTACGTCGCTTTTAACAATTTTTCAGTAATATCGCGACATGGAAGCAGGAGGTAACCAATCTTTTAAACAAAGTGGTGCAAACCGGGAATCGAACACGGATCACCGGCGCCGCAAACCAAGCGCTAAACCACTACACCAAGCCTGCCCCTCATTATATAATGACGTACTAGTGTTTTATTATCACAATGAGTGCAAGTTTAGAAAGAAATTAAATGTACCCCTTTTCCCTTTGTTTTGCGCGTATGTACCATGCAGAGCATGAAATCATCTCTACTAACTCTGAATAACTTGTCGTAATGGTCTTGCATATCACTAAGTCAGTACTGTTCGGAATTCTAGGCAAATTATGCTTAATTGTTAAGCCCTTCCTATCTCTTGTGTGGTCTCTGACGTACATTTCCAACATACACATTTCTATGGAAACAATAAACTCAAAATATCAACAGAATTTAGCTCTGTTCTTCCGTCAACTTCTGTCGTCTAACATTACAATTTTCGGGCTCGGGTTGCCAGGTCAGGTGCTATGATGGGCATCAGTCTTTTGATCTTACCTGTGTTTTTCCTCAGTTAACAAGTTTATCTTATGGCATTAGACAATTGATTTAAACTGAACTAATGATGGAGTTGCACTAATGTACCCCTATACATACCTAAGAATGGGATAAGAGTGAAAATAGGAAAATGAAGTAATAGGCAATGGGGATAAGCCAAATATTATAAGTTGAAATATTTCGTTTTAGTCATACAAAACTTATACATTGTTTTGATATTGTCAGAACTTGGTAAGGATGAAGTACTGAAGGTCACCTGTAAGATTTGTTAAGGGAATACAGATTTTTTGTTAAGGACTTTATGCGATTAAGATTGAAAAGAGGGAATTGCTCTTTGTATATAGCAAAATCTTCGAAGAATTTCTTCTCCGAAAGAAATATAAAAAAAATGAAGAAACTTAATACTGATGAAGTACTAAAGGTCCCTTTCAACTGTCGCCCTAAAATAATCAGTAAAGGGGTCAGAAGAAGTGTTGTTGTCTTTTATTTTAATTCTCTTACTCTATAAGGCCTCTTTTTTCTTGTAAACTACCAAAGCCTATCCTCTACTTTCTTTCGAGTGTGGTTCGATATCTGGTCGGGACATGTCGCAAAGTGTGTCAGTGTACCTGCCCAAAGTGTGTCAGTGTTCCTACCAAAAGTGTGTTAGTGTACCTGCCCAAAGTGCTTGTGTGCCTGCCCAAAGTGTGTCAGGGTACCTACCCAAAGTGTATCAGTGTACTTGCCCAAAGTGTTTGTGTATCTGCCCAAAGAGTGTCAGTGTACCTGCCCAAAGCAATTCACTACTACTTTACACTTTGTAATTCTATTAATCCAATCAATAACGAAAGTATCTTATGTTTGTCGTATAGAATTTACCTGCCCAAAGTGTGTTTGTGTATCTGCCCAAAGTGTGACAGTGTACCTATCTTAAGCGTGTCAGTGTACCTTCCCAAAATGTGTCAGCGTACCTGCCCAAAGTGTGACAGTGTACCTACCCACAGTGTGTTAGTGTACCTACCCAAAGGGTGTAAGTGTACCTACCCAATGTGTTTGTGTACCTGCCCAAAGTGTGTCAGGGTACCTACCCAAAGTGTGTCAGTGTACCTACCCAAAGTGTGTCAGTATATCTGCCTAAAATGCGTCAATGTACCTGCCCAAAGTGTGTCAGTGTACCTACCCAAAGTGTGTCCGAGTACCTGCTCAAAGTGCGTTAGTGTACCTGCCCAAAGTGTTTGTGTATCTGCCCAAAGTGTGTCAGGGTACCTACCCAAAGTGTATCAGTGTACTTGCCCAAAGTGTTTGTGTATCTGCCCAAAGTGTGTCAGTGTACCTGCCCAAAGCAATTCATTACTACTTTACACTTTGTAGTTCTATCAATCCAATCAATAACGAAAGTATCTTATGTTTGTCGTATAGAATTTATACTGATATTTTGAACTTTAATTTTCTATAAATAACTTGGTATAATAAGGGCATCATACAAGTTTGAAATTTGGCTCTGTAAGTTTATTCAGTATTGGTATTTATTCCGGTATGATGTACGAAAACTTCAAAGTAATCTAGGGGTGTCTAGATGAGAAAGTCTCACCTGTATCGGGATAGAAAAGGGGAGCTCACTTGTACAAATGCACCTTCATACACAGTAAACTTGAGATATTTCAGCGTGTTTCTATGGGGAACCTCTATTTACATGGGACCTCTAATCTTCATCGTAGACTAGAATAAACTCAAGGATAGCTGACTGCTGTTACATTCAAATTGGATTCAATTTGCATTTGCGATTTCCCAAATAACTAATAATACCACAAAGAAATGTCGTTCCGTTCACTGTGACCTTGCTTCGATTTTCTTACCTGATAAATTTGCAAGATCATCACATTTCTGTATGACCCCAGCCACATTCGTCGCATATGTTGTTTAAGGTGGTATGATTGCCTTGAAAGCTGTATGCAAAATGCGTTTCCGTTCTTATCTGTATCTGAGCATTTAAGTTACCTAAGCAACTCAAGAACTGTGACGGATAGATATCTCGTCTATAAAATCAATCAATTATTTATACCAAAGCATACATTTTAATGGGGTATAGGTTACTCAATACTGCAGGCGTCATTACTAAATCACACTTTTTCGCAAATGTTAGATTTATTTCAATTAATTAATCACAGATCGATTAAAGCAGCTTGCCTGTCTCATTGGTACAATATTTATTGGTAAAAAAAAATTACGAAGCGAAAAAATAAACTGAGAATTTCTTCGTGAACGAGCATGTGGTAATTAACATCCAAATGCCACACCGGACAATAAGTCATAATGAATTATATTGGGTCAGTTAAGACAATAATGACGTCATCTACCTGTCACCTAGGGGGGTCGAAATAAAGTACTATGAAATGGCATGCTATAGATTTATGTTGTATTTATATCCTTACCACAAACATTTGGAATATCAATGTTTTGTATTAAGTACTAGAAGGGGAGAATGTACAGCTACATTGGACAATCTGCTCTAATTTATTACATTGGGTCAGTTAAGCCAATTGGGGCGCCATCTACCGGGATGGGATGTCACATAGGGGGTCGAAATGACGTACTGTGGAATGTCATACTGTAGACTTATATCCTCACCACAAAAATCTGTAATGTGTGCATGAAATCTCCAACAAGTACTACACAGAGGAAACTACCGATATGTGGTACGGTCACGTGGACTCCTATAACGTTCATTATCCAAAATCAGCGTTTTCATCATTGGCATGCTGGAAATCATGGTCGGTCGACTATAATTACAGAAAGACGAATGATCATTTTTATCATTTTATATCCAACTCTGACAACCAAGTTTTGGCAATTTTTTTTTTTCAATTAGTCTTTTTTATATTAACTGAGAAAAGATTTAGAAAACATGTCCTTACGAAATTTAGTCCTGTTTCTATGGTCATTCATGTATTTCACTGTATGCAATAAGTGATAAAGTAGATTTACATACTGTATTATTAAGTATATCTATAAACACGATATAGCTTAATCTTTCTGAAATGTACGCTTTTATACTAGTTCTCATCACATTGTGTAGGTAGTGTTTCTCTGTGTAATTTCTCTTCTCTGCTTTACCTGGATGATGGCTGTAGCAAGGTTTAAACACGTTTTCCTGGGAAATTGTGACCTGTTATATCTCATGGACCAAAGATTTCTTGCCAATGGAAAATGTATTCCATGTCGAGAGGGCATTTAGGAGCTGTACTGCTGAACCATCGCAAGTCGTACGGAACATAAATTAAGCCACTTGAATTGTAACAATTCAGCTCCGCTACTGCAGAATGCTGACATCCGAGACGTTATCAGCGTGTCTATCAACAGATACTCTGTGGATTCCCTCCATCTTCCACTGTCTTAATGCTGGGTAGATTCATTTGAAACGCTTATTGGGTATGATGTTAGTAAAAGACAAACATACAGCACAGCAGCAATACACAAACATACAACAGTAATACACAAACCTACAAGAGCAATATACAAATATACAAGAACAAAGCACAGATAAACATACAACAGCAATACACGAACATGCAACAGTAATACACAAACATACAAAGCAACATACAAACGTACAACAATGATACACAAGCATACTACTACAGCAATACACACACAATAGCAATACACAAACACACAATAGCAATACACAAACATACACAGCAATACACAAAGACAAATATACAACAGTAATACACAAACGTACAACAGCAATACACAGACAAACATTAAACAACAATACCCAAAGACAAACATGCAACAGGAATACACTAAGAAAATGATGTAGAAATAAAAAGATATTTTAAGATGTGTTAACTCAAATATTGCCTCTCGCTGACTTTGTTTATCTGTGCTTTGAGTTGCGTTATCCCTCGATTGCGCTGGCATCTTAGAATAGCGAACTGTCCGTGTGATTATTTTCTGGTTTAGATATACACATTCATTATTTTCTTGTTGTTTAGATATACGCATTCGTCATTTTTGCAATAATAAAGTGACAACAACCTCAGTTATTCCTAAATGTCGGATCCAACACATGCCAAACCTAAAACAATGCACGTCAACCAATATATATTAATGCAAAATACGCATAACTTTTACAAAATTCCTAATACCTTGTCCCCATTTCTTCATATGCAGAACTGTAAAGCATAATTTAATTAATACAGCAAAAGACACACGATGTAAGTGTATGTAAACTGAATAATCCATAATTTCCACTAGGCCGGAAATGAACAATGACCACAGGTATGCAACGCGGTAATTTCAGGTAGGTCAGTTTGTTTGTAATTAGATAGCAATAACATAAGTAAACATACAGAATGTAGAAATACGAAGAAACATCCCGTGAGAAAACAACTTAACTAACACGGTCGGCGGTAAAAGGTTTCACTACCTCCAACCACAGTACCGAAATGAGGTAACCTATATATCACTTATACCAAGTGAGGTTTTGTATCAAGGAGTGGGCTAATTCAAACAGATTTCTTTTTATTATACAGAAATTCAAACTCACAATGAAAACCATGCAGAGAAAACAGAAAAACAATAACACAAGTACAATACCGTTAGGAAGAGAAAAACAGAAAAAAAATAACACAAGTACAACACCGTTAGGAAGAGAATAACAGAAAAAAAATAACACAAGTACAACACCGTTAGGAAGAGAATAACAGAAAACAATAACACAAGTACAACACCGTTAGGAAGAGAATAACAGAAAACAATAACACAAGTATAACACCGTTAGGAAGAGAATAACAGAAAACAATAACACAAGTACAATACTGTTAGGAAGAGAATGACAGGAAAACATAACACAAGTATAACACCGTTAGGAAGAGAATAACAGAAAACAATAACACAAGTACAACACCGTTAGGAAGAGAATAACAGAAAACAATAACAAAAGTATAACACCGTTAGGAAGAGAATAACAGAAAACAATAACACAAGTACAACACCGTTAGGAAGAGAAAAACAGAAAACAATAACACAAGTATAACACCGTTAGGAAGAGAATAACAGAAAACAATAACACAAGTACAACACCGTTAGGAAGAGAATAACAGAAAACAATAACAAAAGTATAACACCGTTAGGAAGAGAATAACAGAAAACAATAACACAAGTACAACACCGTTAGGAAGAGAATAACAGAAAACAATAACACAAGTATAACACCGTTAGGAAGAGAATAACAGAAAACAATAACACAAGTATAACACCGTTAGGAAGAGAATAACAGAAAAAAATAACACAACGACTAGAACACCTTCACAATAATTTGAATCACAATCAGGAAATGCCAAAATTGCAGAAGAAATTCAGCTTTTTATCTATTAATTAATTAATTTAATTATTTTTTAACTATTGCCTACCTATTTATCAATAAATAATTCAATTGTATCCATTCCCAATCCGTCTTTATCAACCACAAGGCCTTTGTTCATCTAATATTTGTTGGCCATCAGAAACATTTCAACTGAGAATTGCCAGAAGTACAGTATTTAGATAGACGCCATTAAAACAATATTTTTGAATATGCAAATTGCTCGTTTAGATCAAAGTATCTGTCAATCAAAAGCAACATGCAATACGTGGAAATACAATAGCAAAAGTATACATACGCATGACATTGTTTGATAATGAATGCGTCTTGCATCAAGGAAGATTATAATGCGTCCTAACCGCCAATGAAAACCTATATTAAAATAACTAATCGTAAACTTAGCAAAGGTATCCCATTCATAAAATAGCAAGTAGTTGAAGCTCATTAAGAGGTAATAATCCATCATCGAGTGCATTATGTGTATATGCATTCGGATTATTCATCATGCATTTAGAACGCTGAATCGCTTAATTTGTATGCATTCGAATTCATTAAAGATGGAATTAGAGATAATGACCATAGTAAAAACATCAGGCATCAAAATTATTCTTTTATCTGTTTATTATTATTATCATTATTTTTATTATTTTTATTATTATTTTGAAAACACAGGCATCAAATTTAACAATTCGAACCTCCCATATCGTACAACAGAAAAATGTTAAACGATTGGCCCTCTTTAACCTGTTCTTGAGAGGATCTCGACAAAAGGTCAACAATCTCTTTTGGCTCGGTTTGTGTCCGTGAATATTTCGTACATGCCCTTCGAAGTAATGACAGGTTTCGGGTGTCTTCGGAGCGCCATAATGATGGGGCCGAGACACGTCATTGCTGTGGATAATATGAATAACAAAGATAATTAAGGTGTATCTATGGTCAATAAGTGTAAATGCACATTCCTGACAATATCACATCCTTCAGACTCCCCAATAAACTTGTTCTGACTTCTGTTGAAGAAAAAGCAACGATGTCCTTGTATGTAGAATGGGCATAAGTGGCATACTTTACTCATTTTGAACATGATCAAATGCTTTATTATACTAGATCGTTTAATCATAGATCATATAGAACAACATGTTAACGCTATGTCGATGAACACTTCCAACATGTTAACTTATGTCGATGAACACTTCCAACATGTTAACCTATGTTGATGAACACTTCCAACATGTTAACCTACGTTGATGAACACTTCCAACATGTTAACGCTATGTTGATGAACACTTCCAACATGTTAACGCTATGTTGATGAACACTTCCAACTTGATGAACACTTGCAACATCATAACTCTATGTTGATGAACACTTCCAACATGGTAACTCTATGTTAATGAACACTTCCACATATCAGAGAATGCTTCAAAACAAAGGAAGGCATTTTTCAATTGATATGGGAGTTTCCTGTACCCATTGTGAATACTATACACGTGACATTCTCCAAATCCTCAATGAACAAGATAATTTTCAATAATGTACAACATACATATACATTCTATTTCTTCTACTGTTCACACTTCACAAATGTTTCTTTGCTTCACAGTGGAATTCTCTTTTCTAAATGGATATTTAACTAATATATCTTGTAATGTAAATCATGTAGTATTCTCCAAGCAAGTGCATCTTGGTGATAAAGTAAAACAATTATCGAGTGCGGTCAATACATAAGTACTCATTTCTTTATTACATAATAAAAGAATATGTTGTACTAAATATTGTTATTCCTGGAAAATGATTGAAGAGCATTGTTTTCGGTCACTGTACAGGCTTTATCATATTACCGATAAATAGATAGCAGCTAACAAAAATGTCATAAAATTACACAGAGAACATTCTGATTCTATTTATTATCTCCGCGTCTTACATTCAAACTTCTCCGAAACAATAAAGAACAAGGTAGGTTTATAAGCGTGACACAGACTCATCTAAACCGATCTCATTTCGTCTGGACAAGTCTACATAATGCAATATCTATCTATTATGATAACATATTTCCCTGAACTAAATACATGAAATAACATCTTATACCAGAATGTTATGTAAGGAAGACAGGAGGTTCTCGCAATACACGGGAAGGACTGGAGAGCATCATTCTAAATGAGATATTAGGGTGATTCATTTCACAATTTACTCGTTAGATTTCGTATTAAAACTAAATACTCGGATCCAATCTGTTGTGAATTCTTGTTCTCTCATCCTTCACGACTTAAAACCTTTAAATTCCAAGATTAATGAAAGATTTTCATCTTTAACCCGTTTCTTTACTTACATTCGTAGCTCTAGCCCAAGGGCTTAAATTCGTTTTTTCACCTTACGGTTTATATTGACTACACTCTCGCTCGAGTGAGCTCGCGTTAGCGATGACAACGACTGCGATCTTAAGATGGTTTCAAATACCTATATGAACTTTACATACATGCTGTAAGATTAATTCGCCTTGCCGGACAGCTGCTGTCTTCCTTCTCATTAAGACATTTTTCTTTGGTCCCATCTGCTGCTCTGGAACAATAGACCCAAGTCACTTGAGTCTGCCATTAAAAATTCTATTCAGATTTAACAAATTCCTACGACAGGTGAATTTACCTACCTGGTTATTATTTACTTATATTAGAACATCAGATATATCATGCGACAGCTGAACCATTTATTATGAGACGCAATACACAAATATGACTTCGTGATTCACTAGTATGTCGCCATACAATTTTCAGAGACAGCTGTTTCCCAACAGTTTTTTCATTGGCTAAACAGCACCACGTGATTGAACTTAGATAAACTGAAACAACACTCCGATAATAGATCAGTGGGTGCATATATATGTATATATATATATATATATATATATATATATATATATATATATATATATATATATATATATATATATATTATATATATATATATATATATATATAATAAATCATTCATGGGATTTTTAAAAATATTTATTCATCATCATCATCATCATCATCGTCATCATCATCATCACAATATCCTCATCATCATCATCATCATTGGTATAATATTAAATATTAAATCTTATAATCTAAATACAGTGGTATAAGTGACATCCTGTACGAAAGTGTTTTAAGAAGTATCTGAATAGATATTTATCGAAAAATTAAATTCAAATCAATATTCAAAACCAAATCTGAGGACACATCATAAGACTTTCTTATACAAATAGATGCTAAATCTTCTCAACATAGTGTTACTTTCATTACCTACCTTACACATCCTGTTTATCACGACCGGCATTACCTATATACTACACGCAAACGTTTACACACAAGATGCCTTATATACATGGATTGCACATTTTTGTTTTTAAATATTAAATTATATTATTTCCCCCATCATAAAGTATTTAAGAAAGCATTGTTTCTAAAGTTTGTAATTAATTGTTTATAGATATCTAATGGTCATTATACCCCATAAAACTTTGTTTTTATTATCAAAATTATAAAGAACTTTCAGGGAATGTAGTTTTGACGTCATCTTACACAGTATGTCACACTCGTTCCGTCTCGGTTTATCTTTCCTTTATAGTATATCTTTAATTCCTGCCTTGTAGCGCCGACGATCCGGATTCGATTCACGGGTTGCGCCTCTATGTTTAAGAGGTTGGTTACCTCCTGCTTCCATATAACTGAAAAATTGTTGCAAGCGACGTAAAACACCAATCAACCAACCAACAATTCATTCCTGTCTTGCATTTCCAACCTACTGGACACGATCTGTCTTTCACATCCAGTCTCGCGCGAACTACCTAACTTAATGCGCCTTGCGCAGTTTGCCTTATTCTACGTTGCAGCGGTGGATTTAAAAGGGGGTGGGCAACCCCCTTTTCGTCACATATTTACAAGTAAAAATCCAGATTTTGCACCAAAATGACTGAGTAGTTTGGCTAATATACATGTGCCCCCTCCCCCTTTCAGAAATCTTGGATCCGTCACTGCCTTGCGTAACTTGCCTTACGACCTGGCACGGCTGTTATTTACTATTTGCCACACACGACCTTATTTGCAGGTTTTGCCTTAGTCTATCTGTCTTTACATGTCTTGCATGCGGTATTTTATTCGATATACAGTATGCTGTATAATATCTTGGGTACCCTTAGTGTCCTGTATTCAACAAAGGTTACATTCCGAAATGAAGTTAGATAGTAAGATATGGGTTCTGCCGTTTGATATCTTACCTAAGTGTTTAAGAAGTTTGAAGGGCTTACCTACGTCATAAAAAAGGAAGCAATTACAGAAGTGTGTCTAAAACATTCTTATCACTCTAATATATATTGCATATTTCAATTACACACTCAAGATAACATATTTGAAGGACATAAACGACTTAATGCGACAAAGGATGATAGTTTTAAAGCGAATAATATCCGTATGCATATAGCCTAACTATTATTAAAACGGTAACACGCAACTGAATTTATGACAATAAACTGTTACCCAATTCGGCAGATAATGTTTCTTTATGACGTGAATAATTCGCTTATTTAAAATTGATATTATGACACGTGGTGAATATAATGTGAATAAAATAATCTAATTACAAATGAAAACCCACAATATATATATATATATATATATATATATATATATATATATATATATATATATATATATATATATATATATATATATATATATATATATATATAATATAATATAAAAAATAAATTTAAATAATATTTGTTTGACCTTGACAAATTGACAAGTAAATGCAACTTATGTGTTCCAAATGAAAACCACGCAAAATTTGACAGGAAAAGGGATCGTGGATAACGTCGATAGCCTACATTATGTTAACATTGCAGTGTTTAACTGATAACATTGTATGATGAGTATATGTCATTGATATGGATTTCTTTTTAAGATTTTTCGTCGTCACGTGGATGTTGGACTATATATAGTGGGCTTTTCTACCGGGAACACAGGAAATGTGTGATACAATGAGAGCTCAGTGTGTGATGCATACACACAGGAACTGAACGACAGTGTGTACTGCAGTGGGGTACATTTTTCCGGGATTATAATTCTATTTCTATCACTCCTGGAGTAAGCTCTTTTCCAGAATATTTGGTGTCTGATGGAGTATTCATATAAGTCATTGAACTCCTGTACTTGATCTACATTGTGGAGACTGAAACATGTTTGAGATTTTTCAATTTGAATATAAAATGATTTTATCTTTGTTAAGTTATCATTACATAATGAAATCTTGGGTGCTGACACTTGAATGACTTCTTACATATGCATAATCCCCGGCTCAGGTGGTGACATACTCTGTTCGGGGCCAAGAGGTTCCGGTTCGAGTTTGATTAGAGACTAGTCTTTTTTCGTTGGAATGAGACAGTAACACCCCGCGTCACGGTAGTCCCCGCGTCACGGTAGTCCCTAATGTCACGGTATAAGTTTGCACGTAAAAGAGCACCCACTGCTCTTTGGGGGCAAATTTCAGAGGTCGAAATTTCAGTGCAATGCATCAAGCAGATGCAGTCACCATAATATACCATCAAGACAAATAATCAATTTTCAGATACAGTGTATTTAGAATAACGTTCATTGCTTTATGTTAAAAATTAAAGAAGGTTTTAGATGTTTTGAATATAGAACATCTAACTTGAATGTAGAACATCTCGCTAGAAGCATTTTAGGAATTAATTTTTCACGTGACGAAGGTGCTTTATACATTCTTTGTTTTCAAATTTAATATTATTGGAAGAGGGTAAAAAGTGCAAGCTTGCATATTAATGTAAACTATATATACTACTACACAAAATGTCCTGTTTGTTGACCCATTTTCCGATATCTATGTCGTAAGTCCTTGTAACGCTGAACTCTCTGGTTCTTAGAAATTGTTCGTGACGTAGTCATGTGTCATAACTAACTAAACCCTCCAAACTGAAGTAGTCTGTACTTCAGAACCGGCAACGGATTATTGTGTCCGGTATCCTTGGTTTCATTTGTGGATATTGTTCTTATATTAAAATTGTCCTCCCTGAAGTAGGTATACTTAACACAATATCGGACTATTCTATGTTTATAATTGTAGATGATGTATCAATAGTGAAAATTGTATGTATACATATACACTTGGTTGGTTGGTTGGTTGATTGGTGTTTTACATCGCTTCCAACAATTTTTCAGTTATATCGCGACATGAAAGCAGGAGGTTACCAACCTCTTATACATAGTGGGGCAACCCGGGAATCGAACTCAGATCGTCGACGCCGCAAGCCGAGCGCTTAATCACTACACTAAGCCTGCCCTTCATATACACTTGGACCTACTGTCCGCGCCACTCCTTTTGTAAATCGAAAAATTTGGATTTTCACTTATTTATCTTTAAATTAGATTTACAAAACTAATATCAGTCGACAGATCTTGTTTAGTCGTAACTTTTGGTGTATGTCATATGTTTCTACGAAGAAGCATTCGTATTTTATAGGGAAAAAATCATTTTAGATAGGGCGTTTTCTATGTTAATTTTGACGTGACGTCGCCGATGTTTAACATTGAGTCTATGGGAAACTTAGCGACGTCACGTCAAAATTTAACATGGGAATCGCCCTATCTAAAGTTGATTTTTTCTATAAAATATGAACGCTTCTTCATACAAACATATAGCATACACCAAAAGTTACGACTAAACAAGATCTATCGAATGGTTTTGCCTTTTTGAAATTATTCTAAAGATGAATAACTGAAAATCCAGTTTCCAAAGTGAGTGGCGCGGACAGTACTTACCTACCTACATGTACCTACCAACCATGATAAAAATCGGGTTTTAAATTAGTTTACATATTCATTTCATTTTCATCTGATTTCAATTAGTGCACGCTAAGACTTGTTTGCAAACACCAAATCCTTTGTTTGACAAGTGGTTTTGTTTTTTTGTTTTGTTTTATTTGTCATCATCATCATCATCATCATCATCATCATCATCATCATCATCATCATCATCATCATCATCAGTATTATTATTATATTTATTATAATTATTATAATTATTTGCAGTAGTAGTAGTAGTCGTAGTAGTAGTAGTAGTAGTAGTAGTATCATTAATTTTACTATTCTTACTATTATATTGGCGGTTTTTACCATTCATATTCATTATATGATTAGTATAGCAAATCTTGGTGTTATGTCGGATGTAACTAGACGGCAGGAGAAGCTTTCTCCTACAGGTCTGTAAGAGGATGGGGTAGGGGGGTAGGCTGATCTTGGGCCAAGTTCTTATCACATTAAGAAACGAAAGTACATTCAAAATCTTACTCTCTCACTTTTGAAATGCTTCCTATGAGCCTAACTCCTGGTTACCTGATTATCCCTTGTTCCATATATTGAATGAAATGTCCCTTAATCTTTTCATATCCTTTAATGATTGGCATCGTATTATTTGATTCTATATAATATACTGAAAATTAATTCATTTGTTCTCGATTTATCAGCTCTTTTGCGAGAACAGTTTTAATGCAATTTAAAACAAAATGATTGGTTGATACAGAGCACTGAATGCATATTTCTTTACTAAAGATAAGCCCAGTAGCCAGTTGTTCGAAACACTAGCCACTGGTTAAGCTCACCAATGGTTAAATTTCATCTGACTATATCTTTGAATTGAGAAGGCTATAAGTCATAGTCTGTGTACTGCTTTGTAGCATATGTAACCAGCATTGTAATGTAATTAAGATACTAATATGGAAGTCCTATAAATGAAATTAATTGTCTCTCAAACTTTAACCACTGGTTAGCTTAACCAATGGCTAATTATAAAGTTTCGAACAACTGGCCTCAGCAGCTAGATAGGTAGTCATTTTACAACAAAATCATCACAGTAAGTCATAACTACATCATTTTTTCAAAAGCTATAGGGCCGCTAAGTCTCGTACGGAATTCCGTTATTTATTCAGTAAAACTATCAAATTCTACAGCTTCCGGTTCCGGGAAACCTGCTCACTACTTCGTATCGAGCGTAACAATTGTTTCTTAAAGTATACAAAAAGCTAAATGTGACGGTTTCTGATTTTTCGTTAGAACCTTAAACAAATTACATTTTTAAAAATCTCTTGAAATGCATATCAATCAGTCAACATTCAAATAAATAAATGAAATTTCATTATTTATTTCCGCAAAGTTATATATTAATCTTTATATAAACAACAGACATTGACTTGTGGAGTCGTTATTGTATCAAAGAAGTTGCCAGTTACCCGCATTCCAACGTTGTAGTGATGCTGGTAGGTTACAGACCCTATTTCCACTGGCAAATACTGGGTAATATGTCAGTGGTCATAAAGGTCAGTGGTTGAAAATATCGAGATATGGCCTTATGTGATAGGCATATGATCAAAAAGTAAGAAACAGACCAAGTTGGAAGTTTGCTGGTGGAATAGGAAGCAGGATCCTGCGGCGGGAACATTGAGATGTGGTGGATCAAGACTTTTGGAAATAGATCTAGCAGCAGGGACTTTTGGTCATAGTAGATCGGGTAGCTAGAACTTTTGGACGTAGTGGATCTGGTAACGGGAACTTTTGGACATAGCAGATCTGGTAGCGGGCACTTTTGAACATAGTAGGTCGGGTAGCGAGGACTTTTTGACTCTGTAGATCTGAAAGCGGGGACTTTTGAACATAGTAGATCGGGTAGCGAGGACTTTGGATATAGTCGATCTGGTCACGGGGACTTTTGGACATAGCAGACAGGACAGAGAGGAAATTTAGACGTAGTTGATCAGGTAACTGGGCATTTAGGAGTAGTGGATCAGAGATTAGGGACTTCGGGATATGGTAGATCCGACATCGAAGAGTTTGTGACATAGAACTTTGATCAGGCAGCGGATACTTTGGTATGTAGTGGATCAGGAAGAAGGGACTTTAACAAATAAAGGATCAGGCATCGAGTACTTGGGCACATAATGGATCAGGTAGCGGAACTTTGGTACGTAGTGGATTACTAAAAGGAGACGTTCGCGCATGATGGATCAAACAGCGGAAATTATGCCTCATAGTAAATCGGTGAATGGGAACTATCGCACGTTGTTGACAGAATTAGCAGCAGGGTATTTGCGACGAACTGAATCAGACAACGTGGACTTTGAGGTGTAGTGGATCAGGCAGAGAGGACATTAGGACGTAGTTAGTTGATAAGGCAGCAGCTACTTTAGGACGTAGTGGATCAGGCAAAGAGGACTAATCACTTAGTGGATAAGGCGCGGCGGAGACTTTGGAAGATTGTTGATCAGACTGCAGGGGCATTGAGGCATAGTCGAGCAGGGAAATTTGGGACGTAGTGGATCAGGTTGTAATGAGTCGAAGATGTTCTGCTTCAGCTAGTAGTGTCTTTAAAGCATAGTGGGTCAGAGATTTGAATGTAATGAACCAGGAAGAGGGATTTGGGATGCAATGGATCAGGAAGCGGGCAATTTGGAATGTAATGGATTAGGTGGTGGAGACTTTATGATGTTATATATAAGGAATCGGCTACTTTGGAATGAAATGGATCAGGTAGCGGAGACTCTGGGATGTAATGGATCAAGAAGTGGATACTCTGGGATATAACTGATCAGGAATCGGGATCTTGGGGATGTAATGAATCAGGTAGCGGAGATTTTGGGATTTAATTGATCCGGTGGAGGAGACTGTGATCAGGAAGCGGAGACTTTGGGATGTAATGAATTAGGTAGCGGAGACTTTGGGTTGTAATTGATCAAAAAGCGGAGACTTTGGGATGTAATGGATCAGGTAGCGGACATTTTGGGATGTAATTGATCAGGAAGCGGAGACTTTGGGATGTAATGGATCAGATAGCGGAGACTTTGGGATGTAATGGATCAGGTAGCGGAGACTTTGGGAAGTAATGGATCAGGCAGCGGACACTTTGGGATGTAATGGATCAGGTAGCGGACACTTTGGGATGTAATTGATCAGGTAGCGGACATTTTTGGGATGTAATGGATCAGGTAGCGGAGACTCTGGGATGTAATTGATCAGGAAGCGGACACTTTGGGATGTAATGGATCAGGTAGCGGAGACTTTGGGATATAATGGATCAGATAGTGGACACTTTGGGATGTAAATGATCAGGTAGCGGACATTTTGGGATGTAATTGATCAGGAAGCGGACACTTTGGGATGTAATGGATCAGATAGCGGATACTTTGGGATGTAATTGAACAGGTAGCGGATATTTTGGGATGTAATGGATCAGGTAGTGGATACTTTGGGATGTAATGGATCAGGTAGTGGACACTCTGGGATGTAATGGATCAGGTAGCGGACACTTTGGGATATAATGGATCAGGTAGCGGAGACTTTGGGATATAATGGATCAGGTAGCGGAGACTGTGGGATGTAATTGATCAGGAAGCGGACACTTTGGGATGTAATGGATCAGGTAGCGGAGACTTTGGGATATAATGGATCAGATAGCGGACACTTTGGGATGTAATTGATCAGGTAGCTGACATTTTGGGATGTAATTGATCAGGAAGCGGAGACTTTGGGATGTAATGGATCAGGTAGCGGAGACTTTGGGATGTAATGGATCAGGTAGCGGAGACTTTGGGATGTAATGGATCAGGTAGCGGACACTCTGGGATGTAATGGATCAGGTAGCGGAGACTTTGGGATATAATGGATGAGGTAGCGGAGACTGTGGGATGTAATTGATCAGGAAGCGGACACTTTGGGATGTAATGGATCAGGTAGCGGAGACTTTGGGATGTAATTGATCAGGAAGCGGAGACTTTGGGATGTAATGGATCAGGTAGCGGAGACTTTGGGATGTAATTGATCAGGTAGCGGAGACTTTGGGGTGTAATGGATCAGGTAGCGGAGACTTTGGGATGTAATTGATCAGGAAGCGGAGACTTTGGGATGTAATGGATCAGGTAGCGGACATTTTGGGATGTAATAGATCGGTTGGTAGAGATTTTGCGACGTAATTGATCACGTAGCGGAGACTTTGGGATATAATGGATCAGATAGTGGACACTTTGGGATGTAAATGATCAGGTAGCGGACATTTTGGGATGTAATTGATCAGGAAGCGGACACTTTGCGATGTAATGGATCAGGTAGCGGAGACTTTGGGATATAATGGATCAGGTAGTGGACACTCTGGGATGTAATGGGTCAGGTAGCGGACACTTTGGGATATAATGGATCAGGTAGCGGAGACTTTGGGATATAATGGATCAGGTAGCGGAGACTGTGGGATGTAATTGATCAGGTAGCGGAGACTTTGGGATATAATGGATCAGGTAGCGGAGACTTTGGGATGTAATTGATCAGGAAGCGGAGACTTTGGGATGTAATGGATCAGGTAGCGGAGACTTTGGGGTGTAATGGATCAGGTAGCGGAGACTTTGGGATGTAATTGATCAGGTAGCGGACATTTTGGGATGTAATAGATCGGTTGGTAGAGATTTTGCGACGTAATTGATCACGTAGCGGAGACTTTGGGATTTAAGTGAACAAGCTGAGGAGACGTTGGGATGTAATTTATCAGGTGGAGGACAATTTGGGATGTAATGGATCATGAAGCGGAGACTTTGGGATGTAATAGATCAGGTAGCGGAGACTTGGGGATGTGATTAATCAGGTAGCGGAGACTTTGGGATTTAGTTGATCCGGTGGAGGAGACAGACGATCAGTTACAATGGATATTGGAGTAGAATCAGTTGAAGTGGATAGTTTGAGTAGTATCACTGAGAAGGGATAGGTTGAGTAGGATCAGTCAGAAGGAACAGTTTGAGTAGGATCACTTACAAAGGATTGGTTGGTTGGTTGAATGGTGTTTTCGTCGCTTTCAACAATTTTTGAGTTACATCGCGACATGAAAGCACGAGGCTAATGACCTTTTAAATACAGAGGCGCAACCCGGGAATCAAACCCGGATCGTCGGCGCCGCAAGCCAAGTGCTTAACCACTACACCAAGCCTGTCCCCATTTACAAAGGATAGTTTGAGTAGGATCGGTCGAAGTGTATAGTTTTAGCAGGATCATTTAGAAGGGAAAGTTTGAGTAGGATCAGTCAGAAAGGAAAATTTTAGTAGGATCAGTCAGAGGGATAATTTAAGTAGGATCAGTCAAAGTGGATAGTTTGAGTAGAATCAGTTAGAAGGGAAAGTTTGAGTAGGATCAGTCAGAAGGGAAACTTTTAGTAGGATCAGTCAGATGGGAAAGTTTTAGTAGGATCAGTCAGAAGGGATAGTTTGAGTAGGATCACTTAGAAGAGATAGTTTGAGTAGTAGGATCAGTTGAAGTGGATAGTTTGAGTAGGATCAGTTAGAAGGGAAAGTTTGGGTAGGATCAGTCAGAAGGGAAACTTTCAGTAGGATCAACCAGAAGGGATAGTTTGAGTAAGATCTATTGAAGAGATAGTTTGAGTAGTAGGATCAGTTGAAGTGGATTGTTTGAGTAGGTTCACTTAGAAAGGATAGTTTGAGTAGGATCAGTTAGATGGGTAAGTTTGAGTAGGATCAGTCAGAAAGGATAGTTTGAGTAGGATAACCGAGAAGGGATAGTTTGAGTAGGATCAGTCGAAGTGGATATTTTGAGTAGGATCGCCGAGAAAGATAGTTTGAGTAGGATCAGTTACAGGAGATAGTTTGAGTAGGATCAATTACAAGTGATAGTTTTTAAGTAGGATCAGTTAGAATGGAAGGTTTGAGTCGAATCAGTTAGGAGAGATAGTTTCAGTAGGATCAGTTGAAGTAAATTGTTTGAGTAGTATCAGTTAAAAAGGATAGTTTAAGAAGGATCACCGAGAAGGTATGGTATGAGTAGAATCAGTCAGAATGGATAGTTTGAGTTAGATCAGTTATAAAGTATAGTTATAGTAGGATCAGTTAAAAGGGATAGTTTTTGAGTGGGATCAGTTAGAAGGGATAGTTTGAGAAGAATCAATCAAAGCGGATAGTTTGAGTAGGATCAGTTAGAAAGGATAGTTTGAAAAGGATTACCGAGAAGGGATAGTTTGAGTAGGATTAGTCAAAAGATATAGTTAGAGTAGGATCAGTTAGACGAGATCGTTTGAGTAGGATCCGTGAGGAGAGATATTTTGAGTAGGATCATGCTTTGGGGATTTTAAGCTGTCTGAGTTATGAAGCATATCAGAATGGGTATTAAAGGGATCTAATGTGTAATAAGGAGCAAGCAATGGTTGCTTTTAGGGGAATATTGATTCGACGACTGAGATTAACATAATAAGGTGTAAAACTTATCAGACGATTACTTTTATATAATACATTGTATTTAGATGCCAGATAAATTTTCACACATTTGATACACATTTATGACTTGAGTATTATTTAGATAATGCCTTGCATTTCTTTGCGAATGCTTGCACAAAAGACAAAGAGAGAGCACATTCCATATGAGTAGTCATGACCCGACATTATTTTCCTTAAGTCTCAACATCCTGTGTATTCATAAAACCAAAAGCAAATACCTGTAACACGGCTTTACTCATGTCTTCCTTTATATAGCACTCGTTTGGTGGTGCTGTAGGACTCGGGGTAGCTGTAGGTGACGAATATGGAGTGTTGGGTTTACCTTCGTACCATTTCTGGCGAGATTTCTATTAAGAGACAATACCCTGCTCCAAGAATGTGTGCTATCGTGGGAGGGTTGGACTAGACAAAACCTAACAGGGAACAAACAAACACCGAATCTATATCGGTAACAACATTGATGATATACGCATGTAACCTTTTCCTATTTTAAAGTATTGCATCTCGCTTAGATCTTGAACAGATTGGAAATCATGTGACTTATTAAAGACTATCTGTGATAACCCTTATACGATAGCTATATAAAGCAGGACAAATTCCTAAGCGCTATCATTTCACTTATTAACATCCAGAAACAAGCATCATAAATACAACTAGAAACTGAAGCGTTTTCGTGGCATTCTAAAGATTATCTATGACCCTTCGACCTTGGGGTCCGTTGAAATGTTACTTTTTGTGCCCGGCCACCAAAGTGAAAAGGTATTTACATTAAACAAGTACGTGGGAAAGATTGTTATTGCAGTGTTTAGTATTATAATGGTTATGCTCGGATAATCTTCATCACTTGATTCCCTTCCGTGTCCTGAGAAATGAAAAATTCCATACGTTGAATCTTGAATCAATAATGCATAGACAAGACGATATGACTTTTCGCATAACGTGTACGAATATTCCCACATGACAATAACCAAAAATAAACATTGAATCCCCAAAATAAGACTAAAATTCTTTTCAAGCTAATTCCAACATTTTTCATATGATATTGATCTTTACAGAATTTGTCGTATGCAATATAAAAAAAGAATGAAAGAAAGACATGACAAAGAATTTTGTTTACGATAGTTTTGGTATAAATTTTCCAGATAATGTCAAATAGTGACAAATCTCCGAGCACTGCGGTCAGAGAATAAAATTCCGTGCTCATGATTCGTGCATGCGTGCCATAATATCGATCTCAATATATTTTATCTGCATGATCCATTTTCTAAAGAAATCCGGTAATTCAGATTGCAACACCAATGCATTGCATAACACACTATCTTATCAGAAGACTTAAATATCGCTGATCACTATAGATTTTATAAGGTCGGTAAGTAGGGTTATAGATTGAAGCCTTGGTAACAGAAATGCCAAAAAAATAGCCTGCCCTTGAATTACAATCTTTTGTGTTAAAAATCTTTAGAATCTAAAATTGTTGTTTCCCGCGACTAACCGAGAAAAATATTTGTGACTAATTCTTTATTTATGATAATAATAGAGACATAGAAAGTTTTCTCATTTCGACATATTTAATCCGTATAACTCCACAATGTCTGTCTTTTGAAGGACTGTTTACTTATTTAAGTCGTTAAAACAACTTATTTCCCATCTTTGTTACCAAGACTACCCTCAAGTTTCTCGACAATCATTTCATTGTCGATTCAGCTAAAAGCGTTTGGTGCATACTGAGTCATACCTATCCTGGCAGTACTTACATTCTTTATATTTATTTATTTCACCACTGGAGTTTTTTTTTTCAATTAAATTAAATGAAAAATTATTGGTTTTGTCTCGAAAGAACTTCTGCCACGGAGCAATTTCTGATGCGTCAGCGATTTGGCGGAATTCGTCTGCACGGTTGACTGGTTTATTTGGAGGCGGGATCGAATACTTGGTTAAAGAGGTTCTATTTAATAGACAGGGTCAACATCCAATAGAAGCAATCATTTACTTTATGATTGGATCTCAAGTATTCTATTTTGTAAATTTTTTTAACGATTTCATACATTCGATATCTTTGTTGTTTGCGCGTATTAAAGTAAGAATTTTACATGTACCAAGAAAACATATACAGTTACAATGATTACCCATTCAATACCAAGTATACGTGTACGGTTAACAGAAAAACACGATTTTCTTTATAGATCTGCAGAGTGTTTATAGTCTACATTCATTACACCCAGACATGTTACAGAGGAATAGATTTGTAATAAATTTGTGACTGGTCTTGAAATGCCTTTTACCGCTATTTTTGCATGTTTTTTCATGTCCACATATTCATATTACACTATAATACCCATACTGATTTAAGTTGGCTAATTCAGTAGCTTTGGCGAGCCCCGTGCCATCTAGGTTAAGTGCTTAATCCCGGATTTCATTGCGGTATGTCGGCTTTTACCCAGATTCTTTTTACCGGCCCTTTAGTCATTCTTTCGCTGAAAGGGTACGTCAACAAATAAGAAACTGGAACACCCTTATCAAAGGTGAAGTAAAGAATGTGCCATCTTATGTTATTGTTACAGATCGTGTGTGTCAAGAGCACGGTAAACAGGACTGACCGCGGTCAAACTACCCGCAATTGGTTGCTCACATTGTGCAAACTTGCAGATTTTGTCGTTTCACGATTAAAGAGGACTTTTAGTGTAAAAGAGGTATCTACTTCAGTAAGCTTCGATGTAAAATAAAGGCTTAATATTGAAGAATATGCTATATTAGAAATACAGTGAAATACCATCAAAAGTGTTTAATAGTTTGTGGAAGGTTCAAAATTATGCATATAATGCATCGAGCGAATAAATGATAGCTCTTTCAATCTTACAAGCGTATGCTATAAGGTATTCTTTATCATAATATTGGAGTCAGATATTTTGATTTCACGCACACTTTCGATAATTTATGCATTCTTGCATGTGAGATATCGTTTTTATTAAAACTTTATTTCAACGAGTCTTCTAATGCATATTATACTCTCGTACTACTCACATCGCATAGGCTAAATGCCTCTAGTTATATATATATATATACTCTCGTACTACTCACATCGCATAGGCTAAATGCCTCTAGTTATATATATATATATATATATATATATATATATATATATATATATATATATATATATATATATATATATATATATATATATTGAGAGAGAGAGGTGAAAGTGGGTGTAGGACAGGGAGTATCAAGGGCATAGGAAAAGGGGGGACACAGGGCATGTCCCCCACTTTCAAAAGTGTGAGGGGGGGGGGGGCACTAGTGCACAAACACACGTTTTGACGTAACTGATTTTACCCACTATAATAGTATACACGAAAACATGTTTACGGTCTTCCTTTTTATCATTATTTATTTATTTATTTATATGGTTTTGTTTGCTTTTCAATATTCTGAAAAGTTGTGCTCCTCCCCCACTTTTAATTACCCAGCAGCTACGCCAATGAGTATGAAACATTGTATGATAATCATTGTGTGTTCCTTACACAAAGACCCAGAATAGTCTAGTGGATCTCAGTAACGAAACGCAAATAATATCCGGAGATAATTAAAATGTACCTATTATATACAAATGAGAAGAAGAAAAATATATTTTGAATCTAAGGATAGATTAGGTCTCAATCCATCCACCCAGCACCCTCCTCCTCTCTCTCTCTCTCTCTCTCTCTCTCTCTCTCTGCTTCTTTCCTGCCATTTTCCTTCAGGATTTGTGTAAGTTTATTTTCTATGAAGTTCGTAATAAATTACGCCGGGTCATCATAATTCAATTGTCCGAGTTACCTCCCGTGGCACGTGTTTCTTATGGTCGTCCAATAACTAGTTCAATTAGAACGACGTGTCATTAAAGCACGTCTTTCAAGATCATCAAACATAAGAATAAATCATCGTCAAAGCGGTATGTATCAAAAATTAATTATTTCCTCATGGAGGCAAAACATATATTGGGTTGAGCAGAATGTATGTAATAACAGGTACATGTGTTATCGTTTTAGTTCGCTTTGATGTAGTTGGGCTGTGTATCACAGCTTGTCATTATTCTAAGTATTTTTTCAGCAGATTTTACCTTTGCGAGACAAAATAAATCATTTGAAATTTGACAACGCACTCGTATTATTCGTATTATGTATGTATATGTATGTATATGTATGTAAGTTCAACAACTTTCTAAGTGAGGCCCTCAAACCCACCCACCCCTTTTCAGTTTAGTGTAAAAAGTTTGTCGTGGAAAAATCTGCGTTCTACATTCAGAAATGGTAACAACAAAATGTTTTTTTAAGGTCATATTTTTGATTGAATGTAACCTCTTCTTGATCTACCAGTGATGAGCAATAGGCACCCCCCCCCTTTTTCTTTATATATATACACTATGTATGAATTGCATTGTTATATACGCTATATAATTACTACTCCCGAAATGAAATATTTTTCATTTGCTAGCAACAGTAAAATGAATATAAAAAAAAAAGAAAAAATAGAATAAGAAAAAAAAAAGAAAAAATATTATTATTTGTATTAGTATTCAGGCGCGTAGTACGCACGGGCGTACACATCATTTTGGTAAATCCTACCCCCTCCTAGAAGAGAGACTTTTTTGTTTCGGCCATGAGCTTACTTGTAATAATTGACATTAATGTACATGTTGCATTTCAAAATTAATATTTCTTTGACTCTTTTGAAAATAAAGGGTCAGAATAATGTGTTTAACCTTCTTTAAAACACAAGTCGGTGTAGCCCACTGCATGTGGTGCTCGGCTTGTGACCGAGAGGTCCCGGATTCGACTCCCGCTTTGGGTACACCGGTGTTCTGTCTTTCGGGTGAGAAAGTGAAACCCGAGGTTCCATGTCACGGTAGGCGTGGCACGTAAAAAAGGCCTCACTGCTTCGGGTGGGTCCGTTGTAAAGATATAATTTTCATGTCATGCATCAGGCTGATGCCGTCACCATATACGTGAAATAATCATGTAGAGACTTAAAACAAACCAGTTTTTAAAACTCCAAATTCCGTTTGCTTCCGGGGCTTCGCATCGTATGTCCCCATCAGGGCTTCGTTCTGGACCCCAGACCACCTGCCCATCTGGTGCGTACACATTATTATGCTCCTGGCTACGCGCCTGGTATCATCATCATCATCATAAAAACCCAAATTAATGACAGTAAGTAAAAACCAATTCTTAAAACTTAAATATATCAATTGATAATTGATAGATTTTATGTGTTTAAATCTTTTTTTTTATTGTACGTCAACATAAATCCATATTCATAAGTTTTCTTTGAATGTATTTCATATATAGAAATGTAAAAAAGTAAAAATAACAACATTTACTTATTCTCTTTTTCTCAGTTTGGCTTTATGTAAGAAACTGTAAGTAAAATAAAAATGAAACCCATGAAGATGGCGAACAATGTATCGAGAACGAATATGGATGTAAAGAATGCGAAAAAGCTGTTTGCCCTTTCGCTTCACTAGTCGACGGTTTTGTGTGTGATAAGTTATGATAATCGAAGTAACTCCGTACACTATACAAGCATGACGGAATGTTTTTATCTGTCAATCATAACTGGAAAAGCATGAAGACAAAACGGCCCGACCATCCGTCACATTCACGTCGCGCTTTTTAAGCAGATCTATGTAGTCATAACGATGTCGACTATTGGCAAGGAGTTTTTCTGTGATTAAAATAACCTTTTCCGTCTACGTACAAATACCTTCAACAATAGCACAGTTTCAGGAATTCTTATCTGTAAAGTTGTAAATTGGTTGATTATTGTTATACGCTACTCCACGATTATGTCAAGTACACGTATATAGTGACGGCATCTGCCTGATGCATTGCATAGAAATTTTACTTTTGCAACGGACCCACCCGAAGCAGCGAAGGATTCTTTACGCGGGACGCCTGCCGTGATACGGGACCTCAGTTTTTACTGTGTCATTCGAAAGACTGGACATCGGTGTGTCCACAGCAGGAGTCGAACCCAGGACTTTCGTCAGGATCCGATCACTTTATTCACTGAGCCACATCGGCCTTGGTTAAAATTTGATATACTTTTTTCATTTCAAAACTTCATCCCAGATGAATTCATTTCAGAAAGAAAGAAAAAGGAAATTACAACCTTCTGAGGCATTTTGGCAGGTTTTCCCATTTGCCATTAGTGCATTAATATTAAGTTTTTCCGTTTTACCAAAATGTACAAGAAAAGGGGAACTGAAACTCCACTCCAAAAAGTAGAAATTACTTTTTTAGTATTATCATTTTTGGTCCACCAGAAAATTCCCTGAGTTTAATGAATATTACTTTTATGCTTTATTTAGGAAATTACATAAACAATCATCGTTTCCTGTACTCTCTACATTGACCTTGAGCGAGAAAACGTTTCATATCAAAAGCATGGGAAAATAACCTTTCAAATCAGATTCAGTGATAGAACTATATATACATAGATAATAATATCTTTATGTGATAATTGCATATTTAGTTTTCGACCCTATTTGCGAATGTCACCGGACACATAAATCCCGGTAAGGTAAATTCTTCGTCACATATTTCCACGATTTTAGTCAATTGGCAATACATCAAACGAACTTTGAGTCGTAGAGTGTATAGTTTTGTTGATAACACCCATTATATGCTTTGATATTAAGACGGACATTAGATGGGAGTCAATTTTCTAGTGTATGATTGCGTTATGCTTCAATGTATATATAATAAAAGTTTATACTGTGCCTATGTATATATATAAGAGAGAGAGAGAGAGAGAGAGAGAGAGAGAATTGATGAGATTTCTTAAGAAAATTTATTAATGCTTTTTATGTGTGTGAATACAGATCTGATTAACCCTTTATCTCTCATTTCTAAATTCCAGGAAATCTCCGGAAAGGTAAGGGATGAAGACATTAGAAACTGATATGGAAAATATGTGGAGTTCGTACAGGCCGTGGGGTTTACCTACGATAGTCCTACATTCCTGATTTATGTTTACGTTTATTATGAACTGTTAGAGACAGCCTCAACGATTATACTGAAGAAAACATTCCAAACAAGTCACTGTACGACAGACGTACCCCCGGGACCTACGGTCGAACGTGCAGCGCTGGCCAATGTCACAAAATGTCTGGCGAAATCCGCACATTTTATTTACGGTTTTGTTACATTTATTTCTGTAATGTGCGGTCAAGAAGTACAAACTTGGTTAAGGCGGCCACCAAAGAGGAGAATGAACACTGACCAGTTGAGCCAGGTAGTTTCTGAACTGGTCGATTTATACAGGAATCAGGGACAGAGAAATATGGTTGTTAAAGAGGGGTGATTGCATAATAAATCTGATAGGTAATGTCCTTTACCAACCATCTCCTGGTATAATGCTCATCTAACTTGACTTATATTACTAACTACTTATAAATTGTAGCGGTGCTCAATATCCCGTGACTGAAAGGTCCCCAGTTCGAGTCCAACCGGAATCTTGCTGATGTCTTTACTTCCGAATGAGACAGGAAAACCAGGACACAGTGTCACGGTGGACGTGCCATGTTAAACCACCACACTGCTTGGGATGGTTCCATTGCATTGGTCACTGTACGTTACATCAGGCTGTATAAGTGACAAAGCGAATTATAATTTATGTTCAGCTGTTGCTTTAAACCATTCTCTTTTCTCAAATATGCGTTATAAAACTGTTCTTAAGCTTCAAGAAATTTGATTTTGTTTTATTTATTACATGTTTATTGTTATTATTATTATTATTATTATTATTATTATTATTATTATTATTATTATTATTATTATTATTATTATTATTATTCTTATTATTATTATTATCATCATTATTATTATTATTATTATCATCATTATTATTATCATCATCATCATCAGTTTTTCTTATTTTTTCTTGTTTTTTGTTTTTTGTTTGGCACCGCATAGTTTAATCATGAGCTGATATAGATCAGTAAATGAGGTGTTCGCTAATTACCAAATTGTGTCTTTCGGATAAGACTGCGAAACCTAGGTCCCATGTCATGGTATACGATCCCTCACTGCTTCGGGTGGGTCCGTTACAAAGGTTTATATTTCTTTGTAATGCATCAGATAGATGCCGCCACCATATACGTAAAATAATCATGGAATGACGTAATCAATCAGTCAATGTAATTAGATTACATCTTACCGGGCCTTTTAATTTTCCAAAATAAAGAACATTGAAATGAGTCTACGACTTGTAGATATATGAGTGACAGTAGTAAACGCTTGTACTGTGTTGAATTTATAGAAAACGAAAAATACTCAGGGAAGAACATGTGCTATTGATAACAAGAAATGTCTTTTGTGTACAATGATGAGCATATGCTATTGATAACAAATGCCTTTTGTATACAATGATGAGCTTATGCTATTGATAACAAATGCCTTTTTTATACAATGATGAGCATATGCTATTGATAACAAGAAATGCCTTGTGTGTATAATGATAAGCATATGCTATTGATAACAAATGCCTTTTGTATACAATGATAAGCATATGCTATTGATAACAAGAAATGCCTTTTGTGTGCAATGATGAGCATTTGCTATTGATAACAAGAAACGCCTTTTGTGTATACAATGATGAGCATATGCTATTGATAACAAGAAACGCCTTTTGTGTATACAATGATGAGCATATTCTATTGATAACAAATGCCTTTTGTATACAATGATGAGCATATGCTATTGATAACAAGAAATGCCTTGTGTGTACAATGATGAGCATATGCTATTGATAACAAGAAACGCCTTTTGTGTATACTTGTATTGTGTATTAATCATAAGCTGTACAGCTTATAGACAGATACATGCAATATAGGTAATCAACGTAAATATAATAATATACATGGTCAAGTCTAATGATGAGCATATGCTATTGATAAAAAATGCCTTTTGTGTACAATGATGAGCATATGCTATTGATAACAAGAAATGCCTTATGTGTACAATGATAAGCATATGCTATTGATAACAAGAAATGCCTTTTGTATACAATGATGAGCATATGCTATTGATAACAAGAAATGCCTTTTGTATACAATGATGAGCATATGCTATTGATAACAAGAAATGCCTTGTGTGTACAATGATGAATATATGCTATTGATAACAAGAAACGCCTTTTGTGTATACAATGATGAGCATATGCTATTGATAACAAGAAATGCCTTTTGTATACAATGATGAGCATATGCTATTGATAACAAATGCCTTTTGTATACAATGATAAGCATATGCTATTGATAACAAGAAATGCCTTTGTGTATACAATGATGAGCACATGCTATTGATAACAGGAAATGCCTTTTGTGTATACAATGATGAGCATATGCCATTGATAACAAATGCCTTTTGTATACAATGATGAGCATATGCTATTGATAACAAGAAATGCCTTTTGTATACAATGATGAGCATATGCTATTGATAACAAATGCCTTTTGTATACAATGATAAGCATATGCTATTGATAACAAGAAATGCCTTTTGTGTGCAATGATGAGCATATGCTATTGCTAACAAATGCCTTTTGCATACAATGATAATCATATGCTATTGATAACAAGAAATGCCTTTTGTGTACAATGATGAGCATATGCTATTGGTAACAGGAAATGCCTTTTGTGTATACAATGATGAGCATATGCTATTGATAACAAATGCCTTTTGTATATAATGATGAGCATATGCTATTGGTAACAAGAAATGCCTTTTGTGTACAATGATGAGCATATGCTATTGATAACAAATGCCTTTTGTATACAATGATAAGCATATGCTATTGATAACAAGAAATACCTTTTGTGTGCAATGATGAGCATATGCTATTGATAACAAGAAATGCCTTTTGTATACAATGATAAGCATATGCTATTGATAACAAGAAATGCCTTTTGTGTACAGTGATGAGCATATGCTATTGATAACAAGAAATACCTTGTGTACAATGATGAGCATATGCTATTGATAACAAATGGCTTTTGTATACAATGATGAGCATATGCTATTGATAACAAGAAATGCCTTTTGTATGCAATGATGAACATATGCTATTGATAACAAGAAATGCCTTTTGTATACAATGATAAGCATATGCTATTGATAACAAGAAATGCCTTTTGTGTACAATGATGAGCATATGCTATTGATGACAGGAAATGCCTTTTGAGTATACAATGATGAGCATATGCTATTGAAAACAAATGCCTTTTGTATACAATGATGAGCATATGCTATTGATAACAAGAAATGACTTGTGTACAATGATGAGCATATGCTATTGATGACAGGAAATGCCTTGTGTACAATGATAAGCATATGCTATTGATAACAGGAAATGCCTGTATGTAGTAGGATGAACATATGCTATTGATAACAGGAAATGCCTTGTGTATACACTGATGAAAGTATGCCATTTAAAATAACCAAAAAAGGCATTTTTTGTACAATGATGAGCATATGCTATTGATAACTGGAAAGATATATGAGTAACAGTAGTAAACACTTGTACTGTGTTGAATTTATAGAAAACGAAAAATACTCAATGAAGAACATGTGTTATTGATAACAAGAAATGTCTTTGTGTACAATGATGAAAATAAGCTATTGATAACAGGAAATTTTGTGTGTACAATAATGAACATGCGCTGTTGATAAAAGAAAATGCCTTGTGTGTACAATGATGAATATATGCTTTTAATAACAGCGAAATGCCTGTGTATACTATGATGAACATGGCAATTGATAACAGGAAATGCCTTGTATGTACAGTGATGAACATATGTTAATGGTAACAGGAAATGCCATGTGTGTAATATGAAAATAAATGCAATATGCTTTGATAGGAAATTCCCGAAAAACCAATTCAGATATTATTATGATTTTTGAAAATTTTGATGAAATTTGGATAACCGTTAACTATCGGGAATGCATGGAATTTGTTGAAAAAAAATCGTTTGATTAGATCTATTTGTATCAATTGTGAACAGAATGTTTCCCCTGAATTTATTTGCTAAATCGCTGTTCTTGGCGCTATATTAAAAGAAATAAATGTTTATTTGATGAAGTCGTGTTTTCGTGTAAACGAAAATTTTCAGAGACTTGTAATCTTTTCGAAATATTTGAATATGTTTGTACCACATAACGTTGAGTTCACATTCCTTCAGAATGGACAATGGCAATGACCAGCATGCGTGAGCAGTAGATCTACATCGAGCGTCCACACATATTGTGTTTCCTCCATGTTCTATCAGCGTGGGAGATCCCCTGTCACTCTGGAATGAAGGCTGACAAAGGATATGCATATATCAGGCTGGTCAGTTCGGACATAACTGGTCATCATTGCATAAATTGTCAACGATATGTAATCTATATTATCGGACTAGTGACCTCCCGGTTTATTATGTGAAAAGTAATAGAATATGTTAAAACCAACGAAGATTAATGTTCGTATTGGTTTGGTATGGCCATGTTTGGTAGAAACCTAAGTCAATAACTGTTTTGTAATACCTTAAATGGATTTAAAATAAAACACTAGAAACTAATATTTTGTAAACTAATATTTTGTAATTTACTTTTAGTCTTTACTTCATATAAACATCATTTCAAACAAAACTTTCTGTTGAAGTGTTTTATGTGTGGCTGTTGCGAATACTCCACTTTTGACAAAAAATTTGTACAAAAGACTCGCATCCGCTTCACTGAAAATATCAAGGAAATCGTATAGGACTTTTTTTTCGTTTTGTTTTGTTTATTTGTTTTGGGGATTTTTTTTTTGGGGGGGGGGGGGGTTCTAATTTAGCGGTCCCCTGAAGTTAACATTTAGGTCATTATTGTACATGTTTTTCGTTTTTAATGAAGTCGCCAGACTCGATGTTGGCGTCCGCCAATTTGTTATGGAAGGAGTTTGACCTGTGTTGTTTGAACAATATAACGGAGGTTGGGAAGGGGGCAGTAGCGCCCTCCTTTAATTGAATCATTTTTAGGGACCGCTTAATTAGAACTCTTCCGCTTTTTTGCATTTTTATCACATTTTTGTGTTCTTACTGTCTCCTTTGTCGAAAATGGATTCCTTATTCCTCCGACGCCACAGCAGAACGAGAAGCATCTGCCCTCAGGGGGAGATAATTAGCAAGAGTAAAAACAGACATTTGACGTCATCGGGCAACATTCATTTTTAAGAGTCGATTATAACATTTTGTTTGGACCGCTCGATATTAATAACTCGTATATTGGACCATTTTTGTAGGGTTTACAAGTATATAGAAACTACGTGTATTATATAGTGGTAAAACAAATAATGATGTTACTAGTCTACTGCACCAAGCTATATCATGGAGTTACCAGTCTACTACACCAAGCGTATCATGGTGTTACCAGTCTAGTACACCAAGCTATATCATGATGCTACCAGTCTATCACACCAAGCTATATCATAATGTTAACAGTCTATTACACCAAGATATATCATGATGTTACCAATCTATTACACCAAGCTATATCATGGTGGTACCAGTCTTCTACACCAAGCTATATAATATACCAAGCCATATTCTGGTGTTACCAATCTACTACACCCAGCTATATCATGATGCCACCAGTCTAATACACCAAGCTATATTATGGTGGTACCAGACTACTTCACCAAGCTATATCATGGTGTTACCAGTCTACTGCACCAAATTATATCATGGAGTTACCAGTCTACTACACCAAGCATATCATGGTGTTACCAGTTTACTACTTCAAGCTATATCATGGTGTTACCAGTCTACTACATCAAGGTATATCATGGTGTTACCAGTCTACTACATCAAGGTATATCATGGTGTTACCAGTCTACTACACCAAGCTATATCATGGTGTTACCTGTCTGCTTCACCAAGCTATATCATTATGTTACCAGTTCACTACATCAAGGTATATCATGGTGTTACCTGTCTGCTTCACCAAGCTATATCATTATGTTACCAGTCTACTACACCAAGCTATATCATGGTGTTACCTGTCTGCTTCACCAAGCTATATCATTATGTTACCAGTTCACTACATCAAGGTATATCATGGTGTTACCTGTCTGCTTCACCAAGCTATATCATTATGTTACCAGTCTACTACACCAAGCTATATCATGGTGTTACCTGTCTGCTTCACCAAGCTATATCATGGTGTTACATGTCTGCTTCACCAAGATATATCATTATGTTACCAGTCTATTATACCAAGCCATGTCATGGTGTTACCGGTCTACTACACCAAGCTGTATCATGGTATTACTAGTGTTTCTTCCCGTCTATGTCTAACTTGATGTTTATTTTCTGATCTAGAACAAAACATGATACCATAGATTATTCCACTTTTAGTAAAATTCTTGGAAACTGATAGGCTGAAATGATCTCACCGAACCCAGATCGCCCGTGATCTCACTGAACTCCGATAGCCTATGATCTCGCTGAATATCCGATCGCCCGTGATCTCGCCGAACTCAGATCGCCTGTGATCTCGCTGATAATGTTTTAAATACTAAACTTTGCTCTACAATTGCAGTTGTATTGTATATTGCACTATGGTGTATACTGAAATTTGTATATATAGAGCTTGTTTTACGCATTAAACGTCATTGAATAGATTACATTTGTTACATATCATGCGAGTGTGTGGTTACTTGACAAATAGCACAATCTGAATATACACTGGTAATGGCCCACCAAATAGATAAAGAAAAATCTCGAAAGCGGTATTCAAGAAACGCACACAAAACGTCGTAGTACTGGAGTACAAAGCCGGCGTGGCCTAGTGGTATCACGCTGGACTCCTGATCGGGAGACCGGGGTTCGAGTCCCGCTCTGGTCATGCCGGTGTCCTGTCTTTCGGATGAGACAGTAAAAACCGAGGCCCCGTGTCGTGGTATACATGGCACGTTAAAAATCCCTCACTGCTTCGAGTGGGTCCGTTGCAAAGGTCAAAATTTGTATGCCCTGCATCAGGCAGATGCCGTCACCATATACGTGAAATATTCGTGGTGTGACGTTAAACAAAAATCAATCAATCAATCAATACTGGAGTACAATGTGACTGAAGGGAACTAGTACTTAGCCCATGCTATTAGCGTCAAAATAATAATCTTCATGTTTACTTTTTAATTTACAAACATGGATCAGCGATCAATGTTTTAGCAATTAGCATGTCCGTCACTTCGTTCCAATCAGGTCCTTGATTATACTGTAGATAGCGCATGAGCTTCTGTAATCTTGTTGATATCGAAAATGACGCCAATTCACGCTATATCAGCTAATAACTGGATAATATCACCTAGGTAACTTGATCTATGTTAATTTTCTCCTTACAGAATGGCAGTATCTATCTAAGGTGCTTAATTCTTTGTTAATTGTCCTGTCTTTCGACTGCCACCTCCATCATACTACTCGTTATATCTGTTGTTTGACACGAGTTACGTCCCTTAACTAAGACGACGACCTTAATGAGCAGATGATGATGGGTGATGTCGTAACTGTTTAATATTAATGTTTCATTATGAAAAGTGTTCCCTGCTAATTAGTGCCATCACATGGTTTGAGAACAACTTATCTCAAATCCTATTTCGTTGCATTACGAAATTTAATTTACATGTATAATAAACTATAGAAGATCTGGAAATTCCTGTCTGAAAGATATATATGTACAAATATGTACGATTTGTGATATATATGAAATTAGCGCTGAAGATCTATATCTTTTTAAATGTAGGAATGTTTAAACATGTATTTAAATTGTTTACCACATATGTATTATATTTAGATGTAAAAAATCTGTTTAATTCAACAGATAAAAAAGTTTTTCACTCAATGTACATAAAATTTTATGTATAATTATGAATTCAGCCTGTTAATTTGAATGTCAACAAGACTTAGGGGTTTGATGGAACTACATCATCGGTAGTCTGTTATTTAAGTTATATGTAGGGAAGACGATTGTCATCAAACACAGTGGACGAAAAATCTCTATCAATCTACATATAATTTGGTCTATTGAGTTGCAAGCCATATGTTGCTCGTATCAGTTCGATGGACCATCTGTACAGTCCACCATATTTCTCGGACCACTGGACAAAATGACACTTGCCCCTCGATCAAAGATACATCAATACTATACTATCCACGCAAATTCAAAACCCAAAACAGCATATAGATAAGTATACTTATATGAAAGATTTTGTTTTCTAAAAAAAAGTACGTTATGTCTCCGTGATGAAAATTATTATAGTTGTTACCACATACCAAGCGTTGAAAAATATGAAATACGAAACATATTGAGATAAAACTTCTATTCTCCCACCAGACTGTACTTAGATGTACCATAAGCTGTCATTAGTTTTCAGATTAAATTCCATTTATACCTTCGAAAATTGTTTTGTACAATCGATATACAAAAACGTATATGTTTTGAGTATGCTTTCAGTGGCTATCTCAAGACACATCACTCACTATTTATCCACACTTGGTCAGTACTTAAAACTCGGATAACTTTTTTCATTTCAAAAAGTTTCGATGCAAAGAAAAATAAAAAAATAACGAAATTAAAATATAGAAATATAAATATTCATTGAAATTTACGTGGAAGTACCACGAAAACATTGCTGATGGCGGATGATTTGGTGAGTGAAGAAGAATTCGTGAATAAAGATATATTTGTTATTTCAAAATATCATTTCAAATGACAAATGCTCTTGTTTCATTGCCATTTCAAGGAAGTCTTCCCGAATGTTAACAAGGGAAAGCAGAATATAAAAATACCGCTTACATGAACGCATCATCTACTTATAACTTGACTACTTATAACTTGAACCAATATGTATTATATCGTTAATATCGACATAACATATTAAGTATGTTAATTTCTGTGTTTAGTTATGATATATTGGTAGTATACAGTGTCTGTCGTCTGTGGTAAGAACAGATAAATATGTCTTAGAAATGTGGTATCGAGAGACAAATCTGCCCTCTGTGACAATGTATCGATAGACATGTCTGTCGTCTTTAGCATCGAAAAAACAAAGCTGTCTTCTGTGAAAACGAGGCATATCTACCGTCTGTATCAAAAGACAAATCTGTATTCTTTGGACAGACAAACAAACCCATTTTCTGTTGTATCGGAATGCATACACATCGTCTGTTGAATCGATTCTGGGGCAATTCTGCCGTCTGTGAAAACTAGACAAAGACAAGTTTGTCGACTGTGGTGTAAAGACAGTGACAAGTCTGTCGTCTGGGTGTCGAGACAGTGACAAGTCTGTCGTCTGGGGTGTCGAGACAGTGACAAGTCTGTTGTCTGGGGTATCGAGACAGTGACAAGTCTGTTTTCTGGGGTGTCGAGACAGTGACAAGTCTGTTGTCTGGGGTGTCGAGACAGTGACAAGTCTGTTGTCTGGGGTGTCGAGACAGTGACAAGTCTGTTGTCTGGGGTGTCGAGACAGTGACAAGTCTGTTGTCTGGGGTGTCGAGACAGTGACAAGTCTGTCGTCTAGGGTATGGAGAGTGAAGGGCCTTTTACGTGCCACGGGAACTCGGTTTTCACTGTCTACTCCGAAACACGGGAAACCGGTGTGTCCACGCCGGAAGTCGAACCTGCAACTTCTCGGTCATGAGCAGAGCGCCTCACTCATTCACTGAGCTACATCTACAGTTCTGGAAACATTCGAAGAGTTGAGAATGTTGTGTGTAATGAAAACCACATCGAACCGGAAATGTTATTTCAACTGAATTGCCAGAATGTCCACCCGAATATTCAGAATGAATAGTTACTATAAAATTGTTACATCCATCTTGATCGCTAGCCGATACTTTGACCTTATGAAATGTTATATATGGATGAGGGTCGACAGACTTTATTACAAGTGGTAACTGTTGACAATGTGTACTAAATGCAGATGCATATATGAAAAATATCTCCTTTAATGAATGACCCAGATTCGAAGGCGGTGATTTTTTTCCTAAGCGATATGTTTCCTCATTTCTATAGATGTCTTCTATGATGGGTTGTAAAACGTCCATTAAATAGGAGTTGTATAATAGGTCTGCTTTACCCATGACCATCCTTCTCGTCATTTATCTCATGTGATTAAAGGGGTGATAACTCCTAATGGGTATGGTAAACTGATTACCTTATCACCGGACAGTTAAGTAAAAGTGAATGAAAGCAATCAATATACTGAATAAGGTAATCAATAGATAAAGTTTGTATTATCCTCCATAAAACCACTTCAATAATGAAAACTACCATTTATCGTGTTATCTGCATGAGTTCTCTCCCCTCATCTGGCGTTGGGAGCGGGAATCCCGTCATAAACTCACACAATCTTTGTGTACAAACTTGGTCTTAATGATGCTGTTGACATAGGACTTATTTGATACGCATGTGTACTCTTTCTTAAGGTAGAATATCTAAAACAAATATTTCGGGAAACTCTAGACACGACAAAGTGATTTTCGATTGCCTATATAAGATAAAGTGGGTATATCCATGGTTCCTTTTGTTTTGGTATCACGTCCATGTATTCCTTGTCTATATATCAAATTCTAAAAGCATGCACATCGCCTTCTAGTACAACTGTCAGAACTAAATTCCACGAAATTTTCCAGAAAATATTATGGTTACTGCAATGTTTCCCTTTCTTGATTTTATTTATTCATTAGAGGTTTTCCGTAATTATCGTTGTGTTTCGGAATACACCTACATGTGGTAATTCCTTTAATAAATGCGCAGAAACTGATAGAAACTATCAGTTGATATTTTTCTCCAAAAATGTGTCGGGTTTTTTTCATTATTATTGTTATTGGGACATTATTTACCTTAAAAATCAAAATGGAAATAATATATCCTATATAGATCATTTAAGTTCCTCATATGTAAATAGTGCATGTTACGGATAGCATTATTGTAATCACATGATTAATTTATTATTAGTTCCTTGGTAAGGGATGCGACGCGTGATTCCTCTTACTCTTGTCTATTTTTAGTTGCTAACTCACATCTGTGTTTAAACTTTCTTTATTACTTTTATCCGCTTCTAATTCAAGAAGAAATAAAATGTAACATTTATAGTGCGACAGCTTAAGTTCGGCGGCATCGGAAAGCTCTGCGATTTCCTGTCGCGTCTCAGGCCCCGCCTCATTAATGCAGCTTTACGACATTAACAAGAAAATGCATGAAATGTGTAACTTTTTACATAAAGGATCGAGAGAAAAAAATCGAAGACATCGCCAGATCAACCAACCAATATATGGTATCTAATATTAATGAAATAAGGCAGATGGTTGATGTACGAATTTGGCGGTTTCTCACTAATATTTCTGGGAAAATAAGGTGTTTGAGAAAAAAGTTTCCACTTTTAATATTTTAGATATAAATTCTATAAAGTAGTTTTCCATAATTTGATTCGTGATAAATTACCAAAAACTATTATTATACATCTTGAAAAGGGATTTTAACACCATTTTGTTAAGCGTCAATCGAATGACCTATAAAGCGACGGGCAGGTACGTCCAAAGTACCCAAAGATATACATATACATGTATCTCTATTATGTATGCGAGAAATCAATAAGAAAACGTCCGAGATTGCATTTAGATATCATTGATCGACAACCATTACGCAATCAAGTATTTTATTTGACCAGTAATGACATAAATTACACATCGATTGATATTCTTACAAAGATTACGTCATATTTCCGCGGGATATTTTGCCAGTTTTGTCTTAGGAATAACCGGACTTCCGCGAGATGTTCAATTTCTAGCAGATAGATTGATTTGATAGTGATCATTATATCTAGTGTTTCCGCTGATGTATATATTATGTCGGCGATACATACAGCGCTTGTTACTTATTGATTTACAACTTAACATGAGTATAAACCTTTAATGTTAAACGATTCATGCAATGAGTTTTGTTACGATGTTTTATTAATGAGGTCATTAGGATGTTCGCTATGTAATAACTTAAATTATTGACAAGTTATAAAGTGATACAAAATATATATAACCAGAATAGATCAATCAACAAAGATATGTGATAATTATTGCACATACACGTTTGGAGTATTTATGATAAAAGATCAAACGTATACTTCAGGTTACTTAATACGACTACAAATGTACCACTATTAAACTTTGATTCCATTATTTTTTTCCGATCATGTTCAGTCGTTGTAAAACATGACATAATGTTTTATTCATGCATTAGTATTTCATTAATATACTGATCAGTGTATAATAAAAAAAATTATAATACGACAGTGAGAACTGTATTGACGAGTGGATATCCGTATGTAGAAAGCGAATTTTGCTTATTCATTTAATTTTTGCGTTTTAAATTAAATAGTTTATAATTGGTTATTTCCCTTTTGATAATAGAGATAAAAAACATACAACAAAGAATGAAAATTTAACAATTTATTTTTTCGGAAAGTCATATATTAGATGAAAATTAAGATACAAAAAATGATTTTTTTTCCATTCTATACAGTAATCTACACGTCAAAGCCTTACCGTGGCATATAAACATAATAGCATTACCGTGGCATATAACCATCATAGCCTTACCGTGACATATAACCATCATAGCCTTACCGTGGCATATAAACATAATAGCATTACCGTGGCATATAACCATCATAGCCTTACCGTGGCATATAAACATAATATTATTACCGTGGCATATAACCATCATAGCCTTACCGTGGCATATAACCATCATAGCCTTATCATGGCATATAAAAGTAATAGCATTACTGTGGCATATAACCACCATAGCCTTACCGTGGCATATAAACATCACAGCCTTACCGTAGCATATAAACATAATAGCATTACCGTGACATATAACCATCATAGCCTTACTGTGGCATATAAATATCATAGCATTACTGTGGCATATAAACATCATGGTATATATTTTGAGTCTGTCCTTAATATATAATAAAACGGAAATTGTGTACCAAAACAGGATTGATTACCAATCAATTATTTTTGCCTTCCGACATTGACTTATAATTTTACCTCAATCCCCCCCCCCCTTTTTTTTCTTTTTTTTTTTTTTTGTTATTTTCGGACTGCTTCTACCAAAAATTGCTTTGGATTCATCGATTTACTATAAAGTGGTAGTCGTTTAATTGAGAAATACTTCTTAACCTAAGGTCTAAGATCAAATACTTGTAATACCGGTGTTCTGAATAATCTCTTGAGAAAGAACTCAAAATTAAAAAATAACTTTTTCTGAAAATTCAGACACCCGATTAGATTTCTTTGATAGGTTGCATCTTCTATCCTATCTTAATGATGCTAGATACGGACACGGATGGCCAGTGCGGCGTTAAATGTATTACTTCATCGACTGGGTCATTGTCAATCTGATGAAAGAGTCGAGGGCATGATTACCTACGTAATGTGTGAACAAAAAAAGACGGTTAAACAGTTACCCAATATTTAATCTTTGGATGAAGGCGGTTTAAAGGCTATTACAAACGGCAATGCGGACCGTCCAAAGCACACTTGAATGCGGCATCTTTGACCGCTAATTCGCCGATCTTCAATAACAAATCTCATTCAGAAAGAACAAGTGATTTGTAGTTATGTATAGTCCATATGAACGTGATGAATGCATTCTAAAGGTGGTTAACTTTTCTTTCGTACATATCCATTGTCCGTGTTGACGCAGTCTGCCTTGCTTCTGTTTTGCGATCGCCTACAGGTCGGAACTCCCTTCTGATGTGGGAGGGGCTGTCTGTTTGTTTTTCCGTATGGTTGCAACCTCTGATGGAGAATATTTATCATATCTTTAGCTGATTTTATCATAATAATCGATAGATTTTCCGCTGATATTGTTGTCCGTCGGCACACCGCCTATTCCATTTCCGGTTCGCATCTTATTTTCACTTCTAGCAATATAACGGTTTCTGTACATAAATAAATACACATTTTAGTATTTTAATTTGTATATTTTTTTCTTCCTTGTTGGATTTTTATCTGAATTTGAAGAGCAGTTTTTGAAAATTCCATATTCTCTTAAAAAAGATAATTAAATCTGGTTTTATGAGAGTTTCTGTAACGTTTACCTTGATGTAACCTTCATAACATAAATAAGTGATTAGAAACTATTAATCTGTTTATAATAGATGTCTTTATTTAGTTTATAACAATGCGTGTTTTAACCAAAGCTTATATTCTAATGCATGAACTTATTTAATAAGTTCATTTTGCATATGTTTATTGTTGTTTAACTCACGAAATTTTGAATATACTATTAAAAGGACAGCTTTGTAATCACGTGAGATTGATTATTAAAGGCTAGAAAGAAAACTTATTGCATCGTAAATGCAGGGTCGTATATACATTCATTCATTTATTTTGAGACGTACGTCTCATCAATGTAATAATACAACGTACAATGTATATAGATATGAATATATGCTACATTATGGTCAATAAAAAGACATAATACAATATACATAGATGTTAACGTCCCTGTTAACGTGACTGTTCAAATTTTGCAAGATGTCAACCTTATAAACCAAATATTAGAAATAGTAATAGTTTTTTCCGAGTCAGGCGAAGGTCCATAAATAAATTTGCTGAAAGTGGTCAACCATGGATACTATATAAATTTTAGGACAGATCTAAATCTGTCTTTAAGTGTTAATTTTCCATATTTTGAACCCAAACACTCATTTCCATCCGCAAATCTAATTTTAGTTTGATTTCAAATGTCTTAATGCCAGAAATACCCAGAAATGGATACCCCCCTTTTTTTTACACACGACAAAATTGAAGGAATCTCGAGGTCTTGACCCTTGGCAGATACTTCAGCGATGTTCTGAGGCCCTATCTAATGCTTTCTTTGGGAGTCATTCTAAATTAAAGTAGATCAGAAAAGATCACGATTGGATAAGATTGATAAATCTCGTATCAATAGCTTAAAACGTGTCACCCATTTAGTCGGCAGTATAAAATATGATATTCTTATCAATATGGGCATTGATCTCCTAACGACTGGACAAAACCCTCACTTCTAATCCTCACATAAATCCTGCTTTATTGTTGAATAATGTTAAAAAGTTCCCCTTCGGATCCTATGTGTTTTGTGAATAGCTATTAAGGTCGTGGCGTCTGGGTAACACAAGCAGGTGCCCCTTTGGAAAATTTGTCATTTAGACTAACGTTCGATTTTTAACTTAGATCATTTATTTGATTACATCGAACATGATGTTACAGTTAAAAACAAAAGATACTAAGTACTAAGTATGTGTAGATTGCTTTGTGATCATATCATGCGGTTCTATTGCTTTATCATGAGCTGAGTGTTAGATAGATGTTAAGTGCTCTCTTTGATAATGAACCTGAAATTATCGCCATTTTTCTATAAATATCAGCACATGGTTATACATCTTCAGCTGGCCTCTAGTAGAGTTTAACAAATCACTGGTTCCATTGCCTTTGATGGCATGTCTGGAAAATTCGACGCTACTTTATATAGAATTGAAACAATATGAATTAAGCTAGATTCTAATAGCTTCCAATCTTTCACCTTATACAGCGTGCCAGCAGCTGCAAATTGAACTAAAATTGAACATCGGCTAATTAAGGCGGGCAGGTGCTCGTAGAATTGTTGGCATATGTCTTGGCATCAAAGACGCATATAAGAAACCTATTTTGGATTCCTCCACATGAAAATGCAGGCCTCGGAAAACTTTCATGTTGGGTAACATTAAGGTGACCATGAATGACATTTCGCACATGTCGCCATGTAATTTCAAAAGTTTAAATGAAGAAATACATTACTTCAGCCTGGAGCGGAAACAAAAGTATTATTTGATATGTATGCGCAGAGTGAATATAATCTGCACGAAGTTTGATTCCCATAACAGCATATGTTTTAAAGTTAGGTTTCAAATTATATACGAGAAATCGAGCTTATTCCTTTTTCAGAGAAAATAAGGTATGGAAGATAAACAACTTAAATTTATGGAATACCCTTCCTCTTGACATCATGCTCTGTCATGGTCTTGCCGCAAAGAAAATGTCGAAAAGAAGAACATTTGTGTCTCACAACTTTTTCGGAGTAACTGGGTAGTCCTTCTCTGTTATCAAATGTTTCCAAAATTCTTTTAAAAAGAGTTTAAGGTTTGTTTGGTTTTTTTTTTCATTATAAATCTTACGTTCAATATACATTCATATTTGTGATATAGATATGTTTATAATCCTGTTTTAGTATTTGTATTTGTATTAGTATTATTTTAGTATTTAGTATTTGTATGTCTGAATGATTAGAAGTCTAATTGAATGTGAGCAATGACGGCCATATAGAAGTTCAGAAAGCAGCGCATTTTGTAGTCATGAAATGTTTCAATGTTAATGTGATCTTCATATAGCGCTCCATATGCCCCAAATCTTGCTTGAATGTAACAAAGCATGGGGTATTGCATAAATGATAGTTTTGTGTCAAGAAATCATTGTTTCCTTTTGTTTGGAAAGAAGATGTATGACAGCAGCAGTCATTCCTTTATATAGAACGATGTTCCACGGAAGCAGTAACAGCAAACAATGAAGTGCAGCTGATACATGATAATGTACATTGAATATGGAGGAAACTCCAAATGACACAAGCTTCTATTTCATATTAATATTGAAATTAAATCTTGTACCTCATAAATTCAAGATAAAACGGCGAAAGCGTGCCGCTGTCTAAAGAACCAATGGATTTCCTCTATGTGTGTCGGCATGTGACAGAGAATGCCTTTAGACATATAGATTCGCGTGCGATGCTATTCCGTAATAGGGGAAGGCATTAACATGTCCAAACAAAGAAATTATCCATTGGAACGGTGTATGAAATTTTAGTCGGGGAAATAAGTTCAATGCCTTAGGCTTTACACCTGTCTATGTTGAATAGATGGGTAAAGTTTGATGTATCTCAATATGCAGCTGTATTAAAATCAAAATTTCTACGCTTCATAGATCACTTTGAATGATGATGAAACATGACAATAGACGGGCGCGTGCCAGCACACCTGCCCCCGAGGTGGCATCGTTTACAAATTAAATACCGACACTATTTTAAAACACGAGTTACATATTAGCCAGCGCTTGCTCTCAGATGCCTCTACGTCACAATGGGGGAAAACGCACGCACACCGTCACCTGACTGACCCTCGTATTCTCTTTCAAGGGAATGGGGTACCGTTAGCTCCGCCTCATTTATTGAAATTAATAATAAACTGGGATCGTGGTCGCGTGTCTGTTTTCAAATAGTTCCCGTCATCTGTCAATACAGATTCTTTTACATCTGAGCTGTATCGCGATGTAAACGAACTCCTTCTAAACAATCAAACATCAATTGCGATCGCAAAAAGCCGATCAACCTTTGTCTCACGGGCACCTGCCCTTGCACGACACGCGCGTGCGAAGTTTGAAATTGTAATGGAATTCTAATATCAACGTTTGGAATCTAAAAATCATTTGTTTGAAATTGTTTAAACTAAATTACGGAAAATGAAACGAAGCGCATATATTGAGGTATGATACTTCGACTTATTGTCCACAATGTCTTGTGTGGCACAAGATTTGGAGTATGTAGTAAACATGGACTAATAAGGTAGAATTATGGACAGCTGGCAGTGGACAATGGAAAGTACCGTTAACTTTTCATTATGGATGTCTAATTTGTCCTCACAAACCAATAGAAAAGTGTGACAATAGCGATGTTTCTCAAATAACGGTACATGTGACATCTGCTGTTTTAGACACCAAGGAAATTTATCGGACAAATTTAGAAATGGAAACCGGATACAGATTACGAATAGGACAGAATGGATAATGTTATATCATATAATGCAAATAATTAAAACTGAAACTAACACACAACAAGAGAATACAATGTAACTATATATCTACGATTATCAATGAGGATTGTACAGATTTGTCTGTAAACTGGAAGGGGCAATGGCTGTACACATTCTACTGCAGAACAAGAAAGCAAGCCAATACCAAATGTTAAGATTGTGGTTTTGATATACGCCTAAAATGGCAAAAGACTACTGATAATTTAAAGAATTGTAATGATTTCAACTTTCAACAGGCATGTCAGCATGCGGGTAAAATTAAAAAGTATTTGAAATTAACTACCATGTCAGTACATGCCCGATATGTTTCATGGCATATGTTCATTATTCTCTATGTCGAATGTTCACTACTCTTCATGTCATATGTCTGTTACCCCTTTAGACATATGTGCATTACGTTTGTCATATGCCCACTGTCTTACATGTCATATGCACATTGCCCCCCCCCCCCCTTGGCATATTCCTTCTACCCTTTGTCATATGTTGACTACTCATATGCCCACTGTCATCCATACCATATGCTCATTAATTCCCATACCTACTACCTTTAATGTCACATAATTATAACCTTTCATGCCGCATACCCATTATCCTCCATATCATACGTTTATTACTATTTATTGTCATATGGTTTCTACCATTCATGCCATATGCTAATTACCATTCATGCCATATGCAAACTACCCTTCATATCCCATATGCCCATTACCTTGATTGTCTCATGCATAGAGACTTTCGTGCTGAAATTCTATTACCATGAATGACATATATTGATTACTTGTAGGTAATTTGCTCATTTCCCTAAGTGTTATATGACTAAAACCTTTCGAGTTATAAGTTTAGCACAAGAAGTTTCATATATTCATTCCTCGCCATCTCATTTATCTATTACATTTCATGTCATATTCCTGCTACTTCTTGACACCCATCTTTTACCCTCAATGTTATGTGCCTACTACCTTTCATGCCACATGCCCACTCATTTCCTTGGCATACATCAATTATCCACCATCTTATATGCTTAATTCCTTCCATGTTTTATATTACTTACACTCCATGTCATAGTCTATTATTGTCATGACGTATACCTACTATCCCATGTCATAGTCTATTACTGACATGACGTATACCTACTATCCTTTATCATATGTCCATAATTGTCATAACGTATACCTTCTATCCCATGTCATGTGTCCTTAATCATCATGACGTATACCTACTTTCCTATGTCATATGTCCATTATTGCCATAACGTTTACCTATTTTCCCATGACATAAGTCCATTATTGTCATGACGTGTACCTACTTTCCCATGTCCTATGTCCATTATTGTCATGACGTATACCTACTTTCCCATGTCATATTTCCATTATTGTCATGACGTATACCTACTTTCCCATGTCATATTTCCATTATTGTCATGACGTATACCTACTTTCCCATGTCATATGTCCATTATTGTCATGACGTATACCTACTTTCCCATGTCATATTTCCATTATTGCCATAATGTATACCTATTTTCCCACGTCATAAGTCCATTATTGTCATGACGTATACCTACTTTCCCATGCTATATGTCCATTATCATCATGATGTATACCTACTTTCCCATGTCATACGTCCATTAATGCCATAACGTATACGTATTTTTCCATGTCATAAGTTAATTATTGTCATGACGTATACCTACTGTCCCATGTCATATTTCCATTATTGCCATAATGTATACCTATTTTCCCATGTCATATGTCCATTATTGTCATGACGTATACCTACTTTCCCATGTCATATTTCCATTATTGCCATAATGTATATCTATTTTCCCACGTCATAAGTCCATTATTGTCATGACGTATACCTACTTTCCCATGTTATATGTCCATTATCATCATGACGTATACCTACTTTCCCATGTCATACGTTCATTAATGCCATAACGTATACGTATTTTTCCATGTCGTAAGTTAATTATTGTCATGACGTATACCTACTGTCCCATGTCATATTTCCATTATTGCCATAATGTATACCTATTTTCCCACGTCATAAGTCCATTATTGTCATGACGTATACCTACTTTCCCATGTCATATGTCCATTATTGTCATGACGTATACCTAAATTCTCATGTCATAAGTCCATTATTGTCATGACGTATACCTACTTTCCCATGTCCTATGTCCATTATAGTCATGATGTATACCTTCATTCCCATGTCATAAGTGTATTATTGCCATAACGTATACCTACTTTCCCATGTCCATTATTGTCATAACGTATACCTACTTTCCCATGCCATAAGTCCATTATTGTCATGACGTATACCTACTTTCCTATGCTCTATGTCGATTATTGACATGATGTTCGTATACCTACTATCCCGTGTCATAATTATGTCCATTATTATTATTATGACGTATACCTACTATCCCATGTCATAAGTCCATTATTGCCGAGGATCCGCCTGCGTTTATGTCGGGTAAATTCCTTCACTTTCCGCGGCCGTGTTGTCATGCATGCGATTAGCTAATGATTGGCTATTAAAACTCCATTTTTGTGGAGCACGGGTAGCTCAGTCGGTTAGAGGGTCAGATGCATGACAACTAGGTGATTCGGTACTATAGGTCGTGGGTTCGAGTCTCAGACGGGGAACGAATATAAGTGAAATATAGGGTGCCTTGTTAGCTGTTGTGTTTTTCTGCTTTATATGTTTGTCTAATTTGTCTTTATTTTCTACAGGTATTTCTTCGAAGATCCAAGGTCCATAGTACTCCCAGGTGTTTCACTGATTCTATTTGTGCTTTATATATATATATATATATATATATATATATATATATATATATATATATATATATATATATATATATATATATATATATGACAACAACAACAATGAACAAACCAGAAATGAAGTAAAGTGTGCATCTATCGTTCGGTGCTCATAATGCCTTAACCCCTCATTTGACACAGTTGCCAACGTTTTGACCAAAGTGCAGAAATCTAAGCGCATGTTCGTGGTTCTCAATCATCTTCTCTGATTGGGAAATACAAGCATGGAATACGCTGAGCTAGGGTACGAGTATATGTAATCACAGATACTCAGCAAAAGTGTGTATATATTCCTAGTTATTGTCTTATGGAAATCAGAATTTGGTTGGATCACTGAAGCGCTCTCTCTCTCTCTCGTTCGTTCGTGAAACCGCAAATGTTCGTACTCGCGGCATCAGCGTGAAATGTATGTTATACAGTATAACTGACCGTCTTCAAATTGGTCAAATTGACAAGGACACAATATTGACTAGAAAGAAAATCTTAAAGTTACGAAATCAATTTGACTTGCGAAGTAATCTTGTGTCAAGTTTTCCTGGTTTTGATTTTCTGAATAACAGAATCAACCCCTATCTATAGTTTGACGAGCAGATTGTACGTGGTAAAGAAGCGCTTATTATCCGAGCTGCAAATGAAAAGATTCGGGAATAGTTACGTACAAAGTGGCCGTTTTATTTGATTAAGCGATGAATAAGGACATTTGAATGAGTGGACACTTAAATAATAACATATCTGCCGTAGTTTAACACAACTATCAAGGTGTTCATTTGTAATGTCCATCCAATATTCCGTCATCATTTTTACACAGTGTCAAAATCCCACGTGGCTATTTTGCCTCATCTTGAAAATTAAATCAGCGTGTGCGATCATTAATTACGGACATGATTGCGAGTTATCATCAAGTTCCCATCAACTATTTCTACTGGACACGACAGGGGGCGCTGGTAATCAAATTTAGCTATGATTATGTCACTATCTACACCCTCTTCGCAACAAGTCGATAAATTTAACACTTCTTTGTCTCATTGGCATACGCAGCTTGTCTTTTTGTAGTCCGGGAAAACACTTTGATACAGTTTGATAAGACTCTCACAGTAGATTTTGACTGCTGTTGATCGAGGTACTCGTTTGCTCAGGCCGGAGAACTACATAGTATGATTATTTTTTCACTTGAATTACAAATCCTAAGAATGCACTTTCAGATCAGAACGTTCTCTACGGACAAGCAAAAATGCACTTGTCGAAATAAAAAAAAAATGCATATCTCAACAAATCTCTGATAACGTCGTATTAAATATATATGTACGTGTATGTTCATAAGAGTCATGTTTTAATTTTTTTGATTTACTTCTGAAGTAAATTAAAAAAAACACGACAATAGATATACATTTAAATGTATGTTCATACATGTAATAGATATACATATACGTGTATGTTCATATTAGATATACTTGTACGTGTATGTACATATATGTACGTGTATGTTCATAATGTACGTGTATGTTCATATTAGATATACAAGTACGTGTATGTTCTTGTGATGCTGAGTCGGACAAGCTCAATGGGCAATGTGCTTGGCTGGAGAGGAACTGGGATCGAGTCCTGTCCAGGGTCCGGCGCCATAAACTGAGAATATACTTAAGTCAAATATTTCGTTTTAATTATTCCATTGTCAAACGTTCAAATAAATTCTCAAGCAGAGTGACTTAATTCTATTTATCAATAGAATAAAACTAAATAAAAAACAAATCCCAGTTATTAATTCATTGATGAACAGAAGAATATGAAATTTTGACTTAAGTATATTCTCAGTTTATGGCGCCGGACCCTGGACTCCTCGGTGTTTTGTCTTTCGGATGAGACAGTAAGAACCGGGATCCCCTGGCTGGGTAGGCGTGGCATGTACATGGACCCTCACTGCTTTGGTGTGTCCGTTTCCTTGGTATAATTTGTATTTATTACATCAGGCAGATGCCGCCACCATACAAGTGCAATACTCTAAGTGTGACATAAAACAAGAAACAAACAAAACTTGTGATGCCGGTCAGAATTCGCCGATTGCCACCCCCCCCTTCCAATCATAATAAAAAATTAATAAATAAAGCATAGATAAATAAATAACCAAATGAAAATATAGCGGGAAACACATAAGATAAATATAAACCCGTTTTTTCCTTCGGAGTTAAAACACTAAAAACAAAATACTTAGAAGGTACCATTCTGATTATTTAATTTCATTAATTTAAAACAGAATTTAACAACTGGGCAGGTGGAAATGGAAATCACCAAGGCCGATACACGTGAAAAATAGCCGATTTTTCCAAATTATACCATCTGTTTTCTAGATACATATGCAAAAGATACTTTGCATATTGTCTTTTGTATAATCTCCGTTTTACCTTAGTGATATATGTTACTCATCGCAAGGTAGAAAATAAATTTAAAATGCTTTCATTTTCTCATGCATTAGACAAACGTGTAGCAGGTCCTGATCATCGAAAGTTATTTGTATTTCTTCTAAGTGAAATAAAGGGGGGTTTTAGAAAATGCTTGATAATCACTTCTGTGAAAGAAAAAGTCATGAAAAACTGTGAACATTCTCACCAAAACTAGTATTGCAACCAGAATGAAATACAAATCTCCCTGTACGGATGGAAAGTCCATCTCTTATTTGTATGTTCTGACAAATTAATGGGCTTGCATGTGCAATTCAATGCAGTTAAATGATACAATTTTGCTTGTTTTGTCATGGATCAATGTCATTTCTGTACATGTTTAACGATTAATCAGAATGTAGAGCTGGTGTTATACAGAAGAACTGGAATAGCCAGAGAAATGTGAATTTATACAAAGCTCCTATCTATGTTATGTAATTCTACTAGAGGGTCGTTGGTTGAACCCCAGGGTTTTGGTAAATACACCGGCGGATCTTTCGCATGTTCAATCATTTTTTCTCATAGGATTATGGTGAATTTTGACGTAGCATATGGACTCGCTTGACCCCAAAATACTCAAAAGTGAGCTAGGATCGATTCCCGGAAAGGGTCACTAAATTTGAAAGGTTGGTTGCTTCCCGTTTCGATTGTACGAAACATTTTAGAAAGCGACGTAAACTCCCCAATATAGACATCAGGATTTGGATATCCTAAGTAACATGTCTATTTATCTTCTGGATAGTTTGTTATATTTCCCACGTTATGTAGTTACATTTTAATGAGCTATCGCACTCATGTCTAATGATATTTCCACGAAAAATCACCGTGCAACTTCGTGGTTTTCCTGGCAGGGATATTTCCATTAAATTACTGCCATATTCCTCATTATTTTAGATTTTGTGGTTTCGACGGATAAAAAGGACTGGACTTGGGCGATTAACAGGCGGGTCGAACATAATACTTTTATGTCCAAAGTTTAAAATTAAATCTCATCTACCGTCATATTTTTTTTCTGAAACTTCACATAAGACAATGATTGATTTTGATTTTTGGTTTACGTCACACCACGAATATTTCACGTATATGGTGACGGCATCTGCCTGATGCGGGACATACAGATTTTGACCTTTGCAACGGACCCACCCGAAGCAGTGAGGGATCTTTAACGTGCCATGCATACCACGACACGGGGCCTCGGTTTTTACTGTCTCATCCGAAAGACATGACACCGGCATGACCAGAGCGGGACTCGAACCCCGGCCTCCAAATCAGGAGTCCGGCGCGATACCACTAGGCCACGCCGGCTTCATAAAACAATGAACATTCATGTAAAACAAAGATATGAAATAAGTTTGTAACTTTATTGCCTTTCTTAACTGTACACAAGTTTAGAAGAATTGAATCATATCAACTTTATCCAATATTAGAAATTTTCCAACATTGGTCCCAACTTGTCTTCACATCAACAGACATACAATATGCATTCAATCTTAGTTACGGACATATCACTTTCACTTTCAGTTTCACGGTATTTACCACTCAATTACATCACGCTTCGACAGTATTAAATATAAATCCAAGTGTCAACCTCTTATCGATATCAAGATCTGGCATCAAACTGTAACCAAACACAGAAAACAGACCAAATCAAAATCGAGATAGAACAGAATAATTATACAATGATCTAAAACGATCAACATTTGAAATAATCTCCCCTTGTTTCAACTCTAGTGACTGGTTACAGTCGCAGATCTTGTAATCTTACAGGAAAAAACACACAAATTCGCCGAAACTTCATTTGTGACCATAACATGTAACACTGTAAGCTACTCCCCATGTATATTGCATTGCTAGAATCGAATTATATCACACTGTGGGTAAGCGCTTAACAGATGTTCTCCGTACAACGTGGTTGCCATTTTTGTACAAATTTGTACAGGGTACTGAATATAACTAAACATACCCGCAATATCCCTGCATAAGTTTACACTCGTACTCCTCCAGACGCTCTTTAAAATATTTTCATCTCGACAGTTACAAGGAAGTAAGAACAAAAAAAAAGTAAAATATCACAGACGTCTCTAACTTCTCTTGAAAGACATAACATGAATCAAACTAGAATCGTGTCATCTGACACAAATATACCCGCTGTCATACATTTACTTTGCAAAAAAATGTATTACATATTGAATTTCATTAATACTTGTAATTTCATTTTTCAATTCAAAAATCAGTCGACAGTGGGAACTACTTTGAATCTAGTCCAATTCTTGACTAAAAGAAAAAATCACGGCAAATATCTGCTTTTAAGTCCGATAATAATATGGCTAACATGGAGTTGAAAACTAACCCTATTTCTACATGTAACCTCGATTTTGCCTATGGGTCACGAGATGTTTCCCAAACTGCCCTATTTGTAGAACCCGGGATCTATATCAACATCACAGTAGCTTCAGACGTATTAAAAAAAATAAAACTGATACAAGCATAAGAAATAAATACAAAAGTTCTTAAATAATCAAAATATTATCTGCCAGACAAATGGATTTATACACATGGGATCCCCATCTCTGCAAGCCTTCTTCCTGACCGCTTACTAGGAGTATCCCTTCGTTATGGTCGTATATTGTATACAGGATCAGTCTTTGTTGTTCTTTGTTTTGTTCATATAAGTATATAATGCATTTAAAGGGGGATCATAAATCAATGCTTCACTGTAAAACTTGCATTATTAGTTACAAAGAAAAAACTTAGGAGACATACAATAATGCAAGACTATAAACAGGACTTATATATAATCACTAATGGCACGACTATATGAACCCAAAGCGACGTCAAGAGACAAACTGTTACTCAGAAATAAAATATGCAGCATTAAATAAATAATAAATCGTTCAAATATTATCAAAAAATGCAACTTTCAACTTTGTTGATAGAAATAAATAATTGAACACATCTGTGAAACATTTCATGGTTAATGAATGAGCTTGTTGTAGAGATATAAAAATTCTCTGAGTTGCTGTTTTTGCAAAAAACTTTTGATATTAGCTGGTATACAACACTTTGAATGTAACTGCCCATGTCTTTTTTTTTTAATTAGAATGCTTAAAATCTGGTGGGAAATGTACATGTTATATACAGTATAACACATCCAAATAAAAATATATAGCACTATTAATATTCTCCATGCATATTCTCATCAAAAAGTATAAAAATATGTTTTCTTGGTCCCATGATTTTGTTGGCTTTATGATGTATGACTTAAAAAGAATGACAACATGTTTTGAAAAAAAAAAAAGAAATGAAACTTTCATCATTTTTGTTGTTTTCTCTTGGTTTATGTTCGTTCTGTGTTTCACATCATGTGTGCACTAATATTAATAATGAAAATCTCATTCCAATATTGACATTTTGCAATACTAAAACTGAATGGATTATGATATTAACTAGGAATGGCCTTCAAGCTGGTAACCAAACTGTAACAGTTCCGCTTTTAGAAAAGAAATGCCTAACTTTGTGTCGTGATGATAGATGTTTGGTGGGATGATTTATGAAACAGTACTATGTACAGCTCTTGGGCAGTAACAGCAAAAAATATATCTTACTTCATGTCAAACAACAACAAATTTAACAAACAAGCCCTTTGAAACATGTCAGAGAATATACAGTGTATTCATTCCAGTTACTGGTACCAGATCATTATAAAAGTTTTTATCACATAAGTTATGAACACATCAACTCTGGTAACCAATAACTTCCTTCGTCTTAAAGAGGCACAGTCCATCAGATGCAACAGGCAATCTAATTGGTCATTTCATTAACTTTTTAATAAATCCATGTTCTTAAAACTATGCAACACCCTGTAATATTGTCTGGTATGGCAAAGGGAAAGAACAGAATATAAAATTTCAATTTTAAAACTATGAAATGCATAATTCTTGGCAGCTTTTGGAATCACTGTAGGTTATGAGATAGCAAGAAATAGTTGCCGAGACAGAATTTTTTTCTTTTGGTTTTCACTTTTTTGTTTTTTTGAGACTATAGACCAAACAATGGTTACAGACTACTCCCGTACATTTACATACTGACATAAAAGCACTAGGTTCTCTTGAAAACAGCACTAACGTCTACTGTACAATATTATTAGTAGGCTTTTATCAGCAACTATTTCTTGCAATCTTATAAAGATGGCCTAAGATACCACAAGTATAGCAAACTGTTTATAACTGTGGAACCTCAGACCATATCAATGGCAAAGCCATCACTAGATATTAATATTTTGAACGTCAGTGGGTGTGGTTGGCTGCCCCTCCCTGTGAACACGGTGTGATTGGTGGTGATCAATTTTCGTTGCCATGGTTTCCGATGTCTGTGCCACAAGCGACAAATTTGAAGATAATGTCTGTTCAATTTGATCTTGGCATGCTTTTAAACAGTCCTGAAAAGTGAAATAGGACAAATAAGAGCATTGTTGACGGGTTACATTATGTGACTGTCAAGAGGCATATAAAACATTTCTTTTACACATGGTGTGGGGGCTCTTTTGTTTAAAATCCATTATCGTGCATAAGAAGACATCTATAGTAATAAAAAGTCACACATAAGGTGCCCTATTGACTACATGGAGGGTGTCTGTAGCTCTGTCTACTCTAGCAGTAACACTATAAACTCACATTGTATCTTCCGAATTTATGGAGTTTTTATAACTTAGAAGTGCTTAAACGAACGTTTACCATTAACCAACTCTGTAAAATCTCTTGTATTTTTTATGTATAAAACAACATTAAACTGTCACTAGAATTAAGACCAAATGAGATTTTAATGAAGAATATACTTACAATATCAATATTAAGAACTTTGTGTAAGCTAGGCAATAGCATGTGCCCATTGTCTATTTTCAAACCATGTGCTGCTGCTCCTACGCTACCAGCTGCGATCATGGAAGGGGGGTAATTTATAAATTTGCAATCTGGAAAAAAAAACAATTAAAATTATATCCTACCATTCACGACAGTTTGCTGATATTGCGTTGCGGATTTATTATTATTATTATTATCTTAATTTGTAACATTTAGGATATACAATACGTTGAAGTAATAATGACACATAAAAGTATTTGCCTGTCATATATCCCTTTATTGAGTTAATACTTGATAAATGATACTTGACCCAAGTAAAACCATATTTCCTGGGCCCGTATTTAGTACTGAAGGCCTGCATCCTGTATCTAGGAGTACGCTTACAAGCAATACAAAGAAAAACAAAACTTTTCATTTATTTCTTGTTTATCTCATGTTGTCAGACCAAATTGTGAAGTGTTATTATTAAAATAGTTCATTATTTATACACTCTTTGTACTGTAATTCGAAACATCAAAGAACGAAAGGATCATATTTTCCTTTTGTTCTGTTGTCCTCGTGGTTTCCAAAATTATCGCATTAAAATTTAAAATTATTTCGGTTTTCTTTGTTTGTGATTATCATGCATAGGAATTGAGTTTGAACTAAAGGAATGACGCTTGAAACTCAATTTGACAGATGCCGGGAAAAGTTTGGAGGACAGCTGAGCGGTAGAAAGGTATCGGAGCGAGAAATTTGCCAAGTGTAATCATTTGTAATGTGGCGAATGGAGGAATAGTCTCCACCTGTTTGCAAATGATTTCACCTTAAACAGCTTTACTATGGACTCGCGTGGCACGTGCCCTTTTTACTACGATTTAAGGACATTCATACATTTGTTTACTCACACGGATAGTTCTATATTTTTACATTATTATTTTCTTTTCTTTCATCTTGTACAAGTTGAAAACGTAACTTCACAACTCTATTTTTCTCTTCTATTTCTTTTTCACTAATGCTGAAAACTTTTATCAGCTTTTATTTCTTTAGTAAATGTTGACATTCCATACGTACAATAATGTGAAAGTTCATAAATGTTTTTACCCTCTGTCCACTTAATAAGTACTAAATGAATAGGTATCAGGAAGGATAACTCGTATGTTGTTACACTCACCTGAACTCCTCTAGCGGAATGTATTGCTTTTACAATCATAACAAGGTCGCATTCCTTCACATTCTTTACCTCCATTCCGCACAGTTATAGCACTTAATACTTTACTATTAATTACCCTATGCTGATAGTACCAAAAACAATATTGACAAATTACTTGGTCGCACTCTTTGTATAAAATCGACGCCATCCGAAAATCGAAGACTATTTTCTTAGCAACATCTTAATTCTATTATATACTTAAAAGATATATTTTACTTATAGAGATCATCTTTTGTTCATAAAAGAAATCAGTTTGGACAACGAGTGCTAAGTCAAGTCCAAGCCGTGAATTTTCAGCAAATATTTTCGCACGCATTACGCCTAGTTTAAAAGAACACTAACTTTTAAAAATCATAAAGAAGGAAAGCCGTAATCACATTTTCTGTTAATATCCAATAATCCTTTATTGTGCTTTGTCAACGATAATATATAGATTATCCGCCTATAAGGTCCACAAGTAACCCTCACAACATAAGGGGCCACGAGGTTTGTAGGTCGATTAGTTCATATATAATGGTCAAGCCATTCTAGTAGATTTTGTAATTTAGAATGACTAACTTATGATATAAGAGTGCGGTGTGGATTTAGCCTTAGGTCAATGTGAACTGTCTTTACGGTTTATTTAAGAACCATTTAACTTTTTGAATGTCAGTAGTGAACCTTGTTTGTAATCGTGGTACTCGAGAGAGATAGTCGTATTCTGATGTCATTTACCTGTAGAGCACAAAGCGATGAAAGTCTGTGCATGTTTCTTGATCACATTACATTGTCCTTTATCAGTACATATCCGAGAAAGAATTTGTTCTAAAAAGTCATGAGGTGTCACTGCCGACAAATCCCACTTCAATTTACTCAACACTAAAAGTTCCATCTCCTGAAAACAAAATAAATACAATTAACTCTACAACCACTTAGAGTTTTTATTACATTCTTTATTAAATTCTATTAAAAATACAACACACGTGCCAAATTCATGAAATTGGACTCCCCGCTGAATTGAATGAGACGAGTTTACACCTTTTCATCGATGTGAATTGCCATACTTGTTATTTACCTATCCATTTTCCTTTTGTGCGTGTTGTTAATTAATTAATAGTTTTGTTTTTAAGACCAGCAGAGGCAGCCTTGTTAATCAGTTTACAATAGTCTATACACTGACCACTCACTTCGAAAAATTTGAAACCAAAAAATCAAACCTACCATTAATTCATCTGGCGAGATGGAACTATCCGTATATATTACAAGTTTTTCTGCAGACAATGGGTTTGTCTCTTTTAACTTTGATGATAGAAACATACACACTGCTCCCAAAAGCTGAAGACGAGTTCTTGGTAAATCTAACACAGATAGAAATCTATCTAAATAGTTCATAGCCAAAGGAAAAACCTCTTCTTCACATTGCTGCTCCTCACATACCTGCAAATCCAAGGAAAATATGGCATTACATTTTCTTTTTATAAATTGAATAAGTAAGAATATAAATAGAAAGAGAAATCTAAGAACAAATGTAAATTTACCATACACGAAACTGAAATAAGAGTTTTCTAAGTTTTTCTCTACTGTAGATGTTGTTGTCTCAAATCGAATTTAATGGTTGAAAGAGACACAAATAAACCATGAAGTAGATGAATTTTTTTTTTTTTGAAATTTAATAAACTGTAAGAATTGTTTTAACGTTATATTTGTGATTTGTTCTCTTTTGGGTAAAACTCTAACATAAAACGCATTGTCCCTTTTCGATGTCTAAATGGGGGGTGGGAGCCCACCGTGGTTGAATACAGTTAACTTATGTTCTCGGTTTATTCTATAATTATTCTAAGATCTAGTGTGTATAGATTTGCTTCTGTGATAGTATTGTTCAATGCTTATACTATAAACAATCTCTCAAATAAATGATTATAACAGTGATAAAAAAAAAAAGTTTGGAAAATTCGGTGAAAAATTCAGATTGGCTGATTCGTGACACATGGTCTGCTGAACAGTGCGCAAGTCGAAACCACCGTGAATGTGGTGATGTAAGGCATGCAAGAAACAAAAAGAACACGTTATACAAATATTCCTCACTGTTTTGTCACTATTAAGAATGATCATATACATCTTTGAAAATATGGTATATATACATGTACATTTCCTCATCCGACTCAATCTCCAGAGAAACGAGTTGGTTTTGGATTTGAAACCATGACTTTTCCGAGTAATAAGATTTTATTTTTGTTCTTATTAAAATTTACTATTTCAAACTAAATATTACACATACATCCACAGGAAAAACTTTAACTCGGCATGATAGTGATTAAGAGGTAGGAAGAGAAGATGGAGGGAAAATGTTAGATCCAACCTGCGCCATCTTTGATGATGTGGTGAACGACAAAGTATGTCATGAATTCAACGAGCATTTTATAAACATTATCTTTCACTTTGTGAAATAAACATGGATTAATTCTGAAGAACAATTATAGCCAATGTCGACTGTGCCGTTGTCAGTTTGGTCAATGAATGAAAATCTTACCCAAATCGCATTTTCTTCCAGGTCTTCAAGGTGACCGTATTTTTTTTAATGCCACCAATGGAACAACAACTGTACACGAGAGGTGAAAATACAAGAAATATGCGTGTACTTACCTCGAGCATCCATTGTGCAACCATTTTTCTCATGTACGGTTTAATGTCTGTTTGAACACATGAGAAGTATGTGGGCGAGGGTTGGTATCTCTCTTCAGTTTGTAACAAGTTCTGTAAAACTCGATCATCGCGTAGGAGAACTGGATCTTCATAAGCTCTCCTTAGAGATTCCGCTTCACAACACATCAAATTCATTTCTGTTTGTTATAGTTCCAGAGTATCAATAAATTAAATTTCACAAGTCCGAAAAATGCATTCACAAAATAAAGGTGTTCCCAGTCCTGTAGTTCGCCGGTGTGTATGTGTAAGTCGTGGCAGTAGATTTATTTAAAATCAGCCGGGTACTGAAATTCTTTGATCTTCAATAGTACACACTTGTGAAACACAGCTTTGCCCTGGCGAGCTCGACCGGCCAACTATCACTGTCGCTAGTACCTTCCCTTCGCATATATACACCCCCAATAGCAGCACGAAATGAAGAGCTTAGTGTGTTCACTCAGCTGTTAGAAACCTTCTGGCGCATGCGTTACTGACACGTTGGGAGAATTTGACAAGGTGAAAAAATGAATTCTTTTCAAATATTGATGTTTAGATAAATTATTGTGGTATAAAGTTTTATGATCATATTCTTTATGCCACTATGTACATACAAAAGTAAAAAAAGATGCATTTTGACAATCATTCAATTTTATAAACTTTTTCCTTTCTCTTCGAGCGCATAGCTCATGAATATTCAACATTTGACACAATTTCGGTAAACAAAGAAATATTTTCCGGGGCTCGTTCAGGAGGTGTTACTGCGTACCCGTCGATCTAGAGTGGAGGAGAGAGAACTCATTGAGAGATGCTTTCTTTGCATAGGAAAGCACCATTATTGCATTATTTAGAAAGACTTCGTTAAAAATGATAAATGTACGTATATCGAAGTTTACATGTCTTTCTATCAAGCCGACAATTATATATCATTATATATAGAATTAAATTGTCAGCTCTAGAGATGTGGCATATATAATAGCAAATATCATTTTATAGCATATAGATATAATGCAAAATTAAGCGTTACTGAGCTATACTTCTATTAATAGTTATATGTAGGCCACCCGTACATCACAATACAGGTATTTAAAGGTCTAGCCAATGAAATGCACAAGGATAGAATTAGATCGTAATCTATGAATGGAAATAGCGTAGCACTTGATCTTATGAATGAGCGATGCTGTCGGAATACTCCAAATTTGATTGGCTATTGACATTTCATATAGCCCCGCCTACTCAGTATGTTAAAATGTGTGAAGAGAATTGGAAAAAGGGGGTTATAGAAAAAAGCGAACACTTGTCCCTAGAGACATGAATTAATGATGCATATGTATCTGTAGGAATTATTTATATTTTGTATTATTATGATAGATAAATATAAAAATTTAAAACTGAAATGTAAAATGAGCTGTTGTAAGATGTTTTGAGTAAATCTTTTTCAGTACTTATGCACATAAAGCTGTGTCAAAGTGCATTTTGCAAATTTGATTCAATATAGTGTAATGGATTGTTCGGAAGTGTATACATTTTTCTCTCGGGGTGACTTGGGATGAGGTTGCTACAACAGATTTAGAAGTTAATGTAAAAATTGCACGTATATGAACATCATTTTTTACCTAAATGTTACATTTTCTCTGAACACGTTTCGTTTCGGAGCAAACTCAGTAAATTGACCGGCAGTTTACTCATATATAAGATAGTTTCTTAATGCCAATTTTTATATATAACACTGGCATTTCCTGTCTCATCCACAGTATAATTGAGCCTATGACGACCAGTTCAATACCGACTTGAACTTGTATCTAATTTCTCTTCGAAATGAGCATACGATAAAAGTATATGATGGAAAGCAAAATTGACGGATATGCCACTTTTACGATGGAAGAGAAGTAAATGTAGTTGAATAGTTTTTCACAGTAATGTCACAGTTATCTTTCTTGAGCATGTCTAGACACGCTTTTTTTTCGACATGTACTGACATGTTAAAATAATATAAATATTTTTGTTCTACTTATCTGAATCTGCAAGGACATATAACAAAGCATTTTCAGGAGCACATTTTGACCATATATCCCTCTAAATTTATACTAAGTGTCACTTGAACGGATTTTGACAAGAATTGTAATCAACTACTACACTTGTAGTACATGAATACATGCGAGTTATCTCGCTTTTGTAACGTAGCTGAGGCAAGCTCAGACACGTTCAAATAACGAATAGCCGAGATTCAGCTCAGCAAACGGCACAAAATACAGAAACTTGCATATAAATATTCAGTATGAATAGAAATAAGTTAGACATACAACAAATGCATACAAAGCAGATATGCTATGTTTAATATATATTATATATATATATATATGCATGCATGTAGATAAAAAGAAAATTGGTTGAATTATACGGCTACTTACTTTATACAGACTTCTTGGCGTAATTTTGATTGATTGATGTTTTGTTTGATTATTGTTTTACGTCACTCCACGATTATTTCACGTATATGGTGACGGCATCTGCCTGATGCATTGCATACAAATTTAGACCTTTGCAACGGACCCACCCGAAGCAGTGAGGGATCTATTACGTGCCACGCCTACCGTGACACGGGACCTCGGTTTTTACTGTCTCATCCGAAAGACAGAACACCGGTGTGCCCCGGGAGGGAGTCGAACCCGCAACCTCTCGATCACGAGCCGAGCACCTTATCCACTAGGCCACACCGGCTTGCGTAATTTTGAATCAGTTAATAATATTGAAGACTTTTCAAAAGAATACAAGTATCTAAGATACTTGCAGAATTGTATATGCATTTTAAATGAGCCATACAAGTGTCATAGATTGAATTAGGTTGACGTGTGATATGTATTCGAATTTATGTGAACGTAATGGTACATAGAGTATTATAATGTACTGGTACATAGAGTACGGTACATAGAGTATTATAACGTACTGGTACATAGAGTACGGTACATAGAGTATTATAACGTACTGGTACATAGAGTATTATAATGTACTGGTACATAGAGTACGGTACATAGAGTATTATAACGTACTGGTACATAGAGTACGGTACATAGAGTATTATATGGTACCGGTACATAGAGTATTATAATGTACTGGTACATAGAGTACGGTACATAGAGTATTATAACGTACTGGTACATAGAGTATTATAATGTACTAGTACATAGAGTACGGTACATAGAGTATTATATGGTACCGGTACATAGAGTATTATAATGTACTGGTACATAGAGTACGGTACATAGAGTATTATAACGTACCGGTACATAGAGTATTATAACGTACTGGTACATAGAGTACGGTACATAGAGTATTATAACGTACTGGTACATAGAGTACGGTACATAGAGTATTATAACGTACTGGTACATAGAGTACGGTACATAGAGTATTATAACGTACTGGTACATAGAGTACGGTACATAGAGTATTATAACGTACTGGTACATAGAGTATTATAACGTACTGGTACATAGAGTACGGTACATAGAGTATTATAACGTACTGGTACATAGAGTATTATAACGTACTGGTACATAGAGTACGGTACATAGAGTATTATAACGTACTGGTACATAGAGTACGGTACATAGAGTATTATAACGTACTGGTACATAGAGTATTATAACGTACTGGTACATAGAGTACGGTACATAGAGTATTATATGGTACCGGTACATAGAGTATTATAACGTACTGGTACATAGAGTATTATAACGTACTGGTACATAGAGTACGGTACATAGAGTATTATATGGTACCGGTACATAGAGTATTATAACGTACTGGTACATAGAGTACGGTACATAGAGTATTATAACGTACTGGTACATAGAGTACGGTACATAGAGTATTATAACGTACTGGTACATAGAGTACGGTACATAGAGTATTATAACGTACTGGTACATAGAGTATTATAACGTACTGGTACATAGAGTACGGTACATAGAGTATTATATGGTACTGGTACATAGAGTATTATAATGTACTGGTACATAGAGTACGGTACATAGAGTATTATAACGTACTGGTACATAGTACTATAATGAAGTCACATTGTACAGCTAAGGTGATATACATGTACTTGATTGAGTTGAAGTGGTGGGCTGGTAATATTTGGGCACAGACAATAGAAAAACAATGACATTCCTTTCATTATTTTCTCGAGAGTAAATGCTTTTTATGATGAATACATGTACAGATAGATTTTATATGCGGTAAATATCTTTACACTCCTAGCTATATTTAGTTGGTTATATATCTTAAAAACAAATAGATTAAGCAACATAATTTTTCTAAAAGAATTATTAAACCAAACTTTCATATTTAAGTCCAACACACTCTACAGCTGTCTTTGATATAATGTTCATTCCAGATAATGAATCAATTTACATGTCTACTTGGATCAATCGTACATTTTGACTGTAATATGACGAGATGTGTTCATTCCTGCCATCAAGAACCAGAAGGGCCCCAGAGGGCAGGCACAGTTATACTCTGAGACACTATGTAACTTGTTTCGCCCCCTTGTAGTTATACTATATGACCTTAGGATATAACAAATGCTACTTGCTGATTATGTGGCAAATATCATATCCTCTTATAACTGTTGATATTTTCCACTTACAGTTCTATTTTATGTTCATTAAATTGCATTCTTTTAAAATAAACTTTTCATCGAATATAATAATAGATTTTGTTTGATGCTACCATTAATCAGAGTGACGCAAACTGTTTCTTGTTTTTGAGTTCATGGAAAATAAGATTAAACACACCCTTTTGGCGTAGTTTTACAACTTTTCGGTAACATCAACATCCTGGCTATTAATGTCTTTCGTCCCTTCAGAAAGACTGTGAAAGCTTCAGTATTCCTTTGAGAATTAAAAAGATTTAATTGATTCAATGAGATTTTTGGCTCACACGTTTAAATGTAGTTTTCAAATACTTTCATCATATACTATCATTTCAAAAAGATGTTGTCCCTACTATCACCCGTACCTACTGGCTGAAAAATGTTAGGACAAAGAGAAAGATCACGTACACTGACACCGGGAAAGATCATACACACTCACACCGGGAATGATCACATACACTGACATCGGGAAAGATCATATACACTGCCGGGAATGATCATATACACTGACATCGGGAATGATAACATACACTGACATCGGGAAAGATCACATACACTGACATCGGGAAAGATCACATACACTGACATCGGGAAAGATCATATACACTGACACCGGGAAAGATCACATACACTGACACCGGGAAAGATCACATACACTGACACCGGGAAAGATCATATACACTCACATCGGGAAAGATCATATACACTGACACCGGGAAAGATCACATACACTGACATCGGGAGAGATCACACACACTGACACCGGGAATGATCACATACACTGACACCAGGAAAGATCACATACACTGACATCGGGAAAGATCATATACACTGACACCGGGAAAGATCATATACACTGACACCGGGAAAGATCACATACACTGACACCCGGAATAATCACATATACTGACATCGGGAAGGATAACATACATTGGCATCTGGAAAGGATCATAAACAGTGACATTTTGAAAGAATGATAGTGACATTAAGAAACAACCAGAAACACGGATACTGGGAAAAGATAAACAATGACATTGAGAAAAGATCACAGACAATGGCTTTTGGAAAGGATATCGTACTGTGACATTTAGGAAGAAAACACTGATATTAAGAAAGAATTACAAATACTGATATATGTTAAGAATCGGGTAAAAATGCAAACACCGATATTGGAATATGATAACATACACCGGCAATAAAGCAGGATAACAAACACTGACATTGAGAAAGGATAACAAACACTGACATTGGGAGAGGATAACAAACACTGACATTGGGAGAGGATAACAAACACTGACATTGAGAAAGGATAACAAACACTGACATTGGGAGAGGATAACAAACACTGACATTGGGAGAGGATAACAAACACTGACATTGGAAGAGGATAACAAGCACTGACATTGGGAGAGGATAACAAACACTGACATTGGAAGAAGATAACAAGCACTGACATTGGGAGAAGATAACAAGCACTGACATTGGAAGAGGATAACAAGCACTGACATTGGGAGAGGATAACAAACACTGACATTGGGATAGGATAACTAACACTGACATTGGGAGAGGATAACAAACACTGACATTGGAAGAGGGTAACAAACACTGACATTGGGAGAGGATAACAAACACTGACATTGGGAGAGGATAACAAACACTGACATTGGGAGTGGATAACAAGCACTGACATTGGGAGAGGATAACAAACACTGACATTGGAAGAAGATAACAAGCACTGACATTGGAAGAACATAACAAGCACTGACATTGGGAGAGGATAACAAACACTGACATTGGAAGAGGATAACAAGCACTGACATTGGGATAGGATAACAAACACTGACATTGGAAGAAGATAACAAGCACTGACATTGGAAGAAGATAACAAGCACTGACATTGGAAGAACATAACAAGCACTGACATTGGGAGAGGATAACAAACACTGACATTGGAAGAGGATAACAAGCACTGACATTGGGATAGGATAACAAACACTGACATTGGAAGAAGATAACAAGCACTGACATTGGAAGAAGATAACAAGCACTGACATTGGAAGAGGATAACAAACACTGACATTGGGATAGGATAACTAACACTGACATTGGAAGAAGATAACAAGCACTGACATTGGGAGAGGATAACAAACACTGACATTGGGAGAGGATAACTAACACTGACATTGGGAGAGGATAAAACACTGACATTGGAAGAGGATAACAAGCACTGACATTGGAAGAAGATAACAAGCACTGACACTGGTAGAGGATAACAAACACTGACATTGGGATAGGATAACTAACACTGACATTGGAAGAAGATAACAAGCACTGACATTGGGAGAGGATAACAAACACTGACATTGGGAGAGGATAACAAACACTGACATTGGGAGAGGATAAAACACTGACATTGGGAGAGGATAACAAGCACTGGCATTGGAAGAAGATAACAAGCACTGACATTGGTAGATGATAACAAACGCTGACATTAGGAAACGATAACAAACACTGACATTGGAAGAGGATTACAAGCACTGACATTGGGAGAGGATAACAAACACTGACATTGGGATAGGATAACTAACACTGACATTGGAAGAAGATAACAAGCACTGACATTGGGAGAGGATAACAAACACTGACATTGGGAGAGGATAACTAACACTGACATTGGGAGAGGATAACAAACACTGACATTGGGAGAGGATAAAACACTGACATTGGAAGAGGATAACAAGCACTGGCATTGGTAGAGGATAACAAACGCTGACATTAGGAAACGATAACAAACACTGACATTGGAAGAGGATTACAAGCACTGACATTGGGAGAGGATAGCAAACACTGATATTACGAGAGGATAACAAACAGTGATATTGGCAGAGGAAACAAACACTGACGTTGGGAAATATTTACTTTTCGGGAAAAATGGCATGATATGTCGGGTATTGTCTAACGCTGTACCAGAATTATTTCAGCTGTCAGGCTACAATGGTAGTGCATTAGTCGACTCGGCTACAGAGATCCCTGATACAATGTCAGGCTACAATGTGAGTCCACTCGGGCACAGAGACCCCTGATACAGCTGTCAGACTGCAGTGATAGTACGTTAGTCCACTTGGACACAGAGATCCCTGATACAGCTGTCAGACTACAGTGGTAGTATGTTAGTCCACTCGGACACACAGACCCTTGATACAGCTGTCAGACTGCAGTGATAGTACGTTAGTCCACTTGGACACAGAGATCCCCGATACAGCTCTCAGGCTACAGTGGTAGTACGTTAGTCCACTCGGGCACAGAGACCCCTGATACAGCTGTCAGACTGCAGTGATAGTACGTTAGTCCATTTGGACACAGAGATCCCCGATACAGCTGTCAGGCTACAGTGGTAGTACGTTAGTCCACTCGGGCACAGAGACCCCTGATACAGCTGTCATACTGCAGTGATAGTACGTTAGTCCACTTGGACACAGAGATCCCCGATACATCTGTCAGGCTACAGTGGTAGTACGTTAGTCCACTCGGACACACAGACCCCTGATACAGCTGTCAGGCTACAGTGGTAGTACGTTAGTCCACTCAGACACAGAGCGCCCCGATACAGCTCTCAGGTTACAGTGATAGTACGTTAGTCCACTCGGACACAGAGACCCCTGATACAGCTGTCAGGCTACAGTGGTAGTACGTTAGTCCACTCGGACACACAGACCCCTGATACAGCTGTCAGACTGCGGTGGTAGTGCGTTAGTCCACTCGGGCACAGAGACCCCTGATACAGCTCTCAGGTTACAGTGGTAGTACGTGAGTCCACTCGGACTCAGAGACCCCTGACACAGTTGTCAGACTATGGTGGAAGTACGTTAGTCCAGTAAGCTACAGGGACCCCTGATACAGATTTCAGGCTAAAGTGGTAGTGCTTTTGTCCACTGGATTTGTGGTTGTTTTTGCATTCGTCACACTTGGTGTATTTCAGTGATATGACGACGGCATCTGACTGATTAATTACACAGAGATGCTACCACAGCAGTGACAGCCTTGTCACACGGGACATGTTCGGACCTACCACAGCAGTGACAGCCTTATCACACGGGACATGTTCGGACCTACCACAGCAGTGACAGCCTTGTCACACGGGACATGTTCGGACCTACCACAGCAGTGACAGCCTTGTCACATTGGACATGTTCGGACCTACCATAGCAGTGACAGCCTTGTCACACGGGACATGTTCGGACCTAGCAGTGACAGCCTTGTCACACGGGACATGTTCGGACCTACCATAGCAGTGACAGCCTTGTCACAAGGGACATGTTCGGACCTACCATAGCAATGATAGCCTTGTCACAGGGGACATGTTCGGACCTACCACAGCAATGACAGCCTTGTCACACGGGACATGTTCGGACCTACCATAGCAGTGACAGCCTTGTCACACGGGACATGTTCGGACCTACCATAGCAGTGACAGCCTTGTCACAAGGGACATGGTCGGACCTACCATAGCAGTGACAGCCTTGTCACGCGGGACATGTTCGGATCTACCATAGCAATGACAGCCTTGTCACATGGGACATGTTCGGACCTAGCAGTGACAGCCTTGTCACATTGGACATGTTCGGACCTACCACAGCAGTGACAGCCTTGTCACACGGGACATGTTCCTACAAGCCTTAGTTGAAACTTTAACTTGGACGTTCTCGACACAAAACAACTCACGACTAAAGTGCGCCGGTTCTTATCCATTTGGTACAGTTATCATATTCATTTAGTCATAATGAATATGATAATGGACCAAACAAATTATCTATATTACATATGACAGTACCCTAGCCTCTTCCAAAAATATCATCGCACAAAATGTTGAAAAGTGACATAAAAAAAGATTAAAAGGAGAGAGCGTTGTAAAATTATCTCAAAGATAAACATGGGAAAGATTTTAAAATGTGTTGAAGTCATCATAAAACGTGGCATTGAAAATAAGTTAAAATAAGTTCGCAAGATGGTCCAATTAAAAGCTGTTACAACGAGTAATACCAGAAAAAGGAAAAGGATGTTATTGGAAAGCAAAACAAGGATTGGCACTAGAAGGCAACACGAAGGGTGACACTGGAATACGATAACGAAGGCATGCATTCTAAAGTTATGAAAAAGTGGCAAAGAGTAACACGGAAATATACTGCACACTGATACCATAAATCGATGACAAAAGGTGACATCGCAAAGATGTCACTATAAAAGATATTGAAGAACGATAATAAAGAAATATCACAAAACTTCTGACATGATCTATCACAAAACGTGAGAAGGGAGAATGTCGCAAAAGTCACAAAGGAATAAATCACCAAGGAAAAAATATCACAAAATGATATTGGAAAAATATCATGACAGTGACACTGACAGAGCAAATATTTAACAAATAGTTCGAAGGAGGATTCTGTCACAAAGGAAATTCTAAGAAATAGTTACACTGGGAAAATGTTACAACTGTTAACATTTAAAATATCACAAAGAATGGCAGTGGGAAGATCCTTTTATTACTAATAATGACAATGGAAAACGTTTCAAAACATTACGGTAATGTGTACTACCACAAAGTAGGTCAACTGAAATTTATATATAAATGAGTGGTGAACCAGTTAAGGGTGCTAAATGATTACTAACTCCTCGATCACTACCTCTGTTTGTTTTTGCTTTAGAATTGTAATTACTATGTCAAAATGAATCAAAGTATTCAATGTTATTTGTTCGTCGCCAAGAAGAAGACATCGATTATCTTACAATGTTAAAGTTTTGAACGAATGATTTACATTCCATTTTCACATGTTTAACATTTTCTTTTTTGTACATCAAAATGATTTGTCCTCGAACAAGCTTAAGTCGCACGTAATAGTATTTTTAAATAGTATATATGTATGGGTTACATTTAAGAAATTTGTTAAATTCAATACTTATTTTTGTAACTTCAAGAATGGCTATCGTTTAAAGTATATGTCTCAAATTATTTCTTGTTACCAATGCAAAACAGGAGCTAAATTTACAGTTCAATATGTATTAGTATATAGGCCACAAATCTACTGCTATGTATTACATGTATATGCCAAATGTGAGCACAATGTGTTAAAAGTTTTTGATGTTTGATTATTCATGGCCGATGTGGTCTGCAAATCCGGGGACGCTTACTCCTCCTGAGCATATGCTGCCACATGGTGGGTGTGGTTAGCCATACAGGAGACGCTTACTCTTCCCGGGCATCTGGTCTCATCTCTGACAGGAAACGCTTACTCCTCCCGGGCATCTGGTCTCACATGGTGGGTGCAGGTAGCCATACTGGAGACGCTCCTCCGGGCATCTGGTTTCATCTCTTACAATTCCTGGGCATCTGGTCTCACATGGACGGTGTGATTAGCTATACTGAGACGCATACTCCTTTCGGGCATCTGGTTTCACCTCTGACAGGAGACGCTTACTCTCCCGGGCATCTGGTCTCCCCTCTGACAGGAGACACTCCTCCTGGGCATCTGGTCTCACGTGATGGGTATGGTTAACCGAGCAGGAAACGCTTACTCTTCCCGGGCATCTGGTCTCACCTTTGACAGGAAACGCTTACTCCTCCCGGGCATTTGGTCTCACATGGTGGGTGCGGATAGCCATACTGGAGACGCTTACTCCTCCCGGACCTCTGATCTCACCTCTGACAGGAGACACTTACTCCTCCTGGGCATCTGGTCTCACCTCTGACAAGAGACGCTTACTCCTCCCGGACATCTGATCTCACCTCTGACAAGAGACGCTTACTCCTCCTGGGCATCTGATCTCACCTCTGACAAGAGACGCTTACTCCTCCTGGGCATCTGATCTCACATGGTGGGGTGTGGTTAGCTATACAGAGATGCTTACTCCTCCCGAGTATCTGGTCTCTCCTCACATCTTCGCGTGTCCATGAATGTCTACCACAGCCAATACCTATAATTTCAAAAGTTTTAAATAGAATTTTCTTAAATGAGTGTGTAAGAAATTTTGCCAAATGGACAGAAGCAAAATAATATTGAAGTAGGTTGAATTTGCCCAACAAAGACACGCCATTTTAAGATTGAAAATTGTATTTATTCCTTTTTAAAAGAACTCCGGGTGTATGGGCGCATGATAAACTTCATGGGTCACTCACTGAATATAACAGACTTATCAATTAATTTTAGATAAAGCAATATTTTAAAATCAAAAAATGACATGGAGAATACATAGTATGGAAAAGAAATGTATATAATTTGTGCATTAAACTGGATTTTCGCCAGTCAAGTTGACAAACATGTGGGCAATGCAATTTTGCAATTACTTTATTTATAATGAAATATTTTATACATCCACTACAGGTTTATATTTGCATTGTATTTAACTTCAAGATAATGTCTGTTAATTCTTTAATGAACTGTGTAACGGGTATTGATTTTGTCTATAGAGACTTCGAAATCTGCAGAAGGTCATAACTGAATGCTGAATCCACGAAGCTTCTTTTACTTCGACGAACAATATCGCTAATACATATTTTCACATACATGTATTCTGATTGAGGAATGAATGAGCTCATACTTAACAGTGCTTTACTGACATATGTTGCTGGAACATACAGCGGAACTAGATGCGCTCTATAAACTGTATGAACTCATATATAGGTAATTCGATAATCATGTAAGTAAAATCTCGAGTTAATAATAGACATATTTCGTAAATGCATTCAAATATTCTACCTCCCGGGATTCCACATACGTCTGCAAGACTTCATAAAATGTCCAGCACTCCGATTACGTACGTTTACCGCTATAGAATGTGGCATAATATCTGGCGCATATGAATTGCAAATTCACATTATTATTTATTAATATCTTTGGCATTTCAAAGAGATTTGAGAAAGTCCATGGTCCCAAACCTACTCAATCTCGATTTTCAATGCCGAGTTCTTCAGTCAAAAGCTGACATGACGACATTGCAATTTACACGTGTTCGCTCATCTTGAAAAATATATACAGATGTCTTGACATGAAGATAAAGAACGTGTACAATACCGATTTAAAGTCTATATCTATTTGTCAAATGCCGATTTATATTAAATGAATAAGAAATAACGACTTAATAATATTCTCACATCGTCGTAATGTAATTGTCTTATCGGTCTTTAATTTTTTCTGGCAGTTTAAATATAAACAATAGGATTTCGGATTAGGTGTAAAACGCTTCTGAGATTCCATTCATTACCGTCCCTAATTAGATCCTATATCATCAACACACGATATACTGATACCCATAGCACTCTTGTTGACACGTGAAGATGTCCTATAGCATATGGCGTAATTATGTATCTTTTCATGATGATTTAGAGGTCAAACTTTATTCTTTTTATACAACTTTATGATTAGTTATTGTAAGTAGGCGGGGAGATGGACATCAGTATAGTCCACTTTTTCTCCATATATAGTACCTTATCAGTGTGTGTGTAATTACAGGGTGTTTATTTCCGTAATCATGAGTTGCCTGTGTCCAAAGGGTTAAGCTGTTGCAGAAATTACCTGTATTATAATATATTTGCATACTATTTATAAACAATCAGCTGTCGCAGCTGTTCTTGTCTATATTTAGAAATTAATCTAGCTGGACTAATCAATATTTGATGTGTCAATTACAGATTTCATTAGACTGCTATACGTTCAACTAGATTCTTTAATGTACATGTACTTTAGTTTTCAAATGTATAATCAAGTTTGTGTATAAAGAGGGGGGGGCGTTAGGGTTTAAAATGCTTTATAATAATTTGGCAGCTGATTCAAAGTTTATACATTGCATTTCCTTTTGAAGTTTCACTGTTATTGATGTTATATCTTAATATTCAAACAACTTTAAGTAAAATGTATTAACAGAAAAAAAATACATAAATGAATATGGCTAATATTATATTTTTAGAATTTAAACTAAAAATGTAAGCATGTAGAAATACTTAATGAATAAATAGTTTATTTTAAGACGTATAACATTTTAACCTTTTTGAACATATCCACTGTGCCAAAGTTTGAACAAAATCGATAATTTTGAAATTTTGAAGTAAGTTCAATAGGTCACGAACCTACATACAGATCTGTAGATCTTAGTCAGTGATTTAACAGACAGCAAAGTCTGACACGAATTGTTATATTTCTCTCAATTCTTTTTCATCATCTCCATCCTGCTAATGTTCTCATTGTCTGTGTCTCCAGTATATTATACTCTTATTGTATGTGTCTCTATAGTCTATTATACTCTTATTGTATGTGTCTCTATAGTCTATTATACTCTTATTGTATGTGTCTCTATAGTCTATTATACTCTTATTGTATGTGTCTCCAGTCTATTATACTCTTATTGTATGTGTCTCCAGTCTATTATACTCTTATTATATGTGTATCCAGTCTATTATACTCTTATTGTATGTGTCTCCTGTCTATTATACTCTTATTATATGTGTCTCCAGTCTATTATACTCTTATTCTATGTGTCTCCAGTAGATTATACTCTTACTGTATGTGTCTCCAGTCTATTATACTCTTACTGTATGTGTCTCCAGTCTATTATACTCTTATTATATGTGTCTCCAGTCTATTATACTCTTATTGTATGTGTCTCCAGTCTATTATACTCTTATTGTATGTGTCTCCAGTCTATTATACTCTTATTATATGTGTCTCCAGTCTATTATACTCTTATTGTATGTATCTCCAGTCTATTTTACTCTTATTGTATGTGTTTCCAGTCTATTATACTCTTATTGTATGTGTTTCTTCAGTCTATTATACTCTTATTGTATGTGTCTCCAGTAGATTATACTCTTATTGCATATGTTTCCAGTCCATTATTCTTTTATTGTATGTGTCTCCAGTAGATTATATTCTTATTCTATGTGTCTCCAGTAGATTATACTCTTACTGTATGTGTCTCCAGTAGATTATACTCTTACTGTATGTGTCTCCAGTAGATTATACTCTTATTCTATGTGTCTTCAGTCTATTATACTCTTATTCTATGTGTCTCCAGTAGATTATACTCTTACCTTATGTGTCTCCAGTAGATTATACTCTTATTCTATGTGTCTCCAGTATATTATACTCTTACTGTATGTGTCTCCAGTAGATTATACTCTTATTGTATGTGTCTCCAGTAGATTATACTCTTACTGTATGTGTTTCCAGTAGATTATACTCTTATTCTATGTGTCTCCAGTAGATTATACTCTTATTCTATGTGTCTCCAGTAGATTATACTCTTACTGTATGTGTCTCCAGTAGATTATACTCTTATTCTATGTGTCTCCAGTAGATTATACTCTTATTCTATGTGTCTCCAGTAGATTATACTCTTACTGTATGTGTCTCCAGTAGATTATACTCTTATTCTATGTGTCTCCAGTAGATTATACTCTTATTCTATGTGTCTCCAGTAGATTATACTCTTATTCTATGTGTCTCTCCAGTCTATTATACTCTTACTGTATGTGTCTCTCCAGTCTATTATACTCTTATTGTATGTGTCTCCAGTAGATTATACTCTTATTCTATGTATCTCCAGTAGATTATACTCTTACTGTATGTGTCTCTCCAGTCTATTATACTCTTGTTGTATGTGTCTCCAGTAGATTATACTCTTACTCTATGTGTCTCTCCAGTCTATCATACTCTTGTTGTATGTGTCTCCAGTAGATTATACTCTTACTGTATGTATCTCCAGTATATCATATTCTTATTGTATTTGTTTCAGTATACTATACCCCTAAAATGTATGTGGTCCCATACTTCTTGTATGTGTATCCAGTGCGTTATACTCTTATTGTATATGTCTCCAGTGTATTATACCTTCGTCTTATTGTATGTGTTTCCAGCGAATCATACCTTCAGAGTACGTGTCTCCATTGTATTATACTCTTCGTGTGTGTGTTTCCACTTTATTGTATTCTTATTGTGTGTGTCTGTAGTATATTACGCTCTTATTGTATCTCCAAGGTATTATTCTTTTATGTATGAGTTTCCAGTGTTTTATAATCTTTTTGTATGTGTCTACAATATATTTTACACTGACTGTGTTTGCAAGTTATCTAAGTACCGTCGTAATATACAACTGTTACTGTTAGTGCAGTCCATCTGTGCACTTAATGAGTGTGCTCTCCTAGTACGAAATCTTTTTACGCCTTTCCCCAGTGTGCGTTTTGTCGTCTTGGTTTTCCTTAGTTTGCGTTTCGTCGTCTTGGTGTCCCCTCTGTGTGTTTTGTCGTTTTGGTGTTCCCCTTTTATGCGTTTCATCATCTTGGTGTTCCCTCAATGTACGTTTTGTCGTCTTGGTGTTTCCTCAGTATACGTTTTGTCGTCTTGGTGTTCCCTTAGTGTGCGTTTTTTTGTCTTAGTGATCCCTCAGTGTACGTTTTGTAGTCTTGGTTTTACCTCAGTGTATGTTTTGTCATCTTGGTGTTCTCCCAGTGTGCGTTTTGTGGTCTTTGTGTTACCTCAGTGTGCATTTTTTTCGTCTTGGTGTTCCCTCAATGTGCGTTTTGTCGTCTTGGTGTTCCTCTGTGCGTTCCATCATCTTGGTGTCCCTCAGTGTACGTTTTGTCGTCTTGTTGTTCCCTCAGTATGCGTTTTATCGTCTTGGTGTTCCCTCAGTGTGTGGGGTTTTTTGGTCTTAGTGTTCCCTCATTGTGCGTTTTGTCGTCAAAGTGTTCAATCAGCGTGCGTTTTGTCATCTTAGTGATCCCTCAGTGTACGCTTTGTTGTCTTAGTGTTACCTCAATATACGTTTTGTCGTCTTGGGTGTTCCCTCAATGTACGTTTTGTCATCTTGGTGTTCCCTCAGTGTACGTTTTGTCGTCTTGGTGATCCTTCAGTGTGCGTTTTGTCGTCTTGGGTGTTCCCTCAATGTACGTTTTGTCATCTTGGTGTTCCCTCAGTGTACGTTTTGTCGTCTTGGTGTTCCCTCAGTGTGCGTTTTGTCGCCTTGGTGTTAACTCAATACGCGTTTACTCGTTTACTGTCTAGCACAGCACTATTATCATTATTACATTAATAAGACTGCGCCGACTAGAACTAAAAGTTTAAGAAAAACGACAGCAGCGGAGAATACCACAAACCGCCGTCAGGTACAATTAGAGTCGAATCTAGAAATGACAAAGGTGGAACGGTTTATGCCATTCTAGTATGCTCTGATTGTGTGAGCTGTCTTTGCAAGATCTAACAAGTGTGATGTCTTGATGTATGGTCTGACTGGCTGTGTCGTCTTGGTATGTTTTGACTGTGTGTGATGTCTTGATGTATGCTCTGACTGGCTGTGTCGTCTTGGTATGTTTTGACTGTGTATGATGCCTTGATGTATGCTTTGACTGGCTGTGTCGTCTTGGTATGTTTTGACTGTGTGTGATGTCTTGATGTATGCTCTGACTGGCTGTGTCGTCTTGGTATGTTTTGACTGTGGTGATGTCTTGATGTATGCTCTGACTGGCTGTGTCGTCTTGGTATGTTTTGACTGTGTGTGATGTCTTGATGTATGCTCTGACTGGCTGTGTCGTCGTGGTATGTTTTGACTGTGTGTGATGTCTTGATGTATGCTCTGACTGGCTGTGTCGTCGTGGTATGTTTTGACTGTGTATGATGTCTTGATGTATACTCTGACTGGCTGTGTCGTCTTGGTATGTTTTGACTGTGTGTGATGTCTTGATGTATGCTCTGACTGGCTGTGTCGTCGTGGTATGTTTTGACTGTGGTGATGTCTTGATGTATGCTCTGACTGGCTGTGTCGTCTTGGTATGGTTTGACTGTGTGTGATGTCTTGATGTATGCTCTGACTGTGTGTTGTCTTCGTAGACTCATACTGTATGTGTCATCGTCGTATGCATTCATTGTGTGTACAGTCTTCGTATGTTTTCAATGCATACGCCGTCTTTGTATGCTTGGACTGTGTGTGTCGTTATGGTATGTTCTGACTGCGTGTGTCGTCTTCGTATGTTCCCATATGTATACATATACTGCTTCTTGTTTGTTATGCAAATATGGAAAGAATACATGTGATTCAGTTGTATGAGGAAAGTCGCTACAGACATACAGATAGTCATAGAATAAACACATAAAAAGGCATCACAAAATATCCGATTGTAATGCAGTTGTGATACCGACTTAGGACGGTCAGTTGTGATGACAATTGTCGCTCAGTTGGTGTGGTTATGAGACGATTATAGCCTATACACATGCTTTCTAAGTCGGGTTTGGCCCACACCAATAATGCAAAGTTTGATAGATCGTATTAGTAGTTATCCTCTAAAATTGTTAAACTGGCATCACCGGCTTTCTTGAGAAGATAATGAAATACCACAATAATAGTAATGCACAAGAAGACTATTTCTCATTTATTTTAGCTTGGCAACAATACTCGGTTACCTGCATAACTCTTAGAGGAAAAGATGGCATGCTGGCCAGATCGATACACAGCATATGGATTCGACACGAACGTAGTAGAACGTTTTACTATATTACTATAGATCGAGTTTCCTCTAGCTTGTACTACGAGACATCGTGCACCTGACTAGTTCAAGCAATTAATTAAATATGAGATTCTGACGCATGCCATCTTATTATATTCATTACTTTCACCGATCCTCTATTTCCTCTTTCGAACGTTTCTCCTAATTGTAGTTTGATGTTGATGAAATTCTCTTTCTCTTTTTCTCGTCGTTTCTCGTAGTCTAGCATGGGTATCCCCACCCCTTTTTTCAATGGCCTCATTTTACTCGAGCATTGGGATGACTCGCACTTAGGGCGTTGTTACTTCACTACCCTCTTACAAAACTTCCATTATTCATTTATGACACAGTTAACGATGAACAATAGTAAATACTTCTTAGAGGTGAATCAGAGCGCATGGTGACTACAGATGGTGAGAAGTCAACATCTTGACGTAGTGCATTTCTGTATCCATGAGTCTGAGCGAAATGTCATTAAGTGCCTTTAATGATCAATTTGACCTTAAATACTCAACTAGTGTGGTCAGATTCACACGCAGTTTTTTAAGTTCTATGTCGGTCACCATGGCTCAATGTCTGTGAACAGAAAACAGACACCCTGTAACGAAAGTCAGAATGAATGAGAATAGATAATGTGTTTGGATATCCTCAAAAAAGGGAGGAGAGGTGTCAGGATTTTTAATTAAAAATAATGAGTTGATAGCATAATAACTTACAGCATCTAGTTCATTATCAATTATATTGATGGATCAAGAGGGAAAGGGGTAGTAGTTACAAACTTTTCATGATATAGTGATAAATCACCATTCAACAACAGTACTCGCATAGAAGATACAAAGATAGTGTTCGACAGTATGAATGATCCGACACAGTGACGTTCATTTGCCGATCTGACAAATTTATACTTGATCACTGAACACTAGAGTTTTCTATGGAGTTCCGTCGAATTTATTCTTTATTACGCTTTGATCGAAATCTTCTGGTTGCCCCTATTTTTCTTCTGAAATTTAGGACCCACCTTACACTGACACATGTTTATAATCTTTTTACTATAACATAAACAATCTCATTTTTCAGTGGCAGATCCAGGATTTTTCAAGTATCAACCACACTTCTCAGCCATTTTTGCTGCCAAATCTGCAGTTTTACTTGTAAATTTGTGGCGATAATGGGTCGGGTGGCTTTGACCCTCCACCCTCTAAATCCGCCACTGTGGTTTTTTTTTAATTATCAAACAATATGATAGTATCTCAGGAGATTACGCTTTACGTAAAAACATGAAATTACCCCACACTACAAAAAGCTATAAAATGGTAGAACATTTTGACATTTCATCTTTTCATTCGTAGGACTGTATATCATTGGTACGTGTTTCCTGACATTTACCGGGAGGAATCACAACTTAGGTCTCTTCACAAAACCGTATTTATCGAGGAAACAAGTCACAATATCGTGGTTTACTCAATTTACGTATATCTGTGGTTCAAATGGAACAAAACCTGATATATAGACTTCAGAAGAGAAGATAAGTGCATAGTCGTCATTTCAGATCAACAAAGGATGTTTGCACAAGAGAAATATCCACACTTGATAAGTAATAATGTATGTAACATATTTGCTCGATAAAACTTTCTTACGTCGGCCGAACCCCAGACATGACCGAGTGAAAAGTCACTGACGACGACTCTGTGAGACGAGCGATAAGAATGCTAATAAGTTTAGGCATTTAATCCAACTTCCGAAGAAGGATTTATAAAGCGTTAACATAAGTAAATCATATCTGTATATAACACTCCCATTTCAAGTATATCGTCCACTCTATGATTTATTCCTTGGGACATGTCGTTAAATGAACATCCAGCGCATGAAGGTCACTTTTCTTTTGAGACTTTTTTTTATCTAGTAATACTATCCGGATTTATTATGTTAAGAGTAATTGTGCCTGTGTCTTTAGCGTAACTGTGTCTTTTTTACAACTCCTCAAGCATAGCCAGTGGCGGATTTAGAGGGGGGCGGGCTCCCCTATTTCACCACAAATTTATAAGGCATGTATACATGATAAGGCTGAAAACACACAAATCGTCAAATGATTAGAGTAAAACTTCAGATATGGCACCCGAAATGGCTGAGTATTTTGACTAATACTGGACTTTCACATTTCCCCCCTTTCTTTTTTTCCGAATAACATGGATCCGCCACTGATAGCATTATAATAACTTAAGAAATAGTGAAACACGGTCTAACTATGTCATTTGATAATTGATACGGTTCCCCTGTCTTTCCATTTTTAAGCCTATTACGATACCAATTTGATTTTGACAATCTCCATATATATATATATATATATATATATATATATATATATATATATATATATATATATATATATATATATATATATATATATATATATATATATGTGTGTGTGTGTGTGTGTGTGTGTGTGTGTGTGTGTGTGTGTGTGTGTGTGTGTTGGAAACGTTATTATTTTAGGCATGTTGTATCGTCATGTTTTCGCAATATTTATGAAATGAACAGTGGTATGTACTTCTCCTGCACGCGCTGTGTATATAACGGCTCACGATCGATCTCGTGCGTTTAGCTGATTACAAAATCATAATGACAAATTCCTCTTATTCAAAAATATGCAGATATATTTATCGATTTACATACCGAATGCATATCTTTAAAGGGAAAAATAACGGTATACCTTAGTTTAATTCAATACATAAGTAAATGGCGTATATTGAACTCAAAAGAATGCACAACACGTCGGAACATATCGAAAATTAATATAATCAATCTAATAGAAGTGAATATGCAAATTCGATTCCACACAAGTTACAAATGATTGGTTTAAAGGTACTGGTGTTATTAACATGCAAATATTTCCCGCGCACTGTCAAGCTATTGGCGGACTTTACGAAGCGGCGAATTCAACATGTCTAGACTCGCGATGCCGTACAGGTAAAATAGGTATATTGAATACGTGGATCTATACACTATAAGAGTTAACAGAAATGTTCATGGCTTTAATTGCTTGTAAACAAGGATGAATGGATATTACTCTGAGTTAAAAGGGGTGATAAAGCAAAGAATATACAAGTAAAAAATTCAATTTTTATTTTAATTTAAATGCTTTTTTGATTTTGAGGTTTTCCGTTTGGCGGTGAGAATTCTTATCATACGTTGATCTCACATTGATATTTTTATTCCCTCTTACGCATTATTACACAATATGAAATGCATAGCCTGCTATTTCTGTCAGAATGTAAAATGAAAATCTACCTAAATTGTAAAGATCGTGAATGACCATACAACAATAATTTCTACAATAAAAATATTGCTGTAATATGGTATAATAAAAATATAAATAACAATATCAGCGAATATGTATAGGAATACAATCTGAAACAGAGAGATAACATTTTCATTGATTCTTTTTTGATATCTGTGCTAAAAGAAACTAAATACAGGGTTAAATATTGAAATATTAACAGAAGCATGAAAGGTACAAAAACAGGAAATGAACATGTCATAACAGTAATGAGGAAAATTGAAGATTCTTATGTGTAGCGGAAAAAACAGATAATAATTACAATGATGATAAATAAATAAATAAATAAATAAAATAAAAATAAATACTAGTATAAATAAATAAATAAATAAATAATAGATAAATAAATAATTGATAATAATAATAATAAATAAAGAAGAAATAAAATAGAGTAATAAATAAGTAAATAATAAATAAAAAAAATAAATTAATAGATTAAATAAATGAATAAATAGAATAAAAAGGTTTACGAGAGGAATTATCCTATAGAAGGAGAATACATTGATCTTGTGCATAATATGAATAAACAAGTATAGTTCTAACGGGACAAGGCCCCAACCAACCCCCACCCCCACCCACATATCCTTAAACATCCCTTACAACCGCAGTATCAAAATCGTCTGGTCTCACTGTGACCTTAACCTTGGAGAAGACTCAGACGTGCAGAAAGGGATGGGGATAAAACGAATAATATATTTTTCATTGTATGGTAACAAAATCCTGTAATCTGCTTAATCATGTTGGCTTGATCGATTTAGAGTATGAAGCCGACATGACTGTAGTAGAGGGTTTTACGCTATTACTACGGATCGAATTTCCTCTAGCCCGTACTACGTTCCCGAGACCGAGAACACAATGTTTGTTTATATTATTAATACAATCAGGGACGTGTTATATACGTCCCTGATACAATACAAGACCCCGACATTTTAGTTGTCTTTCCTTAATTTTTTTTGGTCTTTGTTGATCCTATTCGGAGACTTTCATTGCCCCGTACTGCCAGCAATCCCAATCCCCCCCAATACACACTTTTTTTTATTCTGAGGGCACTGACTTGCGTTGTTTCCTACTCCCAAGTGTTCAGACCGTAAGAACTAACGATAATAAAACAATAATTCAACAAATAAACGATATCGAATACTGTATATGACGTAATTCTGTATTTTTATATTTGTCCCTTTAAACTGATTTTATTGTAATTGGAGAGAAATGAAAAACAAACTTTCTAAATAATTTTTATCACTTTTTTTGCATTTATTTATAATGAAAAAAGGCATTATATTTCTTGTATCATTGTATGTAATATTATGATTTGATGGACTTCTTCGAACTGATGAAAAGAGTTTGATGAATTTTGACATTTTAACAAGGAACTCAATGGAGTGGGGAGGGGGATGTTAGTCGTGCTCACCCAGGCGAGCATTATAGATCTATCTGAGCCTCATGTTTTTTTTATTGTTGTTGTTATTATTATTTATTTATTACTCACCCTTGATAAGGAATTATTATGTACGAGAATATCTATTATCACATGTTTTGCTGTTTATGCAGTGAAATATCGCTATGTCATAAATTAATTTATGGCATAGGTGACCTCATAGCGTGGAAAGAGTTGTGTCAAACCGGTGTTTGATGAAATAAACTTCTTAAAACTGAGTGTAAACATGTGATAAAAAGAATCGCCAAGGCTCGGGGATATAAAACAAACAACTCGTTTCATAAATACCGTATGAAATGAAGATTCATTTCAGATCCTATATTGACGGGTACCGTCACTATAATAAATAGAATGATGTAATTATCAGAAGCATTGTTGTGGTACGAATTCGAAGTCTCTGCTATTATCACTGTTGTAAACAAGAATAAATAAGAATAGAATAAAACATTGAAGAAAGCACTTCATCAAAAGACTGTAGTCCAGTTTACGCTCGAGAAGATGATGACGACGAAAATCGTCTATTCAAACTCGAGTTTGTTTGAGGATGATTTATGAAAATCATTGCCATACTTAATATTATTTGTTGTACTTTCCAACATAAATGTTTGACTAAACAAACATAGGTTCCACCTACATGCTGACGAACATTACACTGTTAGTGTCATAAACTCTATGTATATGTCTGTAACCTAACACACCCAGTCCTAAGTGGATTCTTACGTATACCAACTCACCTCCGGAATTCTTGTTCACTATAAGCCAATAGCGTGTAGTAAAGGGGTAGGATGTGAAGGTTTGTCTCAGAGTAGGTAATGAATTTTGTATTCGAAAATAAAGTATAAGGAGGTGTTTCAACTCTTCTAACATTGGACACTAACAACATTGGATACACTGAAAATTATTTACATTAATACGAGCGAAATGTGTCTTGAGTCGTGCATAATGATTTGAGGCTTCTCTTTTAAATTATTCGAATTTAGAAGTGACCCAGAAGGACACCCATTCTGATTAATTATTCACGTAGGCTGTATCATTCTACTTTTTGATGGTTACATTCAATGAATTCTGTTATATTTATTATACAATTGCTGCATGGGATAACATTGACAAGGCGTGTAACCGTCTACCTACTTTGAACAAACGTTTTCGAAGCATTTTATTGCATAATGCCTGTCATATTATGCTTATGATAGTATACAGTGACAGTCATGCTCTATTTACAGTGACAGTCATGCTCTATTTACAGTGACAGCCATGCTCTAATTACAGTGACATGCTCTATTTACAGTGACAGTCATGCTCTATTTACAGTGACAGCCATGCTCTATTTACAGTGACAGCCATGCTCTATTTACAGTGACAGTCATGCTCTATTTACAGTGACAGCCATGCTCTATTTACAGTGACAGTCATGCTCTATTTACAGTGACAGTCATGCTCTATTTACAGTGACATGCTCTATTTACAGTGACAGTCATGCTCTATTTACAGTGACATGCTCTATTTACAGTGACAGTCATGCTCTATTTACAGTGACATGCTCTATTTACAGTGACAGCCATGCTCTATTTACAGTGACAGCCATGCTCTATTTACAGTGACAGCCATGCTCTAATTACAGTGACATGCTCTATTTACAGTGACAGTCATGCTCTATTTACAGTGACAGTCATGCTCTATTTACAGTGACAGCCATGCTCTATTTACAGTGACAACCATGCTCTATTTACAGTGACAGTCATGCTCTATTTACAGTGACAGCCATGCTCTAATTACAGTGACAGTCATGCTCTATTTACAGTGACAGCCATGCTCTAATTACAGTGACAGTCATGCTCTATTTACAGTGACAGTCATGCTCTATTTACAGTGACAGCCATGCTCTATTTATCAGTAAATATCTGGTTATCACAAAACATTCGTTAAAAATTGCCAGCAGTCCGTATCAAAACACACGAGAAGATTACGAGTGCAGGACACATTACTGACAATTCAAAAAGCCTTCATCCGTAAGACAGGAATTTATCAAATTAAATATTCAAGGTGTATTGCCTTCAAAGAGATACAATTGATTATTCCATTGTAATTTACCATTTAAATAGTTGTAACAAGTCAATAAACAATTAAATCTTAATTAAGATGATCGCAAGATGTTGCCGTCATAAGATGGAATCTTCGGTATTTTTCCCCGTTTTAGGTCACCCCGGCAAGAACATCAGAGCATGGAGGGTAGAGACCTTTTCGTATTATACGTATAACAGCGTACTATCGTGGGAATCTAGATGTCTCTATCTTTACTTATATACAGGTTCATTTCGGCATCTGAATACCTCCGACAGCCTCTTTTTGTTGTATACAAAACGAAATTTAACATATCTTTAACGTGTCCTTCTCATAACGATAATCGGTTACGCTCAAAGAATGTGGAAATATTTAAAATGTACAAAATACGATTGAATTTCAATAGAAATGTCCCAAGTATCTATAAATGTAAACAATGTCGTATCAAGTTATCCATATTAGATAACGTTACACCACACCAGGAATATACAAATATGTTATAAATTAATCCTCAAAATGGAAATAAATCCGTTGACCCTCTGCCATCATTGGAATCCTTTTTCTTAGTAGTGTCCCTTAATCTCAGGCACCGTGTAAAATATGGAATGGAATGAAATCGTAGAATGGAATTGTGGAATGGAATGGAATGAAATAGATTTTGGAATAGAAGTATGGAATACTTTTTACGCTCGGCCTAAAAGGCATACGTCTGTCTGCCAGGCTGCTCGTTCGTCCGTTAATCCGTCCCAATTTCTTAAAAACAATAACTTTTCCAGCGTTCGAGATAGAGACTCCATATACGGCATGTTTATCTAACTAATGAAACCCTTTCAAATGACATTAAGGTCAGAGACCTTGTGACCTGGACCGTGACCTTCATACTAAAATACAACAATATTTGCCAATGCATGCTATGTCAATCCAGTCCCACCTTCCTGCTTTTAAAATTTTCTAAACATAGACGTGTGACAATCAGATACTAATTCTCGACTAAACGGGTACCACACACGATAAAATCAATCACTGAAAGGTTTTATCCTGGCTGCGTCTGATTCGAGCTAACTTCATGAAAAACTGTATAGTCGCATGACATATCACAAGGTAGAGTTTATTTTTTCTTTACTTACAATTTTGGGCATATAATTATATTACTCGATTTGCAGCCCTTTTACCACCTGTCAGTGTTAAATTAGTCTTAGATTTATAAATACCAAATTTTGGCACGATGACCAATGATCAGTTGTACAGAGTGACCAATGGTCAGTTATCACATTTTGATCTTTATAGACAGTTCATTGTGTGAAAAAGATAACGCAAAAAGTTTTTATTTCAAAATTCTACTGGACTGACCAGTGGTCACTTATCACACATTTAACATAAAAATGTAACCCCTTTCATCCCAAGAAACCGAATGTGTGACTCTTACACCAAAAGTTTAATGATAACGCAAAAAGTTTTCATTTCAGAAGTTTACTGGACTGACCAGTGGTCACTTATTACGCATTTACCATAAAAATGTAACTCCTTTCATCACAAGAAACCGAATGTGTGACCCTTACACCAAAAGTTCAACTTAAAATCTTCATTCCAAAATTCTGTCCATATTCCATTCTATAAACCCATTCCATTCCACGATTCCATTCCATTCCATATTTTACACGGTGCCTTAATCTCAGCGACATCAATGGATAAAAGGTAGTTATCTTTGCGCCATACTGTAATTAATTGTTAAGTTTTGTGATATCCAGAAACTATGGACCCGGTGTTGTATAGTAGCCTTTCCCCCATAGTAGCCTTTCTCCCCGGGATAATGGCTATATAGTAGCTGTTCTCCCGGCGAAAATCTGACTATATAATAGCTTCTCCCTCCCCCCCCCCCCCCTAATTGTTATATATATTCTTTGTTTTTGTTCAAAATGGACATTTTACAATTTGAGGGTTCTTTCGTCCCTGTTGATTAATAATTATCTCTTACATGTACAAATTACTACTTAGTGCGTTAGGGCACCTACGTCATGAGTAGCTTAGGGTATTCCATTTGGCGAACCAATTTTGACATGAGCTCCTTGCTATCAGAGTTATATACATGAAACATCTTAAATCGCCATAACCTGATTCGATGATCTGTAGTCGACGACGGGCTTCCGTACATACCGAGGCACGCATGTATGGTTGCAGTATGATTATTGTAGGCTTCTTTTATACATCAAAATTTATTATATTTGTCGATTGCTGTTTAACATCACATTTAAGCACTGGATCGCATTCTGTCGGTGTTCACGGTCCATGCAGTTGACGACAAATACAATTTAATATGGTGCTCCTTTCCGAGGCAATTACAATTATGGACTGAAGTACACTTTCTTGTATTGATTGGGAAATAAAATGACACGTGAAGCAATCAATACGAAAAGTGTACTTCTGTCCACATATTTATGCTAAAGCGATCTAAAAGCGATCGAAAAAGTCGAGTCAATTTTTCTGGCACATGACCAGTTGCATTCATTGGAAAATATACGGTTTTCCTATGCTTCATCGCAGGCGAATACTTTGGGAGTGTAAATATTGGACCGCGAACACCGACAAAATGCGATTCAGTACTCTTATTCACAACTTTGCATTTTAAAGTTACCTTGATCTGTAGTGCCATACCAGGTTAACATGTCATTCAATGTTACCTTGACCTCTGGTGCCACATACCAGGATAATTTGTCATTTAATGCAACATTGACCGCTAATGTCATGTACCAGGTTAACATGTCATTAAAAGTTACTTTGATTTCTGGTGTCATATAGCAAGTTAACATGTCATTCAATATTACCTTGACCTCTAGTGTTACATACCAGGGTAACATCTCAGTCAATGTTTTATTTACATCTAGTGTCATGTACCATGGTAACATGTCATTCAGTGTTTCCTTGACCTCTAGTGTCATATACCAGGTTGATGTGACATTCTAGGTTACCTTGACCTCTAGTGTCATATACCAGGTTAATATGTCACTCAATGTTACCGTGACCTCTAGTGTCATGTACCAGGTTAACATGTCTTTCAAGGTTATGTGGACCTCTAGTATCATATACAAGGTTAACATGTCGTTCAAGGTTTTCTTTGACCTTTAGTGTCAAGTACCAGGTTGCCAATCGCCAAACCTTGGGTCCTTCAATTAACCATGTTGACCTCCTGGGAAGTAAATGTATAGTGACCAGGAAAGTACGTACTACACTAGACCACAGTTATCGAGAGAGAGTATTTCTAACCTCAAAAGTCACGTTCGTCGTCAACCAGGATTTGGACTTCAGTTCATGGAGTGGGTCATCGTGACCAATGCCACCGTGACGGGATCTTTAGGCGTGTGAACAAGGTTAATAAGATCATAACGACATTCACAAGACAATTTTACAGTTAGTGTTACCATGGCCTACAGTTACCATCTGTACCCGGTACGCATGACCTACATTGTCAGTGTGAGCTCTAGGGTATTTATAAAGTTAATGTGACCTACAAGTTAAGCATCTTTTGGGAGACATGTGATAGGCCAGTGAATTCAGGGATTATTTACATCACATTAACGGGCAACTCGACCTATTGTATCATTAACTAAGTCTGTTCTTCAAAAAAGACGACCTTTTAATTCCGGTATGATAACTGTCTAGGTCCATGCAATAAGTCGCCCAAATCATGTCAGTCTAGTTGAACGCATTGGCATAATGTGATTTTTTATCGTGTATGATGCTACGTGTAATTTTCAATATTTAAAACTTATAGATCGCTAAAGTAACAGAAATTCGCATATTTAAAGAGTTCATAATCAATTAGTCCGAAAGATCAGACAAAAATACCTTACCTAACCTCACCATCATCCCTCTAAAAAACCGTCAAAGGTGAGGTATTTGGTCAGATCTTTTGGAACGACTACTAATCAATCGAAGAGCTCTCTTATTCCATTGATATATACACAATAATTATTAGTAGGTGTTTACGTATCGTGCAAAAACGCGCTATCGCTAGTCTTATATCCTATTTCACATTGTAAAAAGATAATTTTAGAGAGACTGGTCATAAGACGATTTTCGTTCTATCGATTAAAAAGTGCGTCATTTTACAACTTTGCAACGCTTAAGGATCATTCTTACAAAACATGAAGTGAATCTGGATAGCTGGAAGGAAAACATGAGGGGGGATAACTGGCTATGGGGGAAAGGCTACGATACAAGGAGAGGTCCTACTATAAAATGGTGAAAAACTGGCTATATAGTAGTTTTCCCCCACGGAAAGTTAATGTTGATTATATGCATGTCATTTATGCACACACACAAACAAATGGTAAGGATCAAAGGTAGACTTAAGAAGACTAGGTAACGACCATGATAGTTATGTTACAAAATAATAAACAGGGAATTTGAATAAGTTTTGTCCTGGGGTATCCTAAAGGAAACAAATCATTGCCATTTTGATTTCAAAAGACGCACTTTCCGGATTGCTTACGTCATCTTTTGGTGCGTTCTCTCTCGGATATTTACAAAGAGGTGTGGGGTTGTATTTTACATTTACTTTTGAATGCAGTGATTAAATCTGGAAGAATATATGATTTAAGCCCTTAAGGACACCTAGTGTCAATATAACACTAGCTTTCACACCTTCAAATTAGTTGTAAAGATTTCTCTCAAAAATGTATACATCATGCCTTATATGCCCTGCGATAATGTCTGTCCCTGTGATTGGAGAAGCTGTCAAATATCCCAACTCTTAAATCTACGGAAGTTATTACTCTAGAGAGGTGCGAACAAACTCATTCTTTGGTGATTGTTATGACATCGACTTAATTCGGTGACATCACTCACAAAGGCGCGACATGACGTCTGTTTCACGTTATTATTCTGGGACATTCACACAAGCTGAAATTCTGTTTCTACCGTATACAATGCATAGGAAATCTTAGAAATCATGTTGAAATCAGCATTTCAGTATAATATCGACTATATTCTACTTAATTATTGTATAACTTTATTACCTAGTGCTGACGTTATTCACATTCCCTTGAAAGTTTAAGAGAATATCAATATTGATAATAACAGACTTCGAGACGTAGAGCCATTTTTTTTATATATATATCATCAGATTATATGCTGTCATTATAGACCTGTCAACTGACACCCCCCCCCCTCCCTAAAAAGTCATGACGAAGTCATGTCAGTTATGACGTCATAGTAATGTTATAGACGTCATTTTTGTGGGGAAACGTTTTATTTCCTGCCTTTGAAATAGAACTTCAGCAAATAACAGCGAACGCCGTTCGTTTGGCTATTCTGAGTTCTTACTCAGGAGAGTCTGTCTGTACTGATTATGAGATGTATCAAGCTTAAGCGATTGTAAGATACAAAAACATAACATGGAAGGCCTTTGTAGTCATATAGATCTACTCATCAGTCGGTTGATGTGCGTATGTATAACCTACTTAACAAAAGTGTGTACTGACTGTTCAACACACTATAATCTTGCACAAAACAGTATGACTGTGCATAATCATTGAAAATACCCAAGTGGCTTATCAAAAGGGGAATCCATCACAAGTAAATGACAGAAATGACTATTGTCAGAAAGATGCTGAGATAATAATAAAAAACCCCTTTCATGTGAAGAAAGTTGTCCCATACATGGCAGCAATCCTAATGATACTGATAGTGTGATTCCACTATTCTCAAAAACATTATGATTATATAGAAGTTTATTTTATGTATCATTTTAGTGTAGGCAAATCACCTTGAAATTGATTCTTCTTCCCCAAGGTGACCGTTCATGTAGTAATAACTTAACGCAAATTCATTTCATACCAAGAGACGCCTTTCAAATTCTAATAGCAAAATCTCATTCTTTTACCCCTTGAAATGTATGCACCCTCAACAATGGCGACGTTTTTATGAAGGTATTCGTTACAATTGATTACTATACATATACATGTTTTGTGATGCATTCGGTATGTAATTTAAATTTCGTATGAAAAATAAACAAAATGCTATTGTTGTAGAAGTCAACAGAACACTTGATATTTGCCTTAATGTACCAAACGGCACCTCCATGAATAACTTGTTATAACAATACAGAAAGGGATCACTTATAAGTGAGTGATCCACCCTAACCCGTGTAGCGATCAAGTATTTATTTATATAGACCCAAGTAGTGTAAGTTGTTTCTGACTCCAGGTGACTTCAAAAACAGTTAGAAATTTGATTCACCCGGGCGTGGTTGTGCAGTTTTGTAGCATGTTGACACATGCTTTATACATATTACGATACCCAAGAAAAAGTACAATGATGAACCATTAAAGATAGGTGAAATTGAAATCTAATCATAATACCTTCTTGTTTTAAATATTTACCGAAGGTTATTGAGTGGAGTTTGTTAAAGTTTTTGGTGGGATATAAAGTAGTTATATCACACACATACTGTACGACCACACACGCACGCGCACACACACACGCACACGCTTAATGAAACACACACACACACAACACAACCCCATACGCACAGAGAGGCGAGTATAGTTTGTTGAATTACATAGTGTCAGAATTAACAAATTATTTAAAATTACGTTTTGTCAATATATAAAATTTAATGATGTGAAAATTATATGATTGAAATGATATCAGGAAAAGGTATGTAATGGAACTAAAAGGAAAATTACTTCATAGTGAATCTATTCATTCGACCCAGGTTCGATTCCCAGATTACATCATGATGTTGAAGAAGTTTGTCATCACTCGTTGCCATTACGCGATATGGCTGAAAATTGTTGAAAGCGACGTCAAACCGTAATCAAGCGACCATTGTAAACCTAGCAGTTAGCAAGGCTGCATAGCGAGGGGATGGATGTGTTGTAAATCAAAGGATAAAACTCTTTGTCGTGAGATTCGTATGGGATTAGGTGATCGCAAGGACAAATAACTGAAAAATATGAGTTTGTAGAGGATGTGAAATGAAAGTAAATGGGGTGGTGATTTGAATTAGTTTGTCGAAAGTTGAGGTGATCCGGGTTGGATTTATTTATCGAGATGGACGATGGTAGGATTTCGGAATTTTGTCGAAATACATTGAATGATATTGAAGAAGAAAAATGCGATTGAATGACCACTAGAATCAATCTGAAGGACATATATACTAAGTGATGTCATCTTAGGGTTATTAAACCTACGATCAACTCTTATTACATAGACGCTTGAAAGGACTTGCTTCTACATCATATAAATTTCCGTTCAATATGCGTGATCAAGGGCCATCATAAGGTGTAAATATATTGGGGATTTGAATATTCCATTAAGGTTCAACAACATCTGTCAACAAATCTTCTTGAAATATTTACAAAAAATGTGATCGAAATTAAATTAAACACAATTTCTGTAAAAAGAAAATGTGAATGGGGATAGATCTACATTGTGTGTAATTCATTGAAAAATTGAAAACTGTCGATGAGAAGCTGACTTCGTACCACAAAAGATTAACGTATATTTAGTCGATTTTACAATTTGTTAGGCAAATAAAATCGCTGTTTAAATTGACGACATAATCAATAAATTGTGGTGTTAACCTCTTATTCTTTCAATATATATATATAATCATAAGAATATGTAAGTCACATGAGAGAAAATGATCAGGTTAACTGAGGGAAGTAGACAGTCAAACTCTATAGTCAATCTGGCGCTAATCTGGTTCTAATTAACTCTGATTTTAAATATACACGAATCTATTTAAAAGTTACCCGAGAAGCGATTCAGATCGGCAAACGAGGTATCAAATAATAGTTTTCAGCAAGTATTCATATTTTTTTCCGTTGTCGATATAAAATGTTTTGTTCCAAGAAACAATTTACTTTATAAATGGCAATGTAAAAATATCGTATCTAAAAGGGCAATAGAACACAGCTTCACGGCAAGTGCCAACATTGTTTCAATGTATTTCAAAATGATAATGAAACATTTTATTCAATAGTTCAATTTTCATTGATATATGCAATGACTGAGCAAAATTGGAATTCAATAAGAGTCATGGCGATAAGAGCTGAAGGTTGTGTGGATGAATTTTCCCTGACAAGTTCCAGAACACAAATTGTACTTACATTGGGTTATCGTTATTATGATGCCATTTCTTAAATTTCAGTTTTAAATATTTAAAAGTTAGAACACGATTAAATCATAAGACATAAGTTGTGTATCACATATACCATGTGCCAATTCAGGGGTGGGCACTTCAGCTCCGGAACTACCCTGAGTTCCGACAAAACAAAAAAACCCCCCAAAAACAAAAACAAAAACAAAACAAAAAGCAAAAAAAAAAAAAAAAAACAAAACCAAAAAAAAAAAAAAAAAAAAAAAAAAAAAACCAAAACAAAACAAAACAAACAAACAAAACAAAAAAACCCAAACAAACAAACAAAACAACCCCCCCTCAAACTAAAACAAAAAACTTTTCTTGGTACTTTTTGTTGGTAAACCCACGCATTACGACAGAGTTGGATCCCCTTTCGAAAGAGTTGTCCATAAATAGACTACTCGAATAGACTCATTACCGATAAGCCACAAAAACAAAACAACCATCGAAAGAAAACAGAAATGAAATAATGATTTCGTATTTGTACATGAATGGTTGTAGGGTATATAATTTCCTTGTATTAAAACTAAAACAATGTTAAATCTATTCGTTCTATAATAAATACCACTAGAACTCCTTGCTAGATTTCAATTCTTGGCAAAGATAAACTTCCTGTACATACAAATAATGTGTACGCCAAGTTTGAAATTCATGAACCCCTGACATTCAGAGATGAGGCCAGGTGCCCGGGAGGAGTGTCTCCTGAGATAATGACAGGTGCCCGAGAGGAGTGTCTCCTGTCTGAGAAAACGCTAGGTGCCCGGGAGTAGTACGTGTCTCTTGCCAGAGATAAGGCCAGATGCCTGGGAGGAGTAAGTGTCTTTTGCCAGAGATAAGGCCGGATGCCCGGGATGAGTAAGTGTCTCTTGCCAGAGATAAGGCCAGGTGCACGGGAGGAGTAAGTGTCTCTTGCCAGAGATAAGGCTAGATGCCCAGGAGGAGTTAGTGTCTCTTGCCAGAGATAAGGCCAGGTGCACGGGAGGAGTAAGTGTCTCTTGCCAGAGATAAGGCCAGATGCCCAGGAGGAGTTAGTATCTCTTGCCAGAGATAAGGCCAGGTGCACGGGAGGAGTAAGTGTCTCTTGCCAGAGATAAGGCCAGATGCCCAGGAGGAGTTAGTGTCTCTTGCCAGAGATAAACCCAGGTGCACGGGAGGAATAAGTGTCTCCTGTCTGAGATAAGACTAGGTGCCCGGAAGGAGTAAGTGTTTCATGCTTTCCTAACTACACCCGCCATGCATGTCCAAAACCTGCATGCAGACGAGACAACATATTCCATCACTAGATACACGACATGGATGTGGGTTAACACTAACATAAAACTTTACAGTCAAACATCATCAAAACAAGGGCATACACGGGGAACTATCACACATCAGAGGGAATAAGCAGAAAACAGTGTGATGATATCAAATTAATTATTCTTTTGGAGGGCTATAATGTACACACATACCATTGTATTGGTTGTCATACTAATTCGTTTCGAAGTACGGCAATGTTGTGATGATTTCTGGCATTTTGATTGCATATTTCTAACGTAACAGCATTATATCAGGTACTTAACACGCAATGCGAAGTTCGATACAGTAAGCAAATGTCATGCAAAGGAACAAAGATCACCAACATGGAATTTGTTACATATTTCCTTCTATAGAGAAACAATAGAAATTGCAGCCTTTTGTCTGTGTGTTATTGTATATGCCAACCAGGGCATGACAGGTTCCGAACTAGAGTGACAGGTAAAATGTCTACAATATCTTGATATTTAGCTTATGTTTCAAACTTCTATCGTTGTTGATTTTTAATCAAAGTGATCCATACATTTCATCTATTTTTAAGCTTTTCACATACAACATCAACCCTGTAGTATACTAACATGGCGTTTCTTATGTATTGATACCTTGGATCAATGTGTTCTATTATTGTATTTACTTATGTATTTTACAGGTATGTAGGGTGTAGCGGTATTGATATAAACCATTTAAATTCTAATGATAGGATTGCAATCCCGTATAGAATTTGCAGAACGTGGCCAAAGTCGTGGGCGGATATAGGGCTAGTTTCAGGATAAGCAAAGGTCCCGTACGATGAAAGGTGTATGAGGAGTGTGGGGTGCAGAAGCGGTCTATGACCTATATAATATACAATATCTCTATATCTTCTGATGTTATCTTTAACTTAGTCTTTTTATTATTATTATTATTTTTTATTTATTTATTTATTTTTACTAAAACCTTGCAACTTTATCGTTTTTACGTGTTACATTGCCATTACCGTCTGATTATAATAGGATCCGTGTGAATAATAGTGTGAATGTCCGACAAAGAGGTAAATATCCCCTCGCGCAACTTGTTGCGGAGGGGATATAGTAACACCACCGTCCGTATGTATGCATGTATGTATGTATGTATGTATGTGTTCATTTGTCGGGCCGTAACTTTTTAACGCCTTGATAGATTTCAATAATATTTAACATGATTGTTGCTTACATCTCAAGGAAGTGTCATGATCTTGTTTCAGGGTCAATTTCTCAAGGTCACAATGGGCTGGAATGGTAAAAAATTGATTGAGTTTTATGCCAAGCGAGAGGATGCTACGGTTAGCGTTGCTCTTGTTAAAAGTTAAATCTAAAACATAACAGTACATCAAAAGACGAACAGACACATTTACTAAGTACACACAAAGGATTTGCTCGTAAAATATTTCCATAGAAACCTTTTGATGATACTTTTCGAGATTTTGAGTTCATCCGAAATAAAGACCTCGGTACAAATATGTTCTCGACAGCCAAACTGCTCTGTCACCGGTCCACATTGCATGTGATTGATAGAAATTCCGACCCAAATTTTCCATTTCATTGATATATATTTTATTTGAATAGCTCTTGAAATGTTGAAAACAAATGTTGAAATTCTTTTAAGATTGGAAATTTTATATACAATTTGTTATTACTGCAAATAATAAAACCACGAAATGACACGAACAAGAGATTAGTGAAAATAGTTTTGCACTCGTGTCTACGCTTTGAAAGTGTCAATAATCAAGGGAATACCCGAATGTCGAATATGGTCTGTGTGGAAGATCGCGAGCTATTAAAAGACTAGTAGGATAGACTCAAAGCATTTCATACTGCATAGAATATAGCGTACGCAATTTGATAATTAAATGTGTAACAGTAAATGCCAATGATCTACCCATAACTTCGACTTGAAACCCAAATCGTCGATTTTCATAAAATTGTGTTGAAGGTACATATCCACTGAGTTAGTTAGTCGCGTGCTTATGTCCATTTTATAGAAGTGCATATAAGTAAACACGAATATTGTCTAAGAAAGTATGAATGCAATTAATCTAGGACATAAAACTAGGTTATAGACTACCCGGACTACCAACAAGAATAGAACTTTGTGATGATCTGACCGCAATTAAACCACTCATACTTGTAACTTCTTAGTGTATGGTGTAATGATAACAGACGACAATCCATATACTAAATCACTAGAAATTTAGAGGGTCATGTAAATGAACAAACGATTTTTTTGGAACAAAGACGACAGTACTTTTTCTTTATTCACGCATTAAGCAAATTACCAAATGTCCCTTTCCCCTCTAAATCAGACTACGCACGTTCTCTCAGTATTCAACTGTAATGTTAAAGTACGTGATTTTCTTGCGGCATATCAAAAATAAAACGCGGTGTTTGCCTGTGATTTTCGTTATCTTTTCATGAAATATTTGATCTGCAGATTTCTTTCATTCGATTAAATACATTTGATTGTATTCATGTATACTTACAGACGTGGGAATTCCAAGTGTTCAGATAAATGGCTTTAAATGGTTTTGTAAAGAATTCAGTGGGTCACTTTTCACTTATGGTGACTTTTCTATTTATAATAGTTTTACAAAATAAGATTTAGGTGGGATTGCATTGATCTTCTGTGAAAATAGATTATAAACATTGTATATAAAAAGTATGTATATAGAAGAAACTTTTAGCACTATGGGAGGGTTGCCATGGCTAAGGTTTTGCTACAGATTATGCTGTGTATTCCGTATACTTATATAGTAATGGCCAATGCGTGACAAAAGGTCTATTCTGGGTCTGCGACTGCGACTACGACTGTGTGATAAAAGTAAATCTGACAAATCTCAAAAACGTTTACTACATATTGTCCTGTAATGCATCAGGCACTACATTGCTGGGGGGAGGGGTGGTTGGGGGTGGTTGTGGTTCTGCACAATGACATTAATTTCCCTCTACAATACAGAAGGTCATACATTTCCCTCAATGTTTAGGCAATCACAGGAAGCTCCATGCATAAACAGCTCGATGGAAAGCAAAGAGTCTGAATAACTGGAATGCGTTAGTATAATCAATAGCAAGCATTGCATGCATGGCGTTAGTATAATCAATAGCAAGGATTGCATGGATGGCGTTAGTATAATCAATAGCAAGGATTGCATGCATGGCGTTAATATAATAAATATCAAGGATTGCATGGGGGTGTTAATATAATCAATAGCAAGGATTGCATGGGTGGCGTTAGTATAATCAATAGCAAGGATTGTATGCATGGCGTTAGTATAATCAATAGCAAGGATTGCATGCATGGCGTTAGAATAATCAATAGCATGGGTGGCGTTAATATAATCAAAAGTAAGGACTGCATGCATGGCGTTAGTATAATCATTAGCAAGGACTGCATGGATGGTGTTGGTATAATCAATAGCAAGGATTGCATGCATGGCGTTAGTATAATCAATAGCAAGGATTGCTTGCATGGCGTTAGTATAATCAATAGCATAGATTGCATGGGTGGCGTTAATATAATCAAAAATAAGGATTGCGTGCATGGCGTTAGTATAATCAGTAGCAAGGATTGCATGCATGGCGTTAGTATAATCAATAGCAAGGATTGCATGGGTGGCGTTAATATAATCAAAAATAAGGATTGCGTGCATGGCGTTAGTATAATCAATAGCAAGGATTGCATGCATGGCGTTAGTATAATCAATGGCATAGATTGCATGGGTGGCGTTAATATAATCAAAAGTAAGGATTACGTGCATGGCGTTAGTATAATCATTAGCAAGGACTGCATGGATGGTGTTGGTATAATCAATAGCAAGGATTGCATGCATGGCGTTAATATAATCAATGGCATAGATTGCATGGGTGGCGTTAATATAATCAAAAGTAAGGATTACGTGCATGGCGTTAGTATAATCATTAGCAAGGACTGCATGGATGGTGTTGGTATAATCAATAGCAAGGATTGCATGGGTGGCGTTAATATAATAAAAAATAAGGATTGCGTGCATGGCGTTAGTATAATCAATAGCAAGGATTGCATGCATGGCGTTAGTATAATCAATGGCATAGATTGCATGGGTGGCGTTAATATAATCAAAAGTAAGGATTACGTGCATGGCGTTAGTATAATCATTAGCAAGGACTGCATGGATGGTGTTGGTATAATCAATAGCAAGGATTGCATGCATGGCGTTAGTATAATCAATAGCAAGGATTGTTTGCATGGCGTTAGTATAATCAATAGCATAGATTGCATGGGTGGCGTTAATATAATCAAAAATAAGGATTGCGTGCATGGCGTTAGTATAATCAGTAGCAAGGATTGCATGCATGGCGTTAGTATAATCAATAGCAAGGATTGCATGGGTGGCGTTAATATAATCAAAAATAAGGATTGCGTGCATGGCGTTAGTATAATCAATAGCAAGGATTGCATGCATGGCGTTAGTATAATCAATAGCAAGGATTGCATGGGTGGCGTTAATATAATCAAAAGTAAGGATTGCGTGCATGGCGTTAGTATAATCAGTAGCAAGAATTGCGTACATGGCGTTATCATAATTAACAGCGAGGATTGCATGCATTGCGTTATTACAGTTAACAACATGGATTACAGGAACTGCATCATTATAAACAACAACAAAGACTGCATACACTGCGTCATAACACTTACAGCATATATTGCATACATTGCGTTATTATAATCCACAAGGACTGCGTGCATTGTGTTAATATATTCATCAGAAAGTTTTACATGCACTGTGTTATTATCATTAACAGCATGAATTGCATTTATTTTACATTGGCTGCAAACATCGCTATTTCTCTTTATTACGATATTATTTGAATCTGTTGTCAATACTGTCCTATGACTTATTTGTAATTTGTGAAATTAAAACAAGCATAAATGACTATAATTATAGTCATTTATGCTTGTTTTAATTTCACAAATTACAAATAAGTCATAGGACAATGCCTTATTTCAAGAGAAAACATAACAACGTCACATTTTCCCTGAAAAATGGAAATTTCAACGTTGAATATGTGAAGAAGCTATTTTGGAATATACCGGTATATGTTATATTGGATAATGGGTAACAACTGCAACTGCAATTTATTGCGGTAGCCATTTTCTCCATCAGCTGTTTAAAGTTAAATTCGTTAAATATTAAGGATTTAGTAAAATTTTATACAAAGTTATTTTACTGGGAAGTAAATAGCTGACATGGTTTATGTTAAGAAGTTCAAGTTCAAGAGTATTGATCGTAGATATAAAATCGGGTGGTCAAATATTTAGATTAGCGATATATCGTAGAGGTATTTTTCCTGGTCAAATATTCGTTTATGAACATATATTTACTGAAGAAGGTCAATTTGCCGATAAGAGATTACTGGCAGGCTTTTAATTCATTATGTAGGCTTTCTTGATGTGGTAGTGTGCGCATATACTATATGCTACTATACTCTAATGACTATGTTTACGCTCTTCCCTCGTAAGGAATCGTGTAATGGAAGAAAACAACCCTGGCATATAGCGTGTATTGAGACGTCATTTTGGTATTAAGTAAACATATACTAGTATAATGCTATACACAGAGAACTTCTACTTATATGTTGTTAGTGTTACTTCTACAAATAATAAAATCAATTTCAGCTTTGAATGAGCGCTGATTTGCATGTTTGATATATTCTTCAATCTAAAAGTGAATTGAAACGAAAAAGTTCTAGGTTCGATTTCGCCTGAGATCAGTGTCCTGGGTGCCAAACTAGTAATACGACACGCAAACGAGAATCTTGGGTACCAGACTAGTAATGCAACATGCAAACGAGAATCTTGGGCACCAAACTAGTAATACGACATGCAAACGAGAATCTTGGGTACCAAACTAGGAATGCGACAAGCACACCAGAGTCTTGGTTACCAAACTAGTAATACGACAAGCAAACCAGAGTCTTAGTTACCAAACTAGTAATGCGACATGCAAACGAGAATCTTGGGTACCAAACTATTAATACGACAAGCAAACCAGAATCTTGGGTACCAAACTAGTAACATCACATGTAGAATTAAGAGCAAGAACATTTCAGTGATTTACAATGCGTTAAACGACAACAATCCATACTATACTATCGTGATCACTAGATAATAACTATACAATTCGTGCGTCTTCATACTTTTGCCGGAGGAGTATGTCTTTTTCAGTTTTAATTTTCGCCTAAAGCTTACATCAAAATTAACACCCGTTTCTGATTGAGAGAGATATCTTTAAAATTACAATAAAACTTGATAATCCTTTGAGGCGAGGTGATAGGCTCTAAGCATGGGTTTAATGGCCCCGTTGCAAATTAATACCTTGCAAAACATATGTCATGTATTATCTATGAAATCAATACAGAATCGATCTCAACTTCCCGGAAATGCATCGACACAAACAGGATCTGTCATTCTCTGACAATAAGTTTGCATTGTTTCGAATAGCTGGTGGCAATCAAGTTTTCTGTATGAATTCAAATGCAAACCGGTCGTATCAAGCCGGGATAAATGGCTTGCGTATCCAAACTGTTCCCGCGGGAATATTGATAACGAAATCTACATGATTTTGGCTTGTTAGACATCGGTGTGAGGAAGACCTACAGGAAAGTTCTTGGTCCGATAAACAAATGAAATACTTGTCACTAGCCCGTCATGTCCTTATTATGGCAAATAGATAGGTAGATTTATGTGGGGAATTTATTGATTTTGGATAAACTGAAGGGGAAATAAATGACGCTATTCATCCAATGTGTCTGACACCATTCTGGTATTTACAAGGGACTGGCACCTTACAATGATATTGTCAAACTTCTAAAACGCACGTCATACATATATAAGCACTTTTAAAACAGAACTTTTTGATTTTCAATTTTTAAAGAGCCGGTTTATTGGTAAATGTCCATTACTGACTTTTCACCTCCATACAAAAGTACAATATTAATGGGATCTTTTCATGTTTCATTTTCACTTTTACATCAGCAAATAATGACAGTGATGCATCAAGACTAAACTTGACTACAAAATTTCTCTTATAACAGAAACGTCCTCGTGATGTGTTCAGCCCTAGATATGTTAATGGCAAAGTCTTGGTGAGAAATGAGAAAATGCAGATCAGGAATGTACTAAGGAGTCGTAATTTTAAACTTGTATCTCAATATTCCTCCACAGGTGTACACATTACCAAACTCCTTTGTATAATCAGGGACTAAACTTACAAGATGTGGTAATATCTTTTGTAAAAAAAAAAGCGAAAATAAGAAATATATTACTATTGCTTGCATGAGGATTCATTATGTCATCAGTTTAACACTTCCATTTTTATACACGATCGTAATTGAGAACTAGAACAACCGGATATAGTATGCTAGAAAATGAAAATCAAATACCAAGCCAAAACCTGCCTTGAAGAGATCCTGCAATGGCATCACTTCATTATAAACATTTTACATAGAGAGCTCTTTATAAATAACCGTGTCCACATATACCACTGAATAACCGCGTGTTTATGCAATTCAAATATGTCGTAACCTTTAGAAGGAGGGTTTTTTCCCCTTATCTGACCAAATAATTATCTAAATTGTATCTAATAGAAAAGTGTTTTGAAGAGATCCTGCAATTTCATTGCTTTTGTATGTTATAAATCACACTCGTTATAAATAGAGAGCTATCTATAAATAAATTTGTATACATATACATAGCTACTGTGCAGCAATTGCAAAATGTCGTAACCTTTAAAAATATCTTTTTCTTATCTGACCAAATTTAATCAGAAACAACTTAATTGCAATTAGTTATATCTATAATGTACAGAATTGTATATGCTTTTATTAACACACGCGCACTACTTCAATGTGGGAGAAGGATGGAGCTGTATTCAAAATTTCACTTTTACAAATTTACAAATTTTATCTTGCCCAACCGAACTTAGAGGTCTTAAAGTGCTTACGCAATTCCGCTCAAAAATCATATAAATTTAACAAAAGAACAATAACTCTTGCAATATTTTGTAATTCAAATATGGTCAACTTTCGTTAATAAAAGTTGTATTGAAATAAACCGTGTGTAAAGAATGGACACGTCACAAAATCGTGTTATATGGTTTGCTTGCCATTGAAATTCATCCCAATACAACCTTATACCGGCATTCTGCTGTTGTAAACAAGCATCTACCAAGGACGTCTGCATGTTAACAATAGTAAAAGATGAAGCAATGACCACTTCAAGTTACATTCGTTTGATGCGTTGTATATGTATAGACGCATGTCGATAAAGTTGCACAAAAACCAAGTCCAAGTTTTACTGTAATAGGTGCATCAGGCCTTAATTAATTATATCAGCAAATCCACTATCATAGCTCCAAAAGACACGACAGAGCACCCTGCCTATAGCAGTTAGTGGCATGCGCGGATCCAGAAATTTATGTCAGAGGGGGTCCAACCAAAAAAGGTAAATTTTTTCTCTTAGACGAGGGGGGGTCCAACCCCAAAAATGCCCAAACATTACCTTTTTTGGGTAAAATTTTCGGATTCCAGGGGGGGGGTCCAGACCCCCCTAACCCCCCCCCCCTCTGTATCCGCGCATGAGTGGGACGGCTGGTTGTGGGATTTTTTTATCAGAACGCAAACCGATATGAAAATATTGGAATTTTCTCGATCCCATCTTAAACCGTGGTTCAGTCGCTTTTTATTATTTAACACTGTTGCAACAAACGATCTCGAAAAATCGGAGTTCAATTGCTCACTCTTTTTTTCAATAGTTGATCCTTTATAATATACATAATACACATACCAGACTTCTTGAGTGATTTGTTGAGCGCATTGTCAGGTAAAATTTACTGAAGACCCATCAATCTACAAGGAAAAATCTTGCGCAACTAGATAAGAGATAGATAGAACTAGACCACATCCTAAAGTATTGAAATAAACACAGGATGAATTGATGGGATTCCGTATCACACGTGTCAACATGCGCTTTTAAATTAACAGTTTTGACCATTAAAGCTACACAACATATTACAAATCAAAATAGGAAGAAAGAAGCCACCACAGGTGCGGATTTAGACGGGGCCGCTTCTCCCTCTTTTTCAACACAAATATGAGCAAAACTTCTGATTTGGCACCCAAAATATTGGCTTTTTTATTTTTTATATTATAGTATTTTGGCTAATACTTGACTTTCACATGTGGGTCGCCCTTTTCGGGAAACCTGGAACCACCACTGCACCATAATGTACGTATTTGGCAATAAAATGGTAAATTTCTGCCCCCCCCCTCAAAAAAAAAAAAAAGAAAAAAAAAAAAAAAAAAAAAAAAAAGAAAAAAGAAAGAAAAGAAAAGAAAAAAGAACAAAAAAATGCCACAAAACTTATCTCGTTCGAACGAGAAACCATTATATATGAAACAAGGTGTTTGGTTATTGGTTATTTAAAAAAAAGTATGATTAAAATTATTTCAATCGACACATACAATGATACATTTCTATATGCATAATTGCATAGATTTCAACATGAAATTCATATAAATCTGGATCCACTTCACACTTACAAACATAATGTACATATGCATTATTATTCTAAAATATACAACTTATCAATAAAAAGGAAACGCTTAAATCAGAATATAATTTATTACACCGTGAAGAAGAAGAAGAGGAATGCGAGTGGGGGAAAAGGGGGAGGGGAATAATGCCATCAGAGACATTCTTTCCACCTCTTGTAATTAAAAGTATTATAATAGCTATTAATCATGATTTATAAATTTCAGAATTGAAATATAAACTGTTTGGTACTTACTGATATACAGTGAAACACTAACAACCATGCATTATAATTTCATTAATGATTAATATTAACTGGCCAGGTTACTGAGGTTAGGTTGATTCCAGTGGCTTAAAGCCTAAATATAAAAAGGGTAGAGGTGAGATTCCTAATCAAATATTACAAACAAACTGTAGATTTACCATTTGATATACTGATAGACTGAAATAATCTGTATAATGCGTATTTCAACCAAATTCAGGCCAATAACAGGAGGTTTATTCCCGGAATGCCCACATTCTTTGATGTGCCGACCAACAGGTAGAGAAAAAGATATGGGCATTCCGGGAATAATTAAACTCGTTAAAACAACACACTCTGGTCTATAATTGGATTACCGTAAAACAGTTTTTATGCCCCCGGAATGGAATTCAGGGGAATCTAGTTTTTGTCCTGTCTGTCTGTCTGTGAGTCTGTGGCACAAAACTTTAACCTTCGCCATAACATTTGAACCGTAAGTCACAGAGACTTCATATGTTGCATGTATCTAGAGGAGACTCAACTTTTGGTACCACATTTTTTACCTTTTGACTTTGACCTTGACCTTGACCTTTGACCTACTATCAAAGACGCCAACGGGGGCATTCGTGTTTCACAAACGCAGCTTGTTTATCAAATAAAAAGCGAAATGAAGTTTAACATTTTATTAAAGATGCATCAATAATAAGCAATGATAAACAAAATTTATACATGCATAAGATAATATCATAACATTTATATTATATACATAAGAAGACATTATCAATAAATTAAATGTAAGCACTAATTGATGGAGAAATGTCATACGTATCATGATATAGTTAAATGACAAAAATAATAGATTTAAAGTACATATATGAAATATAAAAGTCACTTTTATCACTATGTACCACTGCATCACTATCACTGTACATGTATCATTTTCACTATATCACTATATCATTATCACTATGTCACTGTATCATTAATACTATATCACTGTATCATTGCATTGTAATAACTCCGTCAAAAATAGTCATGTTAAATGTACACAGTATGAAATTAAAAAAATTGATGTCTGTGGACATTACAGAGGTTAGTCAGAAAAATAGACAGGAAAGTAAAAGATCACCATAGTTACATGTCGTCAGCTCTCAGCGCAAGTGTAAAGGTAGCGAAAGGAAGACATTCACGTGATCACATGGTGTACATGACTCCTTGATGATATCAATAGTGATGTATTATGTATCTTAAAACATGTATCTGCATGTATTTTCTCTAAACATTACCCGATTTGGTAAAAATATGTCTCCTTATGATTTCAAGATTTCATATAACTCTAACCCAGAAAAAGTATTGTACACCTATGCAACGAATTATTTCAGTGTTTCCATGTCTATATTATTTTTATGATACATAAAGGGAAATAACTTTTACAGAGAAGAAAATGAAAACCAGCTCGTAAAGTCCTGCTGAAGTAATGATCTGCTTTATATGATAGATCAAATATTAACATATACGTAAATATAAGAATATTCAACGGTTAGTTTTTCAATTACTTCCACCTCATATCTTAAATCATTGTCTAAAAGTGGTGAAATTTCGATCTTTTGGAGGATCAACATATTTCCATACAGATTTGCATTCTAACCAAAACCCTCCAGCAAATATCCAAATAGCCGTCAAATGTGAGGTATTTGGTCAGATCTATCGGACTTGCCTAATAACAAATAATTAAATAACAGAAAATGCATACGTCACTTTAAATATCTAGTTAGGAAATGACAAAACTGCTTCACTGATGTGTAAAAACAATATCTAGAACAACCTAAAACATATCAAAACACTCTTGTTTTGTTCATAAGACAATACAGATATTTATATATTGTTGGACTGTTACAAAGATTGAAATATCACCATTTTAATTTCTAAATACTTGTAAAATAGGTCATTGTACTCTGGGAAAGGAATTCAATTTCAACCTAAGTTCCTCGTAAAATCGAAAATTTCCTTATTATAGTGTCGAGACATCGAAGAAAAAAAAAGTAAAGCCGGAATCAAAAGTAAACATTTTAGGGGATCGTATGTATTTAGAAATGAACTAACTATAAGAATCCATTAGATGAGCGCATGCGTTTCTGAATGTGATCAAACTAATATGGAAAGCATTTTCTGTGTACAATGCAGAAGAGGTTGATTGGTTGATTGATTATTGTTTTACGTCACTCCACGATTATTCCACGTATATGGTGAGGGCATCTGCCTGATGCATAGCATATAAATTTAGACCTTTGCAACGGACCCACCCGAAGCAGTGAGGGATCTTTTACGTCAACGCCTACCGTGACACCGGAACTCGGTTTTTACTGTCTAATCCGAAAGACAGAACACCAGTGTACCCAGGGCGGGAGTCGAACCCGGGACCTCTCGATCACGAGCCGAGCACCTTATCCACTAGGCCGCACCTGTTTATGCAGAAGAGAAATGTATTACCAAATATCGTGGAAATTTGTAGCTTTAACGCTAAATTCCTTTACCATAAAGCTTTAAGCTTTGTTGTATTGACCGCTTTAACAGACACTCTCGCGTATTGACCGTTTTACCAGGTAATCTTTTATTGTCCGCTTTAAAAGATAATTCTATTGTAGTGACCGCTTTAACAGATACTGATGTATATCGCTATAACAGACAATCTGATGTATTGACAGCTTTAACAGGTAATATGTAGTACTAACCGCTTTAACAGACAATCTGTTGTACTGATCATTTTAAGAGACAATATGTTGTATTGACTGCTTTAACAAGCAAGCTGTTGTATTGGTCGCTTAAACAGATAATCTATTGTATTAACCGCTTTAACAAGCAATCTGTTGTATTGACCGCTTGAACACATAATCTGTTGTACTAACAGCTTTAACAGACACTCTTTTGTAATGATCACTTTAACAGGCAATCTGTTGTATTGACCGCTTTAGCAGATAATCTGTTGTATTGACCGCTTTAACAGGCAATCTGTTGTATTGACCGCTCTAACTTGCAATCTTGTATTAGTGAGTCCATCAATTGGAAGGAAGTAAATTGGCCACTTAAGACAGGTGGCCTCTTAATACAGTTAGTGGTAATGAACAGAGAACAGTGGTTGTTAAGGGTAGGTGCTTGATTAATACAGTTGGTCTTTAATGCAGGTTTGACCGTATTGTAGTACATTTATCGTACCACATTTCTCCCATCTGTCCAATTGAACAATACAGTCATACTAAGCGCCATTCTTGGTGTAACTGACGTCACATACTAATTGATGCACAGAGAAGTAAGAACAGTCAATACTGTGTGGAATATTTTCTGTCCTCGTATATGATTAACTACACAACTATTTTTGAGACATGAAGGATGTGGTAGAGTAAGAGCTTGGAGATCCGGTTTCGATTCCCGGCACTACTATTATCTTGGACGTTTATGTCGAGAATTTTACATTTGAAAATTTTGTCGGCGGTGAACTACACAAGGTATACAGATATGTTTCAAACGCACCTTATCTGTAGAAGATATTTCAATTTAATCATATAAATCAGTTACCTTTTACATGGAATGAGCATTCACTTAATTCCTCCATTAGTTTTTTTTTTTCATATGCAATGGAACTCAACTAGTTCATTAAACTTTCTTTTACAATATTAACAGTGAAATGTTTAGTAATTTTCAGAGCTTCCCTCATTGTTTTACTCTCTCTTTGATATCAATTTATCCTTTGAAATAACCTTATAGCTATGACTTGTATTCATGACCCCATATAACCTGCAAAATAAAAAGTGATAAACACTTCGCACCAATTTCCACTAACCATTTTGATACTTAAACTTCCATTCACGATAGTCATTGCATTTTTAACTATTGTCATGATATTACATGTATGCATGGGTAAACATCATTATATAAATTGTCGATGCGGTCCACTTATTTTCGTGTTTGAATACTTAAAAATGTCAATTATCTTTTCTCCAAAGTACGTCAATGTCCCCATAGAATAGAATGATCGTGAATAAACAACTCTTATCAATTAGATTAATTCAAAACATCAAAACTGCATTTATTACAAATACATCAGAGCAAGTACATACACATCGATCTAGATAGAGAACATAGAACATACTCATATGCTTTAAATACTCCCTTCAACCATGATATACTTATATATGGAGATGAAAATAAGTCATTTGAATTTAATGAACGTATATTCTTATCAGTGCTAAAATTTATCGTACAGAATAAACGCTTTACATAAATTTGTTCGCCCTCTCCCCCTCTCTTTCTCTCTTCTTTATCATTTTTAATTGTTTCATTTTATATTACACTATATACACTTATATTACCTTGTATTCTAATATTATTCAGTATTGTATGCATGCGATTTTACCATGGAAATGAATTTGTATAAGCGGACTGTCGCTTGTTTTCCGATCCCAGCAATGTAATAATGTATACTTGTAATCCAACTGAATATATTTGAAATGGAATGCATTGCAATCAATACGTTTAAACTTAGATTACTAGAAAACTCACATTTGAACCATTATACGGTTTTACATCAGTGACGTCACACTTTTCGTGTGAAGAATCTCCAACAAGCAGAATCATCGTGCATAAGACTGTGCCTTGTTTCGTTTAACTAGACCGTCATGCATGAAATACAGCCGAACAGATTTTCGTTTTTAAAATTGATAAATGGGGGCCTGGACATCTTTTTTTTTTCTCGCTTTCTTTCGTTCTAATGTAGAGTTAAGAATGGGCGTCAGGATACCATCACACCATTTGAAATCGTCAATTTTTTTAATCTATAGAAAAAGATTTCTTACATTTCGATGGAATAGTATGCTTAGACATTGTAGAGACATAGATTACTTTGAAAATAGTATGTGTCTCTGGATATCGGTTCAGTATGGACCTGATACATTGAATATATTGAACTTTGTTCTACCTTGTGTAATTTTGCTTATCGATGTAATCTTCATAATATGCCGAGGAGAAAATGTGCGATTTATATTTAGACAAATCTGAATTCGAATTACATGTAACATCTTATAACCAAGTTTATATTGGAAGAGATTAAGGTCCTAAATATCGTCAGTGTAATCGACAGTTGTATAAATACCCATGTTTGTCCTAGTCGGTTACCCTGATAACATGCCAATACTTTCAACAATCACATTTCGACACGGAAGTTCAGGTCTAGCAACAATGCGCTATTGGCCACAGCTTGAAGTTTCTATCACTTGGCACCTTCTGGTCATTATTATGTTGACCAATGTGACGCAAAGGGAGTCATACCATTTAGCAATCAAGAGCAGTTGGTGTTATGATTTGTTAGGAGAACGAACGTGACCAAATGCGCAGGGAAAGTGTGGACTGGGCCACGGGATACTCGGTTGGCATGTAATGGGTTATAGGAAAGGAAATAAGAGATGATTCCAGGACATGTGACACTTTTAATTATTAACTTACATTGCGCACAGTAATGGAGAGAGTAAGAGAAATATTAATTTTCAAAATTGAAATAAAAGTGCGCATCACACAATTCAATAAATGTGTGAGATGTCATTTTATATACATGTAAATACATTATGAGTTTTTCTACATGCTTAAGTTAGAGTTAATGCACATTAACTAAATATTGATTCAGACAAATACTCAAGATTAAAAAGAAAAGAGAAATTTAAGTGTATCCCTGCTGTTAAATAGAAATTTAATTGCATTTCTAAATCCGCATTGTATGGTGGACTATATTGTCATTGCCAATGACATGCATGTAGACATGAAAGATCTGTAGTTATAAGTAATTTAATGACTGCTATTATGTGACGTTGGGAAAATCTAGTTTATTCGTATTATATAAAAAGACATCGTTACTTACTTATAAATGCACTTAAACATTTCGACTGACTTGTCTTAAATCGGTAAAATATGTCCTTCCGAGAAAACTTTAAATATTCCGTTTTCAAACTTGAAAGAATGGAGTTGGATGGGACCAAGAGCTTCTAAGTATCATGTTAAAAAGAGGGGTCACAGGTAGAAGTCAAGTGTTGGCAAAAATAGTCAATCATTTTTGGTGCCAAATCTGGAGTTTTACTCATATTATCTTAGTGTTTTTCCAACCTTATCTATATATGCCCTGTAAATTTGTGGCGAAAAAAGGAAGGCCTCGGACCCCACTCTCTAAATCCGCTACGGACAACAACAGCCAAAGCAATTACTGTGTGCTCTTTGTGGAGCAATGTTAATACCGAAAACTTAAAAATCATTATCGATTAGGACTTAAAAATCATTATCGATGAGGACCAAAATATATATGATGCTCTCAGCTTTCTAACATTAAACATGTAGTCTTCGGGGTGACATAAAAGAAGCGTTGATTTCATTCATTTTTTCTACTTGCTCAATAGCTCTAGATTTCTTTTTACTCATTGTGACAGACACCGTTGTAGTTAGTATTGTAATAATGACTTGATGAATATCAACCGGTCCCCCTAAACACGATTAACAATGAAGACAATCCGGGAACAAATCAGAAATCCACATTCCTCTTTTTTGCACTACAGTTTACAAAACTCCTTATAAAGCAGTGTGTAAATAAAACATAACATTAATTCAACAAGGACCACTCTCCAAAATCAAGCTTTCCAAATATCCGCTAATAACATGGACAATAGCGAGTGTTTGTGACGCTGTTGACAGGTTTTTGTTACTCGCGTGGTGGACACATGCCTGTTTCACAGATTTACATTTGCGATGTTAAAGTTTATAATCCAAAATACAATTGAGACTACAGTTCAAAGATATAATGAGAATTCACTCTATGTAAATCAACATTTGTATATAAGGTATCTTTAGGTCACAGAGAAATTGAGCTATATATGATCTACAAATCATCAATAAGAGCATTGGGCATATAAAGTGAACTATTTCAAACTTTTTGTAAACACTAGTCAGCTTTCTTTCGCTTGTTAGCGCTTCCAGAAGGAGTTTTCCATGTAGTTGTAATTTATATACATCTACTGTTTAAATGTCAAAACAAGTTGATTTCTATAATAAATCGCAGTGTTTAATCTATATGTTTAAAATGCCTTATTTGTAGTTAAATAAATATGATGAGATTAAATGGTAAAGTTTTCAGTTAACCATGCACTGTTAATTACATCCGACTCGACGATGCCAGTAGTACCAGTATCTCTGGTGCAATATGTATCACAGGTGAAATGGGATAAGGTTTTTCGTTTAACCTCATGGTGACCTTTTGATACTTTGAAGCCGAAGTGGCTCAGGTGATTGGCTCCAGACCGAGTGATCTCGGGTTCGAGTCCTATGGCAGTTCGTCAATGTCCTGCCATCGAGATCGAGATCTCGTGAAACGGTAGACGTGGATTGTCGGTGTCCAGTCTTTGAGATCAAGATCCCGTGTAACGGTAGGCGTTGATTGTTTGTGTCCAGTCTTCGAGATCGAGATCCCTGTAACAGTAAACGTGGGATTGTCTTAGTCCAGTCTTTGAGATCGAGATCCCATGTAACAATAGAGGTGGATTGTCGGTGTCCAGTCTACGGGATCGGGATGCCGTGTAACGGCCTACACGGATTGTCGGTGTCCAGTCTTCGATATCGACATCTCATGTAAAGGTAGACGTGGTTCGTCGGTGTCCAGTTTTCGAGATCGAGATCCCTAGTAAAAGTAGACGTGGACTGTTGCTGTCCAGTCTTCGAGATTGAAATCCTGTGTAACGGTAGACATGGATTGTCGGTGTCCAGTCTTCGAAATCGAGATCTCGTGTAACGGTAGAGGTGAATTGCCGGTGTCCAGTCTTGGAGATCGAGATCCCGTGTAACGGTAGACGTGGTTCGTCGGTGTCCAGTCTTTGAGATCGAGATCCCATATAATAGTAGAGGTAGATTGCTGGTGTCCAGTCTTTAAGATCAAGATCCCATGTAACGGTATACGTGAATTGTTGGTGTATAGTCTTCGAGATTGAGATCCCGTGTAACGGTAGACATGGATTGTCGATGTCCAGTCCTCATGATCGAGATCCCATGTAACGGTAGAGGTGGATTGTCGGTGTCCAGTCTTCGAGATCGAGATCCCGTGTAACATTAAACGTGGGTTGTCGGTATCCAGTCCATGAGATCGAGATTCCATGTACAAAAGAGGTGGATTGTTGGTGTCCAGTCTTCGAGATCGACATCTCATGTAACGGTAGACGTGGTTCATCGGTGTCCAGTTTTCGAGATCGAGATCCCATGTAAGGGTAGATGATGATTGTCGGAATCCAGTCTTTGAGATCGACATCCCGTGTTACGGTAGACGTGGATTGTCGGTGTCCAGTCTTGAGATTGAGATCCCGTGTAACAGTAGATGTGGTACATAAAAGATCCTTTGCTTCTTTGGATGAAGCCGGTGTGGCCTATTGGATCAGGTGCTCGGCTCGTGATCGAGAGGTCCCGGGTTCGACTCCCGCCCTGGGCACACCGGTGTTCTGTCTTTCGGATGAGAAAGTAAAAATCGAGGTCCCGTGTCACAGTAGGCGTGGCACGTCAAAGATCCCTCACTGCTTCGGATAGGTCCGTTGCAATGGTTAAATTTGTGTGCAATGCATCAGGCAGATGCCGTTACTATATACGTGAAATAATCCTGGAGTGACGTAAAACAATAATCAATCAATCAATCAAACTTCTTTGGGTGGGTCCGTTGCAAGAGTCTAATTTTTTGTGTATTATATCACACAGATCCCGTCACCATATTAGTGCATTAACCTTGGTAAGACGTTAAACAAGGATCAAAAGAACATTATTTAGTTACAACTGATTCTAGATTCTCTGATTTACTCTACCCCATCGGCATCGTATTCTTGAAAAGACTCTGGGGAGTTTTCTGTAGAAAATGTGTAAAAAGTATCCATTCACCATTGAAATATTACTTTTTGTACTGTTTTCCATCTGTTTTGCAACGGGAACAGATAGCCCCAAGTCATGGTCATGCAGTCTTGCGACTGAGGAACAGTGTAGCTATTTCTTGAGTAAAGAAAGACAACTCTCATCTGCGTAAAATTTCAAAACATGGATTGTGTGGTGTTTTACGTTTTAAAATGCTTTATACAATTATACTTAAATTTTAATGTGTTTTGGAATTTACATCATAGGAACTTTCTGTAATCAGGCTAGTTAATCAATATCCACCAAGTAAGCAATTTAGAAAACATTGTTACACTATGTTTTACAATCAAAGAAGAATAACTCGTTGTAGATTCATAACTTCAGGTGTGCGATGACCGTCTTATTGGCGTTACATGACATTTTTATTTACCAAATATGATTACACCTGTCTATAATATAATTCAGAAGAGAAAAAATTTACATGTATTTCTTTCTAGGATGTTTTAAAGGAGCAAAGTGAGTGATAAGATTTGCGATTCTGAAAGCTCAAATGATGTCAATGCTTTTGTAGTTGGTATATATATACACTTATATATTATAATATACCTGTTCTGATGTCGTGTAGCTTATGCATGGCGGTCACATTCACCTCAATTATCACTCATTACGAATATTATTGTCACACTTGCAGTCTCAGTAGTGTAAACTGGTCAAAGCTTCCCGCCTTTGATTTATCACACCCCTCTTCTGTTGTTGTGTGCCTGTGACGTATTCTATATTCTATAATAGTGTCTTTTTCTAACTTTAATTTTTTAAGATTTAAATAGTCATGTGCTCACTTTAAATCAGAAAAATTTAAAGTTAGAAAAAGACACTAGTCTATACATATATGTTCTCTATACTGGGTATATATAAAAAATACATGTATTATACATATCATATTTTCAGTGTTAAGATAGGTTTATGTCGTCTTCTTGTTTGGGGTAGTAATGGCGTTTGCAACTGACTAAACAGGATACGCAGATTCTTCCTGGACACAAACATTCACCTCGATTTTCAGGGATCCTTGTGAATATTTACCACGAAATGTTTTAAATTGTTGTGAACTATTTTCTTCACGGTGAAATATCACCTGCTACATTCGTGTTTATAATTATATTTGCGAAAACAATAAGTCATTACAATTACTTAAGGAAGTCTTTTTATGCATTTCATCTATTAGTTCGAAAAGCTTAAGTGTTTTTTTGTTTTCTTTTTCTTTTTTTTTTATTTTATATATAATTTTGTATAAGCATCAAAGCTTGTTAAGAAAAGTCTTCGTCTGTTGTAAATGATTTACATGCCTATAATATATAATTTCATTCATGGGTATATCTATAATAATTTATACCATATAGTATATAATGATATTCGTGGGTAGATCTATTGAAATCGAGCGACGGCTCGTTTGAGACGTTGTTTATGCTTTGTTCCACCCCAATGCCTCAATAATTAATTCTTCAATGCCTTGGAATTTTACGAGTAGTTACTGTACTATGAGCAAAAAATCAGTTTGAAAGTTCAAATATGAAATATCTTCACTATAACATTGACCTTTGACTGCTAATTTTCATATCTTAAGTTTTTTTTATATATCTACTGATAAAGTCAGTAGAGTCAAGGACTTGTGAGTCCTTAGTAGAGTGTCTGAGGCCATTACAATTTACAGTAAAGTCTGTAAAAATGGTCGAAACCGTGAGACGTAAAAGGCCTAAAATTCTGAGTAAATGCATGAGGTTTTTTTCCTCACAAGTTTACGTTGTTCTAAAAATAAAGCGTAAACCATACTTTGTATCAAACTTCATGTATTTTAGTCTACTGTAACAAAATTTGCGTGCCGAAAACTTCAGTATTCGTCCAGGAACTATTACTGGCTCAGTAAATCCTTATTCGTGGATATTTACAATTTTACATGTCAAGTTGCTTTACTCAAAATCCAGAGACATATATACACATATGTCTCTGTCAAAATAAAAAAAATAGCCTATTGCAAAAATGTTGAAGCTGTTGAAGTTAATTTCTTTGAAAATATTATGAGGAAAAAATAGTGTGATGTAATTTAAAACAGTAAAAGCGTTTATTCATATACATACATTTACAATTTTTACTGTGTGTAAAGTACTGAAGTGTTTAAGTTTATATTTTACTTTCCTGATTTTAACGAATATAGATTTTATGAAATGTTGCAATACGATATGTCTTAAGAAACCACGAACGACAACTTCATCGAAAGAGGGTCGGAAGATATTTCGAAAGGTTTGTTTATAAATAATGCTGTTACATTTCGGTTATAAACTGTACTATGTTTTAAAGAGTTTCAAGATCTTCTGATTCTGTCTAATAATGGTTACCATCTACAGGTTGATTGATCTGCCATAACACTGGGGTGCACATGTTAAAATTAGAAACGTTAAAAAAAAAAAAACAAACAAACCCATGAAAACTGGGTATTTTTGTTTACTTGTTTTCTGGCACCCTTGTTTTCATGTGTTGTTATGTCAAGTATAGAGTTTGCCCATGTGATGTCACACTACTAGCATTAGTGGCCATGTTGGAGTACAACTCTCGGACTTTTTCCATCGCTACCATGTAAACTTCATTAAATTTCTGAGAAATTAACTATTCATCAGGGTAGATTTCGGGACTTCAGCCTTAATTAATCAGTAAATATACTCAATCAGTTGAAAATTTTCTGTAAAACATTTAGATATACAGTGCGATTATTTCATAAAATTAAGATAAATCAAGCAGTTTTATATGAGCATTGATGGATAAAGTCCGAGAGTTGTACTCCAATGAGGGAGATAACTCTAGCTAATTTGAGGAAAACAGGGCTGTATGGGAACACTCTATACTTCTAACTTGTTGATATTCTTCCTCGACCGCCATTTAAGTCCATAATTACTGTACTGTACGGTGTATCTGACGGTGACTGCGTGAGGTTTTTATTCTAATTCTCGAAGTCGGACATCTGGGTATTTGATAACGAACATTCGGAATATTTGGGGTAAAGCATTGGACTTTATCATAGAGAGCAATGCATATTCCTGGAGCAGTGAACGCCAAAGTTTTTAGGGCTCCATAGGACATTCGGTCCTATGTAAAGAAGGCTTTCACAGGACCGAATAATTTTCTATAGGACCGAAAAAAAAACTATTATGAGTTATCTTATTTAAAAGTCTCTTTTATTCTGTTCTAGCATATTCATCAACTAATTTCCAGTTAACATCTTCCGATGCATAGCCTTCAAAGTAGTCATTATCCTCTTCTTTTTCTTCATATATTAATGTCAAGGAATGAATTTCACTCTCTATCTCCTCGGAGTTCCCCTTTGACACAGTAATCTGTACTTGATACACAATAACTGCAGGTCATTATATTTTCCTCTTCGCTATATTTCAGCCAAGGCCTTCCGCTTTGCCAAATCACATTAAATTTTCTGTCAGGTCGTCTATCTTCATACTGCTTACTTTTTATTTTTTTGTCTACTTTTTCGTTCTGCGGATGTTTCCTTTTCAATGCTTTTCCAGGGATAGCCCCCTCTACATATTTCAATTTATCAAAAAAAGACATCTGTGTAGATTACAGCTGTGCTTATCCCAATGACGAATAGGAGAATCCGAGATAAACAAACCTTATCGTTGTCGCGATTGAACTTAAATTCGTTTCTAAATTTCCTTTCAAACAAACGTTTGTAAGACTCAGATTGAGGATAATAAATCTGAAACCTACATCGGACATTTCGGTCCGGTCGGAAGTATCGTAAATCGGACCGACCATAAAAGTGTCCGTTCGGTCCGACGGTCCGATGTCTTTGGCGTTCACTGCTGGAGAAATTTTGGTAAAAAGGATTGGAAAAAATTGAAATATCTTATTGTTTAAAACAAGTAAATTTTGAATACATGTTTTACACATTTTTGATCGTATTTCATACGAAAAACCCTTTAGAATTGATACAGAAGGAGTTAAAGTTGTATTAACGCTAACGATAAACCTTGAGATTTACCCCAAGTGTAATGGCCAGGCTCCTAGGGTATCTACATAGACCAATGAGGTAGACAGTGACGTCATGCCGACTTTGAGAATGTGAAATGGTAGTCACATAGGAGTAGATACATTTATATAACAAATCAGCCCTGTAGAATGATGAATTTTTGTTTTGTTTAATAGTTTGATACTAGTGGGCAATATCATACTCCTACACATAGAGGTTCTTGCAATGAAAACGTTTACGAGATCTGCTGATCGATAATGACACAAGAACTGTTTAAACCTACATGTATAACGGTATCCGGACTTTTGTCATTTTAAAACAATTTTATGAAATAAAATTCAAAGTTTGGTATGAGCGCAGTCCTTGAGCAACATCGTACTTACACTGTTGATACATTTTATCCTAAAGAATATTTTCACATACGATTCATAGTGCTCGACAGCTGCGCTCATGTTTAAATTTTACTGAATATCGGATTCTTAACTATAGGAATTGTAAGCGATTGAACATGGCCTGGTGAAGTAAGCATGATGTTAAGTTTACCAATGCAATATGTGATATAATTTCAGGTAAATAAATTTTCAGAATTACAAAACATCATTCTGTAGATCTCTATGTATTTCCTCAATGCATGCACACTAAATATTGATGAATCGCAGTCAAATTTAAACCCCACCTGAGCATTTATTTATAAAATGTCAAAGTGATCTAGAAGGATGTACATGTACAATTCACTTTTGCTATTTTCATTCAATCAGAATTTGAAAAAAAAAATTGTTTATGTCTTTTTAATATGCTCGTAAAAAAATTTCTGGAAAGCACTTTGTCGTTGTCATGTCCATCCATCAGTCAGTCTTTCTGTCAGGCCATCTGAGCTTTAATTTCTCTTAAACCAATAATTAGGTATTTTATCATATTTCACAAAAAATGTGCCTTGGGACAGGAACTTTAAGACAAAGGTCATGCAAGGTCATTTCTTCAAGGTCAGTGTCACTCAGCACATATCTGTTCAATATTTAGTTGGTTGGTTGATTGATTGGTGTTTTATGACACTTTCAACAATTTTTCAGGCATATCATGACATGGAAGCAAGAGGTAATTAACCTCTTAAACATAGTAGCGCAACCGGGGAATCGAACCCGGGTCGTTGGTGCCGCAAGCCAAGCGCTTAACCACTACGCCAAGCCTGTCCCCTGTACAATATTGAAAAAGGCTGTGTATTTCTTAAACTATTTATTTATCAGCATTGCTTCATATTTGACACAAGTGTTCCTTTGGACAGGGACATTAGGATAAAGGACATTCGTCTTCATTTCTGCAAGGTCAAGGTCACTTAACACATATCCCTATAATATTAGTAAAAGAATTTTGTATCCCTTAAAAGTGTCATCAGGATTGTATTATATACCACACAATATTCCTGGGGACAGGGATTTTTAGGATAAAGGTCTCTCAAGTTCATTCTGCAAGGTCAAGATCGCTCAACACATATCCCTAAAATATTGGGAAAAACCTTTATTCCATGATACCCTACTTTTCACTGCCCTTGTTTTAGAAAATTGCCTCATCACAAATTTTGGGAAAAACCTTTATTCCATGATACACTATTTTTCACTGCTCTTGTTTTAGAAAAATGCTTCATTACAAATTGTGCCTCTGGTGGGAGTATTAGTCCCACAATCTGATCTAGCCATTTTGCTATGTTACGCTTGAAAGGCATATATTTTTGGCCTTATATTACGTGTTGTACATATAAGTTGTAGTAACATAGAAAGTCTTGAAGGCTTTGGATTTTTGAAGGAGGAATGCACAACATGAGTTTAACTTTACTGCAATTCTCAAGTAGTCTGTGAAGATAAAACAAGAAACTACATGTGTACTTACAGGTAGTATGAATGAATTGTGAAGCTTTGGATTATGAGGTGAAAAAGTTAAAGATAGTAGTAAATTCCTGACTCTGGGAATTTAAAAAGTGAGAATGAAATCTAATTAAACTGAGGTTTAATTAGATGATGATAGTTTAAACATTCAGTGTATCTTGGTTAATCAAGATATGAAATTAGATAGCTTAACAGTAGTATATTAAAAGTTAAAGATGACATTCATCAGTAGATCTCATCTTTGTTAATCGAGATATAAAATTAGATAGTTTAACAGCAATATAAAGTTAAAGATGACATTCATCAGTAGATCTCATCTTTGTTAATCGAGATATAAAATTAGATAGTTTAACAGCAATATAAAGTTAAAGATGACATTCATCGGTAGATCTCATCTTGGTTGATCGAGATATGAAGTTCGATACATGTAGCTTAAGTCATCGCTGGTAGAGCTAATGGTAATAGCTAGAACTACAATTTCAGTCTAGATCATGATCATAATTCAAAGTGGTATTCAGTATATTTCATAATGTTCTGTCTACATCAACATTAGCAAGTGATGTCTCAGATGAACTTCTCCAATAGAAGTTAAAAATTTGTTAGCATCAAGGTCAATCATGAAGATGAAGGTTAAATTTAAATGTGGCATTCAATTTATGTAAGCCTTGTTTGTCTAGATGTGATTGGAATAGATAATAATCAGGATTAGTTATTCCACAACACATTACATATAATTTTCATTTCCAAAGTCATTAGTCAAATTAGAAGATAGTACATGTATTCCTGAAATGGGAATCATTTCATCATACTGTTAATCTACCTATATGTGAAGTACAAGGTAGAATGTTATACATTTGTTATTCTCCCATAACAAAAGTAATAACACCAACCTAAATAAAAGTTCTAAAAGTAAGGGGTCCTATAAAGTTTCTTTAGAAAAGTGCATCCTCATGAGCATGTAGCTGGAAAACTTAGGAAACTAGAATTACATGTAGATGATTTAATATTTGAAGGTGCAGTCTGTAACATTCTCAAGTGATATATTTTTATATATTTCATTATGTGTTTGAGTTAGTACACAAGATTGCTGATATTTCAGGAGTTTTGGTCTTTTGCGAGTTGAGGGAATGACCATTTGATTCTGAGGGAGATGCCTGGCACTTTTCGTAAATAAATATTCTGGTCCAGAAAATGCTGGTGAAAAAATCTGATTTTGACTCAAACAAAAATAAATATTGTGGCTGCTAGCATGCATATATACCAGATCATGGAAATATAAAGCTGAATGTTCTAGGGAAAACACGTTGATTTTTTTACCTGGCTTGCTTCGCTCGCCATATTGCTGCCTATATCATACTGTGTTGGAGTTTAATCAATATGTAGAACAAAACTTAATAGAAATGTTGCTGTTTTAAAAATATATTTGCATGTTCATTTTGAGGGGCGGACAGGGGTGCAAGGGGTCTACCATCTGCTTTCTGAGAGATTTTCTACTCAGGTTCTTGTTTGATCAATAACGTTTATGTCCCTTTGTTGCCAATTTCCAACCCCTTTCCCTGACTTTCTCTCGTGTTGTCCGCCCCTCCTTTACACGCCAAACACACCTATATGTTAACATTAAAACGAGTGACCAAAATTGGTTTGATTGATTGATTTTTGTTTAACGTCACACCACGAATATTTCACGTATATGGTGACGGCATCTACCTGATGCGGGGCATACAAATTTTGACCTTTGCAACGGACCCACCGAAGCAGAGAGGGGTCTTTAACATGCCATGCATACCACGACACGGGGCCTCGGTTTTTACTGTCTCATCCGAAAGACAGGACACCGACATGACCAGAGCGGGAATCGAACACCGGCCTCCCGATCAGGAGTCCAGCGCGATACCACTAGGCCACGCCGGCTTACCAAAATTGGTCTCAATTGAATTTGCCTCATCTCTCCCATTAGCACATATGCAAAGTCGATATTCAAATCAAATCATGTGCATTTCAAAATTTAAGGTGGCCATTTTTGTTGACAATGTTTCACTCCTGTTGAGTTTCATTCAATTCGGTGCAACAAAACATTAGTCAAACGATTTTAACACGTTTATTTAAAGGTAAAGTAAAAAGAAACATTTAAAATGAGAACAAAAGTAAAATCAAGTAAAACATGACACGTAACATACATGATAACAAAAGTAACTAGAGGCCCATGTTGGTCTATATCACTCACCTGAGACAGAGAAAACATTGCGCAATGATATTAAACAGTGCTTGTAGGTGGCCATTAGTCTTTAGTTTCTTTAAAACTTTTAAAACGTCTTGAATTTCAACAGGACCACCTTTACTTAATACCTACCAAGTTCTCTCAAAATTAGTCAAGAAGTAGTGAAGAAAAAATTGAAAATGTGAGAAATCAGTGCTTATGTATCAAAAATATATATATTTTTTTATTTTGCATTAAAATGACATAGTTCAAAGTAAGTCAAACACAAATAAGATATATTCATTCGGACTGGAATTCAATACATTACTTCTTCACACATCTTTCTGTAGTGATAAATGGAAATTTCACCCTGGATACCGAAGAGATTATGTATTTTACTAGACTTCACAGAAACTAGTAAGTAGTATAATGACCTATGCGATTGAAGTGGTGTTTGCACGTTATTGTCGAGTGTACTTTATATTAGCATGTGCTTTCTTATTGGTATATATTTTACCGTACAGTTCTAACAAGTATTTATCGACGACAAAAATGTTAAGAAAATAAATGATCTACCCCAGGATATCGAGGAAATAAATTTTCCATCATTCAAGTATCTGCAAATAAATAATCCGACCCGACCAAATTCCCCATCCCTCCCAGAATCAAATGGTCGTAGCCTAACTTTCTAAATGTATTGCTCGCCATTTGCCGGAATTTTATTTACGTATATGTTTAACGCTTTGAATTCATGGGAAAATAACTACAGGTGTAAAAGAAACACGACCATGTAGAGTCAAAAAGAATTTAAATCAAAATTAAGCTCTTCTACATTTTATTGTACTTGCACATGTATAATGGAAGGTGATGGATTCTGAGAAGTAGGATTAGATATACAGGTATACATGTTTATAAATAGATAGAATAGGTATCATGTCAATACATTGTATTTACGACTGTACTTAAGTCTTTTATTAGTGACACAGTATGCTCATTTTAAAATCGTGTGTATTTCTCCTGCGGAATGCGTACTGCCTATTGGAGTAGTATTGTGAAATAATTTGTTTCGTCAGTTGTATAAAATATACACCATATGGTCTAATAGAAAGGATGAAATGACTGATATTTTTGGTTAGTATCATTTTGTACATGAAGGTATCTGTAGTTTTCTGTAGATTTCTGTATAGTTTTGCTGTCATTTTATATTTATTGAGTTACTGTGTATATCTGTAGAAAGTATTAGAGGACGAAGATTACTGTAGAAGTGTCGAGGTTTGTTATTGACCTCGTTGGTAGGGTATGGAGGGAGGATACGGTCAGAGTTGTATGTTGACTAGTCCATACTGATTCTATTTTAACGTGATATTATCACTGATAGCTCCATGCGAATTTCCCTTCTATTAATAGGGTTGATGTACAAGTATAAGACGTGTACGTACCACAACATAACATCTGTATATCCAGCACCAGTAACTTTATATTGGACCAAAACGTTGGTAGATATTTTCCAGTTTAATTCTACATCTGCCTTATTGATTAGAGTACGTTCATTATAAGTTTGCTGATTCCTGGAATCTGACGGATGACTATTGATCGTCGATGTAAACAATGTATGTACAGCTTGAACGAAACTAGCCGTGGACAGCTCTTGTATAACTTATTCCAAAGGAATATTGGTTCGTGTTTAGCTCTCCTCCAGGAGCTCCATCTATCTTTGAAATCGTGCAGTACAAATTTAGAACTGTTTATAGATCGTGGAAATCAATATTAATGTCAAAAACAGAAGCATGGTCTACGAAAATAGAAGGAAAACAGAAGCAGTGCTGTTTTATAAGGAAAATGATAGAAAACAAAAATATGATTAGAGGTATAAGCATTATACATGTAGTAGACAAAAAAAAAATCACAAAAGCAGTGCTATATTTAAAGGTGGTTTGAATATAAGGGCATTTTATTGTCACCGTTTCAGGTTTATTCAGAACTTTAGTACTAAAGTTCGTTTAGAAATTTTGCACAGCATAAAGACATGTCTTGAGTACAGCACTAAAAATACATGTACATGTACATATATTAAAAAATTGGAGGATATGAAGCTGACTCAGAAATGGTTATTACAAAACGTACCCAATGAAAATTAGATGAACTAACTAATTAAAAAACTCCAAACAAAACAAATACCCATCCCCCCCTCCCCCCCTAATACAAAGTGGTCACTGCAAAATTATTCTATTGCATTGTAATCACTTAGCAAATTGAGGAAGCTCAGTTGACAATCAATTTGTTTGATTTTCCAATGTAAGGGGGCCCTATCTTCTCACTTGTTTTTAATTAGTGCAATCAGAATATGTACTGTAAACAACTGAAATTTGTTTAAAACTTTTTATTCAGAACAAATTTGTGTATTGCTACTGTATATTTCTTTGTTGTTACCTTTCTTATATTGCTACACTTATAGGCATAATAGCTGTTATTTTCATGAAATATTTATTTTGTGTGAAAATGCTTGTGTGGTGTATAAAAATATCAAATTTACCTAAAATTCATTGAAATCCGATCATTTACATAGTCTAAGCCTTGTTATATATTAATAAAAAAACATGCAAAACAAAATATTGATTTTGTGGTTATTAGATCGCTTTTGATGCTTAGACTTTAGAGCATGTGTTTATTGTCTATTTTAAATATTTCAGTCGTCTGGTAATTAAAAAAAATATATGAAAATAATGGCTATTATGCCTTTAAGAAGTATTCCTCTGAAACATCTTATCTGCCCCCCCCCCCCCCCCCCCCCCCCCCTTTAAAAAAATCCCCAAAACCTGGAAGAGAAAATTGCCCACCATACTAGTGTCATTCAGCCTTTTAAGTTCAGTAAAGACTGCATTGACAAGCTGATGACCGTATTTTAGACCTCATGACATGTGCCTCTGTTTCCTACCTAAATGGGTCAAAATGCAGTGAATAATTTAAAATTGTATTACCGTAATTTTTGTATATTTATTTATATACATTTTAGCAACAGATGTATCCAATTTAAATACTTTATATTAAAAGATATGTACCTTGTTGAATGTATGTGTACAATACACATTATTAGAATACATACAGTTTATATATATTTTAGTTGATATGGTATATGCATTTTGTTTGTAGTAGATATGTTTGCACATGTATGCAAGAAAGTAATTGTACTAGACAATAGTAACATTTATATCGCTATGTCACTTAATACACAACTTTATTTTGTATGAACATAACTTGATGCATATACAAATAAGAAAGTAAGTAATTTGGAGCTAAGTTTTTAGGTATATTTTAGTTATTATTCATTTTGTCCTTCTTTAGATACTGGGCTTTTCGTTCATAGTAGAAGGTACAGTAAAGAAGATAGCATGCCAATACCACACTAGTCATTGTGGAGACAGGAGTAACAGGGTTAGTATATCTTTTACATATCATTCTAATTTTCTTAACTCTTTAGCTCACACCTTTCGTATGAGTTATTGTAATGGTATGATGTCTGTTTGTCTACCATTTGTCTTACCTTGTCTACCGGTCTGTCTTGCTATAAAGGTTTTTTGCTGTTCTTTTAATCTGAAGTATTGTCCAGTTCTATTATTTATCAAACCTGGTATAGATAGTTAGTAGGAGAGAGAGAGTGTGAGTGTGACAGTGTGATGTAATGTTTTTCCTTTAATAGAAAGAATAAAAAGTATTTTAAAAACAATGATATACATATACCTTTACGTGCGTTACCAGGGTACATCGATTTTGACATATCACTAGGCTGGGGTATTGGGCCACTTTGAGGCTCAAAGTGGTTCCAGGTGGAAATACCTGGTGTGGCCATTGACAACAAAGGTTCTGAAGCAAGTGGATTTAGACAATTTTGAAATGAATTGATTTTTCCATAGATTCCTCATTACCAGAGCTTTTCTTTAGGGTCCTGACTTTTGTCTTAGTGACCTTGACCTAAGACTTTGACCTATTTAAGTATTTTTAGAAAACCTGGGGCCAATTGTTCGAAACTTTAACCACTGGTTATGCTTACTAATGGTTAAATTTCATCTGATTATATCCTAGAAATGAGAAGACTTTAAATCATATATTTTTTAATACAGAAATTTTATAAATCAAATTAATTGTCTCTCAAAATTTAACCACTGGTTAGCTTAGCCAGCGGTTAAAGTTTCGAACAACTGGCCCCTGGTGTATATGTTTTTATGCTCCCTAAAAACTTTCGGGGAAGCATAAAGTCGCTGTCGTGTCCATGTGTCTGTCCATCCATCTGAGCTCATATCTTCTGTATCTTTCATCAGAATTTAATCATACTTCACCGAAATATTATTTAGCTTAAGGGCTTTTGAACAAAGGGCACTGTAGGTCATTTCTGAAAGGTCAAGGTCACTTATTAACTTTGACTTAAAATAGCATGAAGTATGTATATCTCCTACACCTTAAATCAGAATTTGATCATATATCACCAAAAATGTTATTTAGGTTAAGGGCTTTTGGACAAAGGCCACTCAAGGTCAAGGTCATGATAAAAAGTTTTATTTCATAACTTATCAAGGTCAAGCTTATTCATTTTAGTTTAAGATACTGTGTTGTTCAACAGTTGACTCAATTTGGATATCCATATGATACATTGAGATTTGAAATTGTCATCAATTAATATAATGATTTCCGATATATTGAGTCATTCATTTCCTTCATTATTGCTTTGCTTCTTGGAGCATCCATCAGTTTTACTGATTTTTTGTACACGAATTAGGTCATCAATTTCCTGCATTATAAGTATAAGTGCCGTTCAGGGAGCATCCATCAGCTTTCTAGTATTGTTGTTATCTGAGAAACTAGGCTTTAATATTTCACATTTTTGACTTAGTGACCTCGTGTGACTTGACCTTGAACTTTGACGTAATTTTCAAAACTTACCCTGGCCTATGTCTTTTGAAACATAAAGAATTTGGCTTTGATAGTTTACATATTGTTCCTCATGACCAAAGTTTTCATTTAGCAAGATGACCTTGACCTTGGACTTTGACAATCTTTTCCAAAACATTAACCTGGCATGTATCTTTAGAATCGTAAGAAACAGAGCTTTGATATTTCTTACATGGATTCCTCATGACCAGAGCTTTAATTTAGGGTCATGAATTTTGATCTAATGACCTTGACCTTTGAATTTGACCTGTTTTTCAAAACATTAATCTGGCTTATATCTTTTAAACAAAAAGGATGAAGGCTTTGATCAGAGTATTCTTTTAAGATTATGACATTTAATCTAGTGATCTTGGCCTAGAACCTTGAACTTTTCAAAAACATCAACTTTGCCATAATCTTTTGAACTCTAAAGAATGGGGTTCAATTAAAAAACTCCTCTTGACTGGAGCTTTTATTCAGGGTGATGCCTTTTGACCTTGTAACTTTATCTTAGACTATGACCTATTTTCAAAAATTTTAATTTGTGCAGTCCGGTATTTTTTGACAGAGTTATTGTCCTTGAACATAGAAAATTTCGTAAAAATGACAGTTTCTACTCATACTCTCTTTGAAGGTTTGATGGATTAAATTGATATTTAATATAGAGATGTATCAAGGGAAAATGCATGTCAAGTTCGAATATGGATATGTTCTGGTAATTTCTGACAGAGTTATTGCCCTTGAACATAGAAAATTTCTTAAAAATGACAGATGCTGCTCATTTTATGTTTGAAGGTTTGATGGATTAAATTGATATTGGATATATAGATGTATCAAGGGAAAATACAGGTCAAATCTGAATATATGTGTGTTTTGGTAATTTTTGACAAAGTAATTGCCCTTGAATATAAGAAATTTTTTGAATTTTCAAATATTAGTTTTTTGGCATTTATATTTCACTGCTTTAGCTGCTAGCTGGGGGCATTTGCGTCGCACCACTAGTTTTCATTTGCCACCCTTGATTTGGTGACTTTGACCTTGACATTGGTCTACATCTAATTTTGGGGTAATATTGTAATCTCATTAAGTTTTAATACTGCATTTGGTAGCTCTAAATCTGGGACACTTGAATTTTATTTTTTGTCAAGTCATGGACTTTATCTTGTTCTGTCATTTCTCTGTGTAATGTTTTGTGTATAAATAAATGAGTTTCATTAGCATGAAATTTTATTAGAGTTACTTCCCTTGTGAGAAGTTGTCCACCATCTTTGTGGTATATAACTGAATATTTCTTCACAAATCAACCTTTATTGTTATTACTATTATTATTATTATTTCTGATAGTTGTAACAATTTAAAAGTTACCTCTATGTGGTAAGCTTTGTTATCTTGTGACAAATCTTGATTGTCTAAATAATATGAGGTATGTCTGGCTATTTGTAAGTGGTTTACATCAATGACATAAGATAATCAAATTATGGTGAGTATCTCAATGAGAAGCATTTTTGTATAATTTCATTATAAACTTTGCATTAATCAAAAATTCTTTAAGGTATGTAAACTTTCTAAGTGACACTGTAGTTTTGTTGTTATCAAAATCTAAGCAAGACATATGTAGTTCAGTTTATCAGTTTATAACCAGGGGAAGGGAACTAAATACAAACCCAAAGCAATATAGCATAGTTCAAAACTGTACTAAGATAGAATAGAGTACAAAGCAGTTTAGAACAAAGCTATAGCAATGTGCTTCAGTACAAGTCTATGGTATAAAACTAGAGGGAAAAAAAGGCTCAATACAAATCCAGAGCAAGATAGTTCAATACAAATCTAGAGCAAGGCTGCTCAATCCGAAATTACAGCAAGATAGCTCAATACAAAACTAGAGCAATGTAAAGTACAAAATTAGACCAAGAAACTTACATACAAAACTAGAGAAAATAGCTCAGTACTAAACTAGATCAAGGTAAAACTTGAGCAAGATTGCTGTATACAAAACTAGAACAAGGTAGTGCTATAAAAATCGTCATGACATCGTATAAAGATTGTGGTTGAAATAGGTTGTTGTAAAACACCGGATGGTCTGCAGTTAACAGAGACATTGCGATGGCACGTGCTGATAGCCATTTCTATTAAAATTTAATTACACAGCAGAAGAATTCTAAACAGTCTATTTTGATAGTATTGATCTTGTATATGGATCATCTGTATAGTTGTAACCATGAATCTTCCAGTTCATATTATATTTTACGATAAAATAAAAGACTTAATACTATGTATACATGTAATTAAAGGATGTAAGGCATGATGAGGATTACATAAAGCTTACATAATTGAAATCCAATATTGGTTTCTATTATTAACCAATATGACACTCTACACTTGGTTTAATGCATTTCTTGTATTGCTGTCTGTAGCACCAGAAACGTTCTGTTTCTACCTAACATTGTGTATTGATCGGGAATACACAGCGGCCTCCCTGATTGAATATTGCAATATTTTCCCTCTGTTTTGGATTGACTTTATTGACAAGATGGAAAAGGTCTATTGCGTCATTGTAACCATGGTGATATAATATAAAAGGAAAATCTATAGACCTTGCTGGTAATAATGTTATCCGATTGTTCTTTGTGTTTTGCGATTCTACAGGATTTGTGTTTGTTTGATGTCTTTAAAGGGATTGAAGATGAGACAAAAGTTTTGTTACAATTAGACTTATGCTTTTTAATAATTCATTTAGGTTCTAGTTCGTACCCATGCAAATTACGCCTCGTCATATAATTATACGTGTTTCTCAATAATACAAAGCAATTAAAACACTTCTAACATAATAATTTAAAAGTCATATTGTAAATATTTGCATTATGTGTTTCCATAGAAATAAAACTTCCCTTGCTTTGAGGTGGTATAATGGTTTTATTCTTTTTTCACGTGTTTCAAAGATTAATCTTCCTTAATGAGGTTCTATGGGAGCGTAAGATGAAGCCTGCTCTTAGATATTTTACTCTTTGAGACTGCTTTTTGATTTTGGGCACAGTAGCCTTGAAAAGTTGTTACATATTTATTCTCGTCCTTTGAAATATTAGACTAAAACTTGGTTACCAATAACTTCAGAACTATTTTGAATTTTGTCGCGGTTGACCTACTCTTGACGGAACAGTGGTTCTTAGTCTGAAATTAGTTTTCCAAGTTTTTCTCCTTCATTTAATGTAGTAAACCGAAACTTTGTACACGTCTTTTTACTAACTAGTGCAACCCAAGTATGATTTTGACTGGAACTTTGTACGCATCTTTACACTTCTAGCTTTCTTGACACATAAGATAACCATGACCAAAGTATGGTCTGCTTTTGTTTTGGGGGTCAAAATGTTAAAGGTAAAACTATCATCTAAAGCTTTTCCCGCGCTGCGATTAAATATCTTATGATACTTCCCACATAACATGTCATAGTTTTTAACTTGTTACCCATGACACAGCATGTGCCATGACCTCGACTCAAGGACATATCTCCAGGGTCACTGTGAGTTATGCATCAGAAGTATTCGTTCCATTAGGACAGTTCTATTACATGTATATTGTGTTCTGGTTGAATTGAAATTCTTAGTAATTAACGGAAGGCTTGTGATAAAACTTGAATGAAGAACACAGTGTTCCTTATAAGTGCAAAACTGTTGTGTTTCACCTAGTTGGTCTTAAAGATGCTTGAAAGTAACAAAAAGGTCACCTTCATATAAAATGAAAAACCGAATGAAACAGAATTGTAAGAAAGATGTGTGTTTGGTTTGATTCTGAAATATATATAATACATTAATAGAGAATATTCCGATACTTTCTAGTTTTGTCTTGTGCTCGAGTGAGCATTGTAGGCCCATTTTTGGCCTCTGGTTTGTTTTTAATAAGGTTGCACTTCAAACATATACACTTTAATACATGATTAATTATGTGTTTTGTTTTTATCATTTTGAAAGTCAGAAAAGAGTTGTTAAATGATTTTCCGATTTGCTCGACTTACGCAAGTTTCATGATTTGGTTACCGATTCATGAAGGGGCAGGCTTGGTGTAGTGGTTAAGCGCTTGGCTTGCGGCGCCGACGATCCGGGTTCGATTCCCTGGTTGCGCCACTATGTTTCAGAGGTTGGTTACCTCCTGCTTCCATGTCGCGATATAACTGAAAAATTGTTGTAAGCGACGTAATACACAAATCAACCAACCAACCAACCAACCGATTCATGACTCCTGTCACAGTCAAGAATCGAATAAAAAAGTGAGGATTTAATTGGATTAGAAAAAAAATCTCATGCTTAAAATGTCTGGCAGTAGACATAAAAATAGTATTGAAGATTGAATGATTTTTTTTACATAACCTGAATTATTCATTCATGCCTTTCATCTTTCTATTTAATGAAATATTCGCTTCAATGTTAATGTGTACATTCAGTTTAGTAAGTCTCCCAAACAAAGTGGAATTCATGTTCTTCAAATTTTCCACAGTTACAGTCAGTTGAATGCTTTGTTTACTTTTTTCTTTATATACAGTAAAGCATACCGATGATCGATTCTTGACTTGTCATTAATGTGAAATAATATTTCAATATCCAGAATGACCGATTCTTTAATACTAATATCCTAGTAAAATCTGTATCACCTATGTCTAACATAGACTTCTTATAGATGTGTATTGTAACGGAATCAAATTAGTAGGGTTTCAGTGTTATCCACGAAAAAGTGTAATACCGGCATTTTATCCATGAGAATGTGGTGTAGTAGCGGTGTTTTAATCAATGAGAATGTAATGTAGTTACCGGCATTTCTTCCATGAGAATGTAATGTAATATCGGCATAGTCCATGAGAATGTAATGTAATACCGGCATTTCATCCTTGATTATGGGGTGTAATAGTGGCGCTTTTTTCTGTGAGAATGTAATGTAATACCGGCATTTCTTCCATGAGAATGTGATGTAATATCGGCATAGTCCATGAGAATGCGGTGTAATAGTGGCGCTTTTTATCTATGAGAAAGCAATGTAATACCGGCATTTCTTCCATGAGAATGTGATGTAATATCGGCATAGTCCATGAAAATGTGATGTAATACCGGGATTTTGATCGATGAATATGACTTGAAATATTAATTGTCCGGCCCCTAATATACGCATTAATCCGTTTTATGCCCGTGAGACATTGCCGGGGAAGGGGACATTGAGTGATTGCTTTGTCCTTCCTTCTGTCAGTCTGTTGCTCAGTTGGCTTCCAGATGATAACTAACTTTACTTGCATCATATTCAAACCAAATATGGATATATGGATACTTATTAAAAGGGGAATACGCCTGTACATTTCGGGGGCAGTTTGTCAAAGTTCATGGTCAGTACTGGTAAAAATAGATTGTTCCTTGCCTTCCATCTAAATTAAATTTGTATACATGGATACTTATCAAAAGAGGAAAATGCCTACTGATTTTTGGGCCAACAGGTTACTACTGGTAAAAAAGTTTTTTTTTTTTTGCATCCTGTCAAAACCAAATTTGAACGTCTTGCTTGCTATCAAAAGGGGAAGATATCGAATAGGTCAAAAGTCAGGGTCATTATAGAAAAAAGACTGAATTTATTGGTTTCCAGATGATAAATACATGTACTACATGTCTTATACAATCCATATTTGGATGTATTAAATCGTAGTAAAAGGGGAGGATGTCTGTTGATTTGATGGTCATCAAGGGGGAATTTGAGGGAGTATGTGTATCAAAGCCTTTTAAGCAGGTTTCCAAGTTCCAAGAATTTCCTTAGATGACGAACTTTATTAGAACTTCTACATAAAGACTTACTTTAACCATAAGTATAAACCGTATTCCTGAAAATCAATACACGAAGATATTCTGTCGAAGGGCCTTTACAGCAGGAATCAATGGTTCTATTAGAAAGAGAGAAGTGGAGAGGACTCCCACAGCACCCGGTAATTGTGCGTGATGTTAGTCCTGAAATCAATATGTACCCATTGATCTGGTCGTCTTATATAGCTTAATCAATGACCGCTCGGAGAAAACGGACTGGACCTATTACTTTCCAGTATATGATACCGTAATGAAATCTGTAATCATCGATTTGCCGGAGAGTTACGTACCTAGTGTTTCATTTACACTCTAATATCCATATATTTAGTATTAAATAGACCCAGTCGTGCAACATTACCCGAAATCTATTTAGTTCTAACAAACATAATTTCCCCCATTTTCTTCTCTTATAATGTTTATATTTAACTTTAATTACTACTGTTGATACTACATATATTTTGCCCATAATTCTCATTTTACGTTGCCAGCGCTGATCGCAGAAGTCATGAAAACAGTTCATTAACAATGTGATTACCCACAATGCAAGCTGTGATATTGATCTGAGCTTATCGATTGGCTGGCTTGGCTCACGTCACACTAGATTCATCACAGTTGCTGTGTTTGAATAGAGGCCCTTACTAAGTCGATCCTATTTCGCCCTTAATAACGGCGGGGATTTTACATATTTTTACTGTAGATATGTGAACTTTACATCTTCATCTGTTGTGGACTTAATGTGTAGATTTCTGGTCATTTTAGTGACCGTCTACCATAAAAGACTTGACCGGTAAGTAGAGTTTTCTATTATAAACAAAATGGAGATAGTTTTGCTATTGATTTATAGACTAGAAAGCTTTCTGTTTCGCTTGTATACCAAGACGTAATAAGAGGCTAGCGACAGAGATTTCTCTTGGAGGCATTGATGCATTGGTGCTTTTAGGTTGGCTGAAATATTTAGATGTACTAGAACTAGACCCTCGAGCGGACAGCTAAGTTAAATAACTACTACGTCATAGTGCACATTATCCGGTGGCGTTTATGTGAAACACTCGGACTCTCAGATTGGAGGTCTTTGATGATTTAGAAATGATTATTTATATATATATATATATATATATATATATATATATATATATATATGTATATATATATATATATATATATATATATATATATGCGATAAAATAAGTGTTTAAATTAAAAGAAACCCCGATATTTTAACTTCATTGTACCCTGAACGAAAAGCTCATGAAAGACATGTATAGTGGTATGGAATTAATTGATATCGATAATGTTAGTTTGGATAATTCATTCTTGGGATATATTTAATGTAATTGTGCAGGAAAAGTGTTCATTTTATATACAACATCTGTTTGCGACACTAATGTTAACTTGAAAACTATCAAAACCAAATTGGCAATGCTTATCTTGTCTGTAATACTGTGTTACACTGACGTAAACGTCAGTGGTCCTGGTATGAAACTTAACGTTGCTTTACTCCTGTAATATGTAGTATTGATATGAAAATAATTTTGGCTATACGAAGGTCATTAAGATAGTGTTGGTTTTTGTAGGTAATTAAAATAGTGTTTGCTATACATGTATTGTATACGCCATCAAAATAGTATTGATTATACAAAGGCCATTAAAATATTATTTGCCGAACACAAATTTTGGTCACAACAAATGCCCTATCAAAATCCATGTACAGTAGGTGAAAACTAGTTGTTGCAACCATATTTTATCAAAATTCATGTACATAAATGGAAACCAGTTATGGTGACAACCATTTTCTATCAACATGATCAAAATCATTATACAACGAATAGAGACAGGTATGGTTACAACTATTTCCCATCATATTACATAATTCACGTAAAGTATGCATGTTGCCTTTCTCCCTTTCATATTTTATTCCTCTATATGGGTGAGGACATAATGATCCACGTGTTGGTCCGTCCGCCTGTATGTCCGTTTGTCAAATTTCTATTTTCAGAAAACTAAAGCGGGACGTCAGATTAAATGTTTCAATTTGTTGCAACCAAATTGCAAACTGTGTACGTGTTCTGAATCTCCTGTACCTAAGTTTGATAAAACGTTGTCCGTTTGACCACTAGTTGAACTAACCAGAAGTTAAGGTTTTATAAACTATAACTTACATTTGTTAAGTCGTTCAGTTTGTATAAGATTTTGACTTTTTTTCTGATAACATGTACAATAAATCAATATAAAGCTACTTAATCAAAGTTTTGGAGAATTGATGAATTCCTGATCAGCTTTTCCCATTGACCTTTATAGCGGCAGCTTGATCAATGTATAATACAAAATTTTTATCAGCCAACACACACACAAGTTATATCATAGAAAATAAGGGATTCTTTTTAATCGCTTCGAACTTTGTTAAATGAGAATGGGTCAGATTCGCTCACCATTTGGTTACTGTAAGTACCCATGACCGTATATTGATGGTATTGTGTTTGTTATGAAATAACACCTTATTCTGTGGTCACAAGGTTCAAGGTCACACAATCTGATTAAAACCATATCTTTATTCCGCTTCTCTATTTGTCTCATAGCGGATTTGGACAAATGGAGAAGTGGAATAAAGATATGGTTTTAATCAGAATGAAGGTCACAATCAGATGCTGGGATAAGCAAAGTGCTCACCAAGCAACGAGTGTTAATTGCCTTTATGGTCAAGATGTTTTACTGCACCCAGTTGTGAACAGATAATGGTTACATATCCTTTGTGTAAAGTAATAAACTGTATGGAAATGAATGTCACAAGCATCTCTGGAGTCATGTTTTGTCGATACGATCTAGAATATATCGAATGGTGTTGTCTGTCTGTCTGTAACTCATTCCAAGGAGACTCATCGCTTGTACAACGGAAGACGATACAGATTTAGTAACACCTGAATAATGCAATCATCATCAATGTGTAACTCTAAATATGACGAGCCAATTCTTTCTGTGCGTTTTATGTCCGACGGAATTTCAATACGATGCACTGTGCAGTACCTTCGTCAGCAATGCACTGCTGATATGCAAATAAATGGAAAGAATTCGAAATACGAAATATATTGTAAAACGCCGAAATGTTGATGTAAAATACATTTATGGTTTTGGAAATTTCATTACCTTTGTAGCCATTATCTAGTAAAAAATATATAAATATCCTTGTCGGTTTCGGGTTTACTAGCAGATATACTGTCCTGATGGTGACATGTAACATGCTCGAGGAATATGTATTGCTGTCTATGATAATGTTCCGAATGTCCGTTATCAAATAACAAAGAAATCCTGATGTCCGACGTCAAGAATTAGACAGTGATCAAGTTTCAATATAATGCAAAACTGAACAAATATTTCTGTAGTTTCACGATAAAACAGAAGTGTCCTCTGGACAGACATGCATTGATTACAGATTGATTGATGATATCATTTCGGAATTCACGAAAATAAAATACAATGTCTAACAGTAAAATAATAGCAGAGTAGACTATTATACTGATCGTAATCGTAAGTAGTTGTGGTGAAACTTTTCAGGAATTATCTACTCTTGATATAAAGTAAGAACCTATAGTATTCTGTAATCGAATTGAAAAACTACAAAGGAAAAATCTACCCAATGATACCTGAGAACTTTAGAAATCATGAACGTTGTCTGATTTGACTACCACCTCGAAACTTTTGTAATCCCTTCTCCCATTATTTGATGAAGTTGTGTCGGGATAATCTACCAGTGGCACCTGATACATGACGTACAAAACGTGTGATGGTGTATGTATCGGTATCATGGCAGCCATCTAGAATATCTTAAGATACTCATCATAGAAGTATGATGATACAAGAATATACCACCAAGACACCAGTTTATGTTATGAAAATATGAAGAGGTGATCCAATTTAATACCATAGTATTTTTATAATATATAGTTAGAGATATTAATTTTCTTAATTTTGGTGATATTTCTTTGCGGAGGTATTAATTATTCCAAGACTTGGGTGACATGATTAAGATCCGGCGTCGTCAATAGCACTAAGCAAAGTTATTTGCAGCAGGTCAAACATAGGCATACAGATGCTACGTAGTTGCCACACAATCACACCTATTTAGTTCCATTAATATAACTTCATCTTCGGCATGCATACATGTACATGTATACCCCCCCCCCCCCAAAAAAAAATCAAGACCAATGGAGTTAATGCAGTGCCCCATCGTACGATCCTTGTTTACACTGCTTCTTTGATGCTCTTCTTCACATTGACATAGTATATGAACGATAATCTCAATATGTCAGATATGTCGTCACTTTATATACTGTGTTACTTTAAATATGGTCCACGGATCAAGGTATCAGGTCCTGGGTGGTGTTTGTTTTGTTTTGTTTTTTTTTTTGGCGCAACTCATTTAGATTAAACTTCATATGAATGACATGTTCATGGTGCTTGAGGAATACAAAAATGCAAATAGAGAAAGATGTTACGCAATGCAATATGAAATCTTAAACTGTCATAATCATAGTAATTCATAAAATGTCAAGAAATGCTCTGACGTAATTCAAAATAAATCTCTTGATGGCCGTTTTGAACTTATTAAACTTGTATTTTCCCCCCATTTTCACTATTTTGATGATTCACCATGATGTTACAGTAAAGTTTTTAACATAGTAAAAGGTGTAACCAGTAAATGCATATTAGTCTCTTGCCAGCTATTTATCATTATTATTTTTATTATTATATCCCCCGCAAACGAAGTTTGGGGGGGGAGGGGTATAGAAATCACCTTGTCCGTCTGTCTGTCCGTCCGTCCCAATTTATGTCCGGGCCATATCTTTTTATTTGGTGGATGGATTTAGATAATATTTCACAATATTGTTGCCCATGGCCCAAAGGTGTGTCATGACCATAGGTCAAGGTGATAATAGACACAATAAGAAAAAAATTGTTCAGGCCATAACTTCTCACCCTGTGCACAAATTTCAATAACATTTCAGAGAGTTGTTGCTTTGGATCCAAGAGTGTTTCATGACCTTGAACCGCAGTCATAGGTCAGAGGTCAACGTCACAATAGACACAATTGGTATAACCTTGTCCGGCCAATAAGTTCTTCCCCATGTGCACAGATTTCAATAATATTTCACAGAATTGTTGCTTAGGATCTAAGGGTGTGTCATGGCCTTGAACAAAGGTCATAGGTGAAAGGTCAAGGTCACAATACATTGAATTAGTAAAACCATATTTTCATTGATTATACCTCAAAATGTGTTTGTAAGTTGGACATCCATTACACTTATACCAGTGATGTATATTGGGATAAATTACTGCATGTTTCTACTTTGTTGCCGCGGTTGATATTTGTCCCGTTAGGACTGCTCTAGTTAATGGACATCTCGTGAAAGTAAAATATAATTCCCAAAATATTGAACTTTATACTCAAACTTCCACTTTATATGTTCATCAGATCTTTGTCCTAAGAAAGGACTATATACAATATATAAAGTACCTTATCCCCTGTCTTCTTTAGATGTAGTGTCTAAGCTTTGATAATGATAAACATGGTGTAAACAATCTACAGAATGTATACGGTAAATCTTTATCAAAGCAAAATGTTGAATAGATACAGGAAACTTCTCGAACAAAAATTATAATAAATTGTATAATGCTGTCCAGGGTACATCTCATAATGCCGTCATAGTGTACATACATGCCGCCATAGTGTACATACATGCCGTCATAGTGTACATACATGTCGTAGTATTACTTGTAAGATTCTAATGATACTTGTATGCTGCATTTGGGTCCTTGGAATACCTATTGCCTATATCACATCATCGCCACAGGAGAACGTCGGAAATCGATATTTTAACTTCATACAAAATGGCCAAGTAGAATTATTATACAAATCACGTCTCTGTGGCGTTATAACTATTTGACATATGGCATAAAATACCGTCGCTGCACGAGATGTAGGCAATGTTTATTACTCCTGGTATTCACTCAGATTATATCATCCTACGCTTAAATGGATAATAGCGTTCATTTCAAGGCTATATGACTATGGTGTTTACATGATGGATACAGTAAGTGGTGTGGGAGCATTCTGGTGTTTACATGATGGGGTACAGCTGGTGAGCATTCTGGTGTTTACATGATGGATACAGTAAGTGGTGTGGGAGCATTCTGGTGTTTACATGATGGGGTACAGCTGGTGGTACAGGGGCACTCTGGTGTTTATATGATGGGGTACAGCTGATGGTGTAGGAGCACTCTTGTGTTTACATGATGGGGTACAGCTGATGGTGTAGGAGCACTTTGGTGTTTACATGATGGGGTACAGCTGGTGGTGCAGGGGCACTCTGGTGTTTACATGATGGGGTACAGCTGATGGTGTAGGAGCACTATGGTGTTTACATGATGGGGTACAACTGATGGTACAGCTAATGGTGTAGGAGCACTCTGGTGTTTACATGATGGGGTACAGCTGGTGGTGCAGGGGCACTATGGTGTTTACATGATGAAGTACAACTGTTGGTGTAGGAGCACTATGGTGTTTACATGATGGGGTACAGCTGGTGGTGTAGGAGCAATATGGCGTTTACATGCTGGGGTACAGCTGGTGGTGTAGGAGCACTTTGGTGTTTACATGATGGGGTGCAGCTGGTGGTGTAGAAGCACTTTAAGTTTGATATTTAGTCTTGCCACCTGTGAGATATTCATTAAATAACGACTATCATGCAAATATGTAATGAGAATTTGTAGAGTGTAACATAATATTTAGATAAAGATGATGTATTTTGTAAACAAAAGCACCCTGATTCTGCTACACATACTGATAAGCACCCTGATTCTGCTACACACACTTATACTGATTCTATTACACATATCTACTCTGACCCTGTTATACACACATCCCTGGTCTTTATAGACATAAGCACCCTGATTCTGCTACACATACTTATACTGATCCTATTACACATATCTACAATGATCCTGTTAAACACATATCCCTGGTCTTTATAGACATAAGCACCCTGATTCTGCTACACACACTTATACTGATCCTATTACACATATCTACAATGACCCTGTTATACACACATCCCTGGTCTTTATACACGTAAGCACCCTGATTCTGCTACACACACTTATACTGATTCTATTACACATATCTACTCTGACCCTGTTATACACACATCCCTGGTCTTTATAGACATAAGCACCCTGATTCTGCTACACACACTTCTACTGATTCTATTACACATATCTACTCTGACCCTGTTATACACACATCCCTGGTCTTTATAGACATAAGCACCCTGATTCTGCTACACATACTTATACTGATCCTAGTACACATATCTACTCTGACCCTGTTATACACACATCCCTAGTCTTTATACACGTAAGCACCCTGATTCTGCTACACACACTTATACTGATCCTATTACACATATCTACAATGATCCTGTTAAACACATATCCCTGGTCTTTATACACATAAGCACCCTGATTCTGCTACACATACTTATACTGATTCTATTACACATATCTACTCTGACCCTGTTATACACACATCCCTGGTCTTTATACACGTAAGCACCCTGATTCTGCTACACACACTTATACTGATCCTATTACACATATCTACAATGACCCTGTTATACACACATCCCTGGTCTTCATACACATAAGCACCCTGATTCTGCTACACACACTTATACTGATCCTATTACACATATCTACAATGATCCTGTTAAACACATATCCCTGGTCTTTATAGACATAAGCACCCTGATTCTGCTACACATACTTATACTGATCCTATTACACATATCTACAATGACCCTGTTATACACACATCCCTGGTCTTTATACACGTAAGCACCCTGATTCTGCTACACATACTCATAGTGATCCTATAACAGATACTGTTACAAGTTGCATTTTGTATTGAACTGTATTTCACATGGGAGTGTATACAAATGGGAATATCTTTCAAATAAAAGAGAACACATGCTAACTTTCGTTCTTGTTTGATATTGATAATTAAAGTTTTGTGTTTTGTCATGATTACACTAATGAAATTTCTATATTTTTAGCTCTAAGAAGATATGCCTGTTATAGCCTCAAACGGCGGCGTAATGTTCAGGCGGCTGATGGAGAGTGCCGCCTCGGCCGCCAACGACACTGTGGCAGCCGCCGTGGATGCTGCCACTGGCTCACCTGCAGCAGACGGCACCACTACAAAAGCTACCAACAAAGCGCAACAACTGGCCAATGACCTTCTCAAAAAATTTGAATCATGTAAGTTCGTTTCTTGAATATTTTTGTGTGTCGTCTGCGAATTACAGCGATCACTTTTTCGCTGTGCCTCTCTGTCTTTCACGTCTGTTTTCCCAGGTGACACTTGTCACTTGAAATGTTACTTTCTCAGTTTCTGCTAAAATATTTTACTAGTATTTTGTTGATTAGAGAATGAATAATTTGTAACTTACTATGACACAGCATATATTAATACAGAGGGTACAGCACTGACAATAATGTTGTTCATCGCTACACTGTTTTGTCCGGAATGTGTGTGTGTGTGTGTGTGTGTGTGTGTGTGTGTGTGTTTTAATCATATTCGTAAAATGCATGTTTTTCATTACTTCTGAAAATTTTACCAGTGATTATTATCAAACATCACGTTTCAATCAGGTATCGTCTATTTGAACCTGTCTCATTACCTGTGTATCCTGTTTGATATTTGAACAGGTAGTGAAGAACACCTTAAATGTTAAACAGGATACTTGTACTGCAATGAAGCCAAATTCAAATTCATGCTCAATTTAAACCATTTGAAATGTAATTGGTAAAACTTCCTACAACATGTGTTAATGTATCAATGTGAAGACAGGGCGTTTATACACCATGTCCTTGTTTTTCTCGTGTACACTACCGGGTTCCTTTAGTAACATTCCTTGGGAAAGCGAGAAGAAACCCCGTGACAGTTAAAAAAAAGAAAGAAAAAACCGAGGTCCTCTTTTCACGGTAGGTGTGTCACGTAAAAGATAGCTTACTGCCCCGGGTAGGTCGGTTGCAGATGTATAAATTTCTGTGCAATGTTTCAAGCAGATGCTGTCACCATATACGCGAAGTAATGCAAAGCAATAATCAGTCAACCACTCTGTTTGATTTAAAGATGGTTGGTTGGTTGATTGGTGTTTTACGTCGCTTTCAACAATATTTCAGTTATATCGCGACATGGAAGCAGGAGGTTACGAACCTCTTAAACATAGTGGCGCAACCCGGGAATCGAACCCGGATCGTCGGCGCCGCAAGCCAAGCGCTTAACCATTACACTAAGCCTGCCCCTTTGATTTAAAGAATAAACGATATATTGATGAAATTTAGACACGGAAAAAGAAGAACATGCTGATATCTTTGGTTAATAAGATTATAACAGAAAACGTGCTCATTCATCGTTTAATACCAATGTCAATATACTGGTTACACTCATTGTGCTGGTTATATTCATCGTATAGAGCTACAAGCCTAACAATCGCCTAGAGATGTATCTTCTCTGTTTAAGAACAATTATTAATTATGTATCGGACTAACAATGAACATTAATGATAAATCATCGAGCGCGAACTAACGAAAATTAAGGTCAGTAACTGTCGTAGGCGTCGTATCTCGGTCCTGAAGATTTAGCAAAGCAATACCAGGCAAAGGAATAAGCTTGGCATGCGATTCTTTTTTTATTGATACATGTATAATCTATCTTCATTGTCACTAAAATTCATCCCAAAATTCCCAGCATTTCCTGAGATATGAGGGAATTACAAAATACAGATTTAGCTCACCTCGACAAAGTGGAGAGGAGCTTATGCTACACCCCACGTGTCCGCGTTCCCGTCTGCGACCAGTTAAGTGGTTTGGATAACTCAGTATTGAAGAAAGTAAAAGTGCTACTACAGTTACCAAACTTGCACCATAGGTTCATCATGGGATGCTGACCTAGGTACATTCATCTGATGATGAATCTGGCCTTGATTTTTTGACTAGGTTCAAGATTACAATGTTCTATAGAACTTCCTACTATTTTTTTTTTTGTTGTTTGACAAATACATTATCGAGGTAAGCGTGGTAATCTTTGATTATACAATGTTTTGAAAATAGTTCGGACCTGGGGCACGCTTTCTGTATGAAGGATGCAATAGGCAAATTTTTTACCTTAAGTCGCAAATGAAAAGTCCGTAACTATTTCTTGTTTAAGCAAAACTACAACTCGCTTTACTCAGTTGAAGCACAGTAAATTCCCTTGCTTACTTTTTGCTCAGACCTCAAAGCCTGGGTCCGGCGCCATAAACTGAGAAAATACTGAAGTCAGTTATTTCATTGTAATATAGTCCTTTATCAAACGTTCAAATGAATTGTCATGCAGATTGGTTAAGTTCTATTTATCGATAAGATAAAGCTCAATAACATCCAAATCCCAGTTTTTAATTCATTGTTGAACAGAAGAATTTGAAATAATGACTTAAGTATTGTCTTAGTTTATGGCGCCGGACCCAGGTTTGCTGCGCGCACGAGAGAGTTAATGGCCTCAGACTAAAATTGAGAAGAGATATCACAGGAGACCGTAAGACCTGTGTATAGACCCGTTGAATATATGCTAGTTTCATTTATGGTATCGAACAATTGATCATGTGCTTGTTAATTTCATTGTATGGAACCATTGTTCTGGTACCAGATACAGTTATTATAGAGCCATTTTATTACATTCATCGTAAAGAGCCTTTGTTCTTGCGCTGGTTACGTTCATTGCATAGGACATATTCTTTGTGCTGGTTACGTTCATCGTGTAGAAGCATTGTCCACGCACTGGTTATTTGTCGTGTAGAACGTCTTGGTTACATTCATCATATTGAACCATTGCTAATGTGCTAGACTGCAGTAGTTCATTCATCGTATAACACCATTGGTGATGTGTTGGTTACATTCATCGTATAGAACCATTTGAACCATTGCTTACGTACTGCTTACATTCATCGTATAGAACCATTGCTGACGTATTGTTTACATTCATAGTATAGAGCCACTGTTGACGTATTGTTTACATTCATCGTATAGAACCACTGTTGACGTCCTGGTTACATTTATCGTATAGAACCGTTGCTGACGCAATGGTTACATTCATCGTATAGAACCATTGCCGACGTTCTGGTTACATTCATGTATAGAACCATTGCTGACATACTGGTTACATTCATCGTAAAGAACCATTGCTCCTGTGCTGTTAACATGCATCGTTTAGAACCATTGCTCACACAGATCCGTCGGAACGAAATTCATATGGGGTGTGAATTTGAAAAAATAAATGAGAAAGAAAAACACTTAGGCTTTTGTGTGTATACAGTATGGCCGTACTTCAGATCTCGCAGAACGGGATTTTGTGACATTTAGCAGCTGACACATTTTTTAAACAAAAACACGAGGCAACCTCGAATCCGGCTTCTTTGCTATTCGTCACGAATGCAAAGTGGCGTTCGGCGAGATTGACGTCATACACAAATGGCGAGGTGGAGAATCTTGCTGTGTTTTCAGATAAAACGGTTGATAGCAGAAGTTATAGATCTCATTTGGAAAAGATTCACTATGATCGGCGAAATTAAATGTACATTTATTGGATTATATGTTGCAACTTCGCTGTGCAAACGTATATTTATCGCCAGAGGCTTGTACATCCCGATACCGGCTGGTATCGGTAAAATTCCAACTTTTGATGAAAAAAGTCTCTCTGACCCTCTCCCACAAACCGCCGATATCAAAAGTGGGAGAAGGGCAGAGAATCTCGGACTAGCACATGTGCTGGCATCGTATAGGTCCATTGCTCATGTTGGTTATATTCATCGTATGGGACCATTACTCATGTGCTGGTTACTTACTTCGTATAGAACATTGCTCACATGCTGATTAAATTCATAGTTTAGAATCATTGCTCATACATGTGCTGGTTGCATTCATCCTATAGAACCATTGCTCATATCTTGATTAAATTGATCGCTTGGAACCATTGGTCATGCGATGAATGTATTCATCATATAGAACTATTGCTCATGTGTTGGTTATGTTTATCGTTTGAAGCCATTGTCCTTTTGATGAATGCTTTCATCATATAGAACCATTTTTCATGTGTTGGATACATTCATCGTATTGAGCCATTGACTATTTGCTGGTTGCATTCATTGTGTGTATGTTCATTTCTAAGTGCGATTGTCGTACGTAACATGATGTCAATGAGATCTGCAATGAAAAGCCGTATGCTTCCATTACAGCTAATTATGACGTGATATGATAATCATATGATATTCAGCATACACGAGACATCTATAATAATATTTGCCATAGATCAATTGATGTGCTAATGACGTCACACGAAGCATTTATTTATCCTATTTCTGTCAAGTTTAACCTTTCAAACAATCTGATATTTTGGTGACATCATCGTGGCTTTTGAACAAATACAATTTGTAGATCACATATGTTAATGGCGTGTTATTGTACATCATATGTTGTGTTTTAGAATGGAAAATTTAGATAACTATAATTGATACTTATGTCTACTAAGCAAGTCTGTGTAAGATTTGATATTTTATACACTCTGAAACTCTTGTCCGCCATTTTTTCATACACTTTTTACATTCTGTATTGCCGTGATAGATTTAATCAAAACGTAGCAAATGAAGTTCAAGATGAGGAGTAGTTTTATTCGTGTACTGATAATTATCCTATGTTATGGACCGTGACCTATAGACATTGTAAACTAGCTATATTTTAAGGTCTTTCCAAAAACTCCAAGTTGTTTTTGAAAGTTCATAAAATTGTCTTTAGTATGATGAAACCACAACGTCTTTAAAAGGAAATAATGAACAAGGAATCATAAATCTGCCGTCTATATGTTGGTCATTAATGATCTACAGTGCGTTAAGCAATAAGAATGACAAAGTTCATTGTGTGAAACCCACGGAATAGATCGTAACTCACATGGTACGCTCTACACCCCCTCCCTGGGGTTTCACACGATGGACAGTTTCTTCTCTTCCCTTTCCTCATCATCTTTAATGAATTTAATTTAGTGTTCCAGTTATCAGTTTTTATCATTTTACAAATGTGATGTAAAGGGTGTGCTAGGCTTTAAGTATAATTTCAATCAAGTTGTAATGTTATTTTATAATATATTATTTAACACATATTAGCAGTCTAATGTGATGTCTACTAAGTCAAATTTCAATTGATAATTTCAATGCATATTGTTTACCTCGGCGGGACGAAAGTCCAGAGTTAATGTATGAAGTTACCGTAGACGTCGGATAGCATAGGCAGCAAGGTTAAAGTTTGACTTTTTTCGTAATAAGCATAGGTCCTCTATGATATAAAGAAAATTGTATTTAGTATGCGCAGATCTTTTAATTGGCACAGTGTTCTACCTTCTGAGGGTGACCTTGGCCTTAGAGTAAATGAAATTATTTAAAAAAAAATTAACCTCAGTCATATTTATTGAATTCTAATTGATGCTTTCATATGCTTGAACTCTGGGCCTATTTTCAAAAAAAAAAACTTAACCTTGGTCATGATTTTTAAGTAATGATAGATATGGATTCATATATATGTTGTATATTCTTTGTAATTAGAACTATTAATTGATACCATACTTCCGTTCTAACTGACTTTGGTCTTAAAGCCAATTTTCAAACCTTAAACTTGTGCTATATCTTTTGAATAGTAAGAAAGAGGATTTTCGTATGTAATTTGTATATTTGTCATGGCTGAAGTGTTTGATTGATACCATATTTTGTTAATGTGATTTTGGCCTTGACCTTAGGGCCAATTTTCAAAAACTAACCTGGGCCTTATCTCTTACACAAGGCTTTAATGTTCTTGTATATTTCTTGTGACTAGAGTTTCTGATTGAGACAATATTTTTTACATTGTTACCTTGACCTTGACAGAAAATTTTAATTTCAAATATTCTGCCTCTGCATTTTTCCTGTAATAAAAGGGCACATTTATTTAGTTTGTGTATTTTTATGACTAGATTACACAAGAGCTGTTATCGCCTTGACTGAAGACCATAATTACATTAAGTTCAGTTATAAGTCTATAACCAAATTTGTTGTGTGACTTGCCTGTCATGGGGATATTTGTTATGTTAGGATAGTTTTAGTTTTATTTATCATTACTTCATGATTACAATGCACATTAGTAATGCTTTTAGTACCCAGGTTTTTATATTATATTTTCAGTACCATGGTGGGCTATACTCAGCATTGTTGTAGGAACATTGTTGTTTTTATTCTGCTGTTGTTACTGCATGTGCAAGAGATGCTGCAAGAAACGTAAAAAGAAAGATGTTAAAAAAGGACTCAAAAATGCTGTGAACTTGAAAGATGTTGTGTCCATAGGATCATCCTTGAAAAAAGAAAAGGTGTGTGATACATAAATAGGAATATTATTTAGGAAATAATGTTACAAAATTTTTATAAGCAATTCATCTTTAAAACCAAGTATTATTTCATTTTCATGACTCAAGTGACGTAAAGTCTGACTTTTCAGTATCAGAAATGTCTAAAACATAAAATCTAAGTCATAGAATAGATAAAATAATGCATATGAGATACATGCATAACAGTTTAATACAGATTTTTTGTCACACATTTCAAGTGTAAAAGCTGAAGTACAATTGTTTGTATTGTAAATAATTATTTCAAACTTCTTCATTTAGATTCAACCAGATCTAGAGGAGTTGGAAGGTGCAATGGAAGATAATGAAGACAATGAAAGTACAAAGTCAGAGGTCAAATTGGGAAAATTACAATTCCAGCTGGATTATGAATTTCAGAAAGGGGAGGTAATAAAATCAAGCAGAAAATGCATTATGTTTATATGATACTGGTTGATTAAGAAAGGTATTTATAGTAACACTAAAAAATGAAAAGTGTGGCATTATTGTGACAGTGCAAGCTTAATTGTACAGTAACAGATAATATCTTGAGAAATTGTTCAGATGTAATGGACATGTCCTCATTAAGCCATAAATCATTTCTGTACCAACATCATCAGGTTTGGTAGGGAAAATCAATACAGATATAGCAGGCCTGGCCAGACTTTATTGACACTTAGCATGCAAGTTTCATTCTCCAGCAGCAAGTTTGTTTTATACCCAACTGAGCAGACTGTGGAAGCTATAACAGCCCTTCTTGCAATTAAGGATAAGACTTCCTATAATTAAGGATAAGTCTTCCTATAATTAAGGACCATGCTAATGGAAGTGCTATGCCTAAATGTAGGTTACTTTTTGTCAATGTGTAATTTAATTATCTGTTGACAGGAAATTAACCACATAAGATGAAAGTTAATAGAGATGTTGTTTTCTCGCCTGATTGCATACATTTGCTTATGTCAGACCATTTTCAAGTTTGTGTGATAAATTCTTCTATCAAAACTGAGAAGACAGACATGATATTATTGAGGTTTTTTTGTATGGGATTTTTAGCTCATTTCAGCTGTTGGTTATAGTCATAGCAATGTATCTGTAGTCTGTCTGTCTGTCTGTTGTCAATTAACTTTTAAAGTTTAAGCTTCTTCTTTAGAACCGCTAACAAGATTTTTATGTGACATAATAAGTATGAAATAATCAAGGTACCCTTCAAGTATTATTGTTTCTCATCTAGATCTATCTAGGGATGGATCCAGGTTGGGGAACATAGGTCCCTGAGGGACAAATTCTAAAGATGGACTGCATAAATCCACAAACCAATTGCATTAGAATGATTTAGAAAAATCTCTTAAGAAGTGTTCTGGTTTTTGGTTCCATTCTTAAATCAAACTTTTGACATCTTTCCAGGCTTAGTATTTTTACACAATTTCAAGTATTTTCTTTGAATTTCTGATTGTAGATTATGATGCATAAATTTTGTGTTTATGATTTTAGGGAAATACATATTAATATAAACAATTAGAATGCATAAGAAGAATTAAAGCATTTTTAAAATGTTTTGTTAGGGAAAAGGAAGGGGGTCACTTTATTATCCCCTTGCAACAGCGTTGGAGGGCATATAGTAATGCGGCCATTCGTGTGTAGTTGGGTTAGTGGGTAGGTATGTGCGTGTGTATGTGCTTGAGTCCATGACATGTGGGCACAATACACACTACAGTTTCTGCCTGATCACTTTCAAACTTCACATCTTACTTATTAATGATGAGAGGAAGAACCCTATTGATTTTGTGTCATGGGTCAAAGGTCAAGATCAACATTGGCAAACTGTGTGTGAAACCTTGTGGGTGCAATACAGACCACAGTTTTTGCCTGATCACTTTAAATCTTCGCATGTCAGTTTTTGATGATAATAGGAGAAACCCTATCGATATTGGGTTGGGGGGGTTGGGGGGGATGAAAGGTCAAGGTCAACATTGGCATACTACAGTTTTTGCCTGATCACTTTCAAACTTCACATGTTACTTGTTCAGTTGTTGATGATGAGAGGAAGAACCCTATTGATTTCTGGTCATGGGGTCAAAAAATCAAGTTCAACATTGGCAAACTGTCTGAAAACTTGTGGGTACGATATGAACTGTAGTTTTTGCCCAATCACTTAATAACTTTGCATGTCGTTGTTAATGATAAGAGGAGGAACCCTATCGATTTTGCATCACAGGGTCAAAGGTCAAGGTCAGCATTGGTAAACTGTCTTAGAAACCTTGTTGGCACGATACACACTACAGTTTTAATCCAATCACTTTTAAATGTTGCATATCAGTAGTTGATGATGAGAGGAGAAACCCTATCCATTTTTGGTCATGAGGTCAATTAGGTTCATCAGATCCGAATGGTCCCATTGTGAGAGAATACCCACTTTTTGGAGCCCTTTTAATATTAAGCTCTGACAAACCTCTTCAAAATTAATGGAGAGATTCTGATAAAACTTGGCATGAATGAAGTGCTAATGGCCCCCTACAAATATTGAAGTCTCAATCAGATTTTCTAGTGGTAGATATGGGGAAGGCAGCAGGTCTCAGAGGGTACCCTTCCCTAAGCAGTATGGATATTTTGGTTGCATTCTCTAATAAATTTCTTGTAATGGACTTGATATGAAGAAAAATAAACCACTGAATACCAATTAATCTCTACAAATTAGTGTTTTTATTTAAATCTCTCAACAGATGATGCCACCATAGACAAAAGTATATCCAAGAGGATACCCTACTTTAAAAAAAAAATCTTCTTCATCAAAAGTGATGCATTGATTTACAGGGTTTTCAATAAGAATTATTTGAGGAGGTGATTTAGAAATACTAAAGGTTAGGTGTTCAAACACCTCTGAAGACAAATATTTTTTTATTTCATATTACACCAGGTATTAAGTGTTTTTCAGCACTCAGTAAGTCATATTAGAAAAAAGAAACTGATTTGGTCCTTTTTCACACATTTTTGTATCATTTTCTTGATTAATCATAGATAAGCCACAAAGCATTTATTTTCCAACATTTATAAGAAAATATTTATTTGAAGATTTATTTTAAAATTTCATGTCAAAATTTATTTATTCATTTATTTTGATGTTTTCTCTGATTTTGATACAGAACAGTTCTGGCATTCTGAATAGAAATAATTAAAACCCTGCTATTAGCAAATTTTTATGCCCCCAGATTGATAGATCGGGGGCATTTTGTTTTTATCCTGTCTGTTTGTTTGTTTGTCTGTCTGTTGTCATCTTTAACGTTGTCTGTAACTTTTGAACCTTGAAGGATAGAGACTTCATATTTGACATGCATACTCGACTAATGAAGCCCTTTCAAATGACACCACAATGATTTTTTGACCTTGACAATGACCTTCACACTAAAAATAACTTTTTGGACTTTGGTGCCGCCAGGGGCAATAGTGTTTCACAAACACATCTTGTTCTTAGTTCATTTTACACCAAAACAAGATTTTAGATATTATTTATGGTAAAAAATTCTCACTTTATCTGTTTTACACAATTTTGAATCATTGCCTTGATTTATTCAATGTAGAGAAGCAAGTTTACAGTTTTTTGTTAGTTGTCAAGAACACAATAGGCAAGGGAATATAAGTATCTGTGAATTTTTTCAAGGAGTCGGTTGTGAATGTGCAAATTGTGCTCAGATGAGCAATGGATGCCCCCTTTTACCTCTTGTTTGACATCTTTGTCATTTTGGGGATTTTTTTGTCAATTTCAGGTTCTTTCTTTGATTTTGTTTTAGACTGCTTATATTGCATTTATTTCTGTCTATTTTATCAGATATTAGGGAAATTATGTTACCAGTATGTCATTATGGAGGATTTGAATAAAAAAATATTTTCTAGATTTGAATATTACAAACAAAAAATGAGAAGAAATTGGGTTTTGTGTCAAAGGGTTTAGCTGAGCAGTATTTGCTGATTTGGACCTGTTGTTTTCTATTATCTTAATCTTGCATTTCCTTGGTGTGGCATAACTAAACTTTTTCACGTTAAAACTATTTTCAATGTTACAGAAACTTATTTGATTGTAAAATGATAAAGAAAACCACATACATTATTGTTTGTTGTGTTAAAGTGTAAATACTATATTTTTTAATTTTGTGATGGCATAAGTAACTGCTGTATGCATACAGTTGTTTTTGAGTTTTCTCTTTCATAAATAATTCAAGTGGGTAATTATTAAGAAGTAATTGACTTACAATATTTCCTTGTACACTTGCAACCTCAAAATATATGAAGAAGTATGTGTAAGTAAATATAATTTACATATAGATGTACCTATCAAATCTAATCAAACAGTAAAGATACAGGTTTGTACTGAGATCTCTATTGTGATAAAGTATAAAAGTGTCTCCATGATGGACCCTCGATTCTAGTAGCTTGATTGCATCATCTATTGGACCTTTTTATTATACAATTATTTCACATTTGAGCAGGTATTTTATGTCAAACCATTGTGACGTCAACAAGTTCTATGGAATCCGGTGTAAAATTATGGGAAATGATAAAGAAACTGTATGGCATCACAAGGGTTTGATGTTAGATACTTGTTCATATGGGATAGAACTCTGTATAACGAAAGTCCCATTAAATAAGACAGGTGTTACTCTCAGTGAGGTGCCTAGGGGCATTATAAAGTGCATTATTTTTTGTATCCTGCAAAGTTCGTCAAAAACAGATAAATTTTATATGAAAAATAAGTAAACATACTATAAAACTGTCAAATTTGTCAATTCCAGCATTTTTCATGAAAGTTCACAAAGTGGGGGTCAAAGTAGAGTTAAATTCCCTCCAAAGTTTGCTACTTTCCCTCTCTATTTGTGTTTGGTAATAAGTACTGAGTATGTACATATATTCCTCCAGGAATTAAAAGTGCAGGATATGATATACATTGTATTAGTTGTGTATCTCATTTGTATAGTATAGAATTTTTATTGCGCTGATGATGTCATGTTTCGGGAATATCCATACTCCTCCCATTTTGGGATGATAAAGATTAAGGTTATTGGAATATTATCAGAAAAAAGGCAACATTCATTTTAGCTAGAATGAAATACAGAGATAATAAATGCAGCCAGGTTATGAGAAAGAGTTCTCTGATGCAGTTCAAACTTTATCAGATGATGAAATGACTGTAAAGATTAAGGCTATAAAGTGTTACCTTTCTTTTCAGTTGTCAGTTGGTGTGATTCAGGCGGCAGATTTACCGGGAATGGACATGTCTGGTACTTCGGACCCCTATGTGAAAGTATATCTCCTACCAGACAAGAAGAAGAAGTACGAGACAAAGGTTCATAGGAAGACACTTAATCCAGTATTCAATGAAACTTTTACATTCAAGGTAAGCATGCTAACATACTGCTGTAGGTATTTTAGTCTTTATAATATAAATGGTATTGGAGTTTGTGGTGTCATCAGTGATTTATCGTTATCATGCACTAATTGTTGTTAGTGCCGTAGTCATGTAACACCAATTACTTTGGTATTTTACATTATCAAGGACTAAATCCAGTGGTGTTCTTAGTGGTAAGGATGAGTCAGCTCTATCAAAATTAAAATGGATCATGATTAAAAATGAAGAAAAAAATTAATAGTTGTATGAAATAAAGTAAGCAAATAGAAAAAATATTTGCTAAATACAATTGAATCCTTACAACTTTGAACATTTCATATTCTTAGAGTGCAGCTTATATGTAGAATTCTTAGCATAAATACTCTATAAGTTAGATTTACATTATATATCTTCAAAATTTAATGCTCTGCTCTAAAAAGATTTTTTCTGTGCAGAATGTGCCGTTTGCAGAAATTGCCACAAAGACTTTGGTGTTTGCAGTTTATGATTTTGACCGATTTTCCAAACATGATCAAATAGGCCAGGTTAAGATCCCACTGAACACAGTAGATCTTTGTCAGGTGGTTGAGGAATGGCGAGATTTAATTAGCCCAGACAATGATGCAGAAAAGGTAAATATTATAACCTTTTCCTTAAGTCATTGCTGAAATTTCATTTCAGATATGTTTTATTCCCTAATCTAGTCAGAGGGACTTTAGATTTCCTTTCAGTCTGTCTGTCCATCTGTTTATCTGTCACTCAGTCAGATCAAAATTTAATGTCAACAAAGAAAAGCAAACATTAGGTACACAGACTGAAACAAATTTGAAAATCCCTCTGTGTTAGTTCTGGTAAAGTACTGATCAAGTATCAAGTTTGGTCACATTTTAAGAGCAGGACTCAGTATTTGTAGAATTTTGTCTCTGGAAATGCAACAATTTGGCTTTTCACCTTTTTCTGTGATACAATTTAATATTTGAATGAAATTTGGTATACTATATGATTTTGTTGTAGTTATATGAAGATTAACTTTGAGTTGTGTGATGGTAATCATACTTCTGGCTGAAATTTGCTTAGACTATTAGGGACATGAATTTCTTCAGCAAGACTTTCAAAATGTAGTTTGACTCTCTGCTGAGAGTAGTCTACAAAAATGACAATATAAAATATAGATGCATAATGAAATTCATGCATATATGCAAAACATCTGTTTATTACAATACATGTACTAATACTGTGGTTACTTGATCTTGTTGAAATTGCCTAACTTTAAGACTTAAAAAGGCTATTCTTAACTTTAGGAAAACAAGCTTGGTGACATTTGTTTTTCTCTGCGATATGTACCCACAGCTGGAAAATTAACGGTTGTAATTCTGGAAGCCAAAAACCTCAAAAAGATGGATGTTGGTGGATTATCAGGTAAAACGACAATGCATCAGTTCTGCTTTTTTGGGGGCAACAGTTTAAAAAGTTGTAGTATACATTTCTAGGCAAATAGCTTGAAATTTCTCTTTATGCTCTAGCAGTTTCAATGAAAAAAAAATTCTGTTTAGTGATGAATAATGAGGTTGTTTACGAGGTGTATCAATGCAAAATATCAGCTGACTGGAATTAGTTATTTAATTGCCCTGATAAGTTCAATAGTCATTCTATAACTTTGGCTTAGATCATTGTTTATTCAACAATGATTAACTTGTACTGAATATTCCCACATATACATGGCTATAGTAAAACATAAAGTTTATTTCAAATACATATTTTTTTTTCAACACGATTAAGGGATTTTGTTTTGGTGTCCTATTCATTATACATGTACATTTGTATTATGATAAGTCATTCTATTCATTCATATCTTTGTTTCATCTTGAATCTAATTGAAGATGGAAATCACTAAACAATATCATTGTTTTCAGGAAGTGGCAGTGGTATATGTTTCATGTTCTGTGTTACATGATGACTTGGTTTTATATCATAAGACTGTTCTAACATTGTTATATATTTATTGTTTTATATTCTTTTTCAGCAGATTATACTTGATATAATGTGAATTCTGTTATGAAGTTCAAGTTTATGCAGCTTGTGTGATTGAAAATGCTAGACTTTCATTGCTATAAATTGTATGACTGAAAGCTTAATATTTAACTTCATGTAGTCTTATATTGAAGATAAGTTAATCACAGTGAAGAATCCATTATAAATTTACATCATTTGTATCAGTTTTTGCAAAATGCACAAAGAATATAAATTATTACAAATCACTCTCAGTATGACTCACAATTCAGCTGAAAAAATTGTTCATATTTTTCTTTTTTTTCTGTTTGTGAAATAAATGGGTTGACTTTATCTTTTACAACAGATCCTTATGTGAAAATAGCCCTCATGCAGGGCAGTAAGCGACTGAAGAAAAAGAAAACCACTATTAAGAAAAATACTTTGAACCCTTACTTCAATGAGTCATTCTCATTTGAAGTGCCATTTGAACAAGTTCAGGTATATAAATGTATAATCACTGGGAGTTTGCTTTAAGGTTTCCACTTTTCCACAGTTTTGGCATATACTGGTTGATGTGGGCAGCTTATCTCTGTAAAGAACAAAATCAACTAAAATATTAAAAAAAAAATGATAGATAATAATGTAATAAATAAAATTGGAAGTTGAAGTTTATTTTTAATAAGACAGTCATAGTCAAATGCATGAATTGACTATGAAAATAAGTCTGTGATACTTGATAAAAAATTGAAAAGTCAGAAAACTGATGAATAAGCTGTCCATGGGAACCTTTGCATGTTTACCAAAAGGTGACTGATATTATTTATAATTTGATATTTTTGTTTCCAGATGAGTTATACGATATTTACTACAATATTTTGCTTCTTTATCTACTTCTCCCTAGATCCTTATGTTAAGATTTCTATGATGTTAAACGGAAAGCGAGTGAAGAAGAAGAAAACCACCATTAAGAAGTGCACTCTCAATCCATACTATAATGAATCCTTCACTTTTGAAGTTCCTTTTGAGCAAATTCAGGTATATGACGGAGGCGTAAACTGTTGCCAGCACTACCCTTGTAGTATATAACATAGCTAACCCCATCCTTCAGTAGCGTGCTAACACTTGTCCATATGTATCTAGTGTAGTGAACACATATACCTAGTGTACGGTGTTGCTCTGTATTTGCAAGCCATACATACTCCTTGTTACCTAGTGATTTACTCCCTGCCTTGTACCCTGTGCTAATGTGACATCAATAACTAATGACTAATTATAGATTCAATCGATTGTTAACAACTTACTAGATAGCAAGACTAATAGATAAGCTAGGAATATGGTCAATTTGCAAGGAAAATTTAATTATGATGTTATATCTATAAATTTCTTTCCCAAAAATTCCACATATATTTAGCACACATATTTTTCATTGGTAAAAATCACCTTAAAATATTTTTCAGGAACAGTAAAATGAGCAATTATGAATTTCTTTAACCAATCTTATTGTTCCTTTGCACACTCTGTTTGCACTCTCTGATTACCTGCATTTTTTATTTAAGAAAAAATATTTCTTAGAAGAATTTGAAGGTAAAAAATATACCGGTACTTACTTAGTGACATTATTAATAAAACCCTATTAGAAAGATGGCAATCAGCTCTCATGTTCAATAACTATCAGTATGAGGGAGATAACTCTAACTGAAAGAAAGATTAAGAAGTAATGTTACTGTAATCAATTTCTGTTATTCATATTGTCATGGGATATCTGTAGTTTATTGTGGAATGTCTTTATTACAACAACATCATGCAAAATTATTAGATATTAAAGGAAAGATATCTCTTGACAATAACTGAAGGTTTGTACTTAAAATCCATTAACCACATTTTGTTAATTTACTTACAAGGGTTATTTAATTTTCATGGTGGCAGTCAAATGAAGTAAATAATGGTAGCATGAAAAAAAACCCTTTCTTTGTCTGTTACACTGACACTCAGTTTGATTAAATTCTTCCATCTTTCGTCAGGTACACACCTGAGGTCAAGCTCCCCTTTATCTGTTATGTACACTAGCACTCATGGAGATAAAAATTCCTCCTGACACTCACTGGGATCAGACTTCCTTCTCGTTTGTCAGGTACACTGGCACTCAATGGGTTCAAACTCCCTCTCCTTTGTCAGATACATTGGCATTTACTGGGATCAGGTACACTGGCTATCAGAGACATCAGACTTCCCTCCTTCATTGTTAAGTACACTGGCCACCTCAACTCTCCCTTATCTGCTACATGTATGTACACTGGCAGTCACTGGGATAAAAATTGCTCCTCATTTGTCAGGTACAATGGCACTCACTTTGATCAAACTCCCTCCTTGTGTATTATATACACTGGCCTTTATTTGGATCATATTCACTTCATGTTTGTCAAGTACTCTGGCACTACCTGAAATCAAACTCCTTCCTTCAATGTCAAGTACACTGACACTCACTGGAATCAAACTCCCTTGTTTTTTGTCGGGTATACTGGCACTCAGTTTGATCAAACTCTCTCCTTTGTTGTCAGGTACACTAATATTTAGTGAAATCAAACTCCCACCTCCTTTGTCAGGTACACTGGCACTCACTTGGGTCAGACTCCTTCCTTCTTTGTAAGGTACACTGGACCTAACTGGGATCAAACTCCTTTCTACTTTTTCAGGTGCACTGACACTGACTGGGATCAAACTCCCACCTGCTTTGTTGGGTACACTGGCACTCAGTTTAATCAAACTCCCTCCTTGATTTGTCTTCTACACTGGCACTCACTTGGACCTAATTTACTCCTCCTTTGTCAGGTACAATGGTATTTACTGGGATCAAACTCCTTCCTTCTATGTAAAGTACACTGGCACTTGGATCATACTCGCTCCATGTTTGTCAAGTCCTCTGGTTCTCCCTGTAAAACTCCTTCCTCATATGTCAAGTACACTGACACGCTCTAGGATGAAACTCCCTCCTTATTAGTCATATACACTAGCACTCACTTTTACCAAACTGCCTCCTCCTTTGTAAGGTACAATGACACTCACTGGGATCAAACTCCTTCCTTGTCTGTTAGGTACATTGGCACTTACTTGGATCAATTCCCTTTTTCTTTGTATACTGGCACTCAGTTTAATCAAACTTTCTCCTTTATTGTCAGGTACACTAATACAGTGTATTTTGCACCTCTGCTGTATCCCACTTGTAATTCACTTGATGAATATGTAGAAATTTTGAAACATTTTGAGAAGGGAAAGTTAAAATGAATAAACATTACTTCTTTATTCATTGTTGGAGTTTGTTTTTAAGCCGTTGTTTTCTCAGTCCTCAACCATTGTTGTATGTCTATAACATTTAAAATGTAATGTAATTAAATACTCTTTCTATTAATGAATACAGATTTGACTTGGTATAAACAGAGACATCCATACTATACTTGTTTGATATACATGTATCTCCCTTCATGGTCTTCATTGTAGCATCTATAGAAGCTTATGCATGACCCTTCTTTTTTAATTTGCACGCTTTCATTAGTTTGCTTATTGTTGTTTTCCAGTGTGCACCACATTAATGTTGTGAAAAGAATGAAAAAGTGCTGGAGTATAGAATTAAATGTGCAATATGACATACCAATAGTTCTGGTCACCTAAAATGTAGTGAAGTAGAGAGTATGTAGGATTTTCAAACTCCCTACTTAAAGTTACTAGTTCAAAGTTTCTTACAGAAAATTACTCTTTCAAATTTACAATTTCTGTCATAATTTCCTATATAGGAACAGTGCATCCTATGGCAAGTTATATCTGGAAATCTTGTTAATGACATGATTATCTGTTTTCTATTCAAACTCCGTTTACCTATAAAATCTGTTGGTGGGTACTGGAGAGATTACAGTATGTAGTTATTGAAGTATAATGAAGCTATTATACATTGCTCCCTATAGGCCAAACAAATTTAAAAAGAACAAAGACATATTTTAAATTGTAATATAATGGGTGATATAAATGTTGTAGTGATTTCTATAGGGGTGGTTGAGCAAAAGAAATAGATGGTTAATTAAATGCATATACATGTACCTTTTCTGTATTAAATGCATTTTTTATTTTTTTAATTGAATTAAATTGATTTACATTTTATTTTTCAATAACAACAGAAGGTTCAACTGTACATCACGGTTGTTGATTATGACCGCATTGGAACCTCTGAACCAATTGGTCGTGTTATATTGGGCTGTAACTCTAGCGGCACAGAGCTCCGACACTGGAGTGACATGTTGGCTAACCCTAGAAGACCCATTGCACAGTGGCACACTCTTCAGGAGGTTCCAGAGAAGAGCTAAGAGGGATAACCCACAAAAGATAACTTAGAAATGGTGTTTGGTTCTCATCCTGTCTTACATATTATCTTAGAATCAGGCAAACTGTAGAGTTTTTTCAATGGTCTTGTATAGTTTGTTGACCATTCTGAGTTTCACGTGATAGAGATATGTGAAAAGAGTGTTCCTTTTCATGTCGTATATAGTAATTATTCAAGTAATGTTTTGGTATATTGAAACTTAAAAAATTTTGTATAGGCAATGAACTTTAATCATCAGAAATACGCAGCTTCTATCTTCCTTGTGAAAAATTTGTAAATTGTGTGATGAAACTCCTTGTTTACATCCTTTGTACTTAAGAACAATTTACACTTGTGAAGTCCATTACAATGCAATATTGCCTATTTTTGTAATGCTGATGATATGTACTGAAAATGTACATTTAATGTATTGAAACATTTTTCATAATTCACAATAAGTATTTGTTTCTTATAAATTATTGAATCATATATTCAGTATGAATATGAAGTGACAAGCCAATTAGAATCTCAATATTTACTATTTCTCTTTCTTTACCAACATGTTGCATATATTTCATGAATTGTTATGTGATAGTTCTTGTTGATGCCTGTTTTTGTATGCCATTTTTAATTGAGTTAGTACTCAGGGTTGGGTAAGGCGATACACTCACCAATACTATAAGGTGAGCTCAGAAATACTTCAGACCAGGGACGGCTTTCAGTGTCAGCGTGAAGAGAGACTTTATGATTTGACCAGTTACAAAAGGAAAGCTGTCCAGTATTCTGATCAAGTTATTTACATGGAGAGAGCTTCTTTATCATTGGATATCTGTAGGAGTAGTTGTATTAATTTCAACTTGCATATTTTAATTCTGCATTCCTTCAGAGTTTAAATTTCTTAATACAAATGATGTGTTAGAAGATTGTGTGTATAGATGTTCTGAAAATTAGTGGAGATCCTCATCTAATCAGATGCTGTCTGGCACCCGCACTTTATGATTGATTTGTCACATTATATCTGTGACTGATTTAGAAAGTTATCAAGGTTGTATGTCAGTTACATATCAGGAGTCAAGTGCAGAAAGGTGAAAGGACTTACTTGGGCTTACTGCCAGCTAACACGTAGGAATGTAACGTGACGTCGTGTCCAGTATCCTGGAGGAAATAAGCTATTGCTTGGAACTTTCTTAATATGAATTTGGCATAAAGTAGTAATACATTTACTGTTTTCATTATTTTGATAATGAACAATACTTTGTTTATAAGTTACGTTATTCCTGTCTGTCAGACATAGGGTGAAGCTTGTATCATTCCAAATTTTTGAAGAATTCCACGAAACTTGATGATGATTCACAAATATTCATAATTATATGCATAGTGTGATATGTGAAATCCAAGATTGCTTTATCTTGTAATACTGTTACAGATTTCTTTTAATGCTTGTTGACTTGTTTTACTATTGTTTTACAGTGTTTCCTCTGTCTTTATAGATCTTTTTGTTGGCATGAACACAGAAGTGTGATTAAGTATTGTACTTGAATTCTTTTTTTTCAAGTAACAGATGTATATAGAGTATACACATTTTTACGATTAAAGTGTACCAAATAGAGTTTTCTTCTTGGAATGCCAGGCTATCATCACTAATGATCTGTATATCATCCAATACAAGATTACGTATGTAGTCAATTTGATATTATTTTCCAGAATTTTATAATATTCATTTACTATATGATATATGTTATATATAGCCTGATATATACGTTTGTTTTAAAAGATATTTGAATTTTGGAAATTTTCATGAACAGGTCAGATTCTTTGTCAAGGTCACATAACTAATATTGTAGAAGTATACATGTGTATGCATACATCATCACTGTAAATTACAACTGTACACAATAAACTATGTTGTTAGTAATAAAAAGTTTGTCTGGTCACAAAACATCTTTTGTCCCATTCATTCTTGACATCGATTGACCATTAGTCTTTCTAAGTTGAATCTCATTTAGAAAAGGAAATTTTACTTGCTTCGGTCCTTGTTCACTTTGACAGCACAAAAAACCCCGGAAAAGTCGGTTGTTTTGGAAGAGTTTACACTGCTTTCGACTTTTAAACGCCCGTGCTATAGCAGGACGTATTATGTTATATAGCTATCCGTCTGCGTATATGTCTGAGACCATTTTATTTCTGAAAGTTGTGGTCGTGCTCTGAGATAATGAAGTGAAACTTGGGTATGTTTGCTCAGTACGCGGTTCTACATATGGCTGATTGTTTATTGTTTTAGTCATTCCACGATTACTTCGCGTATATGGTGACGGCATCAGCCGGATGCATCGCATAGTAATATATAACTTTGCAAAGGATCCACCCGAAGCGAAGCAGTGAGGAATCTTTTATGTGCCACGGCTACCGCGGTACGGGACCTCGGTTTTTACCCTCTTTTCCGGGCTTCCTGGACACGAGCCGAGCATTGGGCTACTCTATATACGGAGTTCGAATTAAAATCAGTTTTCCCAAATCTTTTCTGCCATGCTTAGAGATGTTGAAGTGAAACTTGATGGGTATGTTAACTCTGTTTAGTATAAGATCCTACATATGAAGTTTAACTTTTGATGGAATTGACCCCGTTTTACATGAGTTATTGTCCTTTGATGAAAATCGGTATTCTGGAAAAATAATAATTAATAATAATAAACATTTGAGATATTAAAGGGACACTTAGTGTGTACATTTATCATGACATCTTGCATATTAAGTTACCTTTTTCGTAATAGACCTATTACAAATTACTGTCCTTTGATGGGAAGTATTCTAGATGTCATTTTCAGCAATGGTTTGAAATATTCAAATGAGACTTGGTGTGTGGCGTGTATGATTTCTATGAGGTGTTGCAGATGAACTTAACTTTCATCGCAAGCCGACCGGGTTCGAGTCCCGCTCTGGTCATGCCGGTGTCCTGTCTTTCGGATGAGACAGTGAAAACCGAGGCCCGGTGTCGTGGTATGCATGGCACGTTAAAGATCCCTTACTGTTTCGGGTGGGTCCGTTGCAAAAGTCAAAATTTGTATGCCCTGTATCCGACAGATGCCGTCACCATATACGTGAAATATTCGTGGTGTAACGTTAAACAAAAATCAATCACTAACTTTCATCGCAATTGACACCTTTAACAAGTGTCATTTCTTGTTAGAGAGTGCGAGTGCTGCCTTTGCAGATAGTTGTTATATGCGAAATCAAGCGATGGGTGTATTTTACAATGTAGATGTAGGTCTTGTAGCAGAACTTAACATCGTGGAACAACTCGGGAATCGAATCTAGACCATCTTTATGAAACTAAGCGTTTAACCACTACACTGCTGGATAGCATTTGAAGTGTACAGAATTTAGGTTTTTAAAGAAGTTCTGATTAACGAATACTGTCAAACAATTAAGATGATTTCTAGCATCTATTTGTGAAATGTGTATTCCACTAATGAAGCTCTTTCAAATGACATCAAGATGAATTACCGTTTGATCTTGACCGTGACCTCTAAACCAAAATTAGATAACTTTAACCAAAGACATATATATGTCTCTGCTTTAACCTTGCCCATAACTTTAGAATCATAGACGGTAAAGACTTCTATTTGGCATGTACACTCGGTTAATAAAACCTTTTAAGTTGACACCAAGATCTGTGACTTCCACTCTGACATTTATGCAAAAAATAGATTTTGTCAATAGTTCCTTTGTCTAACAAAATCTCAGATTTGCTTAGAGATATTTATATGATATTGTTATACATTCAATGTCAGGACCTAAGAAAGACCCCTCTCATTTTTTCTGATGATATTTCGTTTTGTCATTTTGGAGTTACGGTATTTTTATGCTAGACAGCATATATTGCCTATGTCTTATAATAACTCAAGTTTGCCTTAAGCGAGTAAAATGCTATTATAACACATTGGATGTCAGGACTTATGGAAGGCCACTTTCATTTTTATGATATCCCGGTTTTTGGTTGCGGAGTTACGGTACTTGGTATGTTAAAATAGTTTTTGACATATATTGCCCATGTCTCTCAAGTTTGCTCAGAGAAATTCAAATGGAATTAAAACACATTCCATATCGGGACGTAAGGAAAATCTCTTTCGATTTTGATGAAACTCTGTTCCATTTTTGTGGAGCTATGATGCTTTATATGCTAAAATGCCTTTATGCAGGCAACCATTGTTTTTAAGTCTCGCAATAAAACGTCCTCATCAGAAGTTTTGTTGCTGACTGGGCATAGTGTTTTACAGACACATTTTGTCCAATCATGCATGACGCAGTATTGTTCTATGGAAGGGTTTGTTACCGTTTAGGGCCTCAAAGGTTGAAAACTGTTAAAAAAGGTCTTTGAATCTGGATATTCTTAAAGAGAATTCAGTAACTAGTCGAGCGTATGTCGTACACCACACGGCAGTTCCTAATTGTTACTACTACGTATACTTTCCTCTCTATGCATACAATAGATTTTAACATGCAGACATAAAAATGCGTTCAAATTTTTGGACATGTTCATGGCCCTCCCCACCCCCTTTACACACACACACACGCACACACACACACCTTGAAATGAATCTCGATTCTCGCCAAAATGGTAACTCCGTCGCAGAAATAATTTTCAAAATGTCTTACTGGTATCTCTCAGGATTGAACCCTTTCACTTTAACCGAGAGACAGGTTTCCAATAACAAATAGTAAAGTTTCCTATAAAATTTTGACGTCAATTATAATATGATATTTGGAGCTCTCTCGGGAAAAAAATCCCGCAGTGAACATGAAAGAGTTTCAAATCTCTTTTTTCAGATTCTGTCCGCTAAATTTGTTTGTTTGTTTTTTTTTTTTTTTTTGCTGGAAATGTTAGATAACAGTGCCGATGTATCAAGTTATGTTATTTTCAGTGACTACTAAATTGTTCCGATACTCTAGACAAGTTTCACTACAATGTCTTTAGAAACTACAAGTCATCGCTATATTTCGTCTTCACTGACTCAGTGGCCCGATTTATAGTCGGAAGTAGGTGGATTGATGTCATGTGCCCAGTTATCTCTGGGAAAATAAGGTCTGCTTTCGTTTTTAACATTCATTACAAATGTTGGGTTTTAATAAAACTTATGTAGATAGATCTCATTGTTCAGACAAGGGGTTATTGATAATCTACAGAAAATTACATCTTGTATATAATTCAACAGACCGAATGTTTTAATGTACTTCAGAAAATTTAGGTGGTCAATGTCACTTCTCAAAGTGTTCAGATATCCGAATCTCTTTCGTAATGAAATAGAGATACAAAACAGTGGAATATTTATTATTCAGTGGTGTAATCATAAGTGAAAGCACACTCGTGATACGAGGTATCGGCTTTGATTATGATGTATCCTTTGTCGTCCAGGTCGCTGACGTCATACGCATCCCACATCTGAACGTATTCCATGGACGGAATCACGTCATGCTGAACACCATAATCCAGCTCAAAGTAATAGCCATGCACATAGTCACTGTGTCGACGTCCATCACGGTCTGGCCAGTCCAGCTGAAACACAGCAAAGGGACTTACTGATATCATCCAGGATATTGCTATTACACTATTCCTTGTAGTAATATAAGTACGAAGATTAACACTTTATACTAATAATTGAATTTTACAGGCAACCGCCGTATAAACCTTTTTAACTGTATTATAAGAGTTGTTTTTCTATATGTCAATAGAAGTATTTTAAACAAGTCACATGACATGTAATGTTGGCTCTAATTAGACAGTCTATGGTGACGTAATTATCGATACGCCAAATTCAAAATGTTCGGGGTTTTTTTCAATAAAGATTGCAAGTTTCATCTAAAGTTTTATTTCTTTTAAACAAAGAATCAAATTACAAGGAATGCATTACTAATTATTTTCTATGGCGGTGTAGAAGTAAAACCGAATTACAAACTCTGTATAATCCACTTCGCGCTTTTACCTCTATACATCCATAGAAAAATAAATAATTAATGTCATTCCTTAAATAAAACATCTCTATATGCTTATTCATGGGATTTTCACAAATTACACTTACGTGGAATCCTTGTGTTTCTGCATCTAGATTGAAGCCTATGACCACGACTGACCTATTATACTGTGAATGTAGGAAGCAGTCGACCACAATTGGTCTACCGACGTCTGTCCTGATCTCCTCTGCAAGACTGATTTTATGTGACTTCGTCGTGCATGTGAAGTCGGGATCCCACGAGAAAGCCACAGCGCCTTGTACGTGTGCAGACCCATGTGTTAAAGCCCTGTCGATACGACTTTTGCTCGTTCTGTCGATTACGACTTCCGGTGGATGTGGATGAACAGGAGCAATAGGAAGACATACTTCATCATGTAGATTTTCAAAAGCCTCTACACCCAGCCAAAGTTCGAAGCTTGTGCTAGAATTTCTGTTGATTTCGTTTCTTGCATCACTGAGGGCAGCGAACAACTTTAATGAAAAATTGTTCCATCATTTATTGTTTGAAACATAAATACACTGAGAATGAGTTTGAGAATTTTAAATACAGAGTGCGCATGTGTAATACCCAAAAGGTTGTTGTACATGTACCTTTATGTTTAATAAGTGACTAAGTGTAGTGCACTATTTCTCCACTACTAACACATATGAGTGAAATTTCAATATGGAATGTGTGTGGATGGAAAAGGGGTGGATTGAGCTTTTATACATGGTTAAGTGTACATGTATGACATATTATAAGGCGTAAATGCCCATTCAGTTACTGTTCTAATATCTTCTAATAATTTACCTCATGAACGCTTCCTGTGTATGCGTCTCTAAAAGTACCATTGGTTTTCCAAGATTTAGCATGCATTGCTAGTATCATGTCTAAAATTGGATCGACTAATTTGATTGGCTGATCCCGTTCTGTTGGCCAATAGTAAGCTGCATTACCATAACCTCTGCCCTCGTGAACCGCAATCACGTCTATAGACGCATTGGTTAATAGCTTTAATCCATTTGCATGGTCTCCTACGGTTTTGTTCAATCCGAATTTTGTGAGATCGATGTTTGGAGCAACAGCAAATTGTTTGTCTGGTGTACTTTTTATAATTTTTGACAAATTTAAATACATTTGTATATAACTATTATTATCACTAAGAGATCCTAAATTACAAGAATCGGCCGAATAATATCCTTTGATGACATCGTACAAAGTTTTTGAAGCCTTTTTGTTTTTGCGTGAATCATTTTGCGTTTGATTCTTGTTTGAATATCGTACTTTATGTTCCTTAAGCACCCTTTGTACAAAACCATAATACGCAGGCATGAGCTCCGAGTCAAAACCTTGACCCCATGTCCGAGGGACGCGCGGTAAACCGAAATAAACCGAAAAATTATAAGGTTTGGCGGTCTGCAGGAGTAACTCATGTGGATCTTGACCCGAGAGAGATGTAAATATAACGATGACGTCACTTCCGTTCAGTTGACAAGGATCTCTGAAAATAACATACGAATATCAAATGAATGCTATTGATTTGGAAGTGTGTAAACTAACTATTGCATAGTTTCGAATTTTGACACAAACAATGTTTACTTACTTCTGATCGTATTTCGTTGGCAGAACTAGTCTGTAGTAAGTGTTGACCGTTACAATCTTTCTGTCGTATATAGGGCATTGCATGATGATGTCACTGAAATTTTCCTCATATTGATAGGAAGCGAATGACCGGATTTTCATGCCATACTTTTTAAGTTCCGTCTCCGCCTGGTCAAAACAGTTGGGTGTATCGAAAAGAGCACTACCAGAAGAATGGCACCATTTGAATACTGGATCTTCTTGTAAATCCGACTTTGTTCTCCTGACAAGAGGAGGCCCTTCTAGCCATACAGTATTTCCACCTTCCTCGGCAAATTTGGTCAGTGCGTCATTCCAAAGGTCTGAGCTAAAACGATCTTGGAATAAGGACGCTGTTATAGGATATTTAGGACCAAACGGTGATCCTTTTATTTCTTTGGTCAGATATGTAATCAATAGAAATGCAGCCACATGGAGTATCATGTTTTCATATTTTGACTCGCCGGTTTAATCGGGCAAAATGTAGGTCAACGTAGATAAGTGATATATTTCTTATAGATTGTTAAGAAACGTCCTTGACCAAAATATAACACAAATGTGGGATGTTGTATGAATTATTTCCATTTTGAGAATCGACGGGAATTGAGAACCTCACCCTCCAAAATATAATAGTAATAATGAAAAATAATATATGGACTGAATAACAACTAGGGTTAACATATAGACTGAATAACAACTAAGGTTTAACATATGGACTGAATGACAACTAGGGTTAACGTATGGACTGAATAACAACTAGGGTTAACATATGGACTGAATAACAACTAAGGTTTAACATATGGACTGAATGACAACTAGCTAGAGTAAACGTATGGACAGAATAACAACTAGGGTTAACGTATGGACTGAATAACAACTAGGGTTAACATATGGACTGAATAACAACTAAGGTTTAACATATGGACTGAATGACAACTAGGGTTAACATATAGACTGAATAACAACTAAGGTTTAACATATGGACTGAATGACAACCTGAGTAAACGTATGGACTGAATACCAACTAGGGTTAACATATGTACTAAATAACAACTAGGGTTAACGAATGGAGTGAATAACAACTATGATTAACGTATGGACTGAATAACAACTAGGGTTAACGTATGGACTGAATAACAACTAGGGTTAACTTATGGACTGAATAATAACTAGGGTTAACATATAGACTGAATAACAACTAGGGTTAACGTATGGACTGAATAACAACTAGGGTTAACGTATGGACTGAATAACCACTTGGGTTATCATATAGACTGAATAACAACTAAGATAAACGTATGGACTGAATAACAACTAGGATAAACGTATGGACTGAATAACAACTAGAGTTAACGTATGGACTGAATAACAACTAGGGTTAACATATGAATTGAATAACAACTAGGGTTAACATATAGACTGAATAACAACTAGGGTTAACATATGGGCTAAATAACTATAGGGTTAACGTATTGACTGAATAACAACTAGGGTTAACATATGGACTGAAGAACAACTAGGGTTAACGTATGTTCATCATTGTAATGTCATTGTGATGTATCCTTTAATGTATTTGTGGACTATTAATTCTGGTAAATATTCCTAAACCATGCAGTGTGTTATCAACTGGATTACACCAGGAAAACACACTACTTAGGTGCACAATCTCTTCTCCACTGTCCTAGATGCTTTAATAAACATACCTTTAACATTATCATTGAGGTCTAAGCTAGACTGTTTTTACATGAGTTGCTTTATTAAATTTTGTCATTATTTGCAGATTCAATCTTGATACCTGCTGGTATATCATGCTGTACTTGTTAAGAATTTGTGTGAAAATTTTTGACACTCTTGAACTATCGTTGTCTTTTATTAACCTTAGGTAATAAAGATCTTATGAGATAAGAATTTTATAATTTTATAAAAGAAATCTAGTGAACGTTGAATATATTTCTATATATATAAAATCATTTAGAGATGTATCACAATTGATTACGTTGGTTGTTTTGTTGGTGTTTGATCTCGCTTTTAACAATTTTTCAGTCATATCACGAGGTGGAATCAGGAGATAACAAATCTCTCCCAAGTTGTGGCGCAATCCGGTGATCGAACCAGGATCGCCATAATTGTCTACGATATCTTATCACTCTAAATATGTAATTCCAGGAGATATAAGTACTACAATTTGTTGTGATTTGTTGTTTCAAAATTAAACTGACGTAATGTAATGGATTTTGTGTAGTAAATAAACATTGCAGATCTTTGTATAAGTCAAAATTTGGGTTCCGTAACTGGTTTTAAATTATTTGCTTTCATATTTACTTCTCCGATGACGTCCCTAGTTTAAGTACTCTTTACATACCAATAAATCTCAATCAATAAGAACCTTTAAATCTAATGCTTGTTTTTCCGTATCACGCAGGCCTCGTCCCGTCCCTGTTAATCGCTTCCGTTCGTTGCTAACGAAGCGCTGAGGACTTTAATTTCAAATGATACCTACTTATCAGATTTGGGGAATATTCAGTTCAGCTTTCATTGGAATAATTTAAATTTCGATAGAGGAGGTAAGGTATACTGAAACCCGCCATCACGTTCATTCAAGATATCAGTGAACAAATGGTGTAACAATGTGATGTGTTACGTGTAACACCTAGAAGTGGTTACCTTCACATATATTAGGTTTTGTTTACCGTGTGTACTGTAGTATTACATGATGTCTGTAAGAATACGTCTGCATTGTTAGTGGTCTCGTGAATCCAAAGAGCAGAAAAAATAGGAATCATAATAAACCCAAGTAATTTGATATGATCGTATGATTACTCCTTTTAGGGATAATATCCATGTTAGTGAAGGTTATTTATAAATGTTCATTATATGGATTGAAGTGTTAAAAGTGTGACATTCTCCACAACTACTGTACAGTGGTCTACGAAGACTCTGTCTAATACTGTTATAAGGCGCGGGGTTGGCCGGGGGGTGGGGGGGTCGTCGTTATGTTGGTCTTAACCATGCACATATACTTGTAGATAATCTAATCATTTCTGTGTGAATTTGTTGGTGTGAACAGGCCATTTAAATATATGTAGTCTACGATAAGTATGTTTATTGTGTATATTAAGTCTGAAAGGTTGTTTTCATTGCCCCAGAACGGTAGCATTTTCTTCATTATAATTCGCTAACGTGCCAAGAATAGATCGATGCTTTGCGTGCACAATGGATGTTAAATCCCTCCGTGAATAGATCTGCGAATTTAATCAAAGATCATGCGACGATCTAAGGCGAGAGATTGCAATCGTGTGTTTATATTTTATTAAAATTCCTCTATTCCTATAGAAGAAATGTAGAGGTGGGACATCGATAAAGTACTTCTAATTATTCTGTCCTGATCAATGATTCAGTTCAGCTTTGAGATTATTAACTAAGTACATTGTAGATTTATTTATAAGAACAATTCGATCCTTCTTGTACATGTGATTGTAACGATTCTTTTGTTTCTTTGGCTTAAGGAAAAGATATACAGCCATCGCATCGCACAATACACAGTTATGTTTGTATAAATACACGATGCGTACAGATAACTGGGAAAGAACGAGTAATGTTAGTATCCCGGTTTATATAAATGACTTGTTATCATATCTTTATACTGTGTGCTTTTCACGTGACATTTATCACTGAAATAGATAACATTAAGCAGTAAAATTTAGTTATAAATGATGAAAAGGTTGGAATTTATACACGATTCTTTAACGGAGCGGATGTGAGGCTTTAATTCCTGGGTGGAGTACCCCGGTCAGCACAGATTTTAACTTTACAAGTCGATGGGTGTCAGTACTTACTTATATCTGAATAAACTAAACCAGTTTACTAATTTTAAAATTACTGTATTCTTAAATGACAACAAAAGATATGTCAAATATTAGATCTATTTGTTTATCAGTTCTATAGCCCAAACATTTGGACTATCAACAACAGCAACTTTGATCTGTAACTGTTGGAAACAGAGATTTTATGCTGGACTAGCATTTCCGCTATAATATAGATCTTTAACATAAGGTAAACGTTCATGTCACATGAAAGTAATGCTAAAATACCCTTCGACGGACATGGCACTTAACATGAATGTTTTAAATCACTCTAGAGTGGGTCATTTGTATTAACTTTTCGTTACAGGGAATAAAACAGACAATAAACATTGTCTGATGTACTAAATAGGCATCAATAGAACACGTTATGAGTGACGTCTGTAGAAGTTGACGTCTAACGTCAGAAGTTTCGTCTTTGTAGATTGTTCGTTATGGTGGATTTCCTTTCTCGGTACCGGATGTACGGTCATGGATATACCTCACCGGAACTTAGACATCCCGTGCCCACTCATAAAGAACTCTACCACGAACAGGCACAGAAAATATTCAAACGAAGACCTAAAGGTAAAACATGTTCAAAGCAATTCAAAAACAAGCTGTGTTTATGAAATACTTAGGGAGCAACCATTTGATTTTTAAGGGGGAAAGGGGGGGGACAGAAAGACTTTCACCGGCCTGAATATTTTTGTTTTGCCCAATTTCAGAGCCGGATTTTATATATATATATATATTTTTTTTTTATTTATTTATTGTTATTTTTCCCCCCAAATTTGAGCCGGATTTTTTTTTTGCAAAGTCTTCCTGCAACCCCCCCCCCCCCCCCCCGCCCCCTAAAAATCAAATGGTTGCTCCCTTATGCACCTAGCGGCAACAAAGGCCAAAAAGCTATTTTTAGCGTGAAGTTCATTGTCAAGGTCAAAATGTCATCGACCTTAATGTCATTTGAAAGGGCTTTATTAGTTAAATACGGGTGTCATATATGAAACCTCTATCTCTCAGGGTTCAAAAGTTATGGCCAAGGTTTAAGTTGACAACAGACAAAGAAACAAACAGGCAGACAGCCAGACAGGGCAAAAACAATATGCCCTCGATCTATCAATCCGGGGGCATAATTAATGTTAATTTAATAAATTGATTATAAATAGATTTATTACAACGTGCGTGCAAAAGGTACTTGAGTTGACGTTCTGTGACGGATTCTTATTTACTACTTACAGCAATTCACGAGTGGTAGAGGACCAGTTACTGGCTAATACGTTATTCTGGCGTTTGAAACGTGCTAAGTTAACAAAGATATATCATTTCTGTTTTCAGCACATGACTGTCGCGTAGAAACAATGAAGGACTTCGTGGACCGCAGGGAATGGGATTCTTGGTTGTTCTCCCAAGGTCTTTCCGACACATACAGGAGTATGACGTCATTATACAATAAAGAAAAAGAAACCTACTCAGATGGCACAAAGAAGTATGTCACACCAAAGAGTGTGTCTTGTTAATTCTATAGTTGTATTTGTGTTAATTATGTATCTGAATGGCCGTACATATTGAATTTGATACAAACCCCCCCTATCCCCCCCACAAAATAAAAAAAAAAAAAAAAAAAAAAAAAACCCAACAACCCCCCCCCCCCAAAAAAAACAATACAAACAACACACCTCTCCTCCGAAATCACTGACTTAACAATATACATGTATAATGATATAATGTAGGTCATCTGTGACTGAACTGTTCGTGAAAAAAAATTCGAACAGAGCTTGTCTAGAACTGTTTAAAATTTGGTATACATATATTTATTATTTAAAGTCTGTGACCAAGTTTAGGTAACTTGTGGAACATTCAAATCATGACTACCAGTAAATCATGAAATGTTCGATTTCTGACCCACATTCACATACACCATTCATCGGGAAACTGTAGTCAGTAAATTGTAATGTATTCTCTAGATCTTAGCAAGTATAATTATAACTTGCATGTATGATATTCCTTTAACTGAAAATGTCCTTGCCGAATGTGTATTTAAGGTAAAATCTTTGGCATTTTATTTCCTTATGATTTACATACAGGGCTACATTTCAAATGCCGCCGGCTGAAAAGAAAAGGTAACAGAATGGAGAATAGCTAGAATTAGACAATCTTTAAATAATATGAAGAAGTATTAAGCGCTTTTTGAGGCACATTTTTGCTTCTAAAACCTTGTATTTGAGTGTAGATATGACAGAGTAGAGCTAGGTTGTTGTAGATGTCGAATAGTGATTCCGCTGAAGCTTTTCTACTACGTTGGAGATTTTCTGTACAGCTGATAAAATGACTATTACAGAATCGAAAAATAATCTAATCAGTATATAAGGTTATGTTCCAACAAATATATAAAAGAGAAATAATAATTAAAAAAAAAAAGAATAATGAAAGCAATTTAAAAAGAAAAAAATGCCAGTCTGTACCAGAAGGCGCTTTCAGGGTCGGATTTCGATCTGTTGTCGGCTAAAAAAAACCGTCCTGTATGTCATATGATTTACCAAATGATAACAGTGTGTTCAAAAGCCTTCCCAATGCTTCTTCTTCGATTTTTTTGATATGCCATAATTTTCTACAATAGTTCGTAGCGGCCAAGGTTCGACATTTACTTTTGAGAGAGGTGATCCAGTTGGACAGCCTCAAGTAAATTATAGCCGTCCAAATTCTAATTTAGGGGCCAATTTTTGCATCATGTGGCTGAAGTGATTCAAGTCAAGATACTAGAGTATTACATGTTATAAGAGACTACAAAAGATTTAGTAATATTTTGGTAAGAAATAATCGTAACAAATCTGTGGTGAACCATCACAGTACTTGGCTGAATAGCTGCAATGTAGCTTGTAGGACAAGTTAGCATGGATCCTCATCACAACACAGATAATTTGGTATACATACTGATAAAGTGGTAATTTCACAACATACAAATTAACATTCGAATCCAAACACTGCAACGGACGCAAAACGCCGAAACGACATCCCTAATCCCTATTCATTATTTACCAACATAAAATGATTTGATTGGCAGCATTAAGACACTGGTTGATTATGATGTAAATTATAAGAATATCTTCTACTTATCATAGGACATAATCATATGTTACATTTTTCATATGAAAGTGGTTTTCGATAGTTTCTCTTTGAATCGTTTTGGCATTTTGATGCACATTGGGGTTTTTTTTTTAGACGTGCCTTAATCTAGAACCTTGTAACGTTTCCTTGCTCTTTGACATTTGTTGACTTTTATAGCGTAAGAAATGAAAAGAAGAAAAAAGTACCTGATCATTATTTGATTAAAAATCTTTACGAAGCAAAACAAAGAAATCAAGTACACTGTTAGTCTTGTTTTTATGTTTCAACATAATTAAATCCATATTGAGTAGAAGTAGGGCCATATTGAATACTCTGCGTTTTTCAAGATTCTTGTAAATTAGCCAACAACAGAGGGAAATGCGAACCGAGAACACCCTTTGGTAGACATCGGGATAAAATATGTAATCGGGGAAAAAGACAAAAGGAGGCAAGATATTTTTTTTTTGACCACACGACGCATTTGACCCTAGACAAAAGTGAAACTGAAAATGAAATGAAAACAAGTAAACGATCAACATATATGTGCAATCAGTCGGTTTGATTGACCAGTTTCATGGTACCATATAATGGCACATACGCCTATTATCCAATCAACTCAATACACGCTTAAAATTTAATACACATGTAATAATGTTCCAAATATAGAATAAAGTCAACTAAACAGTCAATGTAGAATAGTTATTAGAATATATCAGTACAAAGATTGAAATATTTCTTGTGAAAAAAAACCATTTGTTTTCATTTTAGACCAGAGAAGCTTTTGTTTAATGTTGGGATAAGAGGAAAAAGCGATGGAGACTTTAACTACCCACGTGGTCTGACGTCTACTCTGGATGGTGACATCATCGTAGCCGATACAATGAATCATCGTATACAGATATTTAACTCATTCGGTGTCTATATCAGGAAAATCGGAGCACGAGGCATGGGAAAGTTGCAATTTACCGAGCCAACAGACGTGAGCGAACTAACAAACGGTGATATTGTCGTGGCAGACAAACGCAATAAGCGAATCCAAATAATTGGTAGAAGCGGTCATTTCAAACACGAGATTAACACGGTGAACGAGCCGTACTCGGTGGCGAGTGATATCCATAACAATATAATCGTCTCAACGACATTAAGGACAATAGAAATCTACAAGAAAGGTACAAAATTGACCAATAGGTTCCCAATAGGAGGCAATGCACGAGATAATCTAGGGTGCAAGATCTGCATTAATAATAGACAAGAAATAATTGTTTGCGATTCTCTGAATGGATTAATAAAATACTTCTCGTATGACGGGAAACTAACCCACAAGTTTACCCCTGAATCTCCCTCCGAAGGGCTCACTACAATACCGTGTGGAGTATGTGTTAACAGGTTTGGTCAGCTAATTATTGGTGATGCCCTTAATCATACGGTCAATCTGTACTCAGAACGTGGCGTGTTCATTAAACAGATCGCTTGTCCCGCTGATAAGTTGGGTTCAATCCAAGCATGTGCCGTCGGACCAGAGGGACACCTAATAACAACAGAATTTAGTTTAGCAGGGCCCCATTCACTCAAGATATTCCGATATCGTGCATGTCATTGCCACATTACACGTCCTGGGTCGAGTAAAAGACGTACACCAACGCCGACTGTGTAGACAGGTACAATTAACCCAACAGTGTAGACAGGTTCAATCCAGCAGTGTAGACAAGGTTTATCCAGCAGTGCATATTATGACATAGTGCTCCAATTTCATTATGTTAAATACTTTTCTTGTTGTTGGTTGTTAATTGAATTATGTCATCATTATTTGTGCATTATTTCGGAGCCAGTCAACTTTAGTCTATAGTGTGCTTGACTCGGGACCGACAGATCCAGAGTTAAGTCTCTTTAGTGTGCTAGTTTGGGACCGATAGATCCCGGGTTCGAATTTCACTAGTATGCATGGCTCGGGACCAACCGATCCCCAGTCTCACTAGTGTACGCAGCTCGGACCGACAGATCCCGAGTGAAGTCTCACTAGTGTACGCGGCTGGGGACCGACAGATCCCGACTAAATCTCACTAGTGTGCTTGACTCGGGACCAACAGACCCCGAGTTAAGTCTCACTAGTGTACGCGGCTGGGGACCGACAGATCCCGACTAAATATCACTAGTGTGCTTGACTCGAGACCGACAGATCCCGAGTTAAGTCTCACTAGTGTGCTGGGCTCGGGACCGACCCATCCAGGCTTTGAGTGTAACTAGTATACCTGACTCGGAACCGAAACAACCCGGGTTCCATTGTCACTAGTGTGCTTGACTCGGGACCGAGATATCCCGGGTTCGACATTCACTAGTATGCATGGTTCGGGACCGACAGATCCCCAGTTAAGTCTCACTAGTGTGTGCGGCTCGGGACCGACAGACCCCGATTATTTTTCACTAGTGTGCGCGGTTCGGTGCCGACAAATCCCGAGTTAAGTCTCACTAGTGTGCTCGGCTCGGGACCCACAAATCCAGATTTAATTTTCACTAGTGTGCCTGGCTCGGGACCGACAGATCCCGAGCTAAGTCTCACTAGTGTGCTCGGCTCGAGACCGACAGATCCCGAGTTAAGTCTCACTAGTGTGCTGGGCTCGGGACCGACCCATCCAGGCTTTGAGTGTAACTCGTATACCTGACTCGGAACCGAGACATCCCGGGTTCCATTGCCACTAGTGTGCTTGACTCGGGACCGAGATATCCCGGGTTCGACATTCACTAGTATGCATGGTTCGGGACCGACAGATCCCCAGTTAAGTCTCACTAGTGTGTGCGGCTCGGGACCGACAGACCCCGAGTTATTTTTCACTAGTGTGCGCGGCTCGGGGCCGACAAATCCCGCGTTAAGTCTCACTAGTGTGCTCGGCTCGGGACCCACAAATCCAGAGTTAATTTTCACTAGTGTGCCTGGCTCGGGACCGACAGATCCCGACTAAATCTCACTAGTGTGCTTGACTCGGGACCGACAGATCCCGAGTTAAGTCTCACTAGTGTACGCGGCTGGGGACCGACAGATCCCGACTAAATATCACTAGTGTGCATGACTCGAGACCGACAGATCCCGAGTTAAGTCTCACTAGTGTGCTGGGCTCGGGACCGACCCATCCAGGCTTTGAGTGTAACTAGTATACCTGACTCGGAACCGAGACATCCCGGGTTCCATTGTCACTAGTGTGCTTGACTCGGGACCGAGATATCCCGGGTTCGACATTCACTAGTATGCATGGTTCGGGACCGACAGATCCCCAGTTAAGTCTCACTAGTGTGTGCGGCTCGGGACCGACAGACCCCGAGTTATTTTTCACTAGTGTGCGCGGTTCGGGGCCGACAAATCCCGAGTTAAGTCTCACTAGTGTGCTCGGCTCGGGACCCACAAATCCAGAGTTAATTTTCACTAGTGTGCCTGGCTCGGGACCGACAGATCCCGACTAAATCTCACTAGTGTGCCTGACTCGGGACCGACAGATCTCGAGTTAAGTCTCACTAGTGTACGCGGCTGGGGACCGACAGATCCCGACTAAATATCACTAGTGTGCTTGACTCGAGACCGACAGATCCCGAGTTAAGTCTCACTAGTGTGCTGGGCTCGGGACCGACCCATCCAGGCTTTGAGTGTAACTAGTATACCTGACTCGGAACCGAGACATCCCGGGTTCCATTGTCACTAGTGTGCTTGACTCGGGACCGAGATATCCCGGGTTCGACATTCACTAGTATGCATGGTTCGGGACCGACAGATCCCCAGTTAAGTCTCACTAGTGTGTGCGGCTCGGGACCGACAGACCCCGAGTTATTTTTCACTAGTGTGCGCGGTTCGGGGCCGACAAATCCCGAGTTAAGTCTCACTAGTGTGCTCGGCTCGGGACCCACAAATCCAGAGTTAATTTTCACTAGTGTGCCTGGCTCGGGACCGACAGATCCCGAGCTAAGTCTCACTAGTGTGCTCGGCTCGAGACCGACAGATCCCGAGTTAAGTCTCACTAGTGTGCTGGGCTCGGGACCGACCCATCCAGGCTTTGAGTGTAACTAGTATACCTGACTCGGAACCGAGACATCCCGGGTTCCATTGTCACTAGTGTGCTTGACTCGGGACCGAGATATCCCGGGTTCGACATTCACTAGTATGCATGGTTCGGGACCGACAGATCCCCAGTTAAGTCTCACTAGTGTGTGCGGCTCGGGACCGACAGACCCCGAGTTATTTTTCACTAGTGTGCGCGGTTCGGGGCCGACAAATCCCGAGTTAAGTCTCACTAGTGTGCTCGGCTCGGGACCCACAAATCCAGAGTTAATTTTCACTAGTGTGCCTGGCTCGGGACCGACAGATCCCGACTAAATCTCACTAGTGTGCTTGACTCGGGACCGACAGATCCCGAGTTAAGTCTCACTAGTGTACGCGGCTGGGGACCGACAGATCCCGACTAAATATCACTAGTGTGCTTGACTCGAGACCGACAGATCCCGAGTTAAGTCTCACTAGTGTGCTGGGCTCGGGACCGACCCATCCAGGCTTTGAGTGTAACTAGTATACCTGACTCGGAACCGAGACATCCCGGGTTCCATTGTCACTAGTGTGCTTGACTCGGGACCGAGATATCCCGGGTTCGACATTCACTAGTATGCATGGTTCGGGACCGACAGATCCCCAGTTAAGTCTCACTAGTGTGTGCGGCTCGGGACCGACAGACCCCGAGTTATTTTTCACTAGTGTGCGCGGTTCGGGGCCGACAAATCCCGAGTTAAGTCTCACTAGTGTGCTCGGCTCGGGACCCACAAATCCAGAGTTAATTTTCACTAGTGTGCCTGGCTCGGGACCGACAGATCCCGAGCTAAGTCTCACTAGTGTGCTCGGCTCGAGACCGACAGATCCCGAGTTAAGTCTCACTAGTGTGCTGGGCTCGGGACCGACCCATCCAGTCTTTGAGTGTAACTAGTATACCTGACTCGGAACCGAGACATCCCGGGTTCCATTGTCACTAGTGTGCTTGACTCGGGACCGAGATATCCCGGGTTCGACATTCACTAGTATGCATGGTTCGGGACCGACAGATCCCCAGTTAAGTCTCACTAGTGTGTGCGGCTCGGGACCGACAGACCCCGAGTTATTTTTCACTAGTGTGCGCGGTTCGGGGCCGACAAATCCCGCGTTAAGTCTCACTAGTGTGCTCGGCTCGGGACCCACAAATCCAGAGTTAATTTTCACTAGTGTGCCTGGCTCGGGACCGACAGATCCCGACTAAATCTCACTAGTGTGCTTGACTCGGGACCGACAGATCCCGAGTTAAGTCTCACTAGTGTACGCGGCTGGGGACCGACAGATCCCGACTAAATATCACTAGTGTGCTTGACTCGAGACCGACAGATCCCGAGTTAAGTCTCACTAGTGTGCTGGGCTCGGGACCGACCCATCCAGGCTTTGAGTGTAACTAGTATACCTGACTCGGAACCGAGACATCCCGGGTTCCATTGTCACTAGTGTGCTTGACTCGGGACCGAGATATCCCGGGTTCGACATTCACTAGTATGCATGGTTCGGGACCGACAGATCCCCAGTTAAGTCTCACTAGTGTGTGCGGCTCGGGACCGACAGACCCCGAGTTATTTTTCACTAGTGTGCGCGGTTCGGGGCCGACAAATCCCGAGTTAAGTCTCACTAGTGTGCTCGGCTCGGGACCCACAAATCCAGAGTTAATTTTCACTAGTGTGCCTGGCTCGGGACCGACAGATCCCGAGCTAAGTCTCACTAGTGTGCTCGGCTCGAGACCGACAGATCCCGAGTTAAGTCTCACTAGTGTGCTGGGCTCGGGACCGACCCATCCAGGCTTTGAGTGTAACTAGTATACCTGACTCGGAACCGAGACATCCCGGGTTCCATTGTCACTAGTGTGCTTGACTCGGGACCGAGATATCCCGGGTTCGACATTCACTAGTATGCATGGTTCGGGACCGACAGATCCCCAGTTAAGTCTCACTAGTGTGTGCGGCTCAGGACCGACAGACCCCGAGTTATTTTTCACTAGTGTGCGCGGTTCGGGGCCGACAAATCCCGAGTTAAGTCTCACTAGTGTGCTCGGCTCGGGACCCACAAATCCAGAGTTAATTTTCACTAGTGTGCCTGGCTCGGGACCGACAGATCCCGAGCTAAGTCTCACTAGTGTGCTCGGCTCGAGACCGACAGATCCCGAGTTAAGTCTCACTAGTGTGCTGGGCTCGGGACCGACACATAAATGCTTTGAGTGTAACTAGTATACCTGACTCGGGACCGAGACATCCCGGGTTCCATTGTCACTAGTGTGCTTGACTCGGGACCGAGATATCCCGAGTTCGACTTTCACTAGTATGCATGGTTCAGGACCAACAGATCCCCAGTTTTAAGTCTCACTAGTGTGCGCGGTTGGAGACCGACAGATCCCGATTTAATTTTCACTAATGTGCGCGGCTCGGGATCGACAGATTTCGAGTAAATTTTCACTAGTGTGCGCGGCTCGGGACCGAGATATCCCGGGTTCGAGTGTCACTAGTGATTTCTCTGAGTCAGTTTTGGTCACCTATGGTTATGATCTGTTGCACAAGTCAACATATCTGTGCAATATTCCAGACCGTCCCTGTACAAGTGAAACGGCCATGATGTGACGTAAAAGAACAAAGCATTATACATTGTCATTCTGCTGTCACAGTGTAGTATATGCATGTAGTTGGGAATGTTATCAAGCTATATACCTAAACTTTCAAAGACAATGCATTTAACCAGAAAAACATTTGTTTTTGATTAGAGAATATGGATTTAAATTACAACACAACAGGCCCAAGTGGGCCTATATCGCTCACCTGAACATCTCGATCAAACGAAGCGCAAAATTTGTGCATAACATGTTGAAGAACAAGCATGAAATTTTTCATTGAATTCTGCCCAGGAGTTTCAAAGAAGTTGAATATATCAAAAAGTTTACAGACAGACGACAGACAACCGGGTATGACATTCGGCTCAGGTGAGCTCAGAAGGAAGAGGCGTTTTTAATTTTTTATGAAAGATCATGAACAATTATTTTAAATGTTAAATATTGAAAATATATCAATAACTGTATGGTTTGCACTTCACTGGAAGAAGAAGTCAATGCAAATTGCCATGATGCAGTAATCTTTCCCCTTTTGCATAGAATAAAATTTATAAAAATTGGCTTGTGGTGGCAACACCTGTTGACGCATCTTAACTTCACACAGTTCTGAAAATAAAGAAGAAAATGTGAGTACCTCTCGCCCCCCTTTCCTTTTTTTTTTAATTAGGAAAAAAAATTTTTTTTTAATCTAAAAATTGAGATATTAAAAAAAAAAAGAATTTTCACTATAAAAGTTCTTTTCATACATATAATTAAAAAAAAAATTGCTCCCGGCGGGTTTGAACCCACGACCTTAAGATTCCTTTAAACCTTTCATTACCAGTAATATTACAATCTTATGATCTTCATAAAACATCTAAAAATTAAGATATTGACAATAAACTTTTACTGTGGCATTCTTTGCCCTTAATATGATTAAATGAAACCAAATTACAGCATCAAATCATAATATGAGGAGCAATAATAAGTAAAGTCACTTGTTTTTGCATTGAAAACACTAAGCCCAAAAAGACCACGAAAAAACGTCAAAATTTGATTTCGGAATGGAACCAAAAACAACAACACTTCTTCATATATGCCTCTAGATCATTTCTATGCATTCAGTTTGGCTCTGTATGCCTCCAATCTGAAAAAGAAGTTTGTCAAAGGAGGGTACCCTCTGTGACATACTTTTGCCAGTGGTGGCGCCATCTGCTGATTGATCCGGACAAAAAATAACAACTGTAAGAGACCATGAGTACTTGCACCCTACCCAGTTTAATCACAATCCTTCAAGTAGTTCTGTAGAATAAGTTGAAAATGTGAAAAACTGTCCCCCCCCCTCTTTTCCTTGGAAGTCTTAAAAAATTCATAATTAATCCAAAACTTGAGATATTGACAAAATTCTTTCAAAACAATATTCCTTATCATAATTATGATCAGAATAGTCCATCAAAACTCATCATTATCAATTAACTGAAAAACATTACACTTTTCTGCATTGAAATTACTAAGTCCAAAAAAATGTCGAAAAAACTTCAGAAATTTGATTTCGGAATGAAACCAAAAACAACAACACTTTTTCACACATCTGTCTAGATCATTCCTATGCATTCGGTTTGTCTCTGTATACCCCCGGTCTGAAGAAGAAGTTTGTCAAAGGAGGGTACCCTCTGTGACCTACTTTTGCTCATGGTGGCCCCACCCGTCAATGGATCCGGACAAAAAATAATAATACTTGTAGGGGACCTTGAGTACTTCATGCATACCAAGTTGCATCAAATTCTGTTCAGCGGTTCTGAAGAAGAAGTTGAAAATGTGAAAAGTTTACGACAGACAACGGACGCCGGACTAACTATGAGAATAGCTCACTTGAGCCTTTGGCTCAGGTGAGCTAAAAACAATTTGAGGAATGCAGATATCTTCTAATTACGTTATATACATAAAGAAACCAAGTCCATTTACTTAACACAGTGGAGCTCGTAGTTCAAGGCGAAGGGTTCAACTCAAGTGTTATTATCCTCATTTTCTCATGTTGTGTGACCTAGAGCGTTCTTATATTTTGTATCGTCTTTACGTTTTAGGCATTCATGGTGGGTATAATCAACAGAACAGGAGACGCTTTCTCATCCCGGAAACCTGCTCTGACTTCTGACAGGTTACTTCTCTCGGGGTCTCACCTGACAGGAGACGCTTACTCATCCCGGAAACCTGCTCTCACTTCTGACAGGTTACTTCACTCGGGGTCTCGCCTCTGACAAGCGACGCTTACTCCTCCCGGAAACCTGCTCTCACTTCTGACAAGTTACTTCTCTCGGGGTCTCACCTCTAACAGGAGACGCTTACTCCTCCTGGAAACCTGCTCTCACTTCCGACAGGTTACTTCTCTCGGGGTCTCACCTCTGACAGGAAACGCTTACTCCTCCCGGAAACCTGCTCTCACCTCTGACAGGTCACTTCTCTCGGGGTCTCACCTCTAACAAGAGATGCTTACTCCTCCCGGAAACCTGCTCTCACTTCTGAAAGATTACTTCTCTCGGGTCTCGTCTCTAACAGGAGACGCTTACTCCTCCCAGAAACCTGCTCTCACTTCCGACAGGTTACTTCTCTCGGGGTCTCACCTCTAACAGGAAACGCTTACTCCTTCCGGAAACCTGGTCGCATGCGATTGACAGGTGACATTTACTCCTCTCGGAAACCTGGTCTCATGCAATGGACAGGGCTCCATGGATGTTTGCTTTGTTACATTGTATGCTGCCACAATCACATGACATTAGTTTTTTTTCGTTTTTACATTGAAAAGCAGAAACCAACAAAAAAGTTCATTAATTCTTCACACGCAGTCACGAAAAAGTGTTAATTTAATTGTAAAAACAAAAGTAATTTTTGGCATGGTCTTGAACAGAAACCGTAGATCTTCTAATGCACTGGCACTAAGTAAACCTTTGTTATTTGTTGATTGAGGACAAGAAAGGTTTATAGACAGGCATACATCTGATGATTCAGTTGGTCATGTTCCTCTTTATTGTGGCTATCACGCCAGATAATGTATCCACAAACACACGTATGGGAAACGCTATGTGTGTCTTATTACATCAATTCAGCGATGAAATATGCATATCTGTAGATTAACAACAATTTAGAGCATGCATCTGATGTGAATTCTACCTTGAAGAGATGTGCCGATTAATATTAAAGCATCATCAATTCCATTATAAAACAAGAAACCGTCGAGGACGGTATGACCGGATTGCAAATGCTAAACGCAAAATGTTGACGACAAACAGATGGACGGACCGATTTTGTCAATTTATAGACCAGAATTGCTTTGCATTAACATTAACAATACATGTATGCAAGTGGTCACCCTAAGGGCAAAAAAAAAAAAAATGTGTGTTCACTGAAGCGTAAAGTCAAGGTCAATGTCACTAAATTTTTGTATTGGTTGGATAGAACATTCAAATATCTACAAACCTACCAACTTTGACATAAGTACCCTTTAGGGTATGAAAGAAACCAAGCTAAACGCAACTAAATAACAAAATGTTGATGCCGTGCGGGCAGACAGATGGACGGACAGACGGATTTTGCCAATTCATAGACCAGAATTGCTTTGCATTAACATTAACAATACATGTATGCAAGTGGTCAACCTAAAGGCAAAAAAAAAAAAGTGTGTTCACTGAAGCGTAAAGTCAAGGTCAAGGTCACTAAATTTTTGTATTGGTTGGATAGAACATTCAAGTTATTACAAACCTATCAACTTTGACATAAGTACCCTTTAGGGTATGAAAGAAACCAAGCTAAACGCAAATGTTAAATGCAAAATGTTGACGCCGTACAGACTGACGGACGGACAGACGACTGACGGATGGACAGACGGTTTTCGCTAATTCATAGATCGGAATAGCTTTGCAATCTGGTCACTGATGCAATTCACACAAGTCATGACTTATGCTACATAGCCACAGGAAGCAGTGGGTCATTTTTTCATGCAAATGTCAACTGTGACATTAACCATCAATTTTGGTGTCTCATTAGAAAGACAGGGCACAAATGATTCACCGGTGGGGTTTGAACTCCAGACTTCTTGGCCCAGTGTCATGTACTCTACCCACTAAACAGCACTGTTTTCACACGATACTATCAAATGAATAGTTAATAGTGCTCCATAGTGCTTTGGTACTCGAAAGATTAATTCTTACCATTAAGGCCTTACGAAAGATTTTAAAAAATATTTCCAATGCAAAATATGAAAGCAACTACTAGTACAGTCATAAAAATAACAATGCTAAGTCATTGAAAGTATATTTATTTTGAGATTTTGAAGTAAACCAGTAAAAGCAATTAATCGCAGATGAATGAAAATGATGTCAACAGCAGAATGAAATATGATAATGGAAAATAGTAAGAAAAAAACCCACATGATTCAATGCCAGCATATTCCTGAGGTCGAAATCACAAAAGACTTATCTTAATTAAACTATCGCTGATACCATACATTCTATCATAACTTCTTGTACAATCAAATATTCCTTCCAGTACTTCTAAATATTAATTGAATTCTAAGCACTTCTAATGTTTTGGTGTAAAGTAATTAAGTTCTAAACAGAATGAAAAAAATGTTCGCTGACACATATGGTTGTAGTAAAAAGTTTACAATAATTATTAGGATGGTTTTTGTCTTGATTTCAAATATGCTGTTTCATTTTTCACCAATCTGTTACCAAACCCTCCTCAGAAATAAAAATATATATATTAACATACATATTAATTCCAAATTACCAAAGTTTAGAAGAGAGGAATGTTTTGTTTACATCAAAGACAAGTCCAGTAAACTAAATAACTAGCACTCTTTTTGTACATTATACTAGCACACTGCTAAGACTCTGGGATAAACTTTAGTAGGATACTAACAAATTGGATGTGTCCATAAAAATCACAAACATAATGGATAGCAGATAACAAACGTGAAATAAACAAGGCTCTATATACAATGATACAATTCTGGAAACGTCTGGACACAAAACAAATTAATTTCTAGCTTGTTTCACAAACAGAAATTGTATGACGCGACTCGAGACAAATTAAGTCACATGTTTGGAAATAAAAAATGTTTGACTTATCACAGAATTTGAGCTACAGCAACATGTTCAAATGGTGGCTGATGTACCTTAATACTTTAACTGGATTCTGATTTTATTATGTTATTAAATGAAAATATCACTCTATTGTAATCATATTAAAAGCAAAACAAGAAAAATCATCCTCCAATATTCAGTTTAGAATGATTTCATCATTATGGTGAAATGAAACGAACTAAGGCACACAATGGAATGGTCAATCATTGAGCCCATAGAAAATAGGTATGACAATAAAAGTTTTGGCACTCTTAACTGCATGAAAAATATTTATCACTTATATTAATGTAACATCTCTTCATGGATATATAATCATTTATGAGATACACACTATAACACAAATGAGACATGAACTGGAATATGGTATGAGCAAACACATTATTCAACTTCGATTTTTCTATTGAAGACATAAATATATTTTACAGCTGGTGGCCTTTAACTTGATTTGACACATGTTTAATTACTGCCTAGTCTAAAATCATCAAAGCTTTAGGAAATTACTCCTTAACTAAAAGATCTACAATTCTACCTTTAATGTCATAATACACACTAAATAACTTTCCTTTTTCTCACAAATCATAGTTTTGTGGTTTTAGATTTCTTTTCATATAGTAAAACAAATAACTTATTTAAAAATGTAAAGTCATGTACTCTAATTTTAGAAATGATTGTATCTCTTTAGTTTTTTAATTTTTAAAAATAATGACTGTAGTACATGAATAACTAGATAACAATCTTCAGAGTAATGAGGCATATGCTTACTTTTTACTTGGAGGCTTTTTCTTTGTATCAACAAGTAGAAATTATTTCTGTGTCAGTAATACACAATATGAATTATGTCAGTAATACACATTATTTATGTCCTTATAAGGTCAAGATTTCAAAATAAAAGTTGTCAGTGTGAAACTATTTGAAGATTAACTCTATGAATAGCAGTATATATATTCTACAAAGTGTTTTCTTCCTATCACATAATCATGATGACTTCAAGCGACCCAGTCTTACAAAAGTAATGATATTTCATATACAAATGTAGATAAGCAATTAACCTCTATTATATCAAAATCTGGTATCTAGATGATTTAGCACACCTGCATTAATTAAGCAAGAAATTCAGCAGTATTCTTCATCAATACTCTCTACAGAATGTAGATACAATGCCTCTGACATAGTTTTATTAAACATTTCCCCTAAATGTTGCATACCCTGTCCTTAAATCCTGGTGGATAATTTTGATTTTCTAGCATTGAAGACTAGATCTAAGTAATCTTGACTGCTTGTTACAATGAACTGACTACCTGTAACCATTATGTTCTACATCAATTGTGAATTGTAACAAAATGGACGGAATGATATGCAGTCAAAGAAAGCAAATATGATGTCACCAAGCAAACTTGTCATGGACTTCAGCTGTTGGTTGTAATACATGTTGTCAATCGTGTTTGACTGACATGGTTTACTTTTTACTTCCTCGACCTCGCCCTACCCCAGGTGCCGGTGTTTTGCTTACAGTACTTGTCACTTTGTGATTGGTCTGTCCTTTACTGACACTCAATGCTTTTGAACTTGATGAGGAATTTGAAACTTTGGATGTAGAAACATTGGAATGTGTTTTGTTTGAAGAGACATTGTTTGCCCTGGAGGATGCCTGTAACCAAAGCAAACTCATTACAGTTAATCATCGTTTTGTAATAACTGAAATATATCCATAAGTTTTAGATGTTGCATTTGATCAGTAATGAAAGATTAGATTTATGATGACTTTTTTGTGGTTTTTGGGTTAAAATGGTCATTCCTAACAGAGCATTTGATCCATTCAAACCCTGATTTGCCATGTCATTAGGTCATCATATGATGTATGAATCAAATAATAGATTTGGTTTATGAGGTGGTGATGTACAGTGGAGAAAATTACAGGTTGCTTCTTGTGATTTTTTAAGAATAGCCAAGGTTAAAAAATTTTGTGCACAAGGATGCCAACCCTGGGGTATAACAATAGCCCTCCGAATATTTCATTTTGAGCAGCTAAAAAGTAAGTATACCCTCTAATTGTTCTGGACAAATAAATAATCTTGTGGACTACAAAATACTTTTAAAATCTGAATAATTTCACTTGATAACAAGAGCAACGCCTAGCGTGGCATAATACGCCCGTCGCTTAATTGGGACAGGATCAATTCGCATTTGGCATGATTTTCATGAAAAACATCTGACGTTTACTGAAGTTAATTGCGTTTCATAGCATTTTATCATAGGAATAAGTTCAAAGGCAATATCTCCTGCAGAAATGGTCCTACGCAACTCATCTTGGAAATTGACCTGCAAAAAAAACCTTGAAATTTTTTAGAACTAGCCCCCCCCCCCCCTTCTAAAATTATAAATTTCTCAAAAATGAAGAAAAAGATATCAATACCTGTAAAATATGCGGAGGTTGGTACATTTTACTTGTTTCATGATAAATTTCATAATGTTTTTACAAAAATTAGATTTTTAATGAATTTTCAAAACAAAATCCAAGGGCCATAAATCCGTCAAAATTATGTCAATCGTAACAAAACTCGAACTGGTACTGATGCCGCTTCGAATAAGCCTATATATCATATTTCAACTCAATATCTTGAAAGACGGCAAAAAAAAGTCCGGAAAACATGACCTAGGACATATGGTCAACCGCCCCCCACCCTAAAATCATAAATTTCTCAAAAATGAAGAAAAAGATATTAAAACCCGTAACATATGAGATAGTTGGTACATTTTACTTGTTTCATGATAAATTTCATAATGTTTTGACATAAAATAGATTTTTAATGAATTTCTGAAAAAATCTTGAAATTTATAAGTGCAAGGGCTATAAACCCGTCAAAAGTAGGTCAATTGTAACAAAACTTGAACTGGTACTGACGCTGCTTGATTTAAAGCTATATACTAAATTTCAACTCAATGTCTTGAAAGACGGCAAAAAAAAGTCTGGAAAACATGACCTAGGACATATGATCAACCCTACCCCCCTAAAATCATATATTTCTCAAAAATGAAGAAAAAGATATTAAAAACCGTAACATATTTGATAGTTAGTATTTTACTTGTTTCATGAGAAATTTCATAATGTTTTGACAAAAAATAGATTTTTAATGAATTTTTGAAAAAATTTTGAAATTTATAAGTCCAAGGGCCATAAATCTGTCAAAAGTAGGTCAATCTTAATAAAACTCGAACTGGTACTGACGCCGCTTGAAGTAAAGCTATATACCAAATTTCATTGCAATATCTTGAAAGACGTCCAAAAAAAATCCGGAAAACATGACCCCGGAGAGACGGACGGGCGCACGGACGGACAGCGCCATAACATAATACGTCCCGTCTATTGGACAAGCGTATAAAAACTGAAAATAGTTAACAAGTTAAGAAGTAAGTCAATCAGTTAACAATTATCTTTTACAACTCTCAGCAATACCAGTGGATCTAAGATATGATGCAGTTGGTTGTTGACATCAATATCAAACACCTGTACTGGCCTGAGTAATATCAAACACCTGTACTGGCCTGAGTAATATCAAACACCTGTACTGGCCTGAGTAATATCAAACACTGGTACTGGCCTGAGTAATATCAAACACTGGTACTGGCCTGAGTAATATCAAACACCTGTACTGGCCTGAGTAATATCAAACACTGGTACTGGCCTGAGTAATATCAAACACTGGTACTGGCCTGAGTAATATCAAACACCTGTACTGGCCTGAGTAATATCAAACACTGGTACTGGCCTGAGTAATATCTAACACCTGTACTGGCCTGAGTAATATCAAACACTGGTACTGGCCTGAGTAATATCTAACACCTGTACTGGCCTGAGTAATATCAAACACTGGTACTGGCCTGAGTAATATCAAACACCTGTACTGGCCTGAGTAATATCAAACACTGGTACTGGCCTGAGTAATATCTAACACCTGTACTGGCCTGAGTAATATCAAACACTGGTACTGGCCTGAGTAATATCTAACACCTGTACTGGCCTGAGTAATATCAAACACCTGTACTGGCCTGAGTAATATCTAACACCTGTACTGGCCTGAGTAATATCTAACACCTGTACTGGCCTGAGTAATATCAAACACTGGTACTGGCCTGAGTAATATCAAACACCTGTACTGGCCTGAGTAATATCAAACACCTGTACTGGCCTGAGTAATGTCAAACACTGGTACTGGCCTGAGTAATATCAAACACCTGTACTGGCCTGAGTAATGTCAAACACCTGTACTGGCCTGAGTAATATCAAACACCTGTACTGGCCTGAGTAATATCAAACACTGGTACTGGCCTGAGTAATATCAAACACCTGTACTGGCCTGAGTAATATCAAACACCTGTACTGGCCTGAGTAATATCAAACACCTGTACTGGCCTGAGTAATATCAAACACTGGTACTGGCCTGAGTAATATCAAACACCTGTACTGGCCTGAGTAATGTCAAACACCTATACTGGCCTGATTAATATCAAACACCTGTACTGGCCTGAGTAACAGGTTGTCACACGATTTGCTCTTAACTAAAATGCAAATGATTTGATATTCAGGAGGTCAAGAATAGGTCAATGAGAGTAATCACAATGGGAAAAGGAAATCAGTGATAATTGCGTCTTTTCAATATACAGAGTTATTTCCCATATGACCAAGTATCTGACGTCAAACCATTGTGATGTCAACCAGTTCTATGGAAACTGTTGTAACACTATGGGAAATGATATTGAAATTGTATGACATCACAAGGGTTTGACATCAGATACCTGCTCATATGGGAAATAACTCTGCATAATGAAAAGACCCAATTGCAGTGATAATTGCATTTTTCATTTTCTCTGTTGATATTAGGTAGATATTAATAATAATTTACACTTATAGACGGGTGCAGTCCTAACATAACAACCACGTTAATGCAAAAAGCTGTCACAAGGACTGCTTTAGTACATGTGCCGACTGGATGCGCATGTGCTCCTTGCATTAACGCAGGTGGCAATTCACATGATTTATTCCCACATGCACTCGGTCCAGTTGCATGTTTACATGCCTACATTTATAATATTCTATGCAGGGGTACGGATGGAGGAAATAAAATGTATCTAATTAAATTACTGCAAATGTCCCCATATATACGTGTTAATAAATGTAATGTTAAATGTTATGTTAGGACTGCACCTCACTGTATGATGGTAGCAAAAAATGGCTACAGGGCTGTGCTTGTTAGTTTCATGTGCTTTGATAAGTGGGGTGTGGTCTAATGTCTATGGAAGTTTGCTGAAACTGGCATACCCCTATCAAAAAGAGGATTATATCAATTACAATCCAAATTTTCATTAGGAATAAAAGAAATTATGTAACTATATAGATTAAAGACTAAACTAATAGCAAAATATACAGGTAACTAATATATGAGTTTTTAATAGTGTTGTACAACGGATGTGATTTAAGAATCGATAATAGGAAGATAATCTGAAAAGGTAAACCAATCGATTATCGATTTAAATCGAAAATCCATATTCTTTGAAATTTAGAGTTTGACAAATAATAGAACACATAGCAAATCTCATTTTGATTTTTGATTTGACCGATTCGGTGTCAATGTTGGTTTAGTCGCCATCTTGCATTCGCACATCCTTGGCCTTTTCCTGTGTAACGTAGAAAAAAAAACCTGGGTTCGGAAGTCATTTGTAGCTATTTTTGAAAAATAGTTCCCGTAGTTATCAACGTTCGCCAGTACACCAGACAAATAAGTCCATGCTTGGCATGTAATGAAGACAGTAGATGACTTTCACGATTCAAATGACCAAAATTAAACACTCCTCCCGAACTATTGCGGCGTTAATTACTTTCCTTGACATAGACTGTATACCGAGTTAATTTTGCATCGCTGATATTACAGAGTACAATGGCGGAAACCGATTGATGCATGGAATCGATGTAAGTCATTCCACCGAGTGACGTCCGAGTGCTTTTAAGCAAGCATGACAAAAGGGCGAGGTTTTTTTTACATAGGCACGGGTAAAGAGCGAGATTGTTCCGTATGGCCATCTTGTTATTAACAGACAATTTGTGTGGAATTATATGCGAAATAATTCACGTGCAGTTTAGTTCGTTCTAAACGATCTTTTTTATTTCCTCTCAGTGACAATCGATTATGAAGAATGGGAATCGATAATCGGAATCGAAGACTTTTAGCAATCGCCAATCGATTATCGGCAAAGGGATAAATTATCTGAATAATTTCACATAGAACTAATAAAAGCCTAAATGATACAGTGTACAGTAACAAACAAACTCTTTTTAAAAGCTCTGATTGTTTGATACTGTATTACAATATAAACTTACTCCTGTTCTTCCACCTGAACCAGGTTTCTTTATGTCCTTTTTCCCATCTACCTGCAAGCCAAGAGAATAAGGGTTAAACATAAATTATGAAATACATGGATGAAGAAGAATTAATAAATTAAATTCATGAATTTCATCAGCCACTGAAACTGTTAAAGTGAATAATAATAGTACATCCTAGAAGGAGACTGGGATTAAGTAAAATCATGTTAAAGAAATTAAAACAAAGACTTATGTTTAATTCATCTGTTACTCTTGCATTCAAACAAACCTGAAAGTCACCTTTATGAATTACTTTTCCATACTGCACATATGATTACAGATCTCAGTTACAAAGTAAAGCATATTTAATGGTTACTTTTTTAGGACCATCAGGAACTGATTCCTCTACATTGTCTTCAAGGGACAACTCCTCCATCTCCCCATTTATTGCACAATTTTCTTTTTGTTCACTTCTAAACTCTTTCATCATTTCTAGGACATTTATTGTAGCAGGTGCACCATCAGCACCCTATAAACATAACAAATATAATTTTTTTTTCAGTCACTTCATTACCGGAAAAATGAAAATTACTACAAAACGGAAGTCTATGCAGTTAGTTATATTAAAAGGTTGGATATTTCAAAAAGTGTTCAAGTTTCAGCATTTCTAATCTTTGCAATTCCATTCTATTGATACTGGAATTTGGGGAAGTTTTTGATTTTTCAAAGATATCATTTCAAATTTCTGCATCTTAAATCTCTGCAATTCCATTTAACTGAAAAATAAACCTTGCTGGTTTAAAATGCTTTCTTTGTATAAATGAAATGAATTTACTGTAAGCATACATAACAGAACATGCACTATTTCTCTGATTATGGTAATTTGATACCTAGCTACAGTGAATTAAAATATTAGTGATTTTTTCAGTTTTGCAATTTTAATTTAATAGCCAAATTTTGTTAAAACTTCACAGTAGCAGATAGAATCCGATATTCATGACATGTATATATTTCTCTGAGAAAGTTACTTTCTCTTTATCGTATGATTAATTTCTGTACAACACCTCTGAAGAATACTTCAGTTTTATGTAATTGTTTAATTGGTAAAAATTAATAGGAAAAAAATTATTTGTGTAATACATCATGGTATGTCAGAAGACATTATTAGACTGAAAAGTGGTATATCAGTCTTCGAAATAAACTTTTTTTCAATACACGCCCAAAGCGTAAGTAACAGAAAAACTTAGAAAGTCAGAAAAGATTTTCACAAGCCCAAAGTTTTTTGACACACTTTATTAGTCAAAAAAGAAATTACACAAAGCTTATAACAAATCAGGTTCTTTTTTGATTTCTCTCTCCTTCATCTCCACATGCAATACATTTTGCACAAAACAAAATTTTTATTTCTAAATCTGATATCTATTATCTATCTATAATCTAGTATCTATTATATCTATTATATATATCTATTATACCCCACTGAGAATATTCTTATATCATGAGAAATTGCTAACGCTAGGTGCTACATTATGAATATTTTACTAAATGAACATACCATTCCTTTCATTCATTTTATTCCTCATCAATAATAATCTAGTATCTTTTTATAGTACCACAAGTGTGACACATTTTCATTATTCATTTTGTAACAACAACACTGTTGGGTATTATACCCTATGCCTATTGGGAATCTACAACCTTTGAAGGTAGAATTAACAAATCTATGCCCAATTCAGAGGTCCTGAGCAAATATTGTGATGACACCATTAGCATGATGACAATTTTTGAAAGTTTTCATATATAGTGACATCAGAAATTAATGGCATTACATGTAACAAGGAATATATTATACTTTAAAATTTAGCCAATAGGTCATTTCCCAGTTACATTTCTTTTATCATAAAATCTTATAGTTAAGTGGATCGAACTGTTTGTCCGTAGGCATGTGATTTGAACAATATTCTTTACGAATAGTTAAAGCAAAAGGATTACAAGTGACCAAGCGAAAGGTAAAACAGTGATATCTACTCAATACTTAAAAACCAAATCTGCATTTCAATCTGTCGAAACATCAATATTTGTCCGTAGTCACATGCTTTTTATGGAGATATTTAAGAATTTCAAAGTGTAATCTAAAACTCGGAATTAGTCGATTCATATTTGATATACAATACTGTAAGAATTTTGAAGAAATTTTAAGAAGCCAAAAAGTTTGAGAAGAGAAACACACCTGCCAATCTCTAGTGTGGAAATACAATGAGCTGTTGATTAATCCAAAGGAGGTTGAAGGTTTATCTGAAGGCCCAGGCCAGAAAATAGTAACAAAAAAAAGCTAGGGTATTTCTGTTGCTTTGAGATGATATTGAGAGAGACATTTGACTCTCAAACTGAATTATGATATGAGTGCCAATTTCCAATGACTTAATTCTTGATTCATTAAAACAATAAAGTTAAATGAGTTAGATCTTTATAAATAGGTTATTAAAATTTCTTGTTTGGAGTAAAAAAAAATGGCATGTTCAAAACAAAATATTAAAGTAGGAATGAAAATCTTGAAATTTCCAAGACATTGCAGAATGCAGATCTTTACATACAGCCTAAATTACTTCCACAAACTAGAGTGTTTGAAAGAATACAAGTGTGCCAAAAATAAGACTTTATCAGATGCATGAAGAAACAGACAAATGCCATAGATCCCTTTATGTCAGGTTTCTTCACAAGAGTGATTGAGAATAGGGCATATACTAATAGTACTATAAGAGTTAGGACCACATTTAGATTCAATACATAAATGACACTATACCGTTATCCAAGGATGGTGAAGGATTTCACTGGCTGTGATCCTGTGAGCAGGGTCTGATTTCATCATCTGTTGTATACAGTGCTTAGCTGAAATGATGCAAGTAAAAGACAACGTTATTTCCAATAGGACTGAAATGAATCGCCACAATTTTGGTTTGTTCATATTCTATGTGCTTGGTTCAGTGTTTGATTCATCTCTCATTTTTTTGATTCTGAACATTTTTTTTTTTTGAAACTGAAACTTGCACCTAAATAGCTATGAATCATACCCTATAGGCAGTAAGTAAGTGTATATAAGATGATTAACCTATTCCACTCTGTATGTGAATCTTGCTAATATTAGATTGATGAATATGTAAAGAAAACACTTTCAGTGAAATATTTGTTTAAGACTCTCTTGTTTTTATTATTGATATGGACTGAACTGAAAATATTGTAAAGTTGGTTGTATTTGACAATACAACTGTATTGTGAGAGAAGTGTATAGGGCCAGCAATTTTCTGTGTTTGCAGAGGGAATCCCAAAATCAACAATCTGAAATGAATTTTACATATTTGAAAGTTCATTTAATCTTCATTTCTACTTGAATTTGAGCTGTGTCTGGTCACTTACTGTTAGTGTAACATTTACTTACTGGGAGGTGTTTACAATACAGTAATACAATTTTAATAGGCCTACTAAATAATCATTTTTCAATGGTTTATATTGGAAATACATTTTTACTTAAGGTTACAGAAACGAGTTAATAATTCATTTTTTGTACTAACATTCTTCATTCATATTTGCCAATTAGTTTTATAACAGTCTATGAGCACTGAGTTTTTAAAATAACTAATGCATAATAACAATGACTGAACATGTCTTATAGCATGAATGATTATTCAGATGTTCTGCTAAAGAAAAAAGAAAAGAAAACAGAAAACTTGGGAAAAAACTCCCTAGAATGACACCAGTTTGAAAACTAAGTTCTTAAGCACAAATTCACCAGTACCCGGTATATTGATAATTTCTATGTAGATGGGAACATTATAAACTACAAGTTTTGTAGACACAATGTTGATGTCACTAATTACACTGTGTTTTTGTTTCTGAGAGTTCAAAAACACTGTTGTTCATGTCAAAGTGAATTATAATACGAAAACGCCAAAAAAAAACGCCAAAAAAAAAAACCCCCAAAAAAGCCCCAAAAGCACAAAAAAGACCTTCAAAACACAGAATTCATGAAAACTGAAAAGGGAATTCAGTAAAATTCAAAATGGACAATTACTGGCCCTAGCCCTATTGTGTATAATTTACAGTTAATACTGTGATCTTCTACCAGAAGTTGTGAGAAGACAATAAAGCTTGCTGTATGGGTCGTTTCTCTCAAAAAAGTTATTTATCAAGCAATTTGTTATTTCAAAACCTGACCAGATGAAAGCTCAGGTCACAATGAATCTACAAGTGAAATCCCTATCTTTAATGCCGACAATCCAAAAGTCACCAGACCACTAGACAAAATCTGGTAAAATTGACTTTGGTCTAGTAAAATTTTTTCCACTTTCCTATTATTTATATGTAAATTTCAACAAAATTAGAAAAAATGTCTGGTAAGTTTTCAAAACTTTCGCTAAGACTTAATTCTTCAAAAGAAAAAGCCCAGGCAAAAGTTTTGAAAATGAGTCCAAGATAAAAGTCACTAGGTCAAAAGTCATGGTATCAAATAAAAGTTCTTGTCATAAGGAACCTATGTGTGAAGTATCAAAGCCCTACCCCTACTGGTTCGAAAGATATAGCCCAGGTTGAAGTTTTTAAAAAGTACGTCAAAGTCCATGGTCAAAGCCACTAGATCAAAAGTCATGGTACCAAATCATGAGGAATCTATATGTAAAATATGAAAGCCCTATCACTTTATGGTTCAAAAGATATAACCCAGGTTAAAGTTTTTGAAAAGTAAGTCAAATTCCAAGGTCATTGTAACTAAATCAAAAGTCATGGTACCAAATGAAAGGTCTGGTTATGAGGAATCTACATGTGAAATATCAAAGTTCTAACACTAAAGTTTCCAAAGACAGCCCAGCTAAATGTTTTTGAAAAATAGGTCGAAGTCAAAGGTCAAGATCACTAGGTCAAAAGTCATGAAAAATGAAAGCTCTGATTATGAGGAATCTACATGTGAAATATCAAACCCCTACCACTAACAATCAAATCGATATAGCCTAGGTTAAAATTTATTGTGCAAACGGATGCCGATGCACATGGGTATGACAATAGTTCTCTGGTCACTTCGTCCCTGCGAACTAAAAATGTATTACATCATGTGCATACAATTGCTTACACATTTTGTGTTGGTGTGGAAGAACATGTTTACCTATATTTCACATATATGATAGTTGTCAGGGATAGCATGTAAAGTTAACATAGAATATTTGTGCTAAAAATCCAGTCAATGTCTATCTAATAACTTTGATAATGTCTTCAATGATATGAAAAATATAAAGGTAACTGCTTAGTTTTCTGAACCATAAAATACCTCAAGAATACACAATTTTATCTACAATACCGTATTTACTCGAATATAATAAGCACCTGAGTATAATACGCATCCCTAAAAATGACCTCCAAAATCATGAGAAAACGTCTAACTCCGTGTATAATACGCAGGGGAAAAATCCAAAACAAGATGTCAGTTTTGTGTTGAAACAGCAAGACAGCGAGCTGAATTTGCTTTGCTGTATACCTTTTACAGTGTAATCACGTAACGTGTATTATCAAAAGCGGCACAGAATGACCAGTCTTTGTTCATCGTGTGATACCAACACTTTTCTCTCTTTCATTTCATTTACAATCAAACTCACATAGACTTCAAATGTCTTAACTAGTACCCTCATCCCAAACGATCGCTTCATTTTTTTCTCCCTCGTTAGAATGAATGTGTGTGTATACTATACTACGTTAACTTTAAGCGGAGATCACAATTGTTTCTGAAAACAAAATATATAAAGAATGAATGAATGAGTGTTATCCAAACTGTTGATGCTCTTGCCATTACGGTCAAGTAGTTTCACCTGTTGCGTAACTATCGATTAACAAATTATGGGTAAATCATTACATTACCCGTACAAGCTGCTAAGCAGAAACCATTGCTAAATAACACAATAACACAAATTGGTGAAAAAAGTGTGTATTATATTCAAGTAAATACGGTATTTATCTGGTTAACATAGTTGTAATTTTTGTGAATTTATGTTGTAACTGAAGAAGAACTTACCATTTTCTGAGATATTTTTCCACACTTCATCACTGAAATCAATCTCAGCTTTCTTGATTAGATCATACAATGTGTCTTCATCTTTGGATTTAAATGGAGGTGAACCAGATATCCTACAATACAGGAAATAAATGGAGGTGAACCAAATACCCTACAATACAGGAAATAAATGGAGGTGAACCAAATATCCTACAATACAGGAATAAATGGAGGTGAACCAGATATCCTACAATACAGGAAATAAATGGTGGTGAACCAAATATCCTACAATACAGGAAATAAATGGAGGTGAACCAGATATCCTACAATACAGGAAATAAATGGTGGTGAACCAAATATCCTACAATACAGGAATAAATGGAGGTGAACCAGATATCCTACAATACAGGAAATAAATGGTGGTGAACCAGATATCCTACAATACAGGAAATAAATGGTGCATTCTGACACAAAAACATTAAAAAAATAAATTAACTTGAAGATGAAATGTATGATTATAGTCATGAAAGTATTTCAATTACTTAAACTTTTTAGTTAAGTCATGCATAACCATCAGCAGGGCTCGAAACTAACTTTTTCAAGCACTAGTCTGACGGACTAATCGGTTACAAAATCCATTAGTCTGCACTAAAATCTATTAGTCCGCATAAATATAGACTATTTATTCATTTTAAATTGATTTAATTTCAGGGTAAACACATTTCATGTGTCAGATTTAACATTTAAAGACACTGTGGGGCACATATGCCTCTAGCTCCTTCTCGTCCATAAAGGAAGAATGGCTAAATATATCGCTACATTTCTCTGTGGCCCCACGATAACCATGCAAAACAACGTTAATGTCATTCGAAAACGTATTGAAGCTGCTCTATAATTTGTTTCAACGAAGCGCACCAGCGACTCTGACTCTCGTTACTTTCCATGTACTTTACAGAATATCGCAACTAAAATAACGTCAACATACACACGCATTTTGTAATTGTTATGACGTCATATAATTGTGATGTAAGTTGCCCAAATAAAAGTGCCCACATCGCTAATAATAGATTTGGTAAGTTACTAAATGCAAACCGTGAGAGATTTTAGTAGTTGCGATACTCCGTATTGTTACTGAAAATAGGTTACAGGATTTCCAGAAAAATAAGTTTTCAATCGTTTGCAGGGCGGGTGAGAGGATTTGAGTGGGTATGACAGAGTTTTCATTAGTCTGTCGGACTTATACAATGAGAAATCTGTTAGTACGTGGCATAATTTATTAGTCACGGACTTACGGACATACGTTAATTTCGAGCCCTGATCAGGATTTATTAATTGAGGTGTTAGATGTATATTCAACCTTTTTTTAGATCTCCATAGATATAACGTTGAACTTTAAAGTTAATATATCATTCTGAAGCATTCTATAAAAGAAAACCTTTCACCGAAGGATTTTCTAAAAAAAACATTATTCCACTGACAAAAGGGTAGTTAAAAGTTTCTATTGAACCCTATGGGAAGTACCTATGTTTTGCTTATATTTTTTCAAAAAGGACAAAATTTATAAATACCTCCAGGTGAAAAGCTCAGTAATATTTTTATACATCAAGACTAAAGAATAAAAGAAAAGTTCACCTATCACAATTTCTGCATTTTAAGTTTTTCATATTTTCAACAAGGGGAGATAACTCTTATACAGGCATTCATATTGTATAAGCCTTAACATTAGTCACTAACATCAATACCGTCTAAGACAACATAGATATATCTATGACATACAACCATAATTCAAAGTACATATGTTGATGTCTTATTTCGTTAATTGAGGCTCACTATACATGTAATACCTTAACTGAAGAATAAATACTGAATTGCCAATTTACTTTGATTATACTCAATTACAGTTCTGCAAAACCTTTAAAAGGCTTCGCGCACTGATGCAGTTTTCCGTCCAAATTTTAGGTTGATACCTCAATCAACCAAAAAAATAGAGGATTCATTTCTTAAATCAATACAGTAAGAAAACACCTGTGATAGATCTAGTTTGGCAAAGAATTTCCTTACATTTCTTTAAACTTGCATCAAATAGAACTTTATGTAGTAATCAATGACCTTGGTTTTAGAGATATGATCTGGAAGGTAGTTTTGGAACTTTAAAGAAACATGACAAAGAGTATTGACAACTGATTGTTTAGAAAGGCAATTAGAAATCATTTTACTTCAGTGATCTCAAACAGAAAGCCTTTTTATCTAAAATCAATATGATAACCAATCTTTGTCATGTACTCACATTGATTTCAGATACACATGTACAAAACTAACGACCTGGTTTTCAGACAAGTTAATAATGATTTACCAAACATTCAGGTGTTTTTATTCTACCACAGATAAATGTGATGGACTTTTGATATATTACCTTGATACTGCAACTCATGTTCTAATTCAGATCAATCAAAAACAATTTTGCATAGCTGATATTGTAAAGTATAACAGGACTTACATAATATATATAATGACACCTGTTGCCCAAACATCACACTGTTGGCTGTAGGTTTTATTATCTATAATCTCTGGAGCTGTAATAACAAGATCATAGATAGAACACACTTGCAGGTATCTATAATAATATCCTAGATATAACAGATTTATAGGAATCTACATCAATACCAAAGACAGAACACTGTTATAGGTACATTGTATTCATCTTACTTTTCCTTACCTGTTTTTGGTCACTATCATTCAAAGATACAAAACATTACATTATAAATTCCTAGAAGGTCATGCTTATGTAACAGAACAAGTTTGACTAACATATGTGCCAGGTTTAATATTAAACCATTGTAAACTGCAATGACATCAGAAACATATTGAAACTTCTCAAAACACATTTATGTTTTAGGCATTTGAATCACACCTTGACTAAACAATATTTTGATTAAAATTTGAAAATTTTAAATTTTACAATAAAAAGCATTTGACTTCTGACAAACACTGACAAAATTTTAATCGTTATGAATTGCACTCCAATTTTGTCTATTAATTTTTGAGTAGATATCTTTGTTTTTTTTAATGGCTAAGCCACTTCTTCACCTCTAACCCTTTTATTTAAAGTAAGGAATTTCATTCATATCCTGTGTATGCAGAGAGACACTTCCAATAAAATTAAAAGTTTTATGACAATGTAATCATGTATGTAGAATTTTTTTATTTGAAAAATACAATAAACAAGAAATTTTAAACAATAAAATATATCTCAATAACAAGATAACAAGTGTCTTTACGGTCAGTTCACGATCCGGGAGCATGTTGTTATTCTTGTCCGCCATTTTTATTAGTACTAGGGCAGTACTAACTGCCGAAATGCCCATGAATTGCTGAAATAAACTTATAAAATGCAGAAATGCCCAAAATATATACCGATATTCTCTTCTCCTTCTAGTCAAATAGTTTCAAATCATTGCTTTTCATGCTGACTTAGAGTTTTAGGGCATGAATAGTAATTTAGTTGAGAAATAATTGGCAAAATCTAACATTAATCTTCTGAGTTTTACAATTTTTTTAACAATGAAATTTATACAAAGATAAAGGAATCAAACAAAAATACCATATGTTCATACGTTTTTATCCTGATTCATTCACATTTTTATGTAAAAAACAATAATTATTGACATTTAAGTTCCATTTCATGGGCATTTTAGTAATATGATGGGGCATTCCAGTCAATTGGGTCATTTCGGTAGATACTACATTTTAATGATAATTTGGGTGATAAAACTTCTTCTTTGTTTTTTTTCTAGCGATTTTTTGATTTTTGAAAATAGAATCAAAAATCGAAATCGGCTCACTTTCAGCGATCGATATTCGATCATCAGCGATAATCGTTTCATCACTACTTCTGTAACAGAGCAACCCTGGCTGCTCATGATGTCTCATGACTTAAGTAACAGACCAATCCTGGCTGCTCAAGGATGTCTATTTACTTGTGTAATAGACCAACCCTGACTGCTCATGATGTCTCAGGACTTCTGTAACAGACCAACCCTGGCTGCACAGGATGTCTCAGGACTTCTGTAACAGACCAACCCTGGCTGTTCAGGATGCCTCAGGACTTATGTAACAGACCAACCCTGGCTGCTCATGATGTCTCATGACTTATGTAACAGACCAACCCTGGCTGCTCATGATGTCTCATGACTTATGTAACAGACCAATCCTGGCTGCTCATGATGTCTCAGGACTTCTGTAACAGACCAACCCTGGCTGCACAGGATGTCTCAGGACTTCTGTAACAGACCAACCCTGGCTGTTCAGGATGTCTCATGATTCATGTAATAGACCAACCCTGGCTGCTCATGATGTCTCATGACTTATGTAACAGACCAACCCTGGCTGCTCATGATGTCTCATGACTCATGTAACAGACCAACCCTGGCTGCTTATGATGTCTCATGACTTATGTAACAGACCAACCCTGGCCACTCATGATGTCTCATGACTTATGTAACAGACCAATCCTGGCTGCTCATGATGTCTCAGGACTTATGTAACAGACCAACCCTGGCTGTTCAGGATGTCTCAGGACTTATGTAACAGACCATCCCTGGCTGTTTAGGATGTCTCATGACTTATGTAACAGACCAACCCTGGCCGTTCAGGGATATCTCATGACTTCTATGACGGACCAACCCTGGCTGTTCAGGATGTCTCAGGACTTCTGTAACAGACCAACCCTGGCTGCTCATGATGTCTCATGACTTATGTAATGGACCAATCCTGGCTGTTTAGGATGTCTCATGACTTCTGTAACCCTGGTTGATCAGGATGTTTTAGGACATATCATTTGGCTCATGGATTGTCCACACTCACATCAATTTGTTTGAAATCTTCATTGCAATAATTTCCACAGTAAAAGAAATTGGTTCAAATATAAGTAAATAGGTTAATGTGCTTTTATTGTAAATATACATGTACTTCTAAACTCAAGCAAATTATGATATATAGTTTATTAGATAATATTGATAAATATGAGGCTATTACAAGTAGAAGGAATGGTATGAAATTACTTACACATATAAATAGGGGTACCACAGAAATCCTGCATCATATTATCATGACCAACACCTCCTTTCACCACAGAGAGACCGAAATCTGTTACCTGTAAGAGATGCTTTATAATATAACCATGAAGTACAATTCAAATAATTTCAAGAATTTTTGAAATATAAATTGTTATAATGTTATTATCATAGAAGTCCTGTTCTTACTTGCTGTCTAAAGGTATCACGACTACATGTATTACCTTTATATGCAGATGATCACTGGGCTTGTTTGGATTTTGACTCAGTAATATATTTTCTAACTTCAAATCTCTATGAACTATATCTGGAAGTTTAAAAAAAACACACACAGGTAAGATAATTTTAATTTGTTTTGTGTAAATATTATTTCAATTCATTGGACAATTCTATTCACAGAAAATCATGGACAACAGTTTTGAATCTAACAGAAAAGCTTCTTCATTACTTCTTGACTCTGTTCACCAACAGAACTACCATATATATACAATAACTGTGAAGCAGAGCCTAGTAGCAGACATGATTTTAATCAGGGATGAAAAAAAAGCTGAAAATGCTATCAAAAAAGCTGATAATATGTAAAGCTCTTCACAAAAAGTGCAATTTTTTTTATATTTCCAACTAAATTCAGTACATTTTGAAAAAAAATTTTTGCCAAAAAAAAAGCTGAAATAAGTTTTAAAGCTGATCAGATTCATGTCTCAAGTAGGTAGCATGCTAGGCTTCAGGCCATGACTCATAATTCTCTTGTCTTTAGGATGAGAAATATAAATTGAGGTTTTGTGTAAACTGTAATAGTACACTTTTGCACAAAAAAAATGCTGCACTGCTTTTGGTGGATTGTTGCATAGGGGAAATTTCTGTGTAATGTATTAGAAAGATGCAGTCACTATGTCACCGAAATAATCCGGATGTGACATAAAACAACAGGGATAATAACACACATGTCACCTATCTATTTTTCAAAAACATGACTCCTATTAGGCAGACATATGGGCAGAAATACAGGCAGAAATACAGGCGATGGACTAAATCATGGTCATATGGGCAGAAATACAGGCGATGGACTAAACCATGGTCATATCGGCAGAAATACAGGCGAAGGACTAAATCATGGTCATATTTTGTGCTGCTTCACAGGTGACACAATTATGTAGAATGCAAAAGAAATGATAAACTATCCATGATTTGGTAAAAAACACCCCATACATCAAGCTGAATTATATGAATAGTTATATTCATCTTATTTTATTACATGTAACATATTTCAAACACACAAAAGCACCTATATCTATATATATATCTATATATATATATATGATAATTAATACCGGCATCTTGAATATTGTGCATTACAGTGTACTCTGTGTCTGGGTCTTACATATTTTCAACTTAAGTTCTACATGTATTTAGATGGTCCTGGAATTTATATTAAAGTGTTGATGTATCTACAATGTAAGATATATGATGTTTCTATTTCAGGAGAAGAAATGTTGTCCATTATTAATTATCCTAAATATAACTCATGAACTATACATATCATGCATTACAGTAATGTGGTTGCAATATATTAAATGAATACATGTACTACTATATTCTGTTCATTTAGAGAGAGAGCCAATTTATACCATTTTTATGCAGATAAGATATCGCACTGGCTAGTTTCTTCATCACTGTTTTACAGTCCTCCTCAGAATAACATCCATTTTCTTTAATTGCATCAGCAAGTTCCCCTCCTTCACACAGCTCCATGATTAAGTATATTTTCTGAGAAAACAATACATTGTACTAAATGTTTACATTTGGGTATAGCATGTCAGGAAATCATTAGATATTAGCTTGAAATAATTTAGGGTGAAGGAACTTCACAACTTGATGTGGATGTTAAGCTGGGTTAAACAACTAGTATGCGTCTATTCAAAGAGCTAATCTGAATTTGATATGCCTCTTTTCACAGAGTTAATCTCAGATTTGTATGCATCTGAATTTTGTAAGCATCGATTCACAAAGCTAATCTTAGTTTTACATATATCAACATGTGTTCACAAAGCTAATCTCTAATCTCAGCTTTGTATACATCTATTCACAAAGCTGATATGAGTTTTGTATTTATCTTTTCACAAATTAAGCAATAAGAGCTGTAACTTTTAAGCAATTTGATTTTCTCAAGTATTGTTCAAATGGTTTTACTATGCAAAAAAATCAGGTCCTGATAAAGTGCGAAACAAAACCAAAATGAAACGGAATGAAACGAAACAAATTGAAATGAAGCAAATCCAAACAAAACAAAAATCGAAATGAAACAAATCAAAATGAGATCAGATAAAAACAAAACGAAACTGATCAAAACGACATCAAAGAGGCTAGTCACTGTGATGGGGCATAATGACAAGAGGTGTTGAGGAGTTGGTGCATGGGAGGCAAGGGATGACCAGACGTAAGGTATTTCAAGCAGCCAATGCATGTATAGGGTATTTCAAGCGGCTAATGCAGAATACCTGAGAGGTAAAAATGGCAGATGTGGAAACATGTGATCAGGGTGGGGTGGGTCAGTCTTAATCATCATAAATTTTACCTTTTGTAACACAGCCAAGGGACATAGAAATTAAATTGACATTTCAAAAATTAAGTTAAAATGATGTGGCTGAAAAATGTACGACTCCCCCCCCCCCACCCTCCCATGTCAGTTTAAAATTTCTAGATCTGCCCATGGTTAAGGGGTAGGTTGGGGGAAAGTGTATGGGAACATGGTGAAGAAAAAGATGCGAGACTGGAGTAAACAGGAGCTGGAGATGGGGAAAAGGACAGAAATCTGCACTCTCAAGTTGTGAGCCACTGAAAGGGATGGAATGAAAGATTGTAATTAATTATTTTTATTTCTGAGCAAGTTAGATTTGTATCAACCTTCTGTCCACTCCATGTTCTGACGAACAAAAAAGCATGATCTGGGGGCATGCATAAATCTTATCTGCAACCTAAAATGTTATAATGTAATGTTACCACTGAAGTTTGAATAGCCCTGAAATGAATTTACAGTTCAGGTTTGTTTAACATTTTTGACAATGGGAAAGAATAATAACAGACCAACTGACAATCCAAACGCCTTACGCCCCCAGATCTTTTAGACGAGAGCATAATTACAGTTTAAATTTTAAGAATTCTAATTTGTTACAGTTGTATCTTGCCCAAATTTAACAGTAAATCTATATAGCGTTTTGAGTTAGAGGTTGGCAAGGAAAAGGGGAGTGTTCCAAATGTAAAATAAATTTTTAACTTTGCCTCAGCATCTTGCTCCCCCTCTTTAAATCAACCATGAGTCTGCCCCTGAAACATGTACTAAAGAGGAAATGGTGTTGGTACACAATGAAAATTTAAAAATAATTCTTAAATAAACAAGGGCATACAGGATAAAAGGAAGCACAAAAAGGGGATGGAGCGAGAAGGAGGATAGGGAGATGGGCTAATTTAGGGGAGGGAAAGAATGTCTCTCAAGAGGAAAGAGAGACGAGAATACCAGCAGGGAGAAGGAAGTTACTAGAAGTGCAATACAGGGAAATTACGAGCTCTTGGGAAATGAAAGACAGGATTGGAACAGGAGAAAAGGATGCTGTAGGAGAAAGGAACAAGAGAGTAAGGGGAGGAGGAAATTTTGGGGTTCAAAGGGAAATCAAATAAAACTGTATCTATGAGCCTCAAGAGAGAACAAGAGGGAAAAGAGATGGAAGCAGAATGGCAAGGATGGAAGCAAGAAAAGAATGTATGAACCCTTCTATGAGTGTTACTTTGTCAAGGAAATGTTACAAGTACGAAGTCAATCAAATTTGAAATTTTAATTCAATTTTGATTTGTTTCGTTTCATTTCTACGATGTGATTTCATTTTGTTTCGATTTGTTTCATTTTGATTTATTTTGTTTCTTTTCAATTTGTTTTGTTTAGTTTCATTTCATTTGACACATTATAGATAGGGACCCGAAAAAGTCAGCCAATGTAATTCACTTACAGGCCCATTAAACATGTGTTTCATGCTACGATTCTGAATCTCTGCTTCACAAGAGCATTTCTTTACGGGTCAGAAACAAGTCAGAGAGAAAAGATAATGGTGTGTTATACAGCTTATAAAGCCAAAGTTGCAAAATTCCCAAACTTTATCATATTAAGTAGACATTAAATTTATGTATAAAAATGGTATTTACATATTTTATGTAGAAGTTACGGATTATATTGCTTTAATATGAGTCAAAACAGAATAAATCATATCCAGTAAAGAAACCACAAAAATTTTTTAAACTGAAAATATTTCAATATTTAATTGGATATTGACTAAATGTCATTTTGCTAAACTGAAACAGCAATATCTGATATGAAATGAACAAACCCCCCCCACCCCCAAATTATGCTTTCATCATATGAAAGTTACTACAGCAGACATCAAATAATACAAAGATTCTTTAATCACTATGTAGGAAAGCAAAAACAGTACACTTCTTAAACCTTTTTTTATGAGTCAATAGTTCTCATAACATCTGTAACAATGAACTAAAACTAAATTACTCAAAACCATTACCTTTCCTGTTTCAAATACTTCATTTAAACTAATAATGTTTTCATGCTGAACTCTCTTAAGAATGGCCACTTCTCTTTCTATCAATTTTATAGCAGGTCCACCGGCCTTAAATAGAAATAAAGTCATAAATATGCTATAAACATGATAAATCTCACATCAAATTAAAATAAATCATGTACAGTACTTCTACAGATTTCCAAAAAAACAAGTTACATTGGTCAGAGCAACCTAGAGTCTATAACTTTGTTTGCTTGTTGGTATTGTAAATTTTTTTTTACTATTGTATCGTTATTCTTGTTAGGTCATAAAACTATATAGAATTAAATCCAATGATAAACCATCAAAATTGATAGCCGATACATTTGCAGGCTTACAAAATGAGATAAACAAGCAAATTCAGAGAATTGTGGTCCCCCGCTTTGAGAGTTCTATAAGTAAGGGTGTAGTGATCTGTGACTTACTGTCATGGTTGTGCATGTCTACAAACACACATGCCATATATGAAGGCCCTACGTCTTACGGTTAAAAAGTTACATTGAAGTAGGCATGCAATACTGTAGCCCATTTCACCAACAATGGTAGATGTAATGGATACCATAAATCAAGTATTTATGGGATCAACTAGGAATTGTTACTTAAAAAAATAACGAAAGGCAATAACTCCTAAATTATGCAAAAAAGAATTATGGTTCTTGTGCACTGCACTTCTTGTCATTGAGATCTATCTACTTAAGGTTTCATGTTGATACCCATATGGTTTTTGTGTTATGCTCTGGACAAAATTATGAGGGATGATACACTAATGGACAGACAAAGCGGTGAATATATACTCTCCTTTGGAGGAGCATAAAAAACAAATATCATTAATTTGAAATGACTTTCAAAAAATGCCTTATAATTTACAGTAAATATCAAGACTTGATACGTTCTGCACTTGCATTTATGAAAATAATGGCTTTTTGACTAGTATATCATGTATATTATTTGAAATTTTGTCCTTGATGCATTTACATGAGACATTATACCTATTTAGATGTAAAAAATAATAATAATAATCACACAGTATGACTACTTAAAACCCTAAAACAGTTTCTCTGTCTTAAATAAAATGTGGAAACATACACAAATGACATAACAAGACTTTGCCAAATGAGGACCAATTATAGATGTTTTTCCAATCCAACATGATGTAAGGGGGCTTGTGCAAGATGTGCTTCTTTTTCAGCTTTCAGAATTTGTGTATCAAGAATTCCTGTAATGGATCATTAACAATCCAATTTCAAAAATATTCCTCATTTAGTGTTTGCAAAGAGAATGATAAAGTGATATAAAGAATATGATTATAAACCTAAGTGTACCTTTTCTTTGTTTATAACTTTCATGGCCCAATACTCTTTACTCTCTTTGTGTTGTACTTTAAAGACTTTCCCAAATGTTCCTTGTCCAATTTTCTCTCCTGCATTGTAGGTTTCCCATATCCAAGATTCATCGTTTATTCTTGTGTGTGGGACAGATCTATCAGCACTTCCCTTCCGTGCCATGTTCAATAATCTTCAATTTTCTACAAGGGACATAGTGTTTTCAATTAATATAGCACAATATGATCTATTCAAACAAAGGTATACTTATTGCGCATGGAATCTCCCCCCACTCTTTCTTTATAACAAATTAATGTATTCACAAGTACAGCTACTGGTAAACCTTGGTAGCCAACTGGGCTATAGAAAATATATAAAAAAAATAGAAAATTTAGGAGTCAAACCTTATTTTTATGGGCCCAACTTATTTTCTGCATTTAAACTTGAATTATCGCAAAGATAGAAAAGGATACAAGGTTTGAAATTCACTATTTTATGACGAACACAGTACACATATTTGAAGAAAAAATAGTAACTAAAGTTAAAATTCCTTTTCCAGTTCTAACTCCATCATGTTTCTATTAATTTCATATTCTGTTTCTACAACATTTTCAACTTGTTCTGAATTAGAGTCGTTTTCATTTTCACAGTCATCCTCTCTCTCATGATGATGCTTCATTCTCTCCATCACTCTGCCTCTCATCCTCTGTCTACACTAACCGTCATCCTCTCTTTCATGCTATACCTATCTCATCGTGTCCCTCATTCTCTCTCACCCTGTCTTTTCCTGTCCCTCATCTTCTTTTCTCGCATACGAGACTGAAGAATACCACTGGAAAGGGGGTGATAGATCACTCGATCTAGCACAAGGCAACCGCTTACTTGTGATGTCACACTATTTTACTTGTGACATCACGCTCATTTTTTCACGTTTAGAACAAGATAATATAGGCATTAATTTAAAGGTTAATTAGCGAGAAAAAGAATCAAGAATCACCTCTCATCCCAGATCAAAAGATATCAGTCTCAAGCGACATACTTCAACATCTTAACCTCAGCTAACCCCTTGGTTGAGATTATGTCAAAGTATGTCCCCTTTGATTGATATATTTCGATCTGGGACTAGAGGTGATTCTAGATTCTCATAACTCTGTCCCTCATCCTCTCTCACCCTGTCCCTCATCCTCTCTCACCCTGTCCCTATCTCACCCTGTCCCTATCTCACCCTGTTCCCCATCCTCTCTCACCCTGTCCATCACCCTCTCTCTCACCCTGTCCCTCATCCTTTCTCACCCTGTCCCTCATCCTCTCTCACCCTGTTCCTGTCTCATCCTGTCCATCATACTCTCTCTCACCCTGTTCCTGTCTCTCCCTGTCCATCACCCTCTCTCTCACCCTGTCCCTCATCCTCTGTCACCCTGTCCCTGTCTCACCCTGTCGCTCATCCTCTCTCACCCTGTTCCTGTCTCACCCTGTCCATCACCCTCTCTCTCACCCTGTCCCTGTCTCACCCTGTCCCTCATCCTCTTTCACCCTGTCCATCATCCTCTCTCACCCTGTGCCTCATCCTCTCTCACCCTGTCCCTGTCTCACCCTGTCCCTCATCCTCTTTCACCCTGTGCATCACCCTCTCTCTCACCCTGTCCCTCATCCTCTCTCACCTTGTCCCTGTCTCACTCTGTCCGTCATCCTCTCTCACCCTGTTCCTGTCTCATCCTGTCCATCATACTCTCTCACCTTGTCCCTCATTATCTCTCGCAATATTTCCCACCCTTACAGCCTGAACACCCTGCTACTATTATCGTGACTAATACAAAATGTGTAACAAATGGAGCATGTCATTTCATCTAGTCCATCTTTAAGCCATGGGTATTTTTCCATCCATTTTGCAGAAAACTGTTGACTCTGGCTTTGTTTTCTCATACTCTTTGAAGTAGGAATTATCCTGTGTTTTACCACTACATGGGGCCATCGTCACATTTTTTAAGTGTGAACAAATTGTATTAAGCTTGATATCAGCAAAGCACTATTGAATCTTAATAAGTGCACAATTGATAATGATTACCTTTAATCTAAACTAATAACAGATGAAGTACAAGAAGGACATTTTGCAGGACAAAAATTTGTTCATTCACCAAATGGGCGAGTACTCCATGATTGTTTGATGGCTTCCCAAGTGCCAAATTCAATCATAAATGCCACTGGCTGAGTGCTAATCCAACTCCCTGAATGCAATACATATAGTACCTGTATGTCAGTAACTGTATTAGGGTATCTTACTGTGAAGCATCTTTGTTGTTTGTTGTTTTATTTACAGTAATGTTGGGATTATTTCAATTAATAGTGATGGCATCTATGATCTACTGGATGGCATCTATGAACTACTGGATGCATTTTACAAAATTGTTTTACCAAAGTCATGTACCCAGTGAAGCATTTTTGTTGCTTTATTAACATCAATCAGAAGAACTAACAAGTTAAAATGTTTATTGTTTTAAAGGTAAATTTAAATTTTGTTCATACATGTATATGTATACAGTTCCTTCTTGACATTGTAGAATTTACACTTTTGAAAGGTTTGACTTAATATTCAACCTCTGACATTCATAAGGTCAGTAGGTTTTTGGTAAAATGTGAGAAAATGTGAAATGCATAATCATGATACAGTGTTCCCACTGGAAAATGAAAAGGGCAGGGCGCCAGGTAAGGCACTTTTGTGCGCGGTGGGCCAGGGAGGGCACATTTTTGTGAAATACGAAGTTTAAGGGGGAAAAAGTACAGTTTGGGTCTCATGTTACATATAAAGACATCACCAGAAAATATAGAAATAAGGATGGATCAGCACAACTATCAAAGTAGGTGCCCCCTCCCCTTGCCCCATCATAATTTACCGACGGTGCAGTATTAGCCTTTGGTATTCATGCTATTTTCTCTACAACTCCATAATGATTAACGTTAACATTTACTTTCTGAAGCAAGACTTTACTGGCACTACTTAAAAATGATGTCATCATTCATTTAATCATTATAGTAATTGGGTCATAATAGCAAATATCCCCAAGTGATTGATATCTTTCAGTGGTATACCTGGTATAAACACCTTAATTTGCCAGATGCTCATATTGCCCATGAAGGTGATAATTGATTGTACAAATAATCAAACAAAACAACGCAGTTAAAGAATAAATGGCAATGTATGAAACAGTGATATGATAGTACACAGGCCGGGGCATTAAGGGCGGGTATCAGGGGCATAGGGGAGGGCATCAAGGGCGCGAGGGAGGGCATCAAGGGTGCAGGAGAGGGCATCAAGAGTATGGTGCCCTTCTATTTCTGCCCAACTGCCTAATGTCACTACAGGATTATATCACCTATATCATGGTAACAGCTTCTGTGTCAAACAGTGAATAGCTGTCTATAATCTGATGATTATTTTATCTACAAATTTTAGGTTAACAGTGCACTATAACAACAGAAATTGATCATTATAGCACATTATGGAAATATATTTCAAATGCTGTCATAAAAATAGATTTATTTCTAACATTCAAAACCAGAACTACAATAAAGAAAAAGAAAATCTGGAATACCAGTATTAAATCATCAAAAAACTTGCTAAATTTAGTAAGTGTATAATGAAACAAAGCTGCTTAAACTTGGGACTTCCTAGTCCCATATACAGTGACCATGAAGGCAATCTAGATCAATGGGACTATGGCACCTCTTATTCAGATTTCAATGGGACATTTTCAATATCAATGGGCCATCTTTCACTACAAAAGGGCCACTTAAAAACATCAAATTTTGCAAATTTGTATGATGTGTCATATTCAACAATTCAGGATACAGAACGACAATAACAAATCAGTTCAACACTAAAAGAAACTTTGCTTTGATTTAATTACATGTATTTGCTATGAAATTTCTGCAGTGAGTTAACATAGTTTTGATTAAGAAGTCCTTAATTTGCCTTCAGTTCTGACTCTAAACAATTTGGAGGACTTAGTGTATTGCAAAGTTCAATTACAATGATATTCTTTTGACAGAAGACCCTCTCAGTTTCACAGCCAGTACTTTCATTTTTACTAATACCATGATCTTTTGGTGCCTTGTCCAGCTGTTTTCAAGATCAACTCATTGGGAACAACATATAAATTCACTAAAATGACCACTCATGCTGATACATGTATCAGATATAGGGGCAATTACTGATCGGAAGCTAAGCTTTAACTGCTTTGGATGGGCTATCGCCACTGTCAGTATTGTTGTTTTTGTCTTTTGTCAGTCCTGGTCGCTGCATTTTGTTTCTGTTTCTGTACTGAAGTCGCCATGTTTGTTGTCGTTTTTGTCACAATTGTCCAAATGGGCACTTTAAATATGTGTCGTTTAAAACATATTGTAAAGCGTTTACAAGATTGTGACGACAAAAGAGGTAACTCTAATCTAAAGTGTGTAATACTGACTGAAAGCGGAACATACAAGTCTAAATCTGGGATGCAGAATTAGCATGTAAAAATCGGAAAAATTCTGCCAAAATCAGCACAGTTGGCAGGTATGCTATACACGTTATGATCATAGAGTTGTCAATCATGCACATTTATCAAAATGGATATTACAGATACATTTATGTTTAAAACTGAAAATGGACATTCAAGAAACAGATTTCGCTGCTTTTGAAAATGAATGCACAATAGTGAGCACCATGTAAGTGGTTTAATGCACCATTTTCAATTTGAATGGGACCATGTTGCAGGGCATGTGACCTTCACGATCCCTGCTTATAATATTAAAAACTTCTATCTACATGTAATTTTGAACCCTGGGTTTTAAATATCAGGTTATTGGAGAACTTCCAGTTCCATCCAATTCTCGAAGTTGGACATCCAGTTATTTGATAATGGGCATTCAGAACATTTGGGGTAAAGCATCAGACTTTATCATAGAGAGCAATGTGTTTTCAGGGAGGAATTTGGTAAGGAATAATTAAAATATATTATCATTCAAACAAGTAAATTTGAATACATGATTTACACATTTCTGATCGTTTTTATAATTAGAATAGATTATTTCCGAGTTATATCCAAACTACGGACATTGCATAATTTGGCGATATTTTATTTATGACATAATAATCTTAATATCTTTGGATACCTAACGTCAATGTTTCTACCAAGTAAGATGTCACAATCAGTTGTCCATAGGTGTTATATCTAGGCTTTTAACTGTCCTTTCCAGTTACTTGAAAATAGCCCATTGATACAGAAGAGCTTAAAGTTGTATTAACGCCAACGATAAACTCCGAGCTTTACCCCGTCATGGCCAGACTCTCATATATCTACTTAGACCAACAGAGGCAGTGACGTCACGCCGACTTCAAGAATCTTCCAGTCGGTCATGTCATCTAACAGTAACAAAAAAAAGGGGGGAGTCTTGCCTTGTGATTGTGATTCCTTTCTAATTTTAATAAGCTTTGGGAGGCAAAAATCCTCATACTTGTCATTATATACTTTTAAAATATCTAACCAATATTTTTCTTTCTTTGAATAATGATTTCCTCCTGCTCACACTCACAGAAATACCCATACATTTCAGTCTCATTACCCTTTTAATATCGATGCAATGCCACTGGACTACTTCACTTTGCACGAGATCTCCTTTGGTATACTTAATTAGCTAATAGCGCATATCATCACGGCAGAAAAAGTCGCAGTAGAAAGTTTAAATATATGCTCCTTTTAGAGTTCAACAAATTAGTAGTATCACATTGCTTAGTACCTGATCTCAGTTTACACATTCTCCTACGTCACTCACCTTGGTCAATCTTGCTTGTTTGGTATTTCAAAAAGTCAATATGCTCAGAAATGTTTAATCGAATCAATGGAACTCTGTGGTTCATTCTTATTGATTTCATTCTTTTGATGATATTAATGTAACAAATTGCATGCGTCCATGATTGAATCTGAAGCTGAAATATGAACTTGAAGTTAGGTCGCCATAGGCGCTGTTTTTGTTAATCTTCAAATTCCGTGCGCAATTCTTCTGCGCCACTTCCGCCGATAAGCATTCGCATACTCTCGTCAGTTATCCCATCCTCTGTTGATTACAGTAAACTCACAGTAAATGGAACTGAGGAAATATATTTGATGATTTTTTTTAATCGGAGTTTACTAAAAATCATTGGATAAAAATACATGTAGTGAATTGGCAATGCTCGAAATATTTTATTCTGTTTTTTTTCTCTCTCCATGTGACTATAAATAAAAATGAGTGGGATACCTTTCTAAATAATCAAATCGTGCCTCTGACACTAAGAAGGTTACGTTATTATTTTTCAATATCAGTATCAAAATTTAAGGTGAAGAAAATGTAAGAAGGATAATCAGTGGCGGATTAAGGGGGAGCAGAGCGCCCCCCCCCCGGCAGTGACCCCAATTTTACAAAAAGTCCTGCATTTGGCCCATTTTCTGTCAAAATAGACAAAATTCGCCCCTCGACACTCCGGCTAAGGAGGTGTTGGATACGCCACTGGATAATAGACGTGGGTTTTTTGTATTTATCATTACACAATCATAATTATCATTCATTTATTATTTTATTTCACTTTATTTTCTTTATTATTTTTTATTTTTTTGATTTTGTTTTTTGGTTTGTGTGTGTGTGTGTGTGTGTTTTTTTTTTAATTTTTTTGTTTTGTTTTAGAGTCATTATTTATAGTTATTAATTTATTTCAATATATACAGGGGTTTCTAGTTGAACAAAGAGTTACAGACGTGTACATGAATGTGTATACGTTGAATTTAAAGTTTTGGAGCGTTTTGTTTGTTTGTTTGTATTTTCGGGGGGTATTTATATATATATATATTTTTAAATTTTTTTGGTTTCTTTGCTTGGATTTTTTTTATTTTGTTTGTTTTTTATTTCATTTTTTAATCAGATATAAGGAATATATGATCAGTTTTGATTTGACATAGAATTGATCGCACTTAAATTATCGGTAGTTAAAAAAGAGTGATTCAGATTTGATAATATCTGTTACTAATATGCACAATCTTGTCCATAAGTTAGATTAAACATATTTCATTAAATATATGAATACATTGAAAAGGATTGAGCTACAAGTTTTGCAACATTAGATAATGCCCTCTCCTTTAGCATATACAACATACATGGTATGTTAATCCGGTAAGTGGCGATACAAAGTATAACACAAAGATATTTAGATTTATATAATATTGGGGCAATTTGTGCAAAAATGTGAAATTTAAGTAGGGGAGGTGGGATATATATATATATATATATATATATATATATATATATATATATATATATATATATATATATATATATATATATATATATATATATATATATATATATATATGTATATATATATATATATATATATATATATATATATATATATATATATATATATATGGAGCTCGGGTAGCTCAGTCGGTTAGATGGTCGGATGCATGACAGCTAGGTGATTCGGTACCATAGGTCGTGGGTTCGAGTCCCAGACGGGGAACGAATATAAGTGAAATATAGGGTGCCTTGTTAAATGTAGTGTCTTTGTGCTTTATATGTTTGTCTAATTTGTCTTTATTTTCTACAGGTATTTCTTCGGAGATCCAAGGTCCATAGTACTCCCAGGTGTTTGACTGATTCTATTTGTGCTTTATATATATATATATGTATATATATATACATACACATACATATAAACATACATATTCACAAACATACACATACATATAAACATACATATTCACAAACATACACATACATATAAACATACATATTCACAAACATACATACATACATATAAATACGCACACATATATACAATGATAAGGACCTGAATATGCGTAATATTTAATGGTTTTTAAGATTAAAATCTTCCTGATGAGATGACATAGTCCTGTACTGCTAACTGAATATGTAGTTTTTAAGATTAAAATCTTCCTGATGAGATGACATAGTCCTGTACTGCTAACTGAATATGTGAATTTTCTTCAAAAGTTAAATTTTCATTGCCAGACGGAATTTCCACGATGTTTAGGGGTAAAAATTTATGAAGTAGGCGTCTAAGGTGTACACGTTGGTTCAAGTGTAATGGACAGGTAAGTATATAGTGTGAGATATCTTCATATCCACAAGGGCAGCTAGGCGAGGAAATCAGATTTACTTTGAAGAGGTCGGCATTTAAATTGCAATAATTTCTTAATCTAGTAACTAATATATTAGCTTTACGTTCCCCTATAGAAAATGCTTTGGTACTATGTAACCGCCGCTTATGTCACTTAGAGCTGCTTTGAATTATGCTAAAGTAGCTTTGTTTCGAATTTCATCATTTAAGTTATTCGAGAGATTCGTAGTGGAGGGAATATATGAAACCAAAGAATAAGAAGAGGAAAAGAAGGGACTCGATAATTTTAAATATTTCTTAGATTATAAGAAGTTGTCTCTTGAACCTGAACTGGTAGAAGATTTTTGAGGTACTGTGGTGTTTGATTATTTTTTATTTTATGAAACAAAGATAACTTTCTTTTTTCCTGTTGCGATTTCAAAGATACCCACCCTGTTTCTTTAAATAAAGATTCGATACTGGAAAAAAGGGGTAGACTTGTAACAATCCTGGCTGCTTGATATTGTATTTTCTCCATTTGTTCGCATTCAGATTCGTTACACCCATCCCATAGTTCACAAGCGTATTCGAGAAGAGGAAGAATGAAGGTCAAATAGATTTTGTTTAGAGCACACCGACTAAGGACATATTTTAGTTTTCGAAGAACATTTATTTGATTTAGAGCTGACATACAAATATTATTGATATGATTAGACCATTTACCATCAGAATTGAATATGACACCTAGGTGCCTGTGACTCTGCGTAGCATTAAGTGGGTTGTTACCAAATCGAAGGTCAAGGTCATTCATGTTTCTATTACTGATAATAAGAACATCTGTCTGTTTTTGTAGGGTTAAAGGAAACTATCCATTTTTTTAAGACCATACATGTATTTTATCTAAATCGGCATTAATCGCACGTTCTATATCACTAAGAAGAATAAAGTAACGACGTATGGTCAGCAAAAAGACGCGCAAGGCTTAAAAGATTTTCGGCAATGTCGTTGATGTAAATTAAAAAGAGAAATGGACCCAGGACTGACCCCTGGGGGACGCCTGCTGATGTGTACCAGAATGAAAAATTGTTATTATTAACTACTACAGATTGTTCGCGCTTCGCTACGTAATTTTCCAAAAATAGTAACACAGAACCACCAATCTCGTATGACTCTAATTTGGTTAAAAATCCCCGATGCCAAACTTTATCGAAAGCTTTTGATATATCGAAAAATACCAAACATGTATGTTCATTTCTCTCTCTATTTAAACAAATATGATGATACAATTCTATTAACTGATGTACAGTTGAATGGTTTTGAAGAAATCACGACCGAAATTCGTAGAACAATTTATTATCGATCATATAATTATGCAAATGTTTAAACACACACCTTTCAAAGACTTTGCCAACAGTATTGAGAACAGAGATCGGTCTATAATTAGATAGTAACTGTCTATTTTCTTTTTTGAAAAAGGGTATTACCATTGCTTTCTTCCATAGAGTTGGAAAAATACTTTGTTTTAGACACATGTTAAAAAGCAATGATAGAGAAAAAGCAATTGTCTCGAATGTAAATTTCAACATTTGGTGACTTATTCTATTGATACCACTGGCTTTCCCAATTTTTAATGTTTTTAAAATGTCTTTAATTTCAGTAATACTAATTTCAATATGTGTAATTTTACTGTCTTTAATTTTACTTTGGGATCTTCAATATTTGTATCATCAACTGATGATATACTTGCAAAATTATTATTTAAAATTCCTGCTTTCAGTCTGTCGTCTGTTTCTAATTCTAAATTATCGGGATTTAAAAGAGGTGGGATAATCTCACTCTTACAAGATATTTTTTAATCAATTTCCAATACCCCTTAGAATTTTGAGACAACAGAGAATCTACAAATTCATCTATATTTTGATAGAAATTTTGTTTAGCTGCTTTTTTCAGACTGTTTACACGATTTCTCTGTCTTTTGTAATTAGTAATAGCATATAGTGTCCCTAATTTAGCTCTTTTCCTATGCCTATCTCTCTTCCTAATTTCGCGCCTCAATTCCGAATTAAACCATGGTTTATCGTTTTTCCTGATTGTTAATACTTTTGTTGGAATGCATTCATTAACTAATTCAAGAAAGTGATCAGTAAAGTTTTGACAAGCATCATTTATATTTTCACTATTACCCAAAATGTATGCCCAGTCTTTATTCAGTATTTTGTTATTCATTAAATCATAATTTCCTCTATTATAACACGAAATTTGTCTTTTATAAGAATGAGATGTACAATAATCAAATCTAATATCTATGACAGTAGCGTCATGGTCAGAAATTGAGATTGAAATGACTTCTGAAAGGCTAGACGAACACTCTCTTACAAGCACGGGATCTAGTAAGGACTGACGAGTTGGACCTACACGAGTTGGTGACGTTATAACATTATTAAGCTGATAATGATTCATTATCCGGACAAGTCTATTACTATTGTCTACTAGTAAATCTACATTGAGGTCTCCTAATACAATTACTTTGGGATTTATGTCTATCGACGTTTCAATTCTGTTTTCAAAAGATGTCCAAAATGTATCTCCCAACGAAGGAGCCCTGTAAACTGTGCATAATAACAAGCTAGCGGTTTTGGATTTTATTTCTAACCATACGAATTCGTGCTAAATATTTAGTGATTCTAAGAAAATTTTTTGATGGGTATACTATAATACCACCACCGTGAGAGGATCTATCTCGTCGAACAATATCAAAGCCATCTATATGAAGATCAGAATTAGTAACATTACAATCCAGATGTGATTCTGTGATAGCAAGAATATTAAAGTCAAGGGCCAAATCCTCAAGTTAGAAAATCTTGTTTCTTATACTTCTTATGTTTAAGTGAAAAATAGATATATCTTGTGTTTCAAGATGAGGGCCAGGATTTGGATGAACATCCATACATACTATTAAAAGAAGAAGAAATAAAAGCGAGTGATTATTGCACGTAAATGCTTGTAAAAATACTAGAGTTGTAATAACTATTCTGACTTTCATGTTGTGAGCCAGTATCATCATATCTGAATAATAGGATAAGTTAAATATATAAAATATTCTGAAGTAAGCTTTGTTTCGGCAGTAACAGGACATAACAGCGACAAAAAGACCGATCGACATCCTATATATACTCAGTTCATCCCCCATCGTAAGGGAAGTACGGTGTTATAAACATGTATATAATATCAAGGTGTTTTAATTAAGGATTAACTTTTCTTTAAGATTCCAGCACTATTTATTCACCCTAGTGTCTTTTCGTTAAAAATAATCGCCCAAGAAGATATAAATCAAAAGAAATTCATTTTAGACGTTATGGCAGCCATTTTTAAAGTGGAAGGAATCGAACGTTATGTAGGTCTCACTCATATTTCAGAAAATATCCCGAACTTGACGTATTATAACGACTTTAAATATATGAACTAGGAATACAGAAAGTTAAAAGTATACTGACAAAATACAAACAATGTTCTTTCGCATATAGCCTTTTCTGACCTTCCTTTAATAAAACCAATCAAATGAAAAGGTAAACAACAAACAAACAAATCTGCTTTATCATGCATCCAATAGAAAATTCCAATGTGTGTTTTTACACCGTAAACTGCAGTAATTATCCTAATCCAATTCCTGGATTTATATTATTTAATACTGGTCTGTGCTGCGACTCTTTTGTTTTCTGGATATCCTGTAATATCTTCGGAAGAAGATGGGTCCATAGAGCTGTCCTGGTCGGGTCCATTTTAACCTCTGACCTCGAAAGTGGGGTGTCCAGTTCCATAAATGTTTCATTGTTCAAATCATATTCTGGCCATTGTGGTAATCCGTTGGAATTGGGATCCCTGCGAATATACATATATCATATACCATGAACACAAGCATGTAAGGGGCAGGCTTGGTGTAGTGGTTAAGCGCTTCGCTTGCGGTGCCGACGATCCGTGTTCGATTCGCGGAAAGCGCCACTATGTTAAAGAGGTTGGTTACCTCCTGCTTCCATGTCGCGATATAACTGCAAAATTGTTGAAAGCGACGTAAAACATGAATCAACCAACCACAAGCATGTATATATATATATATATATATATATATATATATATATATATATGAAAGCTGTTGTTTGGTATGTTATGCAACGAGTAATTTTGTAGTGTGTAGAATCGTGAATAATACAATACAATACAATACAATATTTATTTATTCCCATAAAGCAAGGGGCCCTTTCGGACATATACAACAGCATATAAATTCATATTCTTTTGATAATTATAAAAACATTAAGGTGTTTGACATGATTATGGTAAATGAATTAATTAGAAAAAAGAGGAGTTACCGGCTCAGTTATGTGGCAGAAGTCACCATGGAGCTATACAATACATGAATATAAATAATATAATAGAACATTTAACACATTACAAAAATATTTGATTGTAGTGCAATTACGATACCGACTTAGGACGGTCATTTGATTTGACAAAAGCCAAACAAATGGTGTGGTTAACCGGTTTACGGGCCCACCTTCCCACTCACCGTAACAGCAGAACAATCAAAAGACGTACATTTAAAAATTTATGAATAATCCTCCATGTAAAGAACAAGGGTCAACAGGTATCGCATATTGAGAGGTCATAAAATATAAACACGTAAGGTATTGTAAAAAACATAATGGTATAAAAATACATGCGACATCAACATGATAAACCGTGCTCTGCCAGTCTGAAAGCGAGCTAAGACCCTAGATCTGTAGGAGTCCCGACTAACAGTCTGAGGGGACGAGGTTCAGGACCATGTCTCCTCTGAAAGAGGTTTGGACAAGGCCCGTCATATAGTCCCCACCGCCCTGTTAGTCAGCGTGCAACGTTCAAGTAAAAGTCTGCATAAGGCTGTAGAGGGGCCTATTACTACTATTAGTAGTAATAATGATATTATTTTACATCACAGGGTGTATTTTAGTAATACATTCATATCAGTAATAATACACAGTACAGGAAGTATTTTAATAAGAAATGCATACTGACAATATAAAAGTGCTTACCATCTTGTGTAATGCAACCAAGACTAGTAGCATAAATGTCATATTCTATATTGTTCTAGATCTATGAGTGCTAATATTTGTTTGAAATAGAATGTCAATGACAAGGAAAACAGAAATATAATATGACTATTTTGATCACTCACCCCATTTTTGCGAAGTTTGTCCAGTATTGCATTACTATAAATGAAAGAGATGCTTCCGTGGACGGCATCCTAGAGTGTTGTGGAAAGTGGTATGGTCTTCTCATAGACTCGGGGAATCCGAAAACGTATGGGATCTCGTCTCCATGAGAACATCCAGGAACCCACGGTATATCCGAGGCATACGAGGAATGGTGTGAAAATCTAAATAAAAAAGTTCGACTTCCTTTTTGTTTGATAGAAGAATGCAGTCTGATCGTTAATCGTGTGGGTAGAATAAAACTGGTATCTGCGACAATGTCATGTACTTTACGTAATACACTTATATTGTTTCCATCTTGCCTTACATCTTCCCATTTTGTATACACGTACGAGACAGCATCAGTAAGATAGGGAGACGATGCATTGACCTTCTCTGAGATTACTGACGGTATAAAGGTATTGTCCACTACATCACCCAGTGACGAGTGAGAAATGTTCACTTTACTGAGTAAATACGGTATTACCGAGACAAGGCTAATCATGCTTCCATCACCACTGTCCGTCCCCAAAAGGATATCTTTGCTACCAAATACTGCTTTAATATCGGACGGGATATTATTCGGATCCATGAAAATGTCCTTAGGCAGTTGTTTGATGAACTCATTATCTACCACTGGTACCCATTCCGGCCTGAATAATTCCTCTTCCGGTGTTCCCACTCTAGATTTAGCAATTATGTCTGCATATGGTATTGTACGTAAACATTCAATAATTCCGGCATTATCCGTATAATTGCATCCTAGTATGTTCCCTAATTTCCTGGTGTATCCTCCAATTGTCTTTTTATCACCATAAGCCCAAGGTGCGAGAGAGACACCACTTTCCGTGATAAGACGTTGGAATAAGTTTATATTTGGAGGATAAAATGCTTGATAAATGGAACTAGATCCTCCGGCTGATTCTCCGAATAAGGTCACCTTTAGTTTGTCTCCTCCAAAATATTCAATATTGTCGTGGACCCATTGAAGTGCTAGTTGCTGATCCCAAAGGCCGTAATTTCCCTTTGCAACATTGTCATCGGTAGCTAAAAATCCAAGCGGTCCTAATCTGTAATTGAGCGTAACGACAATGACATTGGTAAATCCCACGAGGTTTTCTGCGGAGTATATACTAGATTGTCCTATGACATAAGCGCCACCATGAAGCCAGATCATTACCGGCAGGTCCACTCCATAATGACCAGAAGGTCGGAAAATATTCAGCGACAAACAATCTTCAGATATGTATGGATCACCAGGTATCCAGAGTTTCATTTGCCCAGGGTCCTGTGGACACGCAGGGCCATAGCGGAATGCATCATATGGTTGATGGAGGATGGTTTTCTTAACAGGTTTCGCAAATCTCAGATTACCAACAGGTGCTTCAGCATAGGGTATCCCCAAGAACATGTCCACATTGTAAGTATTACCAAAGAAATTAGTACTTTTCTCCAAACCATTGAATCGACCAGCAGAAGCTAATACACTTGGGTGTCCTAATGCAGTGTTATGCGAATTAACATAAAAGTATATTACCGCTGTTAAAATAAGTTCATAAGGGTGAATAGCAGTCATCGTAATTCCGATGTCTTTTTTCAAAACTTCAAAACAATTTGGCCATTACCTGTCACATAGAAGTGGATATATGCGAGGGAGATAGTAAGATAAGCATTATAAGGTCACAATGTTGGCGTTTTGACTTGGACTCTTTTTATCATCAAAGGTCAGGACTATGTTAGTATTGCATGTATGTAGATGTTAGAAGTGTGAAGTGGAGCATGTTCAAACTGAGGTAACTGAGGCTTTATTAAAAATTATGTCACTGGATTATTACAATTTTTTTTAAATGAAACTAATGGTAACGAAATTTTTCATTTATTATAAAATGTAGTGTAAAATGTATGAAAAATCTTAAACATGTATAAATGAGAATTGCTAAGGTGCCCATGTATATTTGCAAACCCCGTCGGGGGTTTGCATATTACGTTGTTGTCTAATCTGGAAATGCGCATGTGCAACATGATTATGCTGCATGTTGGGAAAACATAGCCTCCAAAAAGTAGTTGCTTTACTTTACGAGGTCAGGCAGTATGAGTTTTTATTGTCCATGACATCGATATTTCTAATGCGCTTAAAAGGAAAAGGAATGAAGAAGAATACCCTTGGTTTCAAAGGCAATGCTCATTACTAAATCAATGTTACAGTTGAGCGTTCCAAACGAATAGTATTTTACCGTACTTTCAAACGCAGAGGGGAGTATATGAGGATAGAACTTTTAATAGGATAGACATTATGACTTGGGGATGATTTTCTTAAGTGAATGCATATAAATGATAAATAAATCTGACATGCAATGTATTCTAAAAATAAAAAAATACTTTAAATACTTATTTTTAAATAAATTAGTAGTTGCCACATAAACATGTATAAATATGAAGGATATTCATATTTTAGAAATTAACATTCGTGTAACCTTTGCCACGGCAGCAGTGGTATAATCCAACAGAATTTTCCCGCGTAATACTAATTAGATGTTCGTACCTTTTAGCGTATGTACATTATCTGGCAATAGAAAATCTCGAAAAGTTCCGAGTAAATGAAGGCGGAGTATCAAGGATTTCTAGCAGTTAAATTGGTGGAGCAATCACTGCACAGTTTGTAACATTCTTTGTACTTACGCAAACGATTATTTGCGCACAAGAGGCCTCGACGGGGAGTTTGTGTTCTTTAGGTGTTGGAAGTTGGTGGAGCAATTACTGCGTAATTTGTATGATTTCTTCCATGTCTAACTGTACTTAGGGTGTTCGAAATGTCTAAACAGTGACGTCCCGACGAATATGGTCAGCTTTCCCAACCAAAGTCTAAACGTAAACAAACATTATAGAAAGGAGGTATTAACTATTATTTAGACAACAACCTAGCTAACATCATCCAAAACGGTCTTCATTTTAAATTGACCCACAAGTACCATTTTCCTCGCAATTAAAAATGCTACAGGGTTTGCACTCTAGCTTTTTTAAAAGATAAGCTTGATTATATTACTTCGATGTATTTAATATCTTCGTCACTATAATCATACAAAATTTTATGAAATTCACGCATAAGTTCAGATTACATTTTCTCGTAAAGCACTTTTTTGGAGTCGCTTCCCTGCGATTTGCTTTTATTAAGGATTAACATTTCCTTAAGATTCCAGCACTATTTATTCACCCTAGTGTCTTTTCGTTAAAAATAATCGCCCAAGAAGATAGAAAAAAAAATTCATTTTAGACGTTATGGCAGCCATTTTTAAACTGGAAGGATTGGAACGTTATGTAGATCTCTCATATTTTAGAAAATATCCCGAACTTGACGTATTATAACGACTTAAAATATATGAACTAGGAATACAGAAAGTTAAAAGTATACTGACAAAATACAAACAATGTTCTTTCGCACATAGCCTTTTCTGACCTTCCTTTAATAAAACCAATCAAATGAATAGGTAAACAACAAACAAACAAATCTGCTTTATCATGCATCCAATAGAAAATTCCAATGTGTGTTTTAACACCGTAAACTGCAGTATTTATCCTAATCCAATTCCTGGATTTATATTATTTAATACTGGTCTGTGCTGCGACTCTTTTGTTTTCTGGATATCCTGTAATAGCTTCGGAAGAAGATGGGTCCATAGAGCTGTCCTGGTCGGGTCCATTTTAATCTTCAAAACAATTTGGCCATTACCTGTCAGATAGAAGTGGATCTATGCGAGGGAGATAGTATGATTAGTGTGATCTTTTTCCTGATACACCTGACATGGATAAAATACTTTTGGATAATCATCTTGCATTATTACTGTGCTACATTATGATAATGATATTACTTGAATTAATATGTGACATTTTACGAGGATGGTAAAAAGATTAAAGAACTTGGTCCATATGTAGCAACAGGCCTTTTTCTTCAAAAATAAACATACTTCTAAAACAGAAGTAATCAGTTTGGTCCTCAAGGCATGCCTCTGTGTCATACATATGTTCATCATTATCAGTCGATGAATTTCTTTGGCATTGGAATACTTTTGTCCTATTGCTCTTAACTCGTGTTGGTTTTTCCATTTTTGTAAGCTAATCATCAAATTTGAATGTATCTGAGAATCACACAAATGCGTTGTGACAAGTACAAGTAAACTTGTATGAACAAGTGAGATGATATATTGTCTAGACAAGTAAAGAAATTGTGTGTTACGCTTGGCTGACTATCCTGTTCTAAGACCTATTTTTATTGATCAAATTTGAATTGATATTTATTCTTTACATATTTCCAGTATATATTTTCTTCCTTTTATTTTCATTTTTTTTCTTTTATTTAGTTCAGTGATTAATTATGAAGGAAACAGCATTGTCTATGAAGAAAGCGTGATATTTTACGCACTTTTTTTTACGTCACAACAAGAATATTTTCACCTGTTTGAGCTATTTAATGAATTGCTCAGGATTTGGTGGACACTATATAGGTCGACCTAAGCAGGGGAAACAATTACACATTGAATGAAAGATCAAAAGCAGCAATTACAGAACTTTGGTATATATATATATATATATATATATATATATATATATATATATATATATATATATATATATATATATATATATATATATATATATATATATATATATATATATATATATATATATATATATATATATATATATATATATATATATATAAAGCACAAAGACACTACAGTTAACAAGACACCCTATAGGGTGCCTTGTTAACTGTAGTGTATTTGTGCTTTATATGCTTGTCTAATTTGTCTTTATTTTCTACAGGTATTTCTTCGGAGTTCCAAGGCCCATAGTACTCCCAGGTGTTTCATTGATTCTATATGTGCTTTATATATATATGCCGGTGTCTTGTCTTTCGGATGAGACAGTAAAAACCGAGGCATCGTGTCGTGGTATGCATGGCATGTTAAAGATCCCTCACTGCTTCGGATGGGTCCGTTGCAAAGGTCAAAATTTGTATGCCCCGTATCAGATAGATGCCGTCACCATATAGTGAAATATTCGTGGTGTGACGTTAAACAAAAATCAATAAATCAATCAGTCAATCAATCGCAACAGTTAACAAGGCACCCTATATTTCACTTATATTCGTTCCCCGACAGGGACTCGAACCCACGACCTATGTTACCGAATCACCTTGCTGTCATGCATCCGACCGTCTAACCGAATAAGTTACCCGAGCTATTGTACTTCGGTGTGTTTCACTGTTTCTATTTGTGCTTTATATGTTTATTTCTGTTACAGTGTCTGTATTCTTTCAGAGGATCCACCTGCGTTTACGTCGGGTAAATCCCTTCACATTCCGCAGCCGTGTTGTCTTGCATACGATTAGCTAATGATTGGCTATTAAAGCTTAATTTGGACCAAGGGTAGCTCAGTCCGCGCCGGGGAACGAATATAAGTTAAATATAGGTGCATTGTTAATTGTAGTGTTGTACTCCCGGGTGTTTCACTGTGTCTATTTGTGCTTTATATTATAGCAAGTAATGTGAAACAATGAGTTGAGGACAGAAAATGAACAAGATGTGTTTGTGAAACACAAACAGAAATATAGAAGACTTGCTTTCAATTAATAATCCTTCATTCGCGAATTAAATTAGCATTATCTATCCAAGTGAACTGGAGGTCAAAGAAACCACAGAAAGTAGTAATTGTACTTCGTATTTAGATATTATGTTGTCTTTCGACATTAATGTTCAATTGAACACCTCACTCTATGACAAACGTGACGATTTCAATTTCGCTATTACAAACTTTTCTTCATAAGTAGCAACATTCCATCATCGCCCGCATACGGCGTATTCATATCTCAGTTAATACGTTAGCTACTCAACCAGGGTTATGTATGTGCTAGACTAACAACGTCACTGAGTAAGTTCTATGGTTGTTACGAGACTCTTATTACATAATATGATATCTCGGTATCCACACTTTTTAATGGTTTTCTGGACTGAGACCGATTCCGATTATTTTTACACATATTTGACACCTTTTATACTAGAAGGTTACCTACTTTGACTTATCCATATATAAATATATATGGAATTTACACAATTTGACTCTTTCTACCGGGTATATGTGATGGGTTGTTGCTAGCAAGCATGAGATGCTCATTCTCCCCGGGCACCTGATCTCGCTCCATCAAGGCGGTTCACATATGCTCTTCAAGTAGACATATGTCGTTTTCTATTTGGTTTTCATTTTTATTGATTTGTTTGTCCTTTCATTTCATGGGGCAAATATTGCAATGTCCTATATCACCTTTGGAATTTAATGTGAAATATAAAAGCTCTAGCTCTTACGACTCAAAAGTTAATATAAAAGTTTTTGAAATGTAGGTCAAAGGTCACGATCAAGATCCCCAAGTCAAAAATTACTGTACCAACAGAAAGCTCTTGTCACAAGAAATGCGCATGTAAAATATGAAAGTCCTAGCTCTTATGATTCAAAAGTCATAAACAATAAAATTAGTATTGAAGTTTTGGGAATATAGGTCAAAGGTCGCAGTACAGGTCACGAGATCAAAAATTATTGTACCGTTGGAAAGGTCTTGTTACAAAATCATACGCGTATGAAATATGAAAGCGCCAAATCTTTTAGAGTTGAAAAATAGTGAGGAATGTTTAAACCGGTTAACCACACCATTTGTTTGGCTTTTGTCAAATTAAATGACCGTCCTAAGTCGGTATCGTAATTGCACTACAATCAAATATTTTTGTAATGTGATATATGTTCTAGTATATTATTTATATTCATGTATTGTATAGCTCTATTGTGACTTCTGCCACATAACTGAGCCAGTAACTCCTCTTTTTTCTTTTAAGTTCTTTGCCATACAGACAAACAGACAAACGGACAGACAGACAGGACAAAAATTAGATGCCGTAAAACTTTGATTCCGGGGGCATAAAAACGGGCGTTTTCACATGAAGTTTAAACTGTAACAAACCCACAGGTATCCTTTATCGAATTTGTATTTTATCTATCTATTTTCCTGTACATGCATAAACATCCAAACCGTCCATTGTAGGTAAACAACAATACTGTCAACTTTTATGGATAGCGTGGTATTTGAACAGTTAGAAGAATTACAACAACATGGTATTTACGTGTTTTAAAACATCTCGATTTCATCATAGTTATCAGAAGAAATGCATTTTTATGCCTAATATCATTTGATTAAACGAATATGAAATATTTCTTGAAACTCGCTGTATATGCAATTCATTATAAAAAAAGATCGAATACAATAAATCTGTATTAGCCATTCTTTCTTTCTTGTTTTATTGACCTTTTTTAAAATTTGTATAGCTAATATCATTTGATATGTTGTGATTTGCTTTTGGTTGGTATAATTATTTCTCATCACATATGTTTAAGAAATAATGACGTCCTGCGCGGCTCGGTGAAAGTTTGATTGGTTGATGCGACTCGGGGCGGTTACTGGACATTAGATAACGACTAGGATGTCATTATTTCTATTCTGACATGAAATGTAGAAACCAGTATGAAAATAAGTACTTTAATATTAATATTTTATTTCAACAACACTAAATTTAGGTTATATACGCTTTATCTATTGTGCATGTACTTTATGTGTATAGAAAGTGGATGCGGACGACAGTTTTGTGTATTGAAAGTGGATGTTAAGTAAAAATCAATAATTAGATTTTCAGAAAACCTAAATAGCATGACCTAAATCGGTTTTCTGGAAATTGATTTTATTCACATTGTCAAAATCAAAAACACCAATGAGCCGGGGCGGGGCTTTTAAACTCATAACTGCTTAGTAGACGTGGTGATTCTGACCGTGAATATATCGGAGAATAAAGCACGGTGAAACTCTATGGGACATATAGGGGAAAATTCTCAAGTCATGTTAGAATTTTCCTTAAATGACCAACTAGTAAAAAATATTCATTTCCGGAAAAAATAAAAAATATAACTTCAATGTCAACTGACTAATTAAATATATATATATATATATATATATATATATATATATATATATATATATATATATATATATATATATATATATATATATATATATATATATATATATATATATATATATATATTTATATATATATATTAATAAAAATTTTGGGTTTTATTTTAAATTTTTGAAAATTGTGATTTGTAAGACATCTTAATGACGTAATCGTGGTTTGTGAATTATGTTGATAATACAATAAAAACTGTTCAAAGCCGACCCTTTCCAAACCGGGATCCTTAGAAAATCGGACATATTTTTGGCAACGTATTATTCTCTTACTATTTACATTGAATATTAACTCTCTGAATATAGAACACTGTCTACTCTGGACACCAGACACGATCTCCGGTCTGCTTTTCGTATTAAATCTTTTAACTTGAACTAACAATATCGGGCACATTGATGGCAAGGTGATAAAACGAATGAGTGACTGAATTGTTTACATAGGTCGTACTGCCGTTGAACATGACACATGTTTTATTACTTTTTTATGTATCTGTGATATACACATGAACATTAGCCCCTATGGCTTCACTGTGTATACATGCTATGGATTGTTCAAGTAATTTGAAACCAATCCACAGGTATAATTGAAATATCCAAATAAAGCCAACCCTCGATATTGCTTTGTTATACCGATATACAACCTGCTCATCATTAAAATGGTACATAATAGTTTAGTAATGAACTATAGCAATAATAAAGAAAAATTGTTCAACAGCAGAGTCATGCTTATTATTTCTGATGACGAAAAGTTCATTTTATGAAATTTTACTCTTTGTTTTGAAAATTCACCAACGCTTTTGTTATAAATATTTGGTGGATAATAACGATAAAGATATTGTAACTCCACTCCCTATATATAAATACATTCCTAACACTCAGTGTTCGAGGAATACATGTAAGTCGACTAGATAGTTTGAATTCATGATAAAGGTCAGCGAGTCGAAGGAAAGTTAAAATATTTTAGGAACAGGTGAACAATACGGTCCACATAATATATAGAATTGTTCTCGTAATAGTTAGAGTCATGTAGGCAATATAGTACTCAATATATATGAATATATACACTGATAGAAATTAAATTGGATACAAACAGTGAGTACCAATGTCCATATCAAAAAATATGAATATCCAGTATATTTGTAGAGCAAACTAATAAGTAAATTGACTTTTAGCAAATGACACAACCATCTGAGGACAGAGCTGTGTTGAGGAACATATTCCTAAGTTTTTAGATGATTTACAAACGTTTGTCATTATTTACAGTGAAATATGTATAATGTGTCAATGCTGAGGCACTGTCAAGTTAGATTCAGAAAATATGTATCTGGATATCGTAAAACAATAAATTTATAGCTGCGTAAACCATTTTTGGTGAAGAAACTGTTATCAATAATTCTAAAGAGCCTGAGCCTGTTTTTCAATTAATCATGAGGTATGGTGGTATATAGTGGTAGAAAAATCATGTCTTAATGCAATTAATAGTTGTCAGATTTTGAGATTTTAAGTTTACTAATAATTCTTGGGAGTTTTTTTAGGATCCAAAACTGATTAACACCAATTCGAAAGTAAATCACATCGGAGTACTTCTAAAGCTTCTCCTTAATTGCAGATAACATTTTGGTAAGGAGGGCTGATAGAGGTTTTGTGGAGCATTTACTGGATCCTGCAATGAACCTATGTTTATATGGATCTTTGTGTAATTTAGGAATCCAATATAAATAGTGTAACTGGAACTCACTATCCTTAGTGAAGAAATTAAAGGTACTCAACACTGACTTATGGTTATCAATAATTTCATCTAGTGAGAGTGTAGAGAGAGTACAATCAATATCGAAGAAGTACCAAACCGTTAATCATTCTCAAAGTCCAAGGACAGATACAAAATCGTGTAAGTTTCAAAAAGGAACTGCTGTGAACCCCGAAATACTGAAAAATTCCGAGTAGAGACCAAGTGCCCGGGGAGAGTAAGCGTCTCCTGTTTGCATGATCACCCGTCACAGCAGTTCTCAAGAAACATGTCAAAATCAAGAGTTTTGGTTTCCTAATTGTACATACGAAAGTACAAAACTGGTATACAAAGTCATATTGATGTACACTGAACAGGGTCCGGCGCCATAAACTGAGAATATACTTAAGTCAAAAATTCATATTCTTCTGTTCATCAATGAATTAATAACTGGGATTTGGATTTTATTTAGTTTTATTCTATTGATAAATAGAATTAAACCATTCTGCATTAAAATTTATTTGAACGTTTGATAATGGAATAAATTAAAATTAGATTTTTGACTTTTAGGTCATTTAGTCGTATTCCAGAATATTATCAATCATTCGAGAAAGAGGCACATCATATTTTCGTACAAGATTCCCATAGCGACCGTAGAACTTCCTCAGTGACGATTTCAGACGTTTGTTAACATATCCCTGCATGAGCAACTTAGTGGCCAGTCGTTTGGCCCTTGGAATAAAACCGTCGTATAGAGAACAGGCTCCTGCGTACCTTATAAGTTAAGATATAAAAACTCCATAGGAAGGTGAGGACGGGATATTGCTGCAAAGAAACGGGACGTTAGTTATTTGGAAGTTAAAATCGTCACGTTCGTCATACAGAGAGGTGTTCAAATGACCATTATTGTCGAAAGTTAAAAATATATCCAGATACGAAGCGGAATTATTGCTCTCGGTTGTCTCTTTTATCTCAAGTTCATGGGGATAGATTTCATGTATGTAATCCTTAAAGTTAGGATTATTGATTGACAATGCAAGTGGGATGAATAGTAGATTTGTTAATGCCAAGTTCCTCTAAAAGACAATTTATATAAAACGTCTTGCAAATAAAAACTATATTGTTTGAGGCTTTATCAGCTGGTACTATCACATATTTGTCATGTATTCTTTCGAGTTCTTCCTTGACTCTTGGGTCGTCGAAGACAGACGGATGACTGATCTTCGTGTTCCTTTTTAAATTACTAATACGTGTGAATATCAAACCTCTTACATTTTAACCCATTCTGACAACGTATCTAGCTCAACTTCTTCACGTTTGGCCCATCTACGAGCATAGTTCTCTACCGAATCCATAACAATCCGGAAGTTGGTTCGCCAATTAAATGTTTTAGGCTTTCTAAATTTTGGACCTCGGATAATTAACTGACGAAGATTTATATTGTCCACGATGTTGACATCGCCAGTGATGACGTGACCTACAGGAATATATATAAATTTGAATAAGGAGCATGAACACACGGTATGGTTTTGTGTAAGATGTTGATATCTAGGTACTTCAAAATTTGTTTGTGATTAATCAATTTAGAAGCAATGGTAGGTGTATAGCTGTAGGATATACATGGTGTTTCTTTATATTTAAAGTATGGTGGAATGCAAGACTGAACTTTCGTTTGGTTGAGGATATTGCCGATGTTCAATGCGTCTATGCCTTTATTGTCAAACTACAGCTTTAAGAAAAAGCGATGTTAACTAGAAGACATGTCCTCCGTATGACGAACGGGATTGAACAACCGAAATTTGGCAACGTCTATAATAAAGCTTAATCTGCATTCAGTTGTAGAAGATTCAATATATGTATTTTCTCTGTCTTCCTCATACAGCTTATGAAGTATACGTAGAGGAACAGAATAAAGTTTACTACGTACACAGTTGTAATTGAACAGACCCTTGACATTGATATTGCTACACCTTGGACTAGATAAATTACCTACACTATCTATATTATCATAGCAACCATATGGAAATGCAGTGCCTAGTTGTCTTATCCAGTATTCTTCGCGTTGTCTACGGAAAGGGGTACTAAGTGAAGGGCGATTAGTATGGTGATATATTTTATCAATAATACGGACCCTCATGGACAAGATTGAATGGTCGTCAGAATTAAAATGTCTATAAAGTAGCTGACTACCGCCATGATTAATTTCAAATCGATGACCTGAAATCCTCTTGTAAAGCTGTCCTTTTGTTTCACCTGTATAGATAAGCCCACATAGCGTACACTCAATGCCATAGACAACATTAAAAGATTGACAGTTTAGGTTATTCCAACTCTTGGTATAATATGTATTTTTGGTCAAATTGCTAGAAAAATTGTTATGAGTTATTAGAATATTGCAAGTTTTACAATTTTTTGAGGAACATTTAGAAATGCCGCAAGCACTATCGGAGCAAGTGTCATTGAAAATATCAGTTAGTGGAATTTCACAGTTTTTTTATTGGAATATAATTATCAGAACTTTTATACCAGAGTTGGTTGTCAAATGATTGTATGTAAGACGAATTTGAAATATCCTGAAGGATAATCCGGGGAGCACCGAGCTGTTGTCTCTTTGAGGCTGTGCTCCCGATAGACTCGACAAAGTAACACCTTTTTATACTGAGCGCCGTGTCATCCAATATCAATATCTGTATATTATCCATTAGAAGAATAATTTCCGAGTAACAAGTATCCTCGGGGACAAAATTGTCCACCAGCAGAGACACAAACCCGGTGGTAATAAGTACAAATCAAAGATATTGATCCGATATCCACTACTCGAAGTCGAAGAAACACGACAACACATATGTAAATAAAATATTTTGTTATTTTCCATTTGTTTTTCATTTTCACTTATTTTGTATGTCCTCTGGTTTCATGGTTTTTGGACCTGTGGTTCGGATTTATCCCTCACCTTTACATTAGCAATCACGAACATCTGTCAAAACAGAGGTGGGATCAGGTGCCATGGAGGAGTAAGCATCCCCTGCTGTCCTTACTATTTCTAATTGTTGTAAAAGATAGACTCCTTAGTATCATTGATAATTGAGTCTTTAAAAAGAAGGGTTCGGGCAGCTATGATTATCTAGATACACATTTTTTTGTGACAACGACTAGAATTTTAAATACTGTGAAGATGAAATAAAGAACATGCTTGGATTTTTGATTGACAAAAGATATGTTGTATTTGGTGACCAAGTATTCCAGCAGATCATCGGTGTGATTATGGAGAATAAATCTACATCTTTAGCAGCCGATATTTTCCTTCATTCGTACATGTACGATGATGATGGATAAAACCAATTCAGTAGCCCATACATCAAACTGAAAAGCATAAAATAAAGACAAAACAAAAGAAAAAACTTCTACCAAAGAGCATTAGTGGATTCCAAAAGGGATTGAAATCAAGTGCCTAAGAGAGTAAGCATCTCCTTCTTGCTAGCAACACCATTCTTTGAAGGCGGTAGAAATTGTATATTCCAGTAAATGCCAAATATAGGTGTCAAATTCAGTGTTGAGTCTCGAAGACAGTCGGAATAGGTCTCATCCCAGAATATCATTCAACAGTCTGGATAAAGCGATGTCACTTATATGACAAGTATCTCATACCGACCATAGAACTCCCTTGCTGACGTTGTGAATCTACCACTTGTACATCCTTGTCTGAGCAGTTTAATTAAAAAGCTTTGCACTCAGATCAAAGTCATCGTAATTTGAATCCGCTTCGGCACAATATATTGATGGGGATATGATTTCTCCATAGGCAGGCGATGATTTAGGATTGCTGCACATAAAAGGGAACGCTTGTCAAGCTGAATTAGAAATCGTGACGTTTGTCATTGAGTGAAGTGATCAGGTGCCCAACAATATCATAGAATTGTTGCTCTCTGTGTTTTTCTTAGCGTCCAGTTTACTTAGATAAATAAAACGTACTTGATCATTGAATGTAGGATTATTAATGGAAAATAAGTTATCTATATATTTGTTTGAAAGGTTGAACCGAATGGATCATTGCTTCTCCTCTTTAGAAAATAAAGAATGGAAACATTCATTTCGGTATGAATAAAGAATATATCAAATGTCAAATATGTCAGCGAGGAACGCGAGAAAATTTAACAGGAAAGTAATCTAAATATTTTTCCGCATCAAATTAATTTTTGCTATCTTTAAAATGTATCAATTGTTCTTTTAGCCTCTAAAGTTCGATTGTACTGCATATTAATTACAGGCGAGTGATTTTTAGCGTCGATACAATCGGAGTATCGTCTGTTATGTCCCAAGACCCGCATGACTAGGATGGTACCATGCCACCTAGGCCAACAATGGGCTTATAACTCCAACACAAGGCTCGGGTTCCTAGTCGTCAGGTCGTCACCGCGGCCTCAAAGCTGTTCGGAAAACCGTAATTTCGTACATGTAACGGAAGTTCGAATTTCCTTAAGTTTCTCCACATAAAATTTTGGTGTGAATTCGAACCCTCCAACGCTGGTGTAAACCGGCTAATCTACTGAGCCTTTTCGTATTTTCTATCCATTTTCAATCGGTAATATCCATATCTCAACACGGTAATATCGTAATACGATCACGTTATAAATAAAAAAAAAAAAGAAATGAAAATAAATTAGTACACTAGTAGTATTAAATGATTAAAGTTATATTTAATTAAAACATTTTAATTTGTTCAAAAATGTTGCAGCTTGAATGTTCAGTATGCCGCCACGACGTTCCAAGCGGAAATCAACAAGCCAGTACTCTTCTCTCCCCTCCAGCAAATCACCGCGAGTGACAGATGTTCCTAGCTCATCCATCTCGGATGTTGACTAGTCTCATCGCACTATTCCTGATAGCGCTTTTCCCCCTGAATCCACTTGTAGCAGTCCCCTTTGTACTGGGGCCAGTCATCTTGAACCATTGTCCACTGGGGTACAGTTTCCTTCTCAAGCCAATCAAGGTAGCTATATTCGTCATTTTGATACACTTAAGCAAGTACCAAGTACTAACTTAAAATTGGGCTTCAATGTTGACCCAAATTTTCGGGAAAATTTTTTTCCCGAATGTAACTGGTCTTCGGACACCAGTTTACATCTTTTTACCGATAGTGCAGGCAACCGACAATTGGGCTATGAGGCTGTTTTCGGCACTCATTGGTCCTTTCTTCCTTGGCTGGGTTTTGGGGCACATTCGGATATATTGCGCGACTTGACCTTCCTTGAGTTAATACCTATAGTATTAGCTATCTACCTATGGTGCCGTAAACTTTCCAATAAACAAATATTTTTTCATATTGACAACAAAGCCCTGGTATCGGTCATAAACCACCAGACTTCCAAATCAAAACGAACCATGGCACTCAGACCTCTCGTTCTACTCTTGATGAAAAATAATATAACTTTTAAGGCCGTTTACATTGAAAGCAAAAACAATACTAATACTATTGCTGATTCTATTTCTCGAATGCAGTGGCCTCGCTTTCGTCAAGCAGCACCCCAGGCAGACAGCGAACCTACCCCAGTACCACTAACATTCCAGAAGTTACTCTCGTCAATGAAATAGACCAATTATGGCAGTCATCACTAGCACGCAATACAATGCAAGCTTACTCGGTTGGTTTGAATGCTTTTACCAATTTCTGTAACTCGCAAAACATTCAGTCTTTACTCTACTCATAAATAAATGAAACAACAAACAAATAGTATTTGCCGACTAGCTCGAGAAGCGTACGTGAAAGCCGGAGTTTAATCTATCAAAAGATATTAAATTACAAAATAATCAAAGGCAAAACAATTTATCCTGTGTCATAATTTTCAAACAGAACCAAAATTACTCTTAAAACTTTAATGACGTTCATGAACCATACAAGACGTCGTAGATGTTATAAAGACATGAAAATATATAATATAATATCAACTCACTATGCATAAATTATCAAACCCAGGGGAAAACAGAGATAAAAAAAACCCCAGTGGGTAAAAAGCTCTGAAACTGGGTAAGATAATTTATCCCCTATTCTCATACAAAACTAAAAACTTAGGTGTGCACAGCTTGAGAAACGAGCTAGAACTGATAATCCACGCAATATTACTCTACTCGACCCTGACTATCACGTGACCAGAACACACGAGTGTTCGAATAGCCTCATAGGCCAGACCAAATAATTTCTTTCGTACCACAAAGACAAATATTTTCCGCTATGATAACGCGGAAAACATTTAGTCTTTACTCTACTCATAAATAAATAAAACAACAATCAAATAGTATTTGCCGACCAGCTCGAGAAACATATAGAAAATAACCAAAGAAAGGGAGCGAGCAAAAGTGACAATGAAAAGCGTAAACACATTATTTTAAAATAAGTTATAACAGTAATACAGTAAAAATGAAATTACAAACCAAGTTGCTGAGAGATTGATAACCTATTGGATTTCTGATCTACTATGTACATGTCTTTGCTAGAATCGCATTTCCAACGACCATGACGCTTGATGCATCTTTCGTTAGCATCCCCAGCCACTGCCGCAGTGGCGCCCCCTGATCTAAGGGAATATAAACCAAAACTAGCGTCCGGATTAACAGATTTAAGACGTGTTAAAATGGTCTCTCTAGCTGCTGTATAACTGATCTTTTTAACCTTATAAATCAGTTTTGCAACACCCTTAGAACGAAAAATAGGCTTAAACAAATAATCTGATGATTGCAAATCTATGCCTGCTAATATGATATATTTTGACAACATATTAACTGGACAAGCACATGTTTGACCTTTAGCAATTAATACTTCATCACCTTGCCTGTAATGGTCAGTTTTGCTCCTATGAATGTTTAAAGACAAATAGCTATAAAAAATATGCACATCACAACATTTTAAATTACTCAATTCATCAAAACGCAAAAACCCTGCAAAACATAACAAAATCATGCTTAAGTCCCTAATAACGATCAAGTCAGACGAATCACTATGCGTTTCACATAACCTCATGAGAGTTTCTGTTGAAACTGGATCCTTCCTCACGACCTTGGGAGTAGCTATACGCTTAGCAGCTTCTTGTAACGATTTCACATACGAATTGTCGGTTGGATCCGCCATTCCGTTAATCTCATGTGCCCACTTAATCGCATATACAGCGTGATTTATCACGTGAGAAGAAGAACCACGGTCGAGCAAATACGTAATATATAATGCAACGTGAATAGACTGCGCTGGGATGTGTTGAAATCCTTGACCAGAAATGAAATCTGAACATCTCTTGAAATGACCATAATATGTTGACACAGTATTATTACTTTTACTCTGCACAATAAAATTAGACATTTTCCCTCCGAGATTGGATAAATAACTGTTGTCTGAAATCCCACTCCGCTCCATGGCGTCGTTAATACCATTCTGAATAGCTAAGCCTGTCAAATTTAAAAAATTGCAATGAAAATTCAAACCTTAAAGCTATTAGATCAAAAGATAAGGGATTTCTACTAAATATGCTCTTATTACATCTGCCCTTAATTAATTGTTGCATTACTTCTGGGCAAAATCTGAAAATCTGAAATGTGCTTTCTATAAACTCTAAGTAATGGCCAAAACGGAGCAGACTCCCATTTAGGCAAAACAATTGTAGCCTTTACTTCGTCCTTGACACACTTGTAAAGAACATCTGCCCCCATGCTCGTTGGGGGTACGATAAGATTATTATAACCTGACCAAGATGTTTTGAAAGCATCTACGCTGTCTGTACCGGGACACCAAACCCTTGAACTGAATTTTAGACATCTATTGTTATAATGAGATGCAAATCTATCATAATCATGAGGCCCGTACCTAGCTACTAAAAACTTAAAAACAGAATCATTCAAACCCCCAGTCGTCTCTATCTGATTACCTACTCAGTGAATCCGCTTCCTGATTTTCAACTCTAGGTATCCATATTGACGATAAGCTTATGTTTTATCTTTTGTAAACTTTAAAGATATTCACTGCTATGGAATGCAGTTTCTGAGTTTTGCTACCAACGTTAAGAATATGGCACACATTTTTATTGTCACTAAAGACTTTAACCTTTGAACCTACAAGGTTGGTAGACTTCGTTTGAATAATTCTATTGACAGATTCAAGTTCTCTCCAAGTCGAACTTTTGACACTTTCCCTTTGACTCCATAAACCATGAACTTGTTCCTTGCCCTGCTGTCGGGCGTCCCCTACATCCTGATTATATAGGGAATTAGTCTGAATTAAATGACCACCAAACCCTGTGTTTGATGCATCACTGAAAAGCTGAAAATCTGAATAATCTGGCAAGATAAAAGACTTTAATCCTGTACCGATCATATTAAGCACCTCTATGTTACTGAACCAGTAATTCATTTCCTTGATTGCCTCTGAAGAAAATGTAATTTTGCTATTCCAGCTAGCCCTCCTTTCTATACAAAAGTATAAAAATCTGGTATTCCTGCGAACCTCGTCTCCTATAACCGCCTTCATACTGATAATTTGTCCGACCAAACTGGCTACGAGCTTAGCGCTAAAAAGTACCTGCCCCCTACCAACTATCCCTAATATTTCTGTCAAAAACATAAGGAATCTGTTTATCCTGTCGTATGACACTCTAATTATGCCATCTTTTAAGTTCCACTGAACAATTTGCTTAGGCTCCCATTCACATTTGTTGTGTGCGAGAAGAAAACCAAAACTCTGAATGTCATTTTTCACTATATTGCTTACTTTGTTCGCCCCATCATAAGTAAAGCTACCTGCTAGTCTGTCATCTAAATACATTACCACCTTTATTCCCATAGATCGTATATACTTTACAAAATGTCTGGTGACCTTTGAGAAAATATACCCAGACGTTGACAATCCGAACGGAAGTACGTTATAAACAAAATTTCTGACCCCATCGTCAAAATCCCAACTAAATCCTAGATAAACTCTATGCTCAGGAAATACAAGAATGTGATAATAAGCTGATTTAAGATCATAAGTAAAAACGAAATCACCGACCTCAAAAATGTCTCTAGCTACCTCTGCGTCTTCATACCTATATTTGAACTTAAATAAATGCAAATTAATATGACGACAATCTAACACTAACCTTGGCTTACCTTTTTTGTTATATGCTACAGTTAATGGATTGATAACAATAGAAAAAAGAGGAGTTACTGGCTCAGTTATGTGGCAGAAGTCACCATAGAGCTATACAATACATGAATATAAATAATATACTAGAACATATATCACATTACAAAAATATTTGATTGTAGTGCAATTACGATACCGACTTAGGACGGTCATTGAATTTGACAAAAGCCAAACAAATGGTGTGGTTAACCGGTTTACGGGCCCACCTTCCCACTCACCGTAACAGCAGAACAATCAAAGGACGTACATTTAAAAATTAGGTACTGAAAAAACTTCTGATATGCATTCTTTACGTAAAAGCTCATTGATCTCTTGAGCTACAAAATCTCTGTTATCTATTGTTTTTCAAGCTAACTCCATCTGGCAAATTTCGAAATGACAACTTATAACCTGCACAAATAACGTCAATAATGTGCGCGTTCGCGCCGGTGGATACCCATTTATCTATGTGATTCTTTAATCTACCCACAGGAGAGTTCGAATCGTTGCCTTTATCGGTTGATCTCAACATTTTCTAAAACAAATAAGTGCTTTAATTCACAGTCTGAAGAAAATCCTGATTTATACTTTATCTCCATGTTAGTATCCTGCTTTTTGCATTCTCTCACCGAGTGACCTTTGACACCACATTTAAAACAGTTGTCTGGTCTTGAAACAGGAGGGTCCTCTGTGCGCCCGAATTTTGATTGCGGAGCAACGTTGTTGTTTGGTCTAACGTAAGGATGCGAACGATTTCTAAGACTCATTCTTCTACTTTCTTTTGACTTCTTTTCGGCCCGAGCTTGAGCTTTTATGATTTTCTTTTCGTCATCCGAATCGTCAGCGATGGGATTGGCCTGGTATTCGGTCACTACTTTCCACCCTAGGGGACTGGAATCAGCGATTTTAATGAGTTTTTGTCTTTCATTCAACAAATCAATACCTTCTTTAATTCTTTCACGTGCGGAGGTCACGTTATCGACAGTGATATTGGCGCTTGTCAAACTCGAGTCTGCTTCTCGTAGTTTGGAGATGACCTGGATATTTCTCCTGTATTGAGCCTTTTGCTTTCCTCTATCTTAGAAATTTGTGCTATGGATAAATCCTTTTGCGTGTTTTCCATATTCAGGCGAAAATTAGTAAAACTAGAGTCTATCATGGCTTGCATATTACTTAAAATTTGATTCTGAGACTTGTCGACTGCTTTCTGAACTTGTTGAGAAATAAAACTCTGAGTCGTCGGAGACATGCTGCCGGCTTCGCGTGAGATATTCATGTTTAGGTGTGTACAGCTTGAGAAACGAGCTAGAACTGATAATCCACGCAATATTACTCTACTCGACCCTGACTATCACGTGACCAGAACACACGAGTGTTCGAATAGCCTCATAGGCCAGACCAAATAATTTCTTTCGTACAACAAAGACAAATATTTTCCGCTATGCTACGTAACGCGGAAAACATTTATAATCAGTGGCTTCCTTTGGTATCTATATTAGCCAACTTTATCGCTTATCTGTCGTGTAAAGGCTACTCTGCTTCTACTGCCCGCAATTACTTGTGCGCTATAAGTTTTAAATGTAAAACTGATGGATTAACTGATAATTCTAAGTCATTTATTATTACAAAGCTTCTGGAAGGTTTCCGTCGTTCCCGCTCTATACCAGACGCTCGTTTACCGATTACCCATGATATATTATTACGCATTCTCCACATTTCCCCCTTGATTTGTGACACTCCTTACGAATCAACTTTAATTGCAACCGCATGTACCTTAGCTTTTCATGCCTTTTTAAGGGTAGGGGAATTTACTTTAACAAAAGGCAACTCCAAACACTCGATATTATCAAAAGCAGATATTCACATCCTGAACAAAAGCATGACGTTACACATTAGATCGTCAAAAACAGACCAACTCGGTAGGGGGGTTACCATGGAAATTTCTCCAACAGGTGACCTTTCGTGTCTTCTTAAATTAGTCCGGGAATTTCTGGCAATTCGACCCGCTATTCCTGGCCCCTTTTTTAGTCATCTAAATGGTAAGCCCTTGACCAGGTATCAATTCGCAGCAGTGCTCTCTAAAGCCATCAGAAGGATTGGCTTAGACCCTGAATATTTCAAAACGCATTCATTTCGTATTGGTGCAGCCTCCACTGCTGCCAGCAACGGGGTATATGAAAATATCATTCAAACTGCTGGTAGATGGAAATCTTCTGTTTTTAAAAGCTACATTCGATGCTCCTTGTTGATTAATAATGTCAACCATTAATGCTGATTATTCCCCTACTAATTCCCCCCAAGTTTTTCAGACCTGCCATTGATATGGATCTTTGGATCTTCACTGATTAAGCACACCTTCCTGAGCAAAAAATATGGTTGACTTTAACATGAACTTAAAGACAAAGTTGTGGTGGCAGGGGTACAGCGGCATGACACTAAAGAAGGCACTTGACCGTTTAAAGCATTTGTCCAGTCTATCAGAAGATCCGCAAGTCGTTATTATACATTGTGGTGCTAATGACATCGGGCAAACTCCAATTCAGCAACTTATGCGTTTGCTTTCCAATATTTACCAATATCTGAGGGGGAAATATCCCCAGGCTAATTTGGTTTGGTCAGAGGCCTTACATCGCCTTAACTGGCGCTATTCTGTGAATAACTATGCAATAGACATGCCAGCTATACTTTCCGTCTTCCGAATCGCACTATCAAACATCCCCTAATAACCCTTAATGCCCCGCATCTATTCAAGCCTGATGGCGTTCACCTCTCACCAGAGGGAAATGAAATTTTTTGAGCTAGCATAAGAAATGCTATACAAAATATTTCCAATATTTAACCACATTTACTGGCAGCGTTGGATGGATTGGTTTATCATGAATGTCGATGGACTTAGTTTTCGAACATACCGAGTGTCCACTAACATAGGGTCGCATGTTGGCGTGATCAAAGATCATGTGGCAAAAACCACTCGGATGTTCTACATACGTTATTTCAATAAATGCAAATGTTACTTTCTAACAATTTGATTACAGCACACATGGAAATTTTACCCGGTGATGCTGTCAATCTAATCTTATGTGAAATATATAATCTGAACTATACATATTGTGTACGGTAGAGTTTATTGTAATTTAAAGTGAACTAAATATTTTGTGGACGGTACATTTTACCGTCATTGTAGTTTGGCCTTATCAATCGTCATTCCACCAGTGCTTGTGATCTGTACAATGTCTAACAATTATCTGTTGTCATTTAATGTTTTTCAATTTACTTTGATAATTTAGTCATTGTTTAAAGTTGGTAATAACAATGTATTGTAAAATCCACCGCGGCCAAATTTTGCCAATAAATATTTTAAACTACGTTCATTTTTTCTTCGTCTATTTCACATGAAGAGCTAGCTAACTGGTGTATAGTCATAGCCTTTCTTCCCTCTCTGATCCTCAATAAAACAACAACATTAGCAAAAAAGCAACTGCCAGAGACTTTTAACTTAATATTTCAATATATTGATGATGTTTAAAACTTTTATTCATATGTACGCGCAATATATCATGACGAACTCAAAATGAAAGATACATCAGAAATGCAGTGCCTGTGCTTCGAACTTAGATCTTGTACTAAATAATGGCAGAATTAGTTAACATACTCCTTTACTTTATGAGATACGTGACGAGTATTGGTCCTGTTAGGACACATCTGGTTCTCCACTGATTCGTTTTAAACAAAAGCACCCTATTAATCCATTATGTGCTGTTCGCTCTAGGATTAGAGTTCTGTCATTACCTATATTATGTGCTGTTCGCTCTAGGATTAGAGTTCTGTCATTACCTATATTATGTGCTGTTCGCTCTAGGATTGGAGTTCTGTCATTACCTATATTATGTGCTGTTCGCTCTAGGATTGGAGTTCTGTCATTACCTATATTATGTGCTGTTCGCTCTAGGATTGGAGTTCTGTCATTACCTATATTATGTGCTGTTCGCTCTAGGATTGGAGTTCTGTCATTACCTATATTATGTGCTGTTCGCTCTAGGATTGGAGTTCTGTCATTACCTATATTATGTGCTGTTCGCTCTAGGATTGGAGTTCTGTCATTACCTATATTACGTATCATTTATACCTGTAATCATAGGCATGTGTGATACCTGTAATCATAGGCATGTGCGATACCGGTAATCATAGGCATGTGTGATACCTGTAATCATAGGCATGTGTGATACCGGTAATCATAGGCATGTGTGATACCGGTAATCATAGGCATGTGTGATACCGGTAATCATAGGCATGTGTGATACCGGTAATCATAGGCATGTGTGATAAAAACGTAGTATTAACTCTGAATTTGCTGAAAGAAATTCGTGAACAAATTTTAAAGTATTTCGATTATATCGAAGTTATCGGAACAAATGCACTTTGTATGCCTAATATCATATGGGGAAAATCTTAAATGAATTTTTATTTCAAATGATGTTTTATGAAACTCACTGTGTTTTCGATTCGTTATGAACATCGATTGAAATAAAAATAACTCAGAGATTCTTTTGCTCGTATAATTTATCTATTGTATTAATTTTGTGCAGACAATATGATTTACATGTAACACCCAATAATCCTGTGACTTGCCTTTGATTAGTATATTTGTTTCTCAATGTTTTCCCTAAATGACCTATTATTTGAAAAATATATAATAACATTACTATGATATTATTGTCAATTGATGAAATAATTATTATGTTCTGGATTAGGTCTCTTACTCTTGCTGTTAATATGAGAAAACTCATAATTTTGTTTGCAATTATTGCATATTGTACATGTCAAAGTATGAAGAAATTATCAATTGTCAGACTTTATCATGTCAAAGTATGAGGAAATTATCAGTTGTCAGACTTTATCATTGATAGTAAATTATGTTTGAAATGATTATGATCAATAGAACACGTGATAAAGAAAACTTTTCAACAGCTAAGTCAAATGCATTATTTCCAACGACAATAATATCAGTCTAAGATATTTTTGATTTTTGTTTTGTAACTTTATTAAAACTCTAATGTTATTTTGAATATCTAGCTGATGTATTATGAAGGTCATGACATTTTATTTCCACTCCTTCGTTTCTCTTATGGTTGTTACTTATCTTATATTAAAGTAGGTTCCTAATTCTGTTCGTGGGATACATCCATATCGAAATCTAGTTTGATTTCGTGCTAAAGGTCAGCGACTCAAGAAAAAGTTCAAATTCTTTAAGATAAAATATTGTCCATACAAAATTGATTATTTTCCTGAAAGCCAATATGATATATACAAAACTGTACTAAATATTTGAATATACATACTGATATTAATTGACAGAATCAAATGCTAAAAACATATCCAGTATATTTGTAAAGCCTTCTTCACAATGACAAGGCATTGTTATTCTGTCCCTCACACAAACCCTTGACAAAAGTCATTATTAAAACATTTTCTAATGTGCAATTTAAAGGTCTTATTTAAATGTAATTGGTTCCGTGTGAAATATTTGGAAGCGACCAGGACACAGTTACCAGTGATCAGCAGATTTAATGTATCTATAGATACACCCAAATGTATACATGTAAGTTCTCTATTTGAAAACGAATCGTAATAATATTTATTCTCATTTACATATGTATGCACTTACTTTTATATTATGGTCTCCTGCATGAAGAAATAAGTAGAAAATTATGAATGAATGAATACTTATACTTGAAATTCGAAGAAAGCAATTTTTATTGGATGATTAGATCTAATTGTTTAAATAACGCGTTCTGTTTTGGATGTCCAGCTTTTTATTGGCGACTTTTGTCAAGTTGTGAGGGACATTGTAAAGATGTTGTATAGCAAACTAATTACCATATAGAGTTTTAGGAAGTGTCAAAACCGGTTATAGATAGAGTTATGTATGAGGAACTCGCTGTGTTCTTTAAATAACTTACAAACTTCATATTCTTAAGTTTTAAATTAATTTAAAAATGTTTGTTATTGTTAATAGTGTTATATGTATTATGTGTCGATACTGAAGCAATAAATGTTGTATTGTTGATACTCTTGGATGATGACTATATTTGCTGTATAAACTCCAAAGTAACCCTATATTCTTTGTAGTGAATCATGTAAGTACATTCTAATAGATGAAAATTATCACAATTACTCATTTCTTCTCTAATGCCAGTATTCACACATGCAATACCTCGAGCCACCTTGGGTGCATACCCCCATTTTATTACACTCTCTTATGTTCTTGTCATGTGTCTGCGTTGATTTTGATTCAAACTGCTCTTCTCATTGATACTTTGTTGGGCATATATTCAAACCACAGCCATTGCATTACAAGCATTTAAAGCAGATGTCGCTGAATAAATTTTTTCATTGGTTTTAAATATCCTACCAATTACAAAGTGATTCGTCATCAAACACTATATCCATGTACACAAAACACTAAGATAGAGAAAGTATGTAAGAAGTTTATTGGTATCAAAACCATTCAGCCGAAAATGCTACACAGAAATCCTGAGCATGTAGATGGCGGTTTCTCTGCTGAAATCTCTACGTGGTAGTAAACAACCTCCTCGCCCGTAGATTCATCGATTAATTTTGCATCAACATGGTAATCTCCCTGAAATTACAAAAAGCAAAACTCAGGAATTATTCACTAATATTTAAGCAAGAGATGTATGTAGAAACGCTTATGCATTGCTTATGCATTGCTTTGTATATAAGGTGTATATATTCCGTGTAACTAGAATAAAAATTGTGCATTCAGGGTTTACAAAAAGTCATTTAAAGGTATTTGAAAAGTATGAATTCCTCTTTTCCAGAATGTTAAAAGAGATTCTGGTACATCATCATACACAGTGACGTCCATTTACCGGTTCTTTTGCAACGGGTGCTAATAGGAACCGTTCAATCTTTACGGACACCGGGTGCTATCAGGAAACGTTCACTCCTTCCGTGCACCTGGTTTCATATTGTTTTGGATTAGGAATTGTTGAAACCAGTACTACCACATTTACATTGTTTTATCCGAACTTTCAATATTGTGTATCCAATGACATTTTATCGAACCTAGGCTTCATAGGCCTATAGGTCTAAGTTGACTTGCGTACTGAAGTTCCGGGATCGATTCCTACTGACTGTTTGAATATTTTTTCAAAGGTGATGTATAATCATCTGTTTCTGTCCTTTGGATAACATAGTATCAATGTTTATACTTCATGCAATTGCAGGGACTCGAGTTTTCTTTTTATTTTTTCGGGTTTTACAAAAACGAGAAAAAATAAATTCATACTAAAAGGAATATATTTTGGCACCATATTTGTATTATCAACTTACTGAAGCGAGCCATGACCACAAGCTGCTGAGCTTTGGGATAGTAAAATGAGTTGGTTTTAATGTATATGTGCCAGGTTGAAATGGACATGTACATGGTAAGTTTTGGGCTGTCATCTCTGGGGGGCATTCTGTACGATTATTCTTCACAAACGAGGTGGACAACAAATCACAAAACTCATATTCACTGAAAAAAAAGAACAAAAAAGTCCTCAATAATTATATTTCTTTGTCTACTTACTTATAGAGCATATAGGCAGAATAGAATATATATACTACTTTTTAAAAGCGATATTGAATTACGATTTACTGGTATACACAACATTACTGACTGTATATAACTAATACAACATGACTAATCACCACAACAAGCGCTGAATACAATAAGTACAACGTTACTGATACTCACCACACTAGACGCTGTGTACAATAAATACAAGGTAACAGATAATCACCACACTACAAACTCTTCAGTGTAGCTGGTAATTACCACACTACACAATGTACACAATGAATTCAACGTGGCTGATAATCACCACACTACACAATGTACACAATGAATTCAACGTGGCTGATAATCACCACACTACACAATGTACACAATGAATTCAACGTGGCTGATAATCACCACACTACACAATGTACACAATGAATTCAACGTGGCTGGTAATCACCACACTACACAATGTACACAATGAATTCAACGTGGCTGATAATCACAACACTACACAATGTACACAATGAATTCAACGTGGCTGATAATCACCACACTACACACTGTACAATGTAGCTGGTAATCACCACACTACACAATGTACACAATGAATTCAACGTGGCTGATAATCACCACACTACACAATGTACACAATGAATTCAACGTGGCTGATAATCACCACACTACACAATGTACACAATGAATTCAACGTGGCTGATAATCACCACACTACACAATATATACGATGAATACAACGTAACTGTTAATCACCACACTTCACAATATATATAATGAATACAACATAACTGTGAATCACCACATTGCACAGCGTATACAATAAATTCAACGTAATTGTTGATCACCACAATACACAATATATACGATGAATACAACGTAACTGTTAATCACCACAATACAGAAAGTATAAGATGAATACAAAGGTAACAGATAATCACCACACTACACAATGTATACAATGATGATAACGTAACTATAAATTACTACACTACACACTGTATACAATTAATACAATCAGAATGTAAGCCCACGTTATTCCAAATCATACTATCTGTATAGTACGTTGCAGTGATAAACTAAGTACATTATACTGACCAGCTGCCCACGCCTGAGATACATGGTACATGGATCCAAAAGAGAACCTTCTTTTCTATGTTTAGCTTAAGCTTGTATCTTCCTGATACCACTCTAGGTACACTTAGTTGTATATCGCCTACAAGATCCCCTGGTACAACTACAGGGTCAGGACTGATGTGGGCCGAAATCACATGTACTATTTTATGGGGACTTCCGCCTGAAATACATCAATTTATTCTTGATATATATGCGCTATTTATAATTCATACAATTAAACGGTATATGTTCTATATTTATTGTTATATACTATACTGGTCGGGAAGGTAAATCTGTACGCGCTATATATCCGGACGATCGCTATTTTTGTTACTTATTAATCATTTCAAGTAATTTTAACTGCACAACTTGAAAGAATAACATCTTTATAAACTGTATACCAATGGACATTTTAAGATTTGTTCACTTATAATGATTTTAACGAACCGTCCGGATTTACCAGTGTGAAATACTCATGGAATTGGAAATAATTAAGTGAATCAATAATATATGCGAATTATTTCTTATACAGACAAATTGAATAGTTCTAACCATATATGATATAATAAAAATAAGATCCAGATATATAATACATAGACAAAATAGATTATTTTGAAAACAAATTGTAACTTTCTTTCTTAAAGTACTATTAGAATGCTGGGGCAGTTTGCATTTTCTTAAAATCCCAATTGAATTATTATAAAATTCATAAAAATTACTGCTTCTTCTCCTTCAGTATTTCTTTGAAAGCTATCTTAAAATATCCATTTGCCTGATTTTTTCGACAAAACCCGAGGAAAATAAAGGCTTCCTGTACAACTTTTTGTACACTTATGACGTCATTTTACTGTGACGTCACAATGCAAACATTAACGTCATAATTAAAACCAAAGGAAAAGTAGCATTGGTAATACTTCTGACATCACATATTACAGAAATTAACGACTGAAAAAATCCCCGAGCTGTTTATGGATAATTGTAGATATCTTGTGATTGGAGACATACCGCGGTGTAATTTTTTGTCAGCTAATTGTAGATAATATGTAGATACGCACATTGTATAGAAAAGTTGTGAACATCCTTATAGCACTTTAATGAAATATGCTTCCATATGAATTTAATGAAATAAATCATTTCTAGAAAAATAATTTATACTTACTTCTGTCTTCATATTTGAATGGAATAGAGCAGAAACACACATGAAACAGACATATTACAAAAACAGGTATAATAAAAGAACTCATGATATCCGTGTTATCGGTTCAAGATATTCTACAGAAATGAACTGAAGTTAATATACAATGATAAGACATTCTCATTAGACGACTTGTACGATGTAACATGACTGAAGGAAGGTAACGTAGATAATAATATCTGAGACGCTTTGTGGTTTCAATGTCCAAAAAGTGGACCATTCCAGATGTAATCTTCTCATTTATCTAAATCAGGCGAAGTTTATACATGTATATCTGTATATATCTATACTTCTATGTTTTCCGTATTTATATTTGTATATCAGGAAATAAGTTTAATCAACAGCACTGCCATATTTTTTTTATCTGTACGTGCACATTCATTGGTGACCTATTCCATTATTTACCGATGTGCCCTACGAATTATAGTAATATATATCAAGATACTTTGCTGACCATAGACATAAAGGAAATTCCTTTCTGTCTATGTGCTGACATATTCTTTAAAAAGTATACCCAGTAATGGGCATTTCAGTATTTCATATTATTATTATTTATCTATCTATTTATCTATTTATTTATTTATCTATTCTATTGTTGTTGTTATTATTTATTTATTCTATTTATTTGTTTACTCATTTATCTATTTTATATTTATTAATTTTTATTATATTTATTTGCTTATTATTATTTTTTTCTTTCTTTCTTTCTTAGTCCTGTACCATTGCACTTTACTAATTTATAATTATTTCATTTTACATTTACTACTATTACTACTACTACGACGATGACGACAACGACCACCACCATTATCATCATTATTAATGTAACCGATATCTTAAACAATGGTGACATTATTTGGGAAGTCGCATTGTTTCACTGAAAGCCAAATGTTTTTAACACATTACGGAGTCAATCTCAAGAACGTTTATTATAAATCAGAGACAACTTACAGTTTTATTCGAATTTATCACAAAATTAGAACAAAACGATTTAAATGACATTTCATCCAAAAATATTACAAAGGAATCCAGAACAATGATTAGAATGTACAGGCGCATCCTTGGCGGAAACTTCCACATGGTAGTTGGCAACTTCTTCCCCAGTGGATTGTTCAACAAGCGAAGCATCAACATGGTAATCCCCCTGATAACAAACAAAGAACAAAAATAAGATGCGACCAGCACTCTGCCTAATATAAATGAGGATTTCTAATGGTTATAAGATCGTATCATACAACACGGTTACACCTTGACATACACATCTACAGCAGAGCTACAAGACTGTATGTACTCAATACCATCATATACATCTACAGCAATGCTACCAGACTGTATCCACTTAATATCACCACATACATCTACAGCAGAGGTACCAGACTGTATGTACTCAATACCACCATATACATCTACAGCAGAGCTACGAGACTGTATGTACTCAATAACATCATATACATATACAGCAGAGCTACCAGACTGTATGTACTCATTATCACCATATACATCTACAGCAGACCTACCAGACTGTATGTACTCAATATCACCATATACATCTACAGCAGAGCTACCAGACTGTATGTACTTAATATCACCACATACATCTACAGCAGAACTACTAGACTGTACATGTATGTACTTAAAGTCACCATATACATCTACAGCATGGCTGCCAGACTGTATCCTCTTAATATTACCACATACATCTACAGCAGAGCAACCAGACTGTATGTACTTAATATCACCATATACATCTACAGCAGAGCTACCAGACTGTATGTACTGAATATCACCACATACATATACAGCAGAGCTGCCAGACTGTATGTACTTAATATCACTACATACATATACAGCAGAGCAACCAGACTGCATGTACTTAATATCACCATAAACATATACAGCAGAGCTGCCAGACTGTATGTACTTAATATCACCATATATATATATATATATATATATATATATATATATATATATATATATATATATATATATATATATATATATATATATATATATATATATATCTCAAACATGTCAAACTAGACATGAAAATGTTGGGTCAACGTATAGTATAGCTTTTAATACTTTTCTCATAGCTGTAATTATGTACAACATCTTTAAATTACCATTATATTTTGGCTAAAGACGGTATATCTAAATTATAGACAAAGTGAAATTGTAGGTCATATAATACATCATTCTTTTATTAGTTTTTGATACAAGTTAATGCAATAATTTTCCATGGCGTTAATTTATAAGATATAATTATAAAACGTATGGTATGGTTTATTTGCCTTTAGCCTTTTGGCTAATCAGCCTCAGAAACATTACAATATATGTTATTTCAAAACGTATATTCAATATTAATATATGATTATGTAAACAATGAGTAGAGTGAAATTTTGCATGTATGGACAATTGTAAACATGATATTGCTATGATAACAAATACATGAAAAACAAATACATGATATGATTTGTATATTGACTCAAATAAATTAACTTTTGGTATTGAGTCAAATAAATTATTGGTATTGACTCAAATAAATTAAATTAAAACTTCCATATTTGTACTGCATTCCAAAAATGCACAAAAATCCTTACAAACAACGCTTTATCGCTGGTTCCTCGAAGTGTTCCACAAAATCTGTATCGATGCTACTCACAAAAATATTATCAGAAATTAAATCTGGCCTTCATAGATATTGCGAAACAGTATATTCCAGAAGTGGAATTAATCAAATGTGGATCCTTAAAAATTCAAAAGAGTTGTTAGAAAATCTCAAATCAAAAAGTTTTACTAAAATTCACTCTATCAAGTCTTTTGACTTTTCGACTCTTTACACAACGATCCCTCATCAGAAATTAAAAGACAGATTAGCGGAAATTATTCAAAATGCATTTACTAGTAAAAATGGAAGCCGCAAATTCAAATATATAGTAATAGGCCACGATAAAATTTACTTTGTTAGGGAAAATTCTGATTCCAAAAATAAATACACTGAAACAGCTGTCATCCAGATGTTGAACTTTCTTATCGATAACATTTTTGTGGTGGTTGGAGGTAAGGTTTTTCAACAAATTGTCGGCATTCCAATGGGCACTAACTGTGCTCCGCTTCTGGCTGACATATTCCTTTACTCATACGAAGCTGAATTCATTCAGTCTTTGTTTTCGCAAGGAAAAAAAAAACAATTGGCTCTTGGCTTCAATTTTACTTATAGATATATAGATGACTTGCTTTCAATTAATAATCCTTCATTCGCGGATTACCTTAGCATCATCTATCCAAGTGAACTTGAGGTCAAAGAAACCACAGAAAGTAGTAATTCTACTTCGTATTTAGATATTATGTTGTCTTTCGACATTAATGGTCAATTGAACACCTCACTCTATGACAAACGTGACGATTTCAATTTCGCTATCACAAACTTTCCTTTCATAAGTAGCAACATTCCATCATCGCCCGCATACGGCGTATTCATATCTCATTTAATACGTTATTCCAGAGCATGTTCAAATTATAGTGACTTTGTTCTGAGGGCTAGGCGACTTTCAGTTAAGCTGCTCAACCAGGGTTATATATGTGCTAGACTAGCAACGTCACTGAGGAAATTCTATGGTCGTTACGAGACTCTTATTACTCCATATGATATCTCGTTATCCAGACTTTTAAATGATATTCTGGACTGAGACCGATTCCGATCATTTTACACGGATTTGACACCTTCTATACTAGAAGGTTACCTACTTCGACTTCTCCATATATAAATACATATGGAATTTACACGATCTGACCCTTTCTACTGGGTATATGTGACGGGTGTTGCTAGCAAGCAGGAGATGCTCACTCTCCCCGGGCACCTGATCTCACTCCATCACAGGGGTTCACATATGCTCTTCAAGTAGACATATTTTGTTATTTTCCATTTGTTTTTCATTTTCACTGATTTTGTATGTCCTCTGGTTTTATGATTTTTGGACTTGTGCTGTGGATTTATCCATCATCTTTACATAGTAATAAATAAAATGGTAAGTATAATGAAAATAAGTACCTTGATCATTAAATCTACGTTTAGATGCACAAATGAGAAATTTAGATAATTTGCATAAAACTTTCCTATTCTTCACAGTGAGCAAATGAACAAGTTTAAACATTGAAGGATTTCTATAATAATAACTATTGATATACATGTATAATGAGCGTAAATCACAATATAAAGCGCAAACTAAAATAAAATGGTATTCAACTTCGATATCTATATAACTACAGTATCGGCATATTCTTTGGTCTCTTCTGATATTATTATAACGACCCTTTTCTATCATTAAAGTATGTGACGACATTCTAAATTTCGCTGAAACTTGAATAAATGAATCTGGTAGACCTTTTCTCAAATCATACTGTAGAAAAATGTATCCGGTAACTACCTGTACAGATAACATTTTGGAGATTCTTGAAATAATTATAAAACGTAAAATGCATGTTTAGAAATATCTGTCGTGGTACTTCAGTTCCTTTCGTATTTTCGTATATGAAATGAATTACATAAAAAGTGAATGACTGTTAAAGAATCTATATGTCGTTGAACTTACCGATGCAACCCATGAAAACAGACTTCCAAGCTTTGGAATTGTAAAAGTCGTAGGTGGCAAAGTATAAGTTCCTGGCTGAAATGGACAGGTACAAGGGAGCTGATTATCCACAAGCTGTTGTGGACATCGGACAGTTTTGTTTGGTGCAAAATGAGCCGCTAGCAGATCACAGAAATCGTATTCACTACAAAAATGATATATATATATGTTGTTGAAGCCAGCAAATCAAGATGTCAAAGCAGATTGTTATTATAAGTGAAACTGCAAAGTCTTCATGTATGTAAAGTGATATGATACCGAGCGGTAGGGAATGAAGAGCATCCATTCCACAGGACAGAATAGAGATGTAGGTTATCACGGATCCCTGAAATAAGGTGGGATCAGATGCCATGGAGGAGTAAACACCAGCCGGGTTATTATTTATGCTAGTATAACTGGTAGTCATATAAGGTGGTAATGGTAATACCGTATTCATAACCGGTAAAGTCATGATAAGGGGAAAATATCTGATAATGTATATATTATCAATGTACAAATGGTTTGAATATCTAACGACGCACAGGAACTGGATTCTGTTGTTTTTTAATTTCAAGTTCTTTTGAATATATTGCTAGTACATATGTATCAAAGATTTCATTATCTATAGACAATTCATCATCAATATATCTGAATGTTTTAAGTTTCTTGCCAGTTGCCTTTTATGCTGACACAGAAGATTTTGTATAAATTCAGTTTCCTATGAATAAAGGAATTAATCGGCTAGCAAGGGTGTACAGATTGTGTCTATATGAATACCGATGGTTTGTTGAAATAATTTTCACCGAATACTACATACGTTTCGTCAATCAAAAGGCCAATCAGATTTCTTATTTCATCTTCAGATTACTTAAACGTCGTATCACTGTCATATTTAACACAATATGTGTCTGGATAGCCCAACACAATATATTCATATCTGCGAGAACCTTTCTTAGAGAAAAAGCATATAACACTTCCCTTGAAATCAGATTCATATAAAGTTTGTCGATTTATAATGCGCACAGACAGTTTTAGGCAGGCTTAATTTTTAATATTTAGAAATCAAGTACCATATATCCTATAAATTGAATATGGATGTATTGATTTTCATCACCATCACTAATGGTAAAAATGGACCGTAGCTATTGATTCCCAGATGAATTAAGTGACATGATACTTTACATGCCATATTTCGATGCACTAGGATCTTATCAAAAGCGGAGGATGTCTATCGATGTCGAGGTCAATAAGTCAAAGGTCAAAGTCACTATTGGTAAAAAAAACTGCAAAATATTAGGTATGTATTTTTTCATTTTCCTTGAGAACTTTGTTGTTGCTTTGAAATAAGACCACATTAGCACATATATTTTACAAACCTGCTGTCATTTTGATAATATATTTGCTTACAATACTTTGGATTTCATCGTTTCGGTCTTCAGCACGACCGAAGTGAAAGTTTTGTCGAAATGTGGTTCAAAACAATGAATGAATGTATTTTAATACTTGCTCTTATACTTACTGTAATTTGATAATGAATTGCTTAGCAAATAGACAAAACACTACCTGTACTCATCTCTTACTTATAAACTTTTCAGTCAATTCTATATGACATAAAATGTAATGAAATTTGAAATTTTTACCAACTGCCTACTCCTAAGATGCATGGTATCCGCATCCACAATAATACTTTCTTATGAATGGAGACATGGAGTTTGTAGTGACCAGATATAACACGTGGTACACGTACAACTATATCACTCTGAAAATCACCCGGGATTACCACAGGGTCAGGGGACACGTGAGCAGAGGGTACTTCCAACACTTTGTTCGGACTATGGTCTGCAAAACAAAACTTCCTAGAATGTGATATGAATTATGTTATAGTTTTACATATGATATCATTTGAGTCACACAAGCAAACTCCATCGTACATAATAATTGATGAAATGTAAAGACTGTCTCGAATAATATAGTAATCGCACAATTGAAAGTATGATGTATATATGCATATAACAAAAGTCCCGATAATGTTGTTTAATCTAGTTTTCATCGTAAATCCGGAAAAATTTTCGCGTTTTGCGTCAATATATTTTTGTGAATCTGGGTAGAGTCCTTGTATCTTTATTTGTTCGTTTATATTTTTCGAATCAATGCTGAGGCTAGCAATAAATTTTATACAACATTTCCCATGAAGCAATTTATACACGGTAAACATTGTCACAGGGAGGGATTACTCATTTCTTTGAAAGTTAACCCATTCAATACGGCAATTAATTCGTTCTTATGATAAAATTATATTAAAGTTGCCATTGATATACAACTACCATAATGCATTAGGAATTAAACACATCATATGCCTGTTTAGAATTGAAAGTGAACTGCACCGGCGATTTTTAAAACCCAATTTCAGCTTTTCATGATTAGCTCGAATGTAATCATAAGCAGAAATAATAACTGATGATTGGAAATCTTTAGTGTTATTGCCATGTAATATTTTCAAGATGTTATATTTCATCTTGCTTTAGCGGAGAACTGCACACTGTCATGTGGATTATTGTATTCATATGTTGCTATCATCGCTGATGATGAAAATAGTATATAAATAATTTAACTTTAGCTCAGAATACGGTTACAGATAATACAGTTTATGCCCCAGCTCTCGATTGGCACTTGATCTGACTCTACAACCTTATATGACAAAAGTGACCCACTGTTAACTTTCCATATAAGTGTAGTAATATTCCTTTGTGACCTGCGAAGTGATGTGTTATATGTCTCAACTGATTCAATATCTTAAAGTTTCTTCAAGCTATAGTTCTTTCATTTAGAGGCAAGATACTAAGAGAACATATTTCAAGGATACAAATAAAACCGCAAATTTTACGGTGGCTATACAGACCTTCTTTGCATGTATCTAACATGTTGATTTCCTTTTGTGGTTGTTGTCAATTATCACATCATTTATACTTATCATGACTTCGGGTTTTTAAGCGATTTTGACTGGATTACACCGGTATAATTTCACATGACTACCAGTTATGCTAGCTCGCATATTCCTATGGCATTGCAGCGAGTGTGATCAGTCAGCAGAAGATGCTTACTCCTCCATGGCACCTGATCTCACTTCTAGTTCTTCCAGGGGATTTTGATAGCAAATATCTCTCCCCCCCCCTTTTTTTTTTTGGTCTTGTAAAATAGACGTTCCTTATTGACTACTGCTCCACATCCTAACATTTACTAATCTATTAATTATATCTCCTAATAAAGAAATGCACTGGTAAAACAAATCAGAGTAGGGCTATTATTTAGTAATAGAAGAAAGAGAAGAACGGAATAAAACACGAGGCACATTGGCATGTATCAACCCTTGCAATAAAGCCCATTAAATTCAAATTCCATTTTATTGCAGATGAATGTCTAAAATGAGTTCCACTGCATCTGATTCATTTTTAGTTGCCGTCCCTCTGTATCTCTCATATTAGGAAGAGGCTTTCCGTTCCTTTTCCTTTTTTTCAAACAGTATAAACATGTATAGCTGTCCAACACTGAATTATGACTGCTTATCATAATTTTCATTTCGGAATATGCATAGAATTTTTCATGACCGACCAATATTTCAATCTACAATAATCTTAGATGCATATGAAGCTGTTAATTTACAAAACTGTGAAATTTTACTGCGCTTTTACAAGAAAGATTTGACTATAATAATAAAACTCGAATTAATGGCACACACAGGCCCGTTGGAAGCATTTCAAAAGTCTTTTAATGTAAAGCATTTATTTTTTGTGTGACTTTGTTTTTGAAAAAGTCTCACTATGTGTATATACGTGAAATGATATTTGCGTGAGAAACAATTTATATATCAAATCAGACTGGTATACTTTAAGTGATTATCAATGTTAGAAAAAAAACTCCAATCACACGATGACGATTAAAACAATTATTGAAAGTGCAGAAAAAAACTCAAACCGATGCAGGTCACATTTTCAATAATTTTAATATACATATACAAAGTGTTTATCAGCATTTCAAGTAATATGTCTTATATAATATTAATTCTACTTACTTTTGTCTTCATACTTAAAAGGAATAACACACAACCCTAACTGTAAAATGGAAATCAACACAAGAATAATGACTTTCATTGTCCTAGTCTAAGTAAACGTGATTTTATAAATAGTAGTCTGTACTATGTCTAGCATTTATAGAATAGTACACTGGTTTATCGGAAAGAACATTCAGACAATGCATGATAGTATATATCTCTCTTACTGAATAAACCTTCTTATATTGTCCTTATCAAATGTTTACATTCTTTGTCCAAGACTATGATCTTCATATGCAGGTATTACTATTAACTAACCAATCTTTACACAGGCATGTTAAAATGGATACATAATTGTCAATGGGATAATTTTCATGCCAAAGGTTGTGCAGAAAAGTTTTAGTTTAACAGATTTCTTATTTGTTCTTATGAATTGTACATAACGGATATTGTACAATTTTCAACTTTTAAATATTAGGGAAGTGGCCATCTTATATTAAACTGTTAATTGAGACATTCAAGGATGTGATCTCTCGGCTATCAAGTTTAGTCAGGATGTGATCTCTCTGCTAATCAGGTTTAGTCAGGATGTGATCTCTTGGTTATCAAGTAAAGTCAGGATGTGATCTCTCGGCTTTCAAGTATAGTCAGGATGTGATCTCTCGGCTTTCATGTTTAGTCATAATGTGATCTCTCAACTATCAAGTTTAGTCAGAATATGATCGCTCGACTATCGGGTTTAGTCAATATGTGATCTCTCGGCTATCAAGTTTAGTCAGGATGTGATCTTTCGGCTATCAGGTTTAGTCAGGATGTGATCTCTTGGCTATAAAGTATAGTCAGGATGTGATCTCTCGGCTTTCAAGTATAGTCAGGATGTGATCTCTCGGCTTTCAAGTATAGTCAGGATGTTATCTCTCGGCCATCAAGTTTAGTCAGGATGTGATTTCTCGGCTATCAAGTATAGTCAGGATGTTATCTCTCGGCTATCAAGTATAGTCGGGATGTGATCTCTCGGCTATCAAGTATAGTCGGGATGTGATCTCTCGGCTATCAAATATAGTCAGGATGTGATCTCTCGTCTATCAATCAGGTTTAGTCAGAATGTTATCTCTTTGCTATCAAGTTTAGTCAGGATGTGATCTCTCGGGTTATCAGGTTTATTCAGGATGTGATCTCTCGGCTATCAGGTTTATTCAGGGTGTGATCTCTCGGCTAATGAGTATAGTCAGGATGTGATCTCTCGGCTATCAAGTATAGTCAGGATGTGATCTCTCGGCTTTCAGGTTTAGTCAGGATGTGATCTCTCGACTATCAAGTATAGTCAGGATGTGATCTCTCGGCTTTCAAGTATAGTCAGGATGTTATCTCTCGGCCATCAAGTTTAGTCAGGATGTGATTTCTCGGCTATCAAGTATAGTCAGGATGTTATCTCTCGGCTATCAAGTATAGTCGGGATGTGATCTCTCGGCTATCAAGTATAGTCGGGATGTGATCTCTCGGCTATCAAATATAGTCAGGATGTGATCTCTCGTCTATCAATCAGGTTTAGTCAGAATGTTATCTCTTTGCTATCAAGTTTAGTCAGGATGTGATCTCTCGGGTTATCAGGTTTATTCAGGATGTGATCTCTCGGCTATCAGGTTTATTCAGGGCGTGATCTCTCGGCTAATGAGTATAGTCAGGATGTGATCTCTCGGCTATCAAGTATAGTCAGGATGTGATCTCTCGGCTTTCAGGTTTAGTCAGGATGTGATCTCTCGGCTATCAAGCATAGTCAGGATGTGTTCTTTCGGCCATCAGGTTTAGTCAGGATGTTATCTCTCGGCTATCAAGTGTAGTCAGGATGTGATCTCTCGGCTATCAAGTTTAGTCAGGGTGTGATCTCTCGGCTATCAAGTATAGTCAGGATGTGATCCCTCGGCTTTCAAGTATAGTCAGGATGTGATCTCTCGACTATCAAGTTTAGTCAGGATGTGATTCCTCGGCCATCAAGTTTAGTCAGGATGTGATTCCTCGGCCATCAGGTTTAGTCAGAATGTGATATCTCGGCCATCAGGTTTATTCAGGATGTGATCTCTCGGCTATCAAGTATAGTCAGGATGTGTTCTTTCGGCCATCAGGTTTAGTCAGGATGTTATCTCTCGGCTATCAAGTGTAGTCAGGATGTGATCTCTCGGCCATCAAGTTTAGTCAGGGTGTGATCTCTCGGCTAATCCTGATCTCTCGGCTATCAAGTTTAGTCAGGGTGTGATCTCTCGGCTATCAAGTATAGTCAGGATGTGATCCCTCGGCTTTCAAGTATAGTCAGGATGTGATCTCTCGACTATCAAGTTTAGTCAGGATGTGATTCCTCGGCCATCAAGTTTAGTCAGGATGTGATTCCTCGGCCATCAGGTTTAGTCAGAATGTGATATCTCGGCCATCAGGTTTATTCAGGACGTGATCTCTCGGCTATCAGGTTTAGTCAGGATGTGATCTCTCGGCTATCAAGTATAGTCAGGATGTGATCTCTCGGCTATCAAGTATAGTCAGGATGTGAGCTCTCGGCTATCAGGTTTATTCAGGATGTGATCTCTCGGCTAATGAGTATAGTCAGGATGTGATCTCTCGGCTATCAAGTATAGTCAGGATGTGATCTCTCGGCTTTCAGGTTTAGTCAGGATGTGATCTCTCGACTATCAGGTTTAGTCAGGATGTGATCTCTCGGCTATCAAGTATAGTCAGGATGTGTTCTTTCGGCCATCAGGTTTAGTGAGGATGTTATCTCTCGGCTATCAAGTTTAGTCAGGATGTGATCTCTCGGCCATCAAGTTTAGTCAGGGTGTGATCTCTCGGCTAATCCTGATCTCTCGGCTATCAAGTTTAGTCAGGGTGTGATTTTTCGGCTATCAAGTATAGTCAGGATGTGATCCCTCGGCTTTCAAGTATAGTCAGGATGTGATCTCTCGACTATCAAGTTTAGTCAGGATGTGATTCCTCGGCCATCAAGTTTAGTCAGGATGTGATTCCTCGGCCATCAGGTTTAGTCAGAATGTGATATCTCGGCCATCAGGTTTATTCAGGACGTGATCTCTCGGCTATCAGGTTTAGTCAGGATGTGATCTCTCGGCTATCAAGTATAGTCAGGATGTGATCTCTCGGCTATCAAGTATAGTCAGGATGTGAGCTCTCGGCTATCAACCGAAACTGGAAGAGAGAGAGATAATATTTCGTGGCACAGAACTGGTCACTATTAATTGTTTTTAACATACATTGTAATTAGACACGTATCATTTTTAATTGCAATTCCGGTCATTTTCTGAGTCTATGATTCTATGACATCCTCAACCCTGTCTACAATTTAGTGTCCAGGAGTTATCTTTCTTGGGTAGATTAAAAGTTTGGTTTGTATTAAATGGTAAATCTCCAAAGCAGAGTTGTCGTTCCTTTACAATCCACACACACCTCTGCCAACGTCTCAGGTTTTGCAAGATTCTTGTAAAATCAGAGTTTCGCCTCTAGACGATATGATATGACTTGGTCTTCAATGGCTTTATTAGCTAAATTTAAAGCATTTACCATGTTACACTGAGTTTTAATCGGGCTTCTACAAGAAATAAACCCCGAATTTATACCGCACTATATTTTCTCAGCGTACAAATCAGCGAACTTATGTAATACAGTTTGTCAATAACACTATCATTTGCACCTCATTGTCTAATTTTTGCCCAGATAACTTGAATACGATGACATTTTTTTCCCAAAACACGCAAAACAGTCTATATTTTATGCTTTCTGACTAGGGACTGCTTTCAGTAGTTGGCAGAGATTTAAGGGAGTGCAAGGACCGTAACTCTGCTTTGGAGATTGATTCGTAATAAGGCTAGGCTACAATTTTTTCTTGATATTTCATGCAAAATAATTCATTATTTTGATTTAAGTCCAAATTTATATTTGTCTCCCCTGATTACGGAAAAGAATGAACCCCAAACCTCAGTAGTAGCTCATAAGGCTGTAAGCATAGAATAAACACGAACGAGTCCAGATGAAAGTTGCTGTATTTCGCGAACGAAACAATGAAATCAATTTAAAATTTGTGTGTTTTCATTTCGAGTCCAGAAACACAGTTTTTCTGAATTTGATGATAGGAGGTGTATTCTGCATGATTCTTACGTGGACTGCTACTTAACTGGTTTTTGCAGGGCGTTCTTGAACAAATGCAATGCAAACTAGCTATACTAAAAATACTTATACCGAAGGTATGCATGATAGCCTGAACAGTCTGCAAACTTTTATCCGAACAGTCAAAGAAGCCAGCCTTTTTTATATGATCAAATGATATAATGTTGAAAATCGTAATGCTGGGGTCTCTAGTTATGTATTCACAGTGATAATATAGCACGAATATAGTCACAGTGATAATATAGCACGAATGTAGTCACAGTGATAATATAGCACGAATATAGTCACAGTGATAATATAGCACGAACGTAGTCACAGTAATAATATAGCACGAATGTAGTCACAGTGATAATATAGCACGAATGTAGTCACAGTGATAATATAGCACGAATGTAGTCACAGTGATAATATAGCACGAATATAGTCACAGTGATAATATAGCACGAATGTAGTCACAGTAATAATATAGCACGAATGTAGTCACAGTGATAATATAGCACGAATGTAGTCACAGTGATAATATAGCACGAATGTAGTCACAGTGATAATATAGCACGAATGTAGTCACAGTGATAATATAGCACGAATGTAGTCACAGTGATAATATAGCACGAACGTAGTCACAGTGATAATATAGCACGAATGTAGTCACAGTGATAATATAGCACGAATGTAGTCACAGTGATAATATAGCACGAATGTAGTCACAGTGATAATATAGCACGAATATAGTCACAGTGATAATATAGCACGAATATAGTCACAGTGATAATATAGCACGAATATAGTCACAGTGATAATATAGCACGAATGTAGTCACAGTAATAATATAGCACGAATGTAGTCACAGTGATAATATAGCACGAATATAGTCACAGTGATAATATAGCACGAATGTAGTCACAGTGATAATATAGCACGAATATAGTCACAGTGATAATATAGCACGAATGTAGTCACAGTAATAATATAGCACGAATGTAGTCACAGTGATAATATAGCACGAATATAGTCACAGTGATAATATAGCACGAATGTAGTCACAGTGATAATATAGCACGAATATAGTCACAGTGATAATATAGCACGAACGTAGTCACAGTAATAATATAGCACGAATATAGTCACAGTGATAATATAGCACGAATATAGTCACAGTGATAATATAGCACGAATATAGTCACAATGATAATATAGCACGAATGTAGTCACAGTGATAATATAGCACGAACGTAGTCACAGTAATAATATAGCACGAATGTAGTCACAGTAATAATATAGCACGAATGTAGTCACAGTAATAATATAGCACGAACGTAGTCACAGTGATAATATAGCACGAACGTAGTCACAGTAATAATATAGCACGAATGTAGTCACAGTAATAATATAGCACGAATATAGTCACAGTGATAATATAGCACGAATATAGTCACAGTGATAATATAGCACGAATGTAGTCACAGTGATAATATAGCACGAACGTAGTCACAGCGATAATATAGCACGAATGTAGTCACAGTGATAATATAGCACGAATGTAGTCACAGTGATAATATAGCACGAATATAGTCACAGTGATAATATAGCACGAATGTAGTCACAGTGATAATATAGCACGAACGTAGTCACAGTAATAATATAGCACGAATGTAGTCACAGTAATAATATAGCACGAATGTAGTCACAGTAATAATATAGCACGAATGTAGTCACAGTGATAATATAGCACGAATGTAGTCACAGTGATAATATAGCACGAACATAGTCACAGTAATAATATAGCACGAATGTAGTCACAGTGATAATATAGCACGAAGGTAGTCACAGTGATAATATAGCACGAACGTAGTCACAGTAATAATATAGCACGAATGTAGTCACAGTGATAATATAGCACGAAGGTAGTCACAGTGATAATATAGCACGAACGTAGTCACAGTAATAATATAGCACGAATGTAGTCACAGTGATAATATAGCACGAACGTAGTCACAGTAATAATATAGCACGAATGTAGTCACAGTAATAATATAGCACGAATGTAGTCACAGTAATAATATAGCACGAACGTAGTCACAGTAATAATATAGCACGAATGTAGTAACAGTGATAATATAGCACGAATGTAGTCACAGTGATAATATAGCACGAATGTAGTCACAGTGATAATATAGCACGAATGTAGTCACAGTGATAATATAGCACGAATATAGTCACAGTGATAATATAGCACGAATGTAGTCACAGTGATAATATAGCACGAATGTAGTCACAGTGATAATATAGCACGAATATAGTCACAGTGATAATATAGCACGAATGTAGTCACAGTGATAATATAGCACGAATGTAGTCACAGTGATAATATAGCACGAACGTAGTCACAGTAATAATATAGCACGAATGTAGTCACAGTAATAATATAGCACGAATGTAGTCACAGTGATAATATAGCACGAATGTAGTCACAGTGATAATATAGCACGAATATAGTCACAGTGATAATATAGCACGAATGTAGTCACAGTGATAATATAGCACGAATGTAGTCACAGTGATAATATAGCACGAACGTAGTCACAGTAATAATATAGCACGAATGTAGTCACAGTAATAATATAGCACGAATATAGTCACAGTGATAATATAGCACGAATATAGTCACAGTGATAATATAGCACGAATGTAGTCACAGTGATAATATAGCACGAACGTAGTCACAGCGATAATATAGCACGAATGTAGTCACAGTGATAATATAGCACGAATGTAGTCACAGTGATAATATAGCACGAATATAGTCACAGTGATAATATAGCACGAATGTAGTCACAGTGATAATATAGCACGAACGTAGTCACAGTAATAATATAGCACGAATGTAGTCACAGTAATAATATAGCACGAATGTAGTCACAGTAATAATATAGCACGAATGTAGTCACAGTGATAATATAGCACGAATGTAGTCACAGTGATAATATAGCACGAACGTAGTCACAGTAATAATATAGCACGAATGTAGTCACAGTGATAATATAGCACGAATATAGTCACAGTGATAATATAGCACGAACGTAGTCACAGTAATAATATAGCACGAATGTAGTCACAGTGATAATATAGCACGAAGGTAGTCACAGTGATAATATAGCACGAACGTAGTCACAGTAATAATATAGCACGAATGTAGTCACAGTGATAATATAGCACGAACGTAGTCACAGTAATAATATAGCACAAATGTAGTCACAGTAATAATATAGCACGAATGTAGTCACAGTAATAATATAGCACGAATGTAGTCACAGTGATAATATAGCACGAACGTAGTCACAGTAATAATATAGCACGAATGTAGTCACAGTGATAATATAGCACGAATGTAGTCACAGTGATAATATAGCACGAATGTAGTCACAGTGATAATATAGCACGAATATAGTCACAGTGATAATATAGCACGAATGTAGTCACAGTGATAATATAGCACGAACGTAGTCACAGTGATAATATAGCACGAATATAGTCACAGTGATAATATAGCACGAATGTAGTCACAGTGATAATATAGCACGAATGTAGTCACAGTGATAATATAGCACGAATATAGTCACAGTGATAATATAGCACGAATGTAGTCACAGTGATAATATAGCACGAATGTAGTCACAGTGATAATATAGCACGAATGTAGTCACAGTGATAATATAGCACGAACGTAGTCACAGTAATAATATAGCACGAATGTAGTCACAGTGATAATATAGCACGAATGTAGTCACAGTGATAATATAGCACGAATATAGTCACAGTGATAATATAGCACGAATGTAGTCACAGTGATAATATAGCACGAATGTAGTCACAGTGATAATATAGCACGAACGTAGTCACAGTAATAATATAGCACGAATGTAGTCACAGTAATAATATAGCACGAATGTAGTCACAGTGATAATATAGCACGAATGTAGTCACAGTGATAATATAGCACCAATGTAGTCACAGTGATAATATAGCACGAATGTAGTCACAGTGATAATATAGCACGAATGTAGTCACAGTAATAATATAGCACGAATGTAGTCACAGTGATAATATAGCACGAATGTAGTCACAGTAATAATATAGCACGAATATAGTCACAGTGATAATATAGCACGAATGTAGTCACAGTGATAATATAGCACGAATGTAGTCACAGTGATAATATAGCACGAACGTAGTCACAGTGATAATATAGCACGAATGTAGTCACAGTGATAATATAGCACGAATATAGTCACAGTGATAATATAGCACGAATGTAGTCACAGTGATAATATAGCACAAATGTAGTCACAGTGATAATATAGCACGAATATAGTCACAGTGATAATATAGCACGAATATAGTCACAGTGATAATATAGCACGAATATAGTCACAGTGATAATATAGCACGAATGTAGTCACAGTGATAATATAGCACGAATATAGTCACAGTGATAATATAGCACGAATGTAGTCACAGTGATAATATAGCACGAATGTAGTCACAGTAATAATATAGCACGAATGTAGTCACAGTGATAATATAGCACGAATATAGTCACAGTGATAATATAGCACGAATATAGTCACAGTGATAATATAGCACGAATATAGTCACAGTGATAATATAGCACGAATGTAGTCACAGTGATAATATAGCACGAATATAGTCACAGTGATAATATAGCACGAATGTAGTCACAGTGATAATATAGCACGAATGTAGTCACAGTAATAATATAGCACGAATGTAGTCACAGTAATAATATAGCACGAATGTAGTCACAGTAATAATATAGCACGAATGTAGTCACAGTGATAATATAGCACGAATGTAGTCAGTATATATTGATGTTTGCTAATTTGCCTCTTTGAAACTTCAAATGATTTTAACTATCTTTCCATTTGACAACAAACAAAAGATGTGTTATAATACAAAAAGAATTGAAGTATGATTACTATGATCAAGTCATCGAGTAATATATCTCGATGGGAAAGTCTTGATTATATTAAAACTCATTAAAAACGTTTTATTGCTGGTTCTTACCAATGCTTATAAAAATTTAATTTGGCATTCTTAAGTACTGTGAAACAATGTATTCTAGAATCGTTATTAATGAAATAATAATCCTAAAAAATCAAAAGAACGGTTGGAACATTTGTAGGCCGACCATATTAAACTCCGAATTTGACACCTATATTTGCTATTTACCTGACTCCTATTGAACTTAAGTGATTGCAAGCAGGAGACACTCCATCTCAACGGACATCTGATCTTATTCCCTTTATGAGCGTAAACATATTCTCCTAAGTTGAGGTTCTTTAATTTCCTTTCTATTTGGTTTTTTTTTTATTATATCCCCCCCCCGCAAACAAAGTTTAGGGGAATATACGAATCACTCTGTCCGTCTGTCTGTTTGTCTGTCTTTTCATTTGTCCGGGCCATAACTTCTTACTCCTTTGTCGGATGTGGATAATATTTCACACAATTTTTTACCATGACCCAAGGGTGTGTCATGACCTCAAACTAATGTCATAACTTCAAGGTCAAGGTCACAGTGCACACATAGCCAAAACCCTTGTCCTGGCCATAACTTCTTACTGTCAAGTTGGATTTGGATAATATTTCATACAATTGACAGTTGAGTGACATTTAAGCAATGCAATCTGGCCAAACCGTCCTTGTCGCTGCCCTCTTATAATTGCTTAGTACTCACCATGTTATAAACACTATAGAAGAGTACAAAGAATCTTCCTTTATATTGTTATATATGAACACAAGTGTTTCACTTCATTCATATTCACTAGCCTGTCACGAAACACAGGTTCTTGTTATCAAACACGTAAAAGTTGACAATCTTTATAACTATTTGATTGATTCCCAGTTAGCTCGGCCCTCTATTGATATTCTTCGAAGGAGAATAATCTCTATAGAATACATTATCAAAGAACCTCTAACATCGCAAACAATATAAACGTACTAACAAACGATATACATTGGTTTACAGTGCTTCATGAAACAAGAGGGGAGATGGGCCGCAAAACAGTTAACTACGACATTTGATTTGTCATAACTATAGTAAGACGTATTTACACTGAGATAATGCCTTATAATGTACTTATGTTGAGATAATGTCTTACGATGTATATACGTTGAGATAATGTCGTATGACGTATATACGTGGAGATAATGTCTTATCATGTATATACGTTGAGATAATGTCTTATCATGTATATACGTCGAGATAATGTCTTATCATGTATATACGTTGATATAATGTCTTATGTATATACGGTGAGATAATGTCTTATCATGTATATACGTTGAGATAATGTCTTATCATGTATATACATTGAGATAATGTCTTATCATGTATATACGTTGAGATAATGTCTTATCATGGATATACGTTGAGATAATGTCTTATTATGTATACACGTTGAGATAATGTCTTATGGTATATATACGTTGAGGTTTAGAGAGTGCTGGCGTGGTTGTCGTGAGAATGATTTTGCTGTATCCCTGTTGGTTGTTCCCGTATATGTGATGAGGAAGTCAAAGTCTGAAATGCGATGTGGTAAGGTAAATACCATGTAAGTAAAGTATACCCAGTATCCTAAGTGTTGTATGACATTCAGCCTGGTATTTATAGTTAATTCATGAACGTTTATATCAGCACTTACTGTTATAACACCTACACATTGTAATAGCTGAATATGGTGTTTGACTAATGTCACTCGGAAGTGTTTTATCATGTAAAATAAACTGTTGAAATCGTAAATTTGAAAATATGAACCATACAAACTACGTTAATTTAACGATTCGATAGAAATACATGTATTCCAAAAGTGTAAAATTTTGCCATGATATTCGCCACTTGCACATTAGTTAAAAATACCGGACTGATTACATAACTAAATGTAATTTATTGAATGGTTAATTTAAACAAGAGACACAAAGAGGTCTAAATGCTCCTCTTCAACGAATAAATCAAGACGACGACAAGAACACGTGAAAAAATATTAAGTATTAACCAATATAACCAAGTTCTAGGTGGTGTTTATGAAAGCCTGTATGTGTTTATTACATCCCTTTATCTTCGTGTTTTACTTGTGGTAGATCATATACTGTCGAGTAGTAAAGTGGCTCTAAGTGAATAATGGAGCTATAGATACTGAGTTCAATGTCATCGGCAACAATATTGTCTGTATGAACTGCATAGCTATAGAATATCTAAAATGATATGAAATTCTCCTCAAGATTTTCTGATAAAAAAGGAGATATAATTCTGTAAATAAACGATCTTTAATTGCTAAAGCATTTTGTAAAATATATGTTCCCGCTGTGGGCTTACTTCATAGCTGCAACAAAGATACATGATTTACTTATAGTTTTTACTATTATGATCATTATGTCCTTACCTACATCCTATTTGATTATTGTATTAATGTGAAGCTATTTTGTTTATTTGTCTATCAAGCCGGCGTGGCTTAGTGGTATCGCGCTCTCCTCCTGATCGGGAGGCCGGGGTTCGAGTCCCGCTCTGGCCATGCCGGTGTTCGGTCTTTCGTATGAGACAGTAAAAACCGAGGCCCCGTGTCGTGGTATGCATGGCACGTTAAAGATCCCTCACTGCTTCGGGTGGGTCCGTTGCAAAGGTCAAAATTTGTATGTCCCGCATGAGATACTGATTAGTTCTCATGCATGAATTTCCGCGCTCCGGCAAAATAAGTAAAATCTACCGAAATAACAAGGAATTTGTGCTGGATTTAAGTCAATATGTGTCTAAAATTATTAAGAAAGACCGTGTGATTGTTTCATGAACATTCAAAAGTGCTTTATGTATTATATTGGAAGGATTTTTCAAATGAAGAAGTAACTGACCAGTAATTACTGAATACGGTTCCGCTTGAACAGAGCACGATGGCCGAAAACTCAATGAGTGAGGCGTTGGGAATAGTACACGACAGTCTTTCTATAGTAAATAACAGTGGTCAAGATTTACATAGCGTCATTGATATGCTGCATAAAAAGGACAAAAGGCTTAACAAAATCGAGCAGTTGGCAAAATAGACTATCTAAGATAGAAGGATAAATTTATGCGCCAACTGGAGATCTTCGAAATGAAAGTTACCAAATCTGAAAATAATGAGCCAATGCTAGAGAGAGACCTAAATAGTGTGAAGAAAGACCAGAAGGAAAATGAGACCTGTCTGGACGGTAATATTTTTAGGGTAGCTGCTGAGGTGAATGATGTCTCAAAAGATGTCAGTAAATTGAAGGAGAAAAGTGGTACGAATTCTGTGAGAATGGACGACATGGACGACGAATTAGTCAACGTGCGGGACCAACTCCAGGAAGACATCTAAATCTGTCGAAAAGAAGGCAAATCGAGTTAATGTTTACCTCAGAATTGCATAATCATTTTAAGTCACTAAGTCTTGCAACTAATGTAATATACAGTTATTTCATGGCTACTTGGGGAACTGTCAATCTATTGTCCCGAGGTAGTGGAGAAGACCTGGGAAACTGTTAACCGAGGCCAAAGACCTGGGAAACTGTTACCCAAGGCCGAGGTAGTGGAGAAGACCTGGGAAACTGTTACCCGATGCCGAAGACCTGGGAAACTGTTACCCAAGGCCGAGGTAATGGAGAAGACCTGGGAAACTGTTACCCGAGGCCGAAGGCCTAACACTTTCCCAGGTCTTCTCCACTACGTCGGGACAATAGTTTGACTGTTCCCCAAATAGCCATGAAATAACTGTTTTATTACCTAATTCATTGTGTGGTTAATAATTAGTATAGTGTATATATTAGAATGTCTTCCTCGGAGACACTGTTAAATCGCGACATTATGTTGTCGTCTGGCAAGAAGCCGGAAGTAAACAAATGATTTACTTTTGCGACGTCACTTAAGCGCTTTAGGCTATCACGAAAACGCTTTCGCTTAGGGTGTCAGTTCGTCACGTGATCGGGGACAGTTTTACTGTTACCCTCTTACCCTGACTGTTACCCTCTTGCCCTGACTGTTACCCTCTTACCCTGACTGTTACCCTCTTGCCCTGACTGTTACCCATTTGCATAGAAAAAGGCGGATTTATTGTGAAACAGCATAAACTACGTAATATTAATTTATATAGTCAATTAGGTAATAAATTTTAATGATACTGATACTAACGAAAATGTACTTCATGATGTTTTTACTGAACTTGAAGAAGAAATTAGTGTGAAAGAGATTGAGGATGCTATTAAAAAGTTGCGTGCTGTTAGAAGTCATGGGTTCGATTCTGATATTAATGAGTATTTTATACATTTCAAAGACATGTTAATACCACTTTTGTACAAAATGTTCAACGCTATGTATGATACAGGTTGTTTTCCAAATACTTTATGCAAAGCTCTGATTGTACCAATCCATAAAAAAGGTAGTACTACAGATCCGGGTAATTATAGAGGCATCAGCTTAATCAGCTGCTTGACAAAACTTTTTACATCTGTGTTAAATAAACGTCTTATGTCATGGGCAGAAGACAATGATGTTTTGACAGACGCCCAATTCGGGTTCAGGCCAGGACATAGTACTACTGATGAATTTTCGCTTTACAGACTAGTATTAACAAATATCTTTCTTGTAAAAAGCGCTTATATTGTTGTTTCGTTGATTTCAAGCGTGCCTTTGATACTGTTGATCGAGTCAAGATGTAGAACAAAATTGCACATTTAGGTCTTAGAGGTAAACCTTTAAGAACATTACGTTCACTGTACAGTAATATAAAATCTGCAGTTTTATTTGATGGTAAACTTTCTGACTTTTTGTGAATAATTTAGGTGTATTACAAGGGGAGATAATATCGCCTCTCCCATTCTCATTATATGTGAATGTTTGTGAAACTGAATTTTTATTAGATGGAAATGTTCCCACCGAGTTACAAGAATTATCGCTCTTTCTGTTAATGTACGCTGATGACATGGTTATTTCGTCCGAATCAGCAATAGGTTTACAATCTATGTTAAATTCACTTGAACTGTACTCGAAGAAATGGTCACTATCAGTCAATGTAGAAAAACTAAACTTTCTGACTTTTTTTGTGAATAATTTAGGTGTATTACAAGGGGAAATAATACCGCCTCTCCTATTCTCGTTATATGTGAATGTTTGTGAAACTGAATTTTTATTAGATGGAAATGTTCCCATCGAGTTACAAGAGTTATCGCTCTTTCTGTTAATGTACGCTGATGACATGGTTATTTCGTCCGAATCAGCAATAGGTTTACAATCTATGTTAAATTCACATGAACTGTACTCGAAGAAATGGTCACTATCAGTCAATGTAGAAAAACTAAAATCAATGTTTTTAGAGATGGTGGTTTTCTTAGAAACGACAATCTATGGTTTTATAATGGATAAAATATTGAAGCTGTTGACAAGTTTTGTTATCTTGGATTTTTACTAAATTATAACGGGAAATTCAATATTACACACACAAAAAAACCCCCCCAACTTGCTTTACAATATAAAAAGGCTTTATTTGCACTGAAAAGGAAATGTAATAATTATGAATTTGAATTTTGTAACGCTATTATCATTGTTTGCATGCGCAGATCCAGAAATTTTTGTCAGAGGGGGTCCAACCAAAAAAGGTAAATTTTTCTCTTAGAACAGGGGGGGGGGGGGGGTCCAACCCCAAAAATGCCCAAATATTACCTTTTTTGGGTGAAATTTTCGGATTCCAGGGAGGTCCAGACCCCCCTAACCCCCCTCTGTATCCGCGCATGGTTTGATATTTACGTCGGCAGTATTGCATTTCACGCTTGTGAAGTTTGGGGCTTTCACTCAGCCCAAGAAGTTGAAAAAGTACACATCGACTTTTGTAAAAATATACTTGGAGTTAAAAGTTCAACTCCAAATGCAGTTGTTTATAGCGAACTTGGTAGATTCCCTTTAGAATGTATACGCAAATTAAGAATTTTGAAATATTGGATTAAAATTATTTCCAGTGCTAATTGTATTTTGAAAGGCTGCTATGATTTTATGTTTAATGAACAACTGCAAAAACCTAATTCGAAAAATTGGGCAGCACGTGTTCGTAATTTATTATCTACTTTGGGTTTATTACATTTATGGGAAAACCAACTTTGCAATAAAACAGAATTTATTTTAGCAGTTGCCAAGCAACGCATATTTGATATTTGTAAACAAAATATTTTTGCTGATATCAACGGTTCTTCGAAGTGTTTTATTTGCAAACACCTTGTGGATAATTTTACAATCATATCTACTAAAGCCTTTCCAGATTCATTTTTAAGAAATTAATATGTAAATTACGTACTTCTCATTGTTAATCCGTTGAATCGTGTCGTTATAAGAATATCCCTATTGAGAGACGTAAATGCCCTCATTGTCTCACAGATATAGAAGATGAATATCACTTTGTGTTAATTTGTCCCCACTATAATGATACAGAACAAAATTTTTGAAAAATTACTATAATTTCAGACCCTCTGTCTTTAAATTGGTTAAATTATTTTCAACCCAGAGTGTAAAAGAACTGTATAACCTGGGTAAATATATATAAAAAATGCCTTCATCGTTCGATAAATATATATATACCAATTCAAAATATGTTTATCTTTATATTTATATCATATGCATATGTATTCTCTCTATTGAGTACAAATAATTTCATTTTATATATTCATTTATATGTTATCTTTGTTGTATATCTATGAACAATATTGCTTATTATTTATCATATATATATATGATAAATAAAATATATATCAGGCAGATGCCGTCACCATAATATACGAAAATATTCGTGGTGTGACGTTAAACAAAAATCAATCAATTAATCAATCAATCAATTTAATTGTCTGTCTAATCATCCAATCATTTATGATGAATGTTATGCTCATTTGGGCCCTAATTTGGAAATACAGCATCTGCATCTATATCTAACTCACGTTTAATAAACTCCTGATAAGCAGTTAACGATATACGATGATATATGAAAATATCACCTGGGTACAAATAATTTCAGGGTTTTTTTCATCAGCTTGACCTTGACCTTTGACTTTAAAATCAATAGGGTTCTTTCACTCTTGATAAGTAAGAATAAATATCCAAATTTGGTTTGAATATGATGTAAGGTAGTAGAGTTATCATCCGGAAACCAATAATTACGGTCTATTTTTGTCAGCTGTGACCTTGACCTTTGACCTTTTGATCCCAAAATCTATAGGGTTCTTCCTCTCTTGATTAGTAAGCATATATCCAAATTTGATGAAAGATACAGTTATCAACCGGAAACCAAACGGAAAGACAGAAGGTCGGAGGGACGGACAAAGCAAACACTTAATGCCCCCTGCCATGCATGGGGAGTGTGAATGTGTTTAAGCGTATTTTCTGATAAAATCTCCTGTAGCTTGTCGTAACAAGAGATTTTCTTTCGTAGATGTTTTGCTTTTGATATACCTGACATATATAGCCATACACAAGACTTGACTATGGATCAATGGCGACTTCAATTCCCCTTCTTGCGTTGATCACGCTGGGTTAAACATTTTGGATATTTCTCTGTTGTTTAACGTCACCAATAACAATAATTTCATGTTGTCTATGTTGTGGGAGCGTTTACTCGTGGTAGATACCGTATCAGGATATCCACAGAAAAGCCCCGAGATCTGTCGGGTGCATTGGCCAACTTTCCTTTATGCCCGAACCGAGGACTGAACATAAATTTGACAAAGCGGAGTGCCTTTAGTAATTTCCTTTAAGACCATCGGCCAGCAGTCCCTTCGGTATACTTGAAAATTGTCCTTGCGTATATAGTATATCTCAAAACTTGTGGGAGTATATAGTGTATCTCAAAATCTGAGAATATATAGTATATCTCAAAACCTTGCTTGGTTACAAAAACATACATGAATATCAAACAAGAAAACACACAATAACTCCGCTTTGCAAATGTTAAGACTACAATTACATAGGCGGATCTAGAAAGTTTTGAAAGGGGGGGGGGGTTGCAGTCTCCAATGACTAATGCTTTACACTATTCGGTCTGGAAAGGGGGATGCAGCCTTAAAAATGGTTGAAAATTACCTTTATGGTAAAATTTTCCGACCAAAGGGAAGTTGAAACCCCTGCAACTCCCTCTAAATCCGCCAATAAATGATATGGTAAAGGAAATAACGGCTCGTCAATCAAGCGCCCAGAATATGTGAGCATTTCACAAAGGCTAGACCAGTCCTGTCGTGTATGATTCAGATTAAATTCTTTTACCATAAATAATAATAATAATAATAATAATAATAATAATAATAATAATAATAATAATAATAATAATAATAATAATAATTATAATAATAGAATTAAGTAAAATTCCTCTTACAAAATAAAGTTAAGGCCATATTTGTTATAACTATAACTATATAACTATATATATATATATATATATATATATATATATATATATATATATATATATATATATATATATATATATATGTATATATATATTTACTATCACTAATTATTTTGAATATATAAAACATCACTTTTAATCAAATCACGGTATAATTATTGTTTGATTAAACATAAACGTACATGAAGCATTATGAAAGCTTAAGATATGCATGTACATGATAAAATACAAATAACAAGTCTGTTCATCTCGCGCCACCAGACTCCAGTCCATCTCACGCCATCAGACTCCAGTCCACCTCACGCCATCAGACTCCAGTCCACCTCACGCCACCAGACTCCTGTCTATCTCACGCCACCAGAATCCAGTCCAAGTACAAAACGTTATCTACTCACCTTGTACGATATGTATTATAAAATCAAACGTGCCATTGCTAATCACGTGATACAATGATCTTATCCAGCGTATGCATCATAGTGGTCATGAGTGTAAAACATGTATACCACAACACTAGCATTGCTTTGCGGGATTTGTATTTGACATGCTGGCTTTATTTTCCTTGAATACCAACAAAAAGGCATTTATTCCTTAAATCACAAGCAACGAAAGAGACAGTTTGAAGAATAAGAGTCCTTCGGAAGCATTCCTTAATCTATAAACGATACAAATCGAAACTATTAACAAATACAAATAAGAATAAGTAGAGAATAAAACTATATCATTGTATTTCCATACTAGTAAACAAACATTGTTATAGGAGGTTAAAGAAAATTTGACAAACACTAAGAATAAACAACATGCAAAAGAAATATTTAACAGTGCTTTCGATATAAAAAAAAAATTAGCTTTTTTTTCAGTAATTATTCATGCTGCTGAACATCACATTTCCTGTTCCGGTATAGAATAGAGTTGATGCATTTAAAGTATCTTATGATGAATTTGTGTTTGTTTTGAGAATTGAGAAAAACGACCCGTGCAAATCTGAGAGCCATTTCATACCCATTCGAATACCATGATCTCTGTACTTAGGTCCACACTCTCACTCACGTCTCAAAGCTTATTGTGTTATATTGATGATATATAGGATACTGTGTTGCTGCCGTTACTAGTGATACAGACACATACCATGATTTGATGATATTCTTTTGCTCTGGTTACTAGTGATACAGATATGTATCATCGTTTGATGATACTCTGTTGCTGTCGTTAGTAGTGTTATAGGCACATACCATGGCTTAATGGTACTGTGTTGCTCTCGTTACTCGTGATAGAAATATCGAGCATAAGAATTAAGAGCAAATTCAGAGAGTTGTGGTTCCCCGCTTTGGGTGTTCTATAAGTAGGGTGCAGTGATCTGTGACATATTGTCATGGTTGTGCATGTCTACAGACACACATGCCAAATATTACAATTAAAAAGTTACATTGAAGTAGGTCAAAGGTCACGGTCAAGGTTACATTATGAAAATTTCTGGTACCAACGGAAAGGTACTGCAATTAGGGACACAGATGCCAAATATGAAGGCCCCTCGTCTTACGGTTAAAAAGTTACATTGAAGCAGATCAAAGGTCACGGTCAAGGTCACATAATAAAAATTTTAGTACAAACGGAAAGGTATTGCAATTAGGGACATACATGCCAAATATGAAGGCCCTACGTCTTATGGTAAAAAAAATAATGACCAAGGTTAAAGTTTTTGTGACAGACAGAAAGATGGACGGACGAACGGACAGACGAATGAGATTTAATGTCCCCACGCTTTCGTCAAAAGCGATGGACACTTAAGTATGTTACACTCGTTCTTCTATTACCGGAATAAATCTCTCTTTGATGTTAAGATGCTGCAAAATTGGTATTTTTACAATCAGAGAACCAGTAGAAATATTCAAAGTCTGTCAAAGAACTCTAGTGATGTTTTTTTTTTCTACAGCCGAGTTACAATTTCAATTCCTCACAACTGTGTAGTTGATCTCTCGGACCGACGACTTTACATGACGTAGAAATGCTTCTTCGTGTCGGCAGTATAGCGGTAATAATTTTAAACGGTTTGAATTTTGTATCGTACACATCTTGAATTCATGGCGACTGGCCTGGGTGTCGCTCACAGCCGAACTCATTGTCATAACTCGACCTAACTCGTAGAAAAGTCTTGAATTTTTGTTCTCGAGAAAGTACCGTACACAGATAGCTCAAATGCTGTTGAAACTCGTTCCAAACATTCTTGCTTCTGCTCGGGTATCAATAAAGAAGTGAAATCGATTAATGATAAAGAAACTCGAGCAATGTGGAACTCGAGTCGAATTAATATACCCATCATCAGAAATCGTGAAGTTTTCAGCGAGTTCAGTAGTAGTGACTCGGGGCTTCAATCGTGGCGCGATGTTATCGGGATTTTATATTTACAGCAAAAAATCTTTCATTATTGTTATGCCACCTCAATTTATTAAAGATGAGATACGATCAGCACAAGAGTAACAGTTCTTGCATAATAAACCACATTAAAATACTATGACGTGAATTTCGTCATAATGTTAATATATGTATATACGTTGAGGAATGTTGGCGTCAATGTCGCGTGGCTGACGTTGCCGTATTCACGTAGGTCGTTCGTATATACGGTATAGAAGTAGAAATGAAGAGTAAAGTCCGATTTTCCACTTTAATACGTTAACAATAATATCACAGTCGGTAAAGTCAGAAGATATTCTGACGTCCGAACTAAACAAACGATGACCAGTCGGGTGTTGTCAGTAGCGAGTCTGACTTCCGAACTAAAGACAAAAATTTGAATTTGAATATATGTACGTAGACGAAGATATACAAACAGTTTTACGCTATATTAGCCTTAAAACAGATGACAGGTATTGGCGTGGGTTCGGACCATAACATATTAATCCGATACGTAACACTAATTGTGATATAGGACATCAAAAGCTCTATGTAATGAAGTGTTTTAAACGTTTCCACGAATTTGTTGTTAGAGCCAAGTAGATAAAGAAAATATTTACACAACTTCTTACTTTTTATGGTAAATTAACAAAAAAGTTGTAAAGCCAGAAATTCCTGACGAGAAATAAAAATGTCGCATAAGGTAGTAACCATAAGTAAAATAAATTATCATATGAAATTTTCAACATAAGTTTTTGATTAGAATTACAATTATTAGAATAATGAGTACATGAGTATCTGAAGAGAGAATTTTATTAGAATGTGAATTTAACATGATGATAATACCATCAGACACACTTTGGGATATGTAACTGAAAACACGTCAATAAACGAAAGTGAAGATGATGATTATAAATACGTCAATCTGATTAAAACCATATCTTTGTTCCGCTTCTCTATTTGTGCCATTGCGGAAATTTTATCCGCAATAGGACAAATAGAGAAGCAGAATAAAGATATGATTTAATCAGATTGTAAATAAGTATTATTGTAATGGATTTAGGGGCCGACCTTTTGTTTTTGGTAATGCTGATCACTATCATTATTCATAACGCTACATCAAGAATCTGATGGGGGGAGGTGTTCAAAGATTTGTAGTATTTGATTTTGGTCATAGGTAACTTATGTAGACGTATGGCGACCTTAATATGAAAATACGACCAGGGTTAGAGTTGCATAACAAGTTCATCTAGACAGGCAAGTCCAGTCGTTAACCCTATGTATCAAAATGGACTAGATCAGAGACAGCACTCATGACTGAATGAAAATAAGAAAGTGTTAAGAAACCTTTACACGAGTTATAATACTTTTCACCCAGTAGCTACTGATTCGTCAAAAAAAAATGAAATGAAATTCATGAAAGGTAAAATCATTGTGTACTTGAAGTTAAATACATATGTTTTAAATTTGTAGACAATGGATGAATGTTGAACCTACTTTATTGTACTGCTCATATTGTGGGGAGAATGCTGTAAATTACCTAGATACCAAAGCTTGGCATAATGTTTTAATCAAATTAACTAATTAAGTGTATCACGAAAACAACTTATGCTGATGGAGTAAGAACATTAAGAGAGAAGTCCTTACCAATTAACTACTTTCACTTCATATGTTTTATATTTTGAAATAATAATGACGATTGTTCGTTATATACTTTCATATTTCCATATACGGTAAAATCTACATTTTTCCCTTAAGACCTTGACAGTGTTAGTATTACAGGATGCATGTACATGTATATACAACATGTACGGTTCCGATTAAAGAGTCCATTCAGTGGGGTTATTCGAGGGTCAATGCTGTTCTTTTTTTACACTTCACCCAAGGCTATAGTGATATAGGTGTTTATTTGAATATTAATTAAGTTAAAAGTAAATTTATCTGTGATGTAGTAGAAGGTAGTGGTGTTGGCTACAGCTTCTTGTGTCTAATGGAAAGCATCGGTTTCCTCGGAGATATAGTCTATGGACTCGTGATGTCCGAATTTGAAGGTTTCACAGAAAGCATCGGCACTTTTGCTGTGCAGTTATAATTTTTTTAGTTGCGGATTCAGGACTTCCAAAAAGGGGGCCACATGTGAAAGTCAAGTATTAGCCAAAATACTCCGCTATTTTGGATGCTATATCTGGAGGTTTACTCATATTATTGTGTGTTTTCAGCCTTCTCTTCTATATATACCTTGTAATTTTGTGGCTAAATAATCCACCACTTTTATTACTTGTGGTGTTAACAATTCAATTACGCAAAAATATCAGTATGTACTTACTAAATTGACAAGATCAATGCTCAAGAAGGCATATAAATAATCTCAATCAAAAACTTGCAACCATATACACTGACAAAATTATAAATGATAGAGTAAGATGTTTAAGATATCTAATGACATTATTGTTTGAAGGAGCAGGCAACCTTTCTAACGTAATTGAATATATGTATCCTATACGATTTGAGAATTATAAAACTTTCAACATGTTGCCAAGACCTTGACATTATTACAAATCTACAAGTAACATCCAATTTCGAATGACGTTGTCGCCTCAGTTGGGTTATCTAAGGGTCAATGCTGTTCATGTAACTCGTCATTCCATACATCAATACCTCGCCCAAGGCCATAGTGATAAGGGGGTTAATGCACGGTGAAATATTTCTCTGTCACGGAAGTCCACACAAGTATATTAATAGTTTGAACATACTGTGTGGCAAACAACACAATATCAAACAAGCTTAGCTTTTAAAAAAGCTTAGAATGCAAACCCTGTAGCATTTTTAATTGCGAGGAAAATGGTACTTGTGGGTCAATTTAAAATGAAGACCCTTTTGTATGATGTTAGCTAGGTTGTTGTCTAAATAATAGTTAATACCTCCTTTCTAATGTTTAATTTATGTTTAGACTTGGGTTGAGAAAGCTGACCATATTCGTCGGGATGTCACCGTTTAGACACTTCGTACAGTTAGACATGGAAAAAATCATACAAACTACGCAGTACTTGCTCCACCAACTTCAACACCTAAAGAACACGTCGAGGCCTCTTGTGCCCAAATAATCGCTGGGAAAGTTTGCATAAGTACAAAGAATGTTACAAACTGCGCAGTAATTGCTCCACCAATTAAACTGCTAGAAATCCTTGATACTCCACCTTCGTTTACTCCGAACTTTTCGAGATTTTCTATAGCCAGATAATGTACATACGCTAAAAGGTACGAACATCTAATTAGTATTACGCGGGAAAATTCTGTTGGATTATTCCACTGCTGCCGTGGGAAAGGTTACACGAATGTTGATTTCCAAAATATGAATATCCTTCTTATTTATACATGTTTATGTGGCAACCACTAATTTATCTAGAAATAAGTATTTTAAAGTATTTTTTTTTTATTTTTAGAATACCTTGCATGTAAGATTTATTTATCATTTATATGCATTCACTAAAGAAAATCACCCCCAAGTCATAATGTCTATCCTATTAAAAGCTCTATCCTCATATACTCCTCTCTGCGTTTGAAAGTACGGTAAATACTATGCGTTTGGAACGCTTAACTGTAACATTGATTTAGTAATGAGCATTGCCTTTGAAAGCAAGGGTATTCTTCTTCATTCCTTTTCCTTTTAAGCGCATTAGAAATATCGATGTCATGGACAATACAAAACTTATACTGTCTGACCTCGTAAAGTAAAGCAACTACTTTTTGGAGGCTATGTTTTCCTAGCATGCAGCATAATCATGTCGCACATGCGCATTTCCAGATTAGACATCAACGTAATATGCAAACCCCCGACGGGGTTTGCAATTATACTAAATCTTGCGTTCCTTCTTTTTTACTTATTATTCAGCTTTAAAGGCTTTAAAACTGTCATTGCATATTTGAATAATTAGACCACACCAAATCAATGTCCTATTCTTCGGGAAAGGGGGGAATACGAGGCAAGACTAAAAAAAATGTTCCTCGTTTAACAAATTGCAAACTGGCAATTGGAGATAAAAAATATACTCTTATACTCATAAAATGATATCGACCAGAGCTTGTCTTCTAGCGTCGAAGAATTAAAGAAGAACATCATGTACAAAATTACTGTAAGTATGGAAAATACAGTCAAATACAGTCATACTGTCTATCTGAAAAAAATTACTTCAGAGACAAAAAGATATCATACAGAATGTCTTCCACGGTCTGATGCCATAAACTGAGATATTTAAGGGGATGACCATTTGATTCTAAGAGGGGGGGGGGGGCTACCACTTTTTGGAAATAAATATTCTGATCCTGAAAATGCTGGCAATAAAAAATCTGGCTTTGACCGAAATGAAAATAATGTAGCGTGTTTGAGTTCGAGGATTTAAGATAGTAGTAAACATTTAACAATTAAAGAATTAAGAAAACAACATACGAGTCAATATATACAAATACATTGTAAAACTAAAACTGTATGAATATATACAATGATTGTATGAGTCTTGAGACAATCCCTGGAAGTCTAGTAGTCCAGTACATCTACAGCTCTCCAACACTCTGGGTGTCACAGCGCTCGGTGTTCCAACATCGCGATGTTTTATCAGCGCTGCGGATCACGGCACTCAACACCGCTCTCTACAAATGCTGCAAGCCTCTATACGCTGCAGCCCTCGGGGTTCCAACCGATAGATAAGAGCTCCTGAAGCTACTGTCTTCAAATCCTATTTAATACGATGCTATAAATAGCAATTAACTAACCCAGAATATTATGCTGATGTATCGAATTGATGTGCTCTCTTCGAATGACGATTTGAGACAGATGAAACATGCGCAATCGCTCATATTTATAGTGGCAGACATTTCGGTTCTCTCTGGATTTAACATCCAACAACACTGCAGATGTACTTTCATTTTCAGCTTATACATGTTTACGCAATCTCCAAAGCAGAGTTTCGGTCCTTGCACTCCCTTTACTCTCTGCCAACTACTGAAAGTAGTCCTTAGTCAGAACAGAGACATATGTGTATATATGTCTCTGGTCAGAAGGCAGAAAATATGGACTTTTTTGCGTGTTTGGGGAAAAAGTCATCGTATTCAAGTTCTCTGGGCAAAAATTACACAATGAGGTGCAAATGATAGTGTTATTGACAAACTGTCTTACATAAGTTCGCTGATTTGTACGCTGAGAAAATATAGTGCGGTATAAATTCGGGGTTTATTTCTTGTAGAAGCCCGATTAAAACTCAGTGTAACATGGTAAATGCTTTAGATTTAACTACTAAAGCCATTGAAGACCAAGTCATATCGTCTAGAGGCAAAACTCTGATTTTACAAGAATCTTGTAAAACCAGAGACGTTGGCAGAGGTGTGTGTGGATTGTAAAGGAACGACAACTCTGCTTTGGAGATTGATGTTTACGCTTAGGAATTTCATCACAATAAATATTCTGGCTACTAGCATGTACTTATACCATCTCATGCAAAGCTGAATGTTTATAGAAAACACTTTGATTTTTTCTGGCTTGCTTCCCTCGCCAGTTTGCTATCTATACTATAATATGTAGTAGTTTAACTGTAAAACTCATATTTCAGCGGAATTTATAGCACTGGACAAATTGTACTATTCATTATATATAGAATTGTTTTTTTTTTAGATATATCTGCATGTCAATTTTGAGGGGAAGACAGGGGACAAGGGCTCTAACATCTGCTTTCTGAGAGACTTTCTCTTCAGATTCATCTTCGAAATAGCGTCCCCTTGCTGCCAATTTTCAATCCCTTTCCCCAACTTCCCCTCGTGTTGTCCGCCCCTCATCTATATGCCAGGCACACCGATATATAAAAACGAGTGGCTAAAAGGGGTCTTAATTGAATTTGTCTCATCTCTCACCCGCGCACATATGCAAAGTTGATGTTTAAATTAAATCATGTGCATTTCAAAATTTATGGAGGTCATACTTGTTGACAGTATTTTATTCCTTTTAAGTTTCATTAAAATCAGTGCAGCAGGACATACGTCAAATGATTTTAACACATTTATTCAAATGTCAAATAAACACAAACATAACTTTAAATGAGAATAAAAGTAAAATCGGCAAAAATGTGTATCTTCACTTAACATATATGATAACACAAGTAAAAAGTGTCCCAAATGGGCCTATATTGTTCACCTTAGACATAGAAAACATTGCACCATGATATTGAACAATGATTGTAGATGGCCATCAGTCTTTAGTTTTTTAGGTTTTTATTTTTTTTTTTAACTTTTAAAACATGTAAAATTGTACATAAGGAATTAATATCTTTGCCTAAAATCTAACAAGCTTTCTCAAATTTAATCTAGAAATAGTAAAGACAAAGTTTAAAATGTGAAAAATCAATATATCATTATCAAATATATGAAATTTTTTTTATGAAAACTTGCCTTTTTTTTCAATAAAATAACATAGTTCAAAGTAAGTCAAAAACGAATAAAATATTATCATTCGGACAGGAAGCCAAAACAGCAACACTTCCTTACACATCCTTCTATAGTGATAAATGGAAATTCTCTCCCTGGATAACAGAGACTGAGAGAGACTATACACTTCACTATAGAAACTAGCAGTATAAAGACCTATGTAATTAAAGTAGTGTTTGCATATTATTTGTTGAGTTTACCTTATATAAGAATGTGTTTTGTTGACAAAATATAATTATAGATGGATGTATGTTAATGGCATAATATATTACAATGTAATTCTAACAAGTATTTATTTACAAAAAAAGTAAAGAAAATAAATAATGTGTCCTAGGATATTAAGTAAATAAATATCCTATCCTTCAAAATCTGAAAATGAATAATCTGACTCGAACAAACTGGCCAGCCCCCCCCCCCCTTTTCAGAATCACAGAATCAAATGGTCGTCTCCTAAGGTCAAACATTTAAATTTAATTTATTCCATTGTCAAAAGTTCAAACTAATTGTCATGCAGATTGGTTTATTTCTATTAATGAATAGAATAAAACACAATTACATCAAAATTAGAGATGAACATACGGTGTTTGATTGTTTACGACAGGTATAACCACGGTATACCTGTCAGAAACAATGAAACACCGTAAGTTTATTCCCATTCTAATTCACTGTAACACAAACATCGTTCTTTTTTCTCTTTGAAATTGCCCCCGAATAGCGCCATGTTTAAAATTCTTCCGAGAAACGAATTGATATATACTATATAATATAGTGCACTGACATATACTATATAATATAGTGCACTGACATATACTATATAATATAGTGCACTGACATAAGAAATTTCTTCATTTTCATATTCTGGAAATTTTATGATTATTTATGATTAAATTATTAATCACAAATTGATTCATACATGAGTGACATGACATCGCATCGTAAACTGCCGAACAAGCAGTTTTGCTATGGGGCGGCGAGATGAAATAACATGCTAGAAAGCATGTTGCATGGTGGTTCGTCATGTACATTGTCAGATTTGTTGGTTCAACTTGATTGTAATAATTGTGCTTGTGAATGGTAGAACTTGCAAATTGTCCCTGATATGAGACTTAAGATGGACGTTAAGAGCACTGGAGGAAGTTATTATAGACTGTATTTGTGATAGTTGGAGTCAGGGGCAATGTGGACAAAGAGCACGTACAATGTAGTAATACACCTGAGGACGGTATATCGTGGTTATACATGTCTGAACGCTAATGTGTGGACCAATCAGAATAGTCAAAACAAAACAAGTGAATTAGAATCCCAATTATCATTTCATTGTTGAACAGAAGATTTTGAAAACATGACTTAAGTATTTTCTAAGTTTATGGCGCCGAACCACGGGTAAAACCAAGAATTACACAATATCAACCTCGTGAAAAAATCACTACATATTTTGGGGACCAAACTTGGTTGCATGCTTCAGATGTTCTGTTTGATCTTCGACTTGATTGCATGTTTCAGATGCTTTGTTTGACATTCCAATTGAGTAATTGGTGACGAAGTATATATATAACAAGCGTACTGAGAGTATTCTGTATTTTTACGGAAGCCTATACGTGCAAAATAAAAGAAAAATAACTATGTGGTTATAACGACTTATATGTTGTTACTACGGCATATTATCTCGTTACTACCACTTATATCTCGTTATTACGGAGTACGACAGATGTTGTTATAACGACTTATTATCTCGTTCTAATGACATTTCGTTATAACGACATATATTTTCACGTACTTACGACATGTAAAGGATGTCGTGATTATAATATCTCGTTTTACGACTTTTAAATATCTCGTTAATAGCGTAACTTTTGATCAATGCTTTATTGGGGAACCTTGTTGCATTCTTCGATGAAAAACTAAAGATGTATAGGTATTTATCTGCGGTGGCGAAGTCGTGTTACTTTCAAATTAGAAACATCGGAAGGATACACTTTACTGATGCCAAAGTTTGATACATGCCCTAGTAAGATCCATTAGAGTACAAAATACCGCGGCAAGACTGCTCACTCGACCAAGAAAGCGCAATCACATCAAACCTGTTCTGATTGATCTTCTGTCGCTACCAGTCCAATACCGTTTTAAATACAGAGTCCTCATGTGTAAATGCAAAGCTTTACATTGACTCGGGCCGGCCTATCTTAGAGAATTGATCCACCCGTCATAGCTATCAAGAACATTATCATCTGAAAACGGTCTACTTTTAGAAGTTCCTCGTACCCACGTAAAGACGTACGGAAATAGACGGCTTGATTATACAGCACCTAAATCATGGAATGCACTACCAGTTGGACTCCGCCATGCCAAATGTCTTGACAATTTTATAACAAATTTAAAGACCCGTTTATTTCGTATAGCTTTTAATGTATAAATGCAGTTAAATTTCTTAGTTATCTAAACTCAATATAGTGGAATATTACACAATTCAAAATATCAGTTTTATAAACGTATATAAAAAAATATCTTAGATATTTTATAGTTAAAAATGTACAATTCTATATATTTCTGGTGTGTATCTACATGTGTGTGTATATGTATGTATATATTTTTTATTACTTATGGTGGTATGCATCTTCAAACTGCCATAACTTTTGATAGGATAGAGGTATCAGCAAAAGGAAAACTGTTTTGAATTTGTCTCACTGAGCTTTATCCAAATACATTAAGCACATAAAGATATGAATACACTGCAAAATTCACCTGGGGTTGCTACTACCCCCTGTCCATCCCTCATGAACCGTTTTGGCAAATATCCAGTACAAACAGTACAGTACTCAAAGAAAAAGATAAACGCATCTGACTCTGTCGTATGACAGAAATCACCACTGAAATGCAGTGTTAAATTTTAAAGGTAAATCTGCCTATTGTTTGTGCTCATCAAGAGCGACGCGTTTGTATGACGTTTCCCGCGATAAATTAACGTCGTTATATTCAAAATGGCGTCGCGTTACAAAGGACGCTTCTTCACGTCCAAATAAAAACAATTGACAGTAGTCAACCAGTTGGAGTGGTTAACCGATTACGGGTCCTCCTTCCCAATTCCCACAAAAGCAGTAAATTCAAAGAACACACATATGAAAATCTATGAATAATCCTCCATAAACAACTTTCTCAAGTTGAGAGGTCATTAAAATATAAATATGTATAGTGGTGCTGAGTAAGACCAAGATATCAATCAAAGGCTTGAGGAGCCACAAAGGCGTCGAGCTAAATTTGATTTAAAGCTGTCAAAAGTAGCAGAAATTGACCAGTCGTGTTCATCTTTTTAGTTGAATTCCGATAATTTTTGGAATAGAGTAAAAATAAAAGCTTTAGTTCCAACAGTCATATATCATATAATACACCATCATAACATTTTATTGTTCTTTACGTCATTCTTGCAGAAATATGTCAAATGTCTTAATGCCATTTTTTCACAAAGATAGAAATGGACGAGTTGTTACCATTGCCTGTATAATATGGAAGCCTTATGCTTAATTTGTTTTAATATGGTCTGGGTTACATTTTTTTGTCTACGCCACTAACACTGTCATTAGGACCAACAGCTTCTTTACATCGTCAAAACACAATACTTATTATTCGGTCGTTTATTGTATGTGGACGTGTAAAGGCTACAACGCCATACCGTTCGCCGCAATGACGCAAGCCGATTGTGCCTCACAATCGCACTTTATCGGTTGATTTGGAATAAAATCTTCACGTGTCAGGTCTACTTAATTTATTTTTCATGCATTCAATCTAAAATTCTGTCTTAATCCATGCTATCATCTTTACATTGCGTTAAATTTTGTAGCAGATTTGAAAACTTTCTCGACTTCCATTTTTATGCCCTCGTGGGAACTTTTCCAGATATGGGGAAGACCATGTGATATATACACATGCGACTTCCCTTATAAGAAAAAATGAGGCGTGGCTTTAGAAATTTCAGCGGGAACATGTAATTCCTGTTTACATAAGGCTTTGTGACCAACATCTTGAACATTTAATGCTATTCCGATTGCAACCTAAGCTTTTTAAAAAGCTATGCTTGTTTAAGAAAGACTGGAGTTACCTGCTCTTGCTTGCTATCGCTGCGCGAAGAGACAAGTGGCCACCGCCATTTTGTAGAGGCTATTCCCTGGCCAGCATGTGCTTTTTATAGCACAGACGGTAAGGGCAGATAAGAAGCTGTACACACTGCGTGTAGATATTTTTAAAATTCGTCTGCATTAGCATACACAGCATAGGTATACAGTACCTGATGTAATTTACGAGAGGCTCGTGATGTTTAGTCTTGAGAATGTAATTAATTTTGTCGATATTTGTTGATTCTAGGTTAAATGAATGAAACAAAACGAAATCCAGTGAGATAAAAATAACCGATAACGCGTCACTTGAACCTAGGTCAGCCTCGTTATGAATTAGTGGTCACCTGTCTAGATATCTTTGTGATACGCATTGCCAGTCTATAATCTATGAATATTTTATTTGTTCTTTTTAAGACTGAAATTTATATCTAAATGTATTATTATTAAATTATTTATATTATTATATATATTTCGAAGATCGCTTTCCATATTGGCGCTTATATGTCAAATTAGGTCTTGATCGCGTGTGTTACAAGCGTTCTACTACGATTTCTCCAAATAAGGCAATATGTCACGTGGTCTTCCCCATGTTTGGAAAAATTCCCATGAAGTGCGACTGTAATTCATAATCGGCTTGCGCCATTACGGCGAATGAATATTTTTACACACACAATAAGCGACAGAATAATAAGTGTTTTAGGGCAATATTATTGATAATTTAAGTTAAGCAGACCTATGCTTAAACCTATTTCTGTACAACGAAATTTCAATAACAAGGATAACAAAGCCGGTTTTGCAAGAACTTTAACTACTTTAAATACTTTAATGAAGGCACTACTTTGTTATGTGAATTAAAAAGGCGGTGCAGAGGTAAAAATTTTTACGATCGCTAGAAGACTGTCGAGCAAATGCTCGACGCCTTAAAAATGTGTAAATCGACATCAACGTGAGTAAATACTATGCTCTGCCAATCTGAAAGCGAGCTCAGTCCCTTGATCTGTAAGAGTCCCAATTAAGAGGGAATGAGGTTCAGGACCATTTCTCCTTTGGAAAAGGTTTCAACAAGGCCCACCATACAGTCCCCACCCGCCTGTTAGTCAGCGTACAGGTTCAAGTAAAAATCTCTATATAAGAGTGTGGAAGGGGTCAATACAAGAACTGCTGTCCTTTTGATGATCTCCGGGTCATATTATTGTAGACCACGAAGGCCTTTCACTATATTGGAACACGACGAGATAAACTTATTGGAACCTTAGACCCTCTAAGTTTGCACACAAGATCACCGTAGAAATTGGGATAGGAAATTTCATTGAATACAAATTAATATTTCCGAATTTTGATAAAAGTTCTGAACAGGACCTAAACCCAATTCCGAAGGCTTTTCTAAGTTTATGATACTTGTAACCCCGAGCTGAAAGTTCCAACGTTATTTGTAAATTTTTTGTATGAAAGTCCAAAACGTTTGTGCAGGTGCTGGCAAATCGAAGCAACTGAATTTTATAAACACATTAATGGGAGTCTGGTCTAGGAACATCTGTAACTATCCAACTAAGGGAAATTTACAACAGGAAATCTAAAATTGTCATGTTTAAATATTGGTAAGGAGTTTATTGTTAATTGCCTTAGTACATAGGTCCAAGAAAAGTTTTTCTGTATCACAAATGTTGTCTTTGTTTCACTGAAGTTCAGTTGGGTATATGTTAGCTATATATCTTTCAAATTCGGGGTTATAAATAACTAAGATGTCGTCAAGATACATATACATGTAACTAGAGGTATCATCCAACATCTCAAAAAGGTCGAATCATTTAGATTTTTGTATAGAATACGTGAACCCTCCACATAACAATATAGAAACAAATCTGTTATAGGAGGTGCACAGTAGGTACCTCAAGAAATCCCATCTGCTGATAAATCTTGCCATTAATTTCAGGTAACAAATATGGTAAGTTTGTCTATAATTGAACTGATGAAGAACAAAGATCATAATAACATAAACTGTTGTGTTATGTATAATGAGTTTTAACGCCTAATGTTTTCTAAAGTATGATTTTAGATTATGCTAGTCCTTTGGAGACAGATTACTGTGTGACTGAGCAAGATTATTGTTTTAGTTAAAATCAGGTCAAGAATTAAAAAAAATCCCAGCCCCTCCCAATAACCCAGAATGTCAATTGGACGGTGCCTAATTACTTTCTCTAATTTGGCACGTTTAGACTTCTGTATATTTCAGACACATACCAAATGATCTATTGTTCTAAAACTTGGGCAGAGTTTCTGGCCCACTGGAAAACAAAAGGAGGAAACTTATGTCACAGGTGCTTTAATTATGTTATTCATGTCTATTTTATAATCTGTCATACATAAACGTGTGAATGATTCGGGACCAACATAAACGAACCCGCAGATTTCACAGAGACCTCAGAAAAGACTATGTGTTGCCTTCTTAGTGAGAGGTTTCTAACAGTTTTCTTAATGTTAATACATGCACGATATTTGCTCCTATTAAAGCTAGAATGCACTGAATTTTGCCGGCTAAAACGGTCATCAGAAGTGCAAGTATACGCAACGTTAATGAACTTTGGCTCCTTTAAAAAGCAACAGGGCCACTTCTTGCTCATGACTTGTAATACTAAAATAATAATTAATCTACATATAAAGTATTAACACCATACGTTAAGTACAAATACCTCTTTATTAAAACACTGTCTATACTTTCAATTCCGGAGATATGCATATCACCCTCCTGGACCTTCAGTGGGTGATTTTTAGGTTGAGACGAGAAAAATTATATATTATTCTAAATAACGTCTTATTCTTCAACAGTTGAAATGCAAACAGACACAAAAAATGTTTCAGTATTTAATACCTCATAATAAAATGTAAGTGATAAAAACAATTGTAAAATTTGACCCCACTTTACAAGTGTGTGAATGAAAATGGGCCAATAACAAAATCATTCAGATTACAAAGGAATTCATTCTCTAGAAATGAACGCTTTCGTTCGTACCAAATCAATGAACAAATGTTTTATTTCAACGGATTTAGTATGTCTGTCGATACAGTCATATAAATGGTATGGCATGTCATATGGACTATTGTTTTTGGCACAGTTAGCATCTATGGAATCAACTCTATGACATACATTGGTCCTGCGCACACATGAACATTTCTACCATGGACGGTAACGTCAAAAATGTTGCACTTGATAAAAACCTTTGGTCCAACCTTGAGATTCGAGTTCTGGTCCACATCTTCACCGATCAGCTGGTGATCGCCATGTATGAAGCGTTCGGACATTATGGTTGATGTCCAGCGATTTCTTTTCAGTTTCTTCACATTTATCCCACTTTTCAACATTTGTCAACACCCATACTGAAAAATACAATGATCACCCTGAACATGCTTGGTTTTCAATAGTGAATTTATAACTGGCAATCGTTTAAGTAAAGCGAAAATTAAAAAAGGAAATATAAAATATTTTATATTTCTGTTACGTATTTCAGTCAGTGAAACAATCTAACTGAAACCAGACTTCGCGGTATTGGCCGCGACATATCAGATTGATTTATTGATTGAATATTGTTTTACGTCACTCCACGATTATTTCACGTATATGGTGACGGCATCTGCCTGATGCATTGGATACAACTTTAGACCATTGCAACGGACCCAACCGAAGCAGTGAGGGATCTTTTACGTGCCACGCTTACCGTGACATAGGACCTCGGTTTTTACTGTCTCATCCGAAAGACAGAACACCGTTGCGCCCAGAGCGGGAGTCGAACCCGGGACCTCTCGATCACTAGCCGAGCACCTCATCCACTAGGCCACGCCGGATTCCGCGACATATCAGAGAACTGGAGCGCGTGTAGGTCTGATTTCAATTAGATTGTCACTGGAAACTCTTTTTTTTTTTAGCTGATCATTGCCTAAATATATTGTTTTTGAATGGTTTTACATTTGGAACAAGACGTGTTTGTGAAACACGAATGCCCCGGCGGCAACAATGTACAAGTAAGGCTAATTTTGAAATGTCAGTCAAATGTCAGGGTCAACATACCAAGGTCAATAACTTGGTGTAATTTGAAAGGGCTTTATTAGTCGAGTATGTATGCAAAATATGAAGCCTCTATCTTTCACGGCTCAAAGGTTACGAAGAACGTTTAAGCTGACAACTGACAGACAAACACACAAACAGACAGACAAGTCAAAACAATATATCTCCGATCTATAAATCCGTGGGCATAAATATTAAATGAACAAGAAGATATCTGACCCAGCTTACCACGGACTTGCAGCGATGGAGTAATTATCACAAAAATATTGGACAGTAATGAAGTTGTGAAATAGACTTCTGACGGTCACTTGAAAAGACAATCATCACTCAATTAGTAACGTGTTTAACGGTTTATATGCCCAACTTACAGTAAAGTAACATGGTACTGATCTGTCTTAAGTAACATGGTAGTGGACTAGTGGTCAGTGCAAGGTAATATGGTCGTGATCTGTGCAAAATAACATGGAAGTGATCTGTGCAAACTGCAAAGTAACATGGTAGTGATCTGTGTAAAGTGACATGGAAGTGATCTGTGCAAAGTGACATGGAAGTGATCTGTGCAAAGTAACATGGTAGTGATCTGTGCAAAGTAACATGGAAGTGATCTGTGCAAAGTAACATGGTAGTAATCTCTGCAAAGTGACAAGGAAGTGATCTGTCCAAAGTAACATGGTAATGGTCTGCACAAAATATATGGGTCTGTCAATTTCTTTTCCAGTTACAACAATATAAAAGGATTCGGAACAATAGCTTAACACAGAATTGACCAGGAATTATTATTGTATGATGCTTTATAATAATGACCGTAAATATGTAGAAGTTATTACCTCTTGATTTAATCGTCATTAATAGTTTGGCAGCTCCTCCAAAAAGAAGAAACAGAAGAAGGCCGTAAAAATAGCAGACGATCAGAATGACCGCGCCTTTCCATTCCGACTCCGATTTGTATTCAGGGGTTCGATCTTGAAACCGTCTACTAGTCGTTGCTGAATACTGCATGATGAAATTTAGTTCTATCAGCAGAGGCCTTTCTTGTCTGAAATTAAAGAAATCATAGAATAAACTATTCTAATACTTTTATTTTCAACTAAATTAGATAGATAGATATAAGAGTATTTCATCTAAACATCTATACATCATAAATTTATACATTTGTGAGATTAAAATAGAACAAGAGAGAAAGATATTTAAATGTGTATCAAGTATGTTATACTTAACATCGATTTCTATAGAACACGATGAGAGATCGTCACTACTGAGCACAGTAATTCTCCTATTCATTTATTTTTGTTACCTGATATATTATGCTATCTCAGTCTCTCCTCACTAGTAGATAAAGAGTGACTGAAAATAATACCCGTCTCGTATGCATTATATCCAATCAGACCATTGTACTTTAAACCGATATAATTCCCCAGCTAGACTTACCTTGACCTCCAACTATAAAATAAATATGCAAATGATCCCATAGCACGTGAACACAACTAATTTATGTATACACGATATAACGCACTCTAAACACATGATATGATTTCATGGTATAGTACAGTGGAATCGCGATATGATGTTGTATGCATATATGGTGTATGCATATATTTCATAACGCTGAACTGACTATATATTTATGGTAAATTATATCAAATTTCGCTCACTCCGTCACCAAGCCCCGCGACCTTCATCACGCATGTCATCCTGACACGTGCATATAGTTACACGAGGCTTTTATATATGGGTCCCGTGCGCACATGTAAATATAATAAAATAATACAATTTTTTAAAATCTTCATGATCTAAGGTCTGGAATATAGCGTTTAATACTAGCAAGCAAACAAATTTTGACGCATCTGTACTAGACACCAGAATCCAACATGACTTGAGCACGGATGGCGGTGTAACGTACCCAGACCAAAAATCTAACCTGGCTTGAACATGGATGGCAACTTAACGTCCCAAAATCAAATCCAGCAGTGTTGAACACGTATGACGGCTTAACAGTAACACCCAAAACAATACAGTACATATATAAATTTACTGCGATATTCATATAGTCGCTAAATAACCCTCATTTATGTGCCGTTGTGCTTAGCTGTCTATTTGACATCAATGAAAACATGAATATCCTCCGTTATAGATTAAGACATAATTGGAATGTTTTGCGACTGTTGTGTAGAATTAATGAACGACAGACATGCAGACAATGTGCTATCATAAAGGATTGGTAACGTGAGTTTTAGTTAATCCGATTTAAAATGCAAGTCAAAACTGAAAAGAGCTGATCCGATCCGATATGTGTTATCTGTAAATGATGACCATTAAACCTGGGTTAAACAGAGGAAGCGCTGAAGGAGCAAGAAATAGTGATGACTATAACATGTAATATTACTTATATTATGATGCATTTTGTTTTATTCGCAATAATGCATTATGATCCATGATTTACACATAACTTCTACCATTATCCAATTATATCATTTCATTTATATACGCTTCAATATCGATGACTTACATAATGGTGGCACCTGTCTGGTACATTGCTTAATAAGTTTGTCCTGATGCTACCGTCTCACTCAAACTCGAGTCAAAGCAGTGTGGAATCTTTAACGTGTAACGTATACCCTGACAAAAAGTTTATATATTTTGTCTTCTCCGACAGAGACAGAAAGGGGGAGCGAGGAGCTGATAAATCTCCTTTAGAAGAGAAATAGGAGTCGACTGCCTCAGATCTGACGCCCGGTACCACGTACTGGACACACCTGTCCCTCTCAGAGTTGTGTAATATCAGACATATTCGTACTCAATGTAACTAAAATAGGTTATCCTTCAAACTCAATACGGTTTCTCCTATGTTAATAATAAACTTTTTGCACGTGACATCAACCTATATGTATACACGTTATCGAGACTTAAATCCAGTTTACATACACTCATATGTAGATCATTGTAATGGATCGAAAATCAAAATAATCGTTGATAAATATAAATGATGTTGCATTCATGACTCGTAAGTCATATTTAATGCATTGACAATATTATTATCATTATTATCATATTTTTAGAGGATGAACATATAATAATTACTTTTTATGATGTTTATACCACATGTGTACTTACTGATGTCCTTTACGCACAAAGTTTCAGTAGACATCCATTGGTCATGGTAGTACAAGATAGCATGATGAAATTACAACGGTCACGCCGTACATACAATTGCATCATGCTCTGGTCAGTCACCCTTGACCTTGTACATGACGGTATCGATTACCTGACACACATCTCCAGATACACCGTCCTCTCCAAAAAATATCAAATCAAATTAAAAGAAAATCATATTAACACCCAGGCCAATGTGTTTCACATGCATACCCATCTCCCTTTTCTAAGGGTGGAAGGGGGGAGGGGGGGTTAAATTATAACTTTCCCACTCATTCTTCTGTTTTCTTCTACCATTCTCACTTTCATCCTTTCAAATGTTATTTTATTTTCGAATAAATTTTGAGCGAAAACGCATTTTGATGATATAATGTATTTATTTTAGTATTCATTCCGTTAAGTTAAAACTGTATGATACACAAGTAAAAATAAAAGTAAAGCTATATATACTTACTGTTACATCAAAAATATGATCAAAATAGTCTTCTGTCTACCGTATATTCTTCTTTCTCCATATAAATTTCCAAGTATAACATGCATATAAGATTCTGTCTTTGTTCACTCATTCACCGTATGAAGTATGGCACGGAAACACGTACATGCATGAAGCCATAACATTCACCACGTGCTTCTGATCACATATAAACATAAGAATCACGCATGAGCCACGCAGAAGGGTCAAAGTCCACGATCGCGCTCGCAGATATATATGCCTATAGGTATTTAGCGACTGTTTGTATTACGTCATTTTACGACAGGAGATTCGTGGGTGATTAGAAATTGTAATCAAGTCCAGTGATTCCTAGTCAAAGATTTTACAGCAATAATCTACGTTTTACTTTGTTGTTCTAATTTAATCACGTGAGGCCATGAGGGATCCATATATTTTCTGAGTAAGGAACTAGAGTTATCTGCTCTTGGAAGCATTACGTTCATGTAGCCTGTAGATGTAGACATTGACAATATTGATTCAAGTGGAATGTGATTTGGCTACCGAAACGTTTTGTTTTGTTTGTTGTTTTACGCCATTAAAGCTATAATTATTTCATTTAAATAACGCCAGCATCAGCCCGACACACTGCATAGAAATTTCAACCTTTGTAACAGATCCGCCCGAAACTTCTGTGACAGACCCGCCTGAATTGCCGAAACCAGTGACGGTGTACCGTTTGAAAGACAAGCCATCAACGCACATTCTCTGGGTCACTCGGGGTGAACGTCACAGTGATAATAAAATGCATACACACTCACAATCCGTATGAAACACCAACGTAATTACCCTATTTCTCAGTGTACACAACCAAATAAATCTCTCCACATCAAGACGTTTTATGTTCCTGACTGGATATCCTCGTGATAATGATAATGATGATACGTTGTATTCATGTTTCCGAAGAAAAAAGAGGCAACAAAAAATCTACTCAAAGAGAGTTATACTCAGAAAGAGTAAATCATGCTTGAGTATATATAACACAATGATAAGCCTTCCTTACAATCTTTTAAAAATGTTCCATACCTCATACTTTCCTTCACAAATTTATATGATTTTATATGATTTTTGTCTACTTTACACTCTTTTATGTCAAATATGAATTTAACCCCTCCCCCCTCCTACCACCACCGCAAACTACATTATAATACAGTACGTATTACGGAAACAAACCCAAAGCGGAGCGAGCACCCTCCCCTTCCTTTATTTGATTAGGTATTCTACCTCTTTATTGTATTAGGAAATATAAACTATATCCCGAACACTCATTCTTTGTCCATGAGTTAAAATATACCTATAGATGTAATATGAACATATTTAAAGTTGTATACCCTACAATTCAGTATAAATTCAAAAATTAGGGCATGTAAAACAAAACCTATATTTTTCTCGTATGGCTGAAGTTATCAGCTTTGCGTTAATAACATTTTTTGTTGCTTCAAAGCCTCGGAGATATCAAAATAAAAATGAAATACTTCGTAAATAAAGTGGGTATTCCATAAATACAACCATAACCTGACTTCGCGCATGCGCAGTTTTATAAAAACAAATACGATGAAGGGAGACTCCAAAATAAAACGATTTCAGTAAATACTTACTTTAGAAGACTTGAATGCAGATTTCTAAAGTTACTTGTCAAGTTTATTTACTTCGCCCTACGCCCTTCGTCCATGATGCGGCGGCTTCCGAATTAGATCACGTGATAAGTTGATTGTAAACATTTTGTTTACAAACATCGCGTTTTAGACAGCCATATCTCACTTAGTACGACGAATTTGATCACAACATTTGCAAAGGGCCTTTTTAAATATGTTTAAGCTTATATATATAATCAAAACAATTTAGAATAAATTAACCTATTATATGCTCTGTACTAGCGAATATAGGGTATACATCTTTAGAAAATGTAACATGTTGTCATGTCTCAAGAAACATCACAAAATTGTGCGTCTAGGAATTCATAAGAAAAATGAAATGTTAGAAATATTTTTAAGATGATGATGTCGACGGAAACAACATTCCATTTTATCTATTTTGTATTCATTGCGCATATGTGATAGCAATAATGACACATATCTAACATGACTGTGGCATCGGATATTACGTTAATCACGCATGATCAAAGTCTCGGGAGAAGACTCCAAATGAAGTATAATAACATTGACCTCGAGCATGTAAGCCTTGTAGATAACCTTACCTATGCCAATAATAATGGCAGATCCAAAGGATTAGTAGGGTTGTAACTCCTTGCGATGAAAAATTTTACTAGATAAATATATGGGTTTTTTTTTTACTACTTTTGAAGGTGTAAACACTTGCCAAAAATTACAGAGGATTGGAACCCCCTCCCCATCCGAAAATTTCTGGATCCGCGTCTGCTTGGTCTGATAAGATAGGTGGCCGTTATTTGTAGTCCGTGTAAGGAAACAAAACATTTGATTACAATTAGAAGTACAACACAATATTAAGATACTACAAGGTTTGTATTTAGTCAAAACTTATTACAAAAAAAACCCAAAAACAAAACAAACAAACAAATCAAGAAATACAAAAAAAAAGAAAGAAAAAAAAAAGAAAAAAGATAATAGCATATACGTGTACATAGATAATATGCACATTTCAAAGAGGAATTATCTCTGGTATAGTACATTTTCGTCGTTGCTAACATCCAATATAACGAGGCGAAATGTCGTGTTTACTACGTCATTCCATCCATCGTACGTAAACACTTTGCCATACTGAAAAACAGATATACCAACAGAAACAATATACACATTGTGCAGTGTGGAAAAATAAAAATATACTAACAGAAAATACATAAGCATTGTTCTGTATTGAAAAACAGAGATATACAAACAGAAACTACACACTGTGCAGTGTAGAAAAATAAAGATATACCAACAGAAAAAAAAAACCATAAGCATTGTGCTGTATTGAAAAACAGAGATATACAATAAACAATAAGAAATAAACATTATAGATCTAGAGATTAAAATAGTGTAATCAAAGATTACGAAGTTCACCCCATGGATTTTTGACCATGATAAGTTTCTTTCTCTACATGTTTCATTTAAGTAGGCTTACATGTAGATAAATTAATACCCGGACAAGGTTTACATTTGGCAAAATAGCGTAGTGAATGGTGGTCATTATATATCTACATGTATATATAAATTTCATGATTAAATTGAGCACCATTCTGCCATATGAAAGGACTGACGGACAGACATGTTCACTTGAGCGGAGAATATGGGTCAGGCACAGCATCTGATGCATCTTTGGGATGAGTTTGAGCATCCTATGCTTCATATTAAAGAAATGAAACTTCTTTCAAATATTACTTTTTGTAATATACTAAACATACCCAGTCAACCGAAAAATATGGGTCAGACACAACAGCATCTGAAACTGATTCCTGCTTAACATATGTAGATGCATCATTAATTTAAGTTTGAAGATTCTATGTCTCATATTCATGAATTGAAACTTCTTACATTCTGGACGCTGACTCCGACACGGACGTGGAGGTCGACAAGGACGCCGATAGGGCAATAGCATAAGCTCCCGCTCATTTAAAAAATAAACAAATAAGTGAAATAACACCCAAAAACAACAAATAAAGGAGCAAAAACAAAACAAAAACAAAAACAAACGTCAACAGATAGACTATGTTTTACGGAATAACAGATTAACACTATGCCATACGGCAAAATATATGTAAACACGTATACATCTTAGAATAACCTCGAGTCAGAAAAAAATAATCATATTAACTGTTATACAGCTTTATACGCAAGCCTACACGTGCCACATAAAAGAAAAATAATCTTGTCGTTATAACGAATTATATGTTGTTATAAAGAGTTAATATCTCGTTATAACGACATATTTAGGGGATAAACGTACTGTGTTTGATTGTTTCCGACAGGTATACCGTGGTTATACCGTTAGAAACAGAATTTTCCTGACCCATAAGCAATTATCTTTACAATGCAAAAGGGCACTATTCTCTCTTAAACGCATATTATAATTTGCTCCAATATGAATGTGAATTCTATTACACTTCTGTCTTTATTTGATACCTATGTTGGAAGTGTTGCTAACTATGACAGTGAAATTTGGGGAGCTCACTCTGCTCCAGATATAGCAAAAGTCCACATAAATTTTTGTAAAAGTGTACTTGGAGTCAAAAGGTCTACTCCAAATGCAGTCATATATTGTGAATTGGGGAGATTACCTATGCAATGTGTGAGAAAATTATGCATATTAAAATACTGTATTTTAAAAATCATGCTTTGACTTCATGTGTAATGAACTGAATAATAATCAAAACTGCAAAAACTGGGTAGTTAATGTAAAAGATATCTTGTTTATATATATATATATATATATATATATATATATATATATATATATATATATATATATATATATATATATATATGCTGTTGCTTAGCAACGTATATTTTATAATTAAAAACAGACTGTTCTCTCTGATGTGAACATTTTCTCAAAGTGTTCTAATTTACAAACATCTAATTGATACTTTTACTTTGCAATCATATTTAACAAAAAGAATTCCTATGCAATACAAAAAGCTTATATGTAAATTAAGACTCTTCATACTGTTTGCATATCGAGACTGGTAGATATAAATGTATTCCTTTCGAAAAACGATTATGTCCTTTATGTACCTTAAATATTGAGGACGAATTTCATTTTTTCCTAAAATATCCTCGTTACAGTCATTAAAGAATAAATTTTTTTAAAGTACATTAGACCCCCTGTCTTTGAATTAACTCAACTATTGTCAACACAAAATGTCAAAGAATTATGTAAATGGGGTAAATATATTAAGAACTTTTTTGAAATATGACAAATTTAATATAACGACACTTTTCTCTCACTGACCTTATTGTATTTATATATTATAATATTTACACTATCTATTTTGTCCATAAGCTGTATTTGTTTTCGACTGATTAACACACACACACACACACACACACACACACACATATATATATATATATATATATATATATATAAATATATATATATAAATATATATATATATATATATATATATATATATATATATATATATATATATATATATATATATTATATATATACATATATATATATGTATATATATATATATATATATATATATATATATATATATATATATATATATATATATATACACACGACACGATGTATCAACAATAGTATACACAATGTATATTGTATTCATTTTGCAATACAAAATCGACCAAGATAATACTGTTTTGCACAGTCTATTTTTAACATAAAATATTGTACGTGGTACAATAAAAAATGCTTTTTTGTGGTTGGAATACATGTCAAATATATTGCATTTTACGTACATTTTGATAATCAGACATGAATACACAAGAACTAATAAGTAAACAGCAGAAGTGTTTCAATCATAGGTCAAGCGTCACATGTACGTGTTCAGGGTATTTAGCCATCTGTAGTGTCTGCCAGTTTCCTGAAACAAAATCGATATTCACGCGTATATTCTACGTTATATCATAGCGTTTTAGTCGTTTTATGATGTATGGCATTGGACAATGAATATAAATAGCATTTAAATGAGTATACTCGTTTTTATATATACATATAGATACAATGCAGATTTTTAATAAATAATCAAGATTCGAATGTAAGAAAGTTTCTTTGACATGTGATTCCCAGTTTTTCACGTATAGATACAATAAACGAGAGATTTTAGTATGGCAAACATGCATTATCATAAAATAATCTCAGTATGAAACTCTATATATTTACATTATAAAAAAAAATTGGTTGATAGATTAAATTGTGATTCCTTTCTGCAGTTTAGGCTACGCTTTCTTAAATTTGATTTTCAGCATTACCTGAATATCGTATGTTTTCCAAAGAATGTTTCTAGATCACTGAATTTTCCTTCCACCTGTCAAAAGAAATAAATCAAAATATGATGTTATTATTATTGGTATGATGTTATCATTATTGGTATGAGGTCATTATAATTGGTATGAGCAGTTATATCATGTATCATGTATGTGTTCAGAAGTTGTACTCAGTACTGTAAATAGTAAAAAAAAGTACACTTGCCATCATTGGAATATTGGACTACATATAAAAAGATTAAAATTTTCAATAGTTAAATGAATATTGTTAGCATTTATATCTAAGTTTATCACTGAAATAGTGCTGGGAATAGACATTATTAACATTAATAGTTAAGTATTTCACTGTAGTAGTGGAATAGATGTTGTTATCATTTATATCTGTGTAATAGTGGAATAGGTATTGTTAGCATTTATATAAAAGTTTATCCGTGTTATAGTGGAATATATATTGTTATTTTAGCATTTACATCGATATCTAAGTTCATCACTATAACAGAGGAATAGATATTGCTAGCATTTACATCTAAGTTCACCACTGTAATAGTGGAATAGATATTGCAAATGTAAAATGTAAATATAAAACATTAAAATATAAAGTCTTAAAAATAATACATGATTTAGATTTGAAATACAACATTAACTTTAAAGATCACAGTGCCTATCTTACCCGTTTTTCCATCGATTTTATTGATCTCTGTATGTTTTCTGTATCTATGTTCTGTGGGAAATAAATTCAATGAAAAATACAACAAAAGAATGTAAAGAAAGTACATTGTATAAAGCAGGAGCTATGCTGATTATGTGGCTGAATTAGTATACAGAGTACATTTGTATTTGTTTGTGTTTTGTATTTTTGTATCTACATATACATGCAGGCCTGAAGGCAGCAATTCAAAGCTAGGGAGGGGTGGGGGCAAACTTGTAAACTGAAAACAAAATTTGCAATATGACAGCAGTGTTTTAAGCCACTTTTTCTGCCAAGGAATCTTGCTTGAATCGCATAGAGCTAGACACTGCCCATAGGCGGATCTAGAAATTTATGAAAGGGGGCTTGCAGTTTGCCATAACTACTATTTTCCTCTATTAAGTCTGTTATTACGTATGTTATTTTTGTATGTTACAAGGCATTTAAATTAAGTGAACTAAAGTCAGAATCAGAATGTCATTAAATTCTAAACATATCAATTATAATGCACATCTAAATACCATAAATATTAGTATTTCAAACAGACTTTAATTTATCTATTTTAAAAGATTTCTTTATTTGTATATAATTTTTGTACCTGGCTTTAAAATTAAGGAATAAATTTAACTGTAGTTCTCCTTGCCCACCATGGCAACCTTCTATCACAGTTACCATTTTTTTTTCGTTAAATACCATATGTATATAACAAGTAAAATATAACTGTTGTTCTTAATTAACTTAATTGAACTGAACTTTTCTTGTCCACTCGAATTTGTTCCTCGTTCCGTACGTGCACTATTTCTCCTGGTAATCGAGAAGCCTGTACCAACCGATCTTTTAATTATATATATGGTTTTACTTTTTGGAAAATGTTATGGCGTTTCCTAGTGAAAAAAGCAAAACAACCAAAAACAACTGAACAATGTTTGCAATGAAATATTGTTTTTTCTGACCTGTGATGTTTCCTCCCTCGTTGCCTGCTTTATCTCTGTTTTCATATTTTCCATTTCATCCATTACTTTATCAACCTAGATACAAGAAAAGTGCATTTACTGGAAGTGTACTGGCATAGTTATCTAAAAATGTCACAAATCATGCTTTCCATTACATAATAATTAATTTTCATTATCCAATGAAGCATGAGCATATCAGGTGCAGATCAAGCCGGGGAGTGTTCCGGGCAATCCTCTCTCTCCGGAGATGTGGGAGTTTAGGTTCCGGCTTTCGGATCTTAATATTGAAATTACAACTGATTCAGTTATCTCAAATAACTGACCGACTTTGTTGACAAGAAATACATGTCAAGAAACATAAATTGATAATAACAGAAAGACAAGAGTAAAAACCTCATAAATATATATATAAGTAAATAAATAGAAAGATATATAAACAGATATATAAATGCGAAAGAAACCTGAAACAATATACATGTATACAAAATACAAGAAATAAGATTCAATAGATAGTTTGCAATTATAGTCCAAAACTGATTGGAGTTACTCCCAATGGTAACCATCTGGTGACATATTGTCACAGTATCTTAAATGGTGGGGAGTCTGATGGGAGTTACTCCCAATGGTAACCATCTGGTGACATATTGTCACAGTATCTTAAAGGTGAAATTACGAATGCCTGTTTCAAATGAGCTGTTTGAAAACGGCAAGAATATCATGGAAAATCTATGGTTTGACAAACAAGATGGCCGACAACGGAGGGTAACCTCAACGGATTCTGGCCTATTGAAAACCATCTATGTGTGGAGAATTCATAGTGTCTACAACTGGTAATGGTTTATTGGCGACTAAAATCCATAACGTTTTTATTTGTTGATTTGTTGTTGTTGCTCGACTTTTGTTTTTATAAACGACCTCAGGCTCAGACTCCCCACCATTTGCAACATCCCCTTGGCATAATAATAGGATCCGCCTCTGCATAACTTAAACATCAAGCAATAGATATCAAACGTTTTATCATTTACAGTACTTTTGACGGATTATGAGAGTTGGCGGAAAAGTATCTGAATACAACAAAATCTAAATACAACAGAATCTGAACACCACAGAATCTGATTACAACAAAATCGGAATACAACAGAATCTTAATACAACAAAATTGGAATACAACATGATCTGAATACCACAGAATCTGAATACTATACATGATTTCCTTTCAAACTTCTTAACTTCATCGGCTGCTTGTGTTGTCTTTTGCTAACTTTTAAATTCTACCAGTTCTATGTGAGCACATGACTTCATAAAACTTGGTAGAATTTGAAAGTTAGCAAAAGACAGTGTGAATATAAAATATCCCTATAGAATACCAATAACCTCTTTGATTTTAACTGTATTCACTGAAGACTTTTACATGATTATTGAGTTACACATGGAATACCTTCAGGATTAGACAACAATATATTAATCTTATACTAAGTCTTCTCCTCTTTGTTATATTTATGCAAGATACCTTATATACTAGTAAATTTTTTAGTTATTGAATGTTCAATAGCATTCAACCAGCAGTGTAATAATAATGATAATAATAATAATAATAATAATAATAATAATAATAATAATAATAATAATAAAGAAAACAATAATAATAAAACAGGAACAAGCTCAACAGCCAAACAAATCACTGAAATGCATCAGGAATATTTTGGGTTACTTTAAAGTTTGGAATATTTATCGTTTCAAATCCATGTAAAAATAGCCTTTAAACCGTGAATATAATAATAATATTTATATGACCTTCTCTGATAATTTGTTAATATCTCTGGTCGTTGACCTCTCCACTTTGTTTAATACCGCCTCCACCTGTTTGACCTATAACAATGGAGTATGTGTATATAGTATTTTTATACATTGTTATGTAGATATTGTTATGGTTACTTTACATTAATCTTTTAATGAATTTATTAAGAAACCGATATGAATGAAAAGTTTGAACATTGATAGAAATATAAAATACTATATGAACTTACAGCCCGTTGAACGTCGGCAGTTGCTTTTTGTATCTGGTATAGATAAAAAATACTTATTAAATCGAGACACACACACACACACACACACACACACACACACACACACACACACACACACACACATATATATATATATATATATATATATATATATATATATATATATATATATATATATATATATATATATATATACAAAGCATAAAGCACAATTTCACAACAGCTAACAAGGCACTTGTGTCGTTCCCCGACGTCACGAACACACGACCTAATGTACCGATTCACCTAGCTGTCATGCATCCGACTATCTAACCGACTGAGGCACCCTAGCTCCTAAATAGAGTGAAATTCCTTCAGCCGTGTTGTCATGCATACGATTAGCCAATGATTGGCTCTTAAAGCTCTTATTGGATGTCGGATAGCTCAGTCGGAATCTATACCGTCCTTTGTCTCTTCATTCACTATATATATTCATATGAATAAATAATATCAATGTTTTACAAATATCTGTTTCTCCTTCTTTTTTATTCCATATCGTCAAATCATTTCGTATCATTTAATGACTTATTCATTCACATCATTTCATTTTCATTATCTCACACGGCTTTTCAAATTTATCTATCGTATGCCCTTCCGTATCGAGACCCACACAAGCACATACATTCATTTGTATATATGTTACATTAAAGTTTTATAATTCAAAGAATTTTAAAACTATCTATAACAATCTTAAAACTCTTTAAATTATAAAACTTTAATGTAACATATATACGAATGACTAAATAACTGATGGACAAGTTAACTTGAATACTTACTTTATCTAAATCTCTCCTGACGTTGGTAACTGTCCCTATGATCTGTGGAAATACACGTAATACAATTTAACACTATGCTCACCTTCATGTTCTTGATAATCATGTACATGGATTCATAAAGAACGTTGCTTTGTATCTGAATCAATCTGTTAACAAGAGCAACGCCAACAGTGCCATCCCCTCGCAAGGCAGTAAAATCCATGGTACTAAACTGATCTTGACCTTTGACCTTTTGACCCAAAAATGTATAGGGATCTTTTGCTCATAATAAATATATGTGAATTATGAAGCAAATGCTATGTTTTTCTATGATGACTTCTGTTAACCTTAACTTTTGAGTTTCTAACCCCAAAATCAATAGGACCTTCTTCTAATTACTTTTACCGGTAAGTATATGTGAAATATTAACCCAATAGGACCAAATCTGTGACTTCTAGAGTGTCTACGAGGTTTTGTTACTTTATACCATACGGTATATCAGTGCACGGTACTGTGGATTAATATGTTTCCCTTCAACACTTGATGCATACCTTTCTAGGACGACCTTCCCTTTTATCCAAAGTAACACAAATTTTATTGATTGATTGATTTTTGTTTAACGTCACACCACGAATATTTCACGTATATGGTGACGGCATCTGCCTGATGCGGGGCATACAAATTTTGACCTTTGCAACGGACCCGCTCGAAGCAGTGAGGGATCTTTAACGTGCCATGCATACCACGACACGGGGCCTAGGTTTTTATTGTCTCATCCGAAAGACAGGACACCGGTATGACCAGAGCGGGAATCGAACCCCGGCCTCCCGATCTGGAGTCCGGCGCGATACCACTAGGCCACGCCGGCTTAACACAAATTGGATGTATTCATAAATATAAAATGGAAAGCAAATATATATTGTAAGAAAGAGGTTTAAGCTTCTTGTTTAACGTATCGAAATCCATAATACGTCCATCCCAACCCATTATCTTGACTCTATTCAATACTTACGCCAAGTGTTCGTCTGTCATTGCTATCACTGTGTAACTTTATATACTCTTTCATTTTCTGTCCATAAAATAAATAATTTTCTTAAAAGTATTCTTATAAAACAAAACCAATCCAAATAAAGGAAAACTTCAAATAACATAGTATATAATGATTTACAGTAACATAGTATATAATGATTTACAGTAACATAATAACATAGCATATAATGATTTATAGTAACATAATAACATAGTATATAATGATTTATAGTAACATAATAACATAGTATATAATGATTTATAGTAACATAATAACATATTATATAATGATTTACAGTAACATAATAACATAGTATATAATGATTTATAGTAACAAAATAACATAGTATATAATGATTTATAGTAACAAAATAACATAGTATATAATGATTTACAGTAACATAATAACATAGTATATAATGATTTATAGTAACAAAATAACATAGTATATAATGATTTACAGTAACATAATAACATAGCATATAATGATTTATAGTAACATAATAACATAGTATATAATGATTTATAGTAACATAATAACATAGTATATAATGATTTATAGTAACATAATAACATAGTATATAGTGATTTATAGTAACAAAATAACATAGTATATAATGATTTATAGTAACAAAATAACATAGTATATAATGATTTATAGTAACAAAATAACATAGTATATAATGATTTATAGTAACAAAATAACATAGTATATAATGATTTATAGTAACAAAATAACATAGTATATAATGATTTACAGTAACATAATAACATAGTATATAATGATTTATAGTAACAAAATAACATAGTATATAATGATTTACAGTAACATAATAACATAGTATATAATGATTTATAGTAACAAAATAACATAGTATATAATGATTTATAGTAACAAAATAACATAGTATATAATGATTTATAGTAACATAATAACATAGTATATAATGATTTATAGTAACAAAATAACATAGTATATAATGATTTACAGTAACATAATAACATAGTATATAATGATTTATAGTAACAAAATAACATAGTATATAATGATTTATAGTAACAAAATAACATAGTATATAATGATTTATAGTAACAAAATAACATAGTATATAATGATTTATAGTAACATAATAACATAGCATATAATGATTTATAGTAACATAATAACATAGTATATAATGATTTATAGTAACATAATAACATAGTATATAGTGATTTATAGTAATAATAGTTGCTAGTGTTGATAAGTAACACAAATGTATCTAATAAAACTTGTCTTTTTTCTTTTATTACATTTTGAAAACTTGAAATTTTAAAGCAAGGTTTGTCTTAACTTTGGGCAAGTGGAATACTGAAAATCATTTTCCTGCTTGAAACGTTTCAAATCCGATGATGTTATATAGCATAATACGATGATGGATAAGCGTGTATAAACAATTCTACCAGATATAAGGTACCTGTATGATCAGGTAGACATCAGGTAAACATGTTCACAAATTTTCGATTGAATGTTCAATTCTGTCACATGGACACTTCTATAATTCTATATGGAGAAGGGTATCATATAGTTATTGAAGGAATGATGTTAATAATTTATTTTTCTATGTTAAGAAGAAACAAAAATTTGGATGATATTTGCAATATTTATTGAAAAAATAAAACCCGATCATTTTGAATTTTGCACATTGATAACGAACGATGGGTGTGGCCAATTTGTCATGTGACTTGCTTTTACTCCTATTGACATATAGAAAAATAACTCTGATAATGCAGTTAAAATAAGCTTCATACTGCAGTTGCCTCAAAAATTAAATTATCATTGTATAGATGTAATATGAATTACATGATTGATAATATATCAATAAAGCACAGAGGAATAATGTATTTCTACAATCGGTGTATTATAGTTTCTGTATCAACATCTTGTAGAAAGCGATCAGGTTTCCCTTGCACCACTTTATGATTGGTGCCTATATTGCTATTTAAGAAATGACTGTAAACAGATTTGTCTATCGATGTTTAGACAAAAACTGATGCACAAACTACATTATCCGCGAAGTGCATCGGTTTTTGTCTGTACATCAAAAGACAGAAATGTTTTTACAGTCATTTCTTATAATCTAATTACAGGTATTTCAAATTAAAACTTTATTTTCAGGAACCATAACATCTTTTATTTGAAACTGATAAATAAATATTTCGCGCATCTTACGTTAGCCAATCAAATTCACGATCTGATGACTACCCCATTTATTAGATAGAAAGAAAACCATGAAATAAAAGAAAAAGGCAGTTATGATTTTGTATATTTTTTATTTTACAGAATATAAAACTGACTTCTTATTTAATCAAATATATCACTCGATATATATATATATATATATATATATATATATATATATATATATATATATATATATATATATATATATATATATATATATATATATATATATAAAAGCACAAGTAGGAAATATAACAACAACGTTCACTATTCAAAAATATCGGATCAACCGCGGGTCAATGCAAGTTGCTAAAGAATAAAAGAGGTCAAATATAGAAGCACAAGATAGCGACCAAAAAAAAAAACTGAAAAAAAACGAGAAAGGACAAAATGAATGAGAAAAACACAGAGAAAAAGTGAAGATTTATTTATTTATATATTTCCTCTGTGTTTTCTCATTCATTTTGTCCTTTCTCATTCTACTTTCATCTCTCAGTATACAATATACAATGTTTTTATACTACCTTGTTTAGAATATGCCTGCGAAGTTTGGGATGGATGTAGCATAATTGATTCAGAAAAACTTTAGAAGGTTCTGTTAGCAGCAGGACGATTAGTGACTGGGTTGCCCTTATATGCCAGCGGGGAATCCATTTACTTTGAAACAGGTTGGGAACCACTTACAGAAAGACGACAGAGACGTAAACTCTGTATATTTCATAGAATTCACAATCACATGGTCCCATCATTCATCACGAATATTATAAATCCACTAGTTCGAAACAGTACACAAAACATACGCAACACACACGATTACACTTTACCAAATTACAGATTACAAAGTACATCAGTTTCCTTTTTCCCATCCACAATAAAATTATGGGACCGGCTTGAACCAGAATTGAGACATAACTATACTACAAATCAGTTTAAATATATACTTAAAACACGTAAAGATGTATATAAAGTACCCAAACATTTCCTTTATGGTGATCGAAAAGGAAATATCCTAATTACATGTCTTCGTAATTTATGTAGTATTTTAAAATCCGATCTTAATCGTGTTAATCTTATTGATAACAGTATTTGTAACTGTGGAAATACTTGTGAAGATGTATTTCATTTTCTATTGCATTCTCCTTTATATACAACTCAACGTAATTATTTGTTTACGAAACTTCAAGGTTATAAACCTCTTACTGTTGTAAAATTACTTTTTGGTGACGAATTACTTAATGAAAAGATAATGAAATTATATCCTTGGCTGTCCAAGATTTCCTTGTAAAAAGCAAACGGTTTGTGTAACTCCTAGTTTAATTCATATCGTATTATGGACGTCTTTCCCTCATCCTCATCCTCAGTCTCTTCATTTTTTTCTTTTGTTTTTCTCGTTCAATTTTAATTTCTTCTTACATTTTGTTCTTATATGCTTAATTGTGTGCATGCATTTGAATCAATTTATACATGCAGATTCAATTATCAACATGTTAGATTACAATCAACTTACATTTTACATATACACGTAGAACGTTAACTACTATCTGTAATATAATTACCTGTTCATTCTAACTAATGATGCTATGTCGCCATCATTACAAAATTTGTAAATATATATTGTAAGGAAAGGGCTCAAATAATGTTGTTATAACTTTTGCCCAATCCTATTTCACTTTATGAAATAAAATATTCAAATCAAATCTCAGCATTCTCTTATTTCACTTGGTCATATTGCAACATGAATGGGTCAAGGCAAACCGCAACACATGTAGGTGTCAGCCTATTCCCCTACGTGTGGCCCCGAATAGGACATCGTCTATACAGAATTAGACTAAATTTTGCTCCGTGCGTTCGTATATGCATTTTTCCGTTCAGTGTGGGAATAATTAAGTTATAACTATGTAAATGTTAAATCAAGGTCAGTATTTTATATGATTTCTCTCTGTAAGGTCAAGGTCAGTATGTTTTATGAACATCCCTATGTAAAGTGAAGGTAAGTGTTATGTGACCATTCCTATGCAAGAATTAGATTAGATATGTCAATCGTTATTGGTCATGGTCAGTGTAGTGTATTTGACCTATGTAAGGTCATTATCATCGTTTTATAGAAGTTTACTCATACACTGTCTAGTCATTGTACAACCCATACACTGTCTTGTAATTGTACAATAAAGCTTTATACACATAGAAAAGAGGTATCATTTTTTACAATATACAATGTCATACCGTGATCTCATCATCTTCCATCGTGTCGAATTCTCTGAAAAAGAAATGATCTTATGCTTAAACATCGACTAATCTCAGTTCTTGATTTTATTTGTTCGTTGTTCATACTGGGACTGTTACATATAAACATTGGGAACAGCCAAGTTGTACACGCGGTAACCTGGTCTATAAAACAACACTATCAAGTTTTCTACACGACCATACAGCTGATCAACATGTTTTCACGGCAGAGTATGTCATGCTGACATCCAGAGATCAAAGTCCACGATATCATGTCACAAGATGTAGGATATACACAATAATAAGATAAACACATTGTATCACCACGGTTTGTTTTGTATTCACATTGGACAACTTTGAGAATTTCCCCGATACTTTCAGACATTATCTAAGCAAATGAAATGTCGAATAAGTTTATATAAGTGTTAGAAACGATAGAATCTCTTCACATCTGTCCCAATATTTGATTCATATGTATGGAATATGACTGGACCCCGCTCCAGTGTTTATACCTTCACCACCTGAACGTCACTCATGCTTAGCACCTTAAACACCCAATATTTACACACCAACCAATCCCCCAAAATTATATATGCGTTAATTTCATCATGAAATATGTATCGTGATATGTGAAGTTGAGATTAAATAAAGTCAAAGGTAGATTATAATCTTTCATAATTTTTTAAGTTTTGACTGAATAAAAACTCAAAGCTGGAGAAGATGACGAGGTTGTCAAATTTTATTTCAATCAGAGATACTATCGTGAAAATATCACTATATATATATATATATATATATATATATATATATATATATATATATATATATATATATATATATATATATATATATATATATATATATATATATATATATATTAATAGCAAATGTTTGCATTGCCATCATATTAAAATTTCAAATTGATGATTTTCTTTTGAAACGGACCCAGCGTGGTTCGGTGGTTGTTCAGGGTCTGAACCCTGCTGGGGTCACGTGGATGTCCAGTCCAGCTAACAAGAAAATGAAATATTATATCACAATTGAAGTTGGAATTTAAAATTTAAAAAGACATTCTTGCTTCGGATGGGTACAAAACATTTAATTAAAAACCCATTCCCCACCCCGCATCAGGCAGGAACCATCATAATATAGATAGAATATTGCTGGTGTGGTGTTAAAGAAATATATATATATATATATATATATATCAGAATCAGAAAGTTTTTATATGTGCTTATATGTCGGATATGTTTCTTGAATACATACGCTGTCGATATAGATCTCGCTGCCATCATTTCTGCATCTAGTGTACGTTTTTCATTAATACCGTAATCAACATTAAAAGCAAGCACTGGAATGAATGAAATAGAATAAAAAAGATTTGAAAAATAAATACGTAGAAGGAACTTTATGTACTAAAATACGAAAAAGGTATATTTCTCCAACCCGTTTGAACGACGTCATAGTCGCAGTCACGTCGTACAAATATTGACCAACTGTCAAGCGTGTTCTTGACTGAGATATATTTTGAGCTTTTTATGAATAAAGACAATACGCAAGATCGCAAATACTCATTCCGTTCATGTTTTGTATTATAGTCACCTATCAAATCTATTGTTCTAAACTTCGGCAGATTTTCTGCCTGATTGAACAACAAAAGATTCGTGTGCATAAAAGCACGAGTCAAAACGGTCAATTAGTAAACACGATCTTGCGTATTTGGATGATTATTTACAATGTAAGCATTGTGGTTTGTACAGCTACATTAAAGACTAATAGCTGCAATACAACTATGACGTCATGTGGTTTATGTGTTTCTGAATTGGCAGAAAACCATCATAAGGATAGATGAATATTTAATTTTACCAGTCTCTTATAAATAAATTACAATTTATTAGACACATCTTATATCCAGATATCAACCTTTGTGGCAAAGTTTCTAAGGCGCGCGGATCGTAGCCTTTCATCTTTGTCACGTCTGATTCATGATTTAATACTGATCAGGACTTGAAAACGCTCGTCTGTGTGTCTACCGAATGTCTGCAGTTTTCATTATAATACTGGCCAGGGTTTGGAAACCCTTGTCAACGTCTGCATGCAAGTTTACTCGATACTTTGGCCTCCTCCAGCGCTATAATTATGTAATCTGAGACAAATAATCCGAGTGTGGCAAAAACATTTGACCATATCCTGGCCTCGCTGCATAAAACTTACCATTCAGAAACTTCGCTTCCACGTTACGACAACATGCTCTCTGAAACATGTAAATTCCCAAATGCAACAGCAGGAATGGAAATGACACAATTTGTAAGTGAATCGGAGAGATGCCCTTCATGCTGTATTCAATGAGAAAATTCTCCTGTAGTTTTAACCATTTGTAACGTGCTTTGTCCTTGATTCTCATAAAAGTGTTGCTAAAAAGATTAAATTATACATTTATATACAATTATACATGTATCTATATACTGTACATACTCACACAGGCAAGATTCACTATCAAAATTACTACTCTATGTAAACCAATTTTACCGGGAACATTTATTGTAATCATTTATTACTAGAATTCTTTATCATCTTTTGTATTCCAATACAAGTACTTCAGATAAATCTACAACCATAAAAATATTTCATATACCACCAGGGTAAGGTGATGTTTTATGTTAAACTGCCTTTATGCGGAAGTAAATGCTAATAGTTTTCTTATATACCTTGTATATACATTGTTGCCAAGAGTCTATGGTTACAAGCAGAAAATGATTCATAAAAGGGTTTATATATAAGCATTATGGTAAATTAGCTATATGGTATTCTCGATATGCACGAATTTATCCTTATTTTCATGATATCCTCCGTATGCAAATATACACACTGATGATAAACAGGAACTCCGTTGAGACGCGAATATTCGTGGATAATATAATATATCCTGTGTTGAAAGATCCACTACATATGATTTATTCGTAGATAGTTACTAGGAGGGTCACGGTTATAAGATCCACTATATATCACTTGTAGAATCCAGATAGGCACTCCGAGGGTCTGGGTTGAAAGATCCACTGTAAAGGACACTTGTTGATAGCTGCTAGGAGGGTCTGGGTTAAAAGATCCACTATATATGACTTACTTGTAGATAGCTACTAGGATGGGTCTGAGCTATAAGATCCACTATACATGTATATGACCTACTTGTAGATAGCTACTAGGAGGGTATGGGGTATAAGATCCATTATATATGACTTATTTGTAGATAGCTACTAGGAGGGTCTGAGTTATAAGATCCATTATATATGACTTACTTGTAGATAGCTACCAGGATGGTCTAGGTTATAAGATCCACTATATATGACTTACTTGAAGATAGCTGCTAGGAGGGTCTGGGTTAAAAGATCCACTATATATGACTTACTTGTAGATAGCTACTAGGAGGGTCTGAGTTATAAGATCCATTATATATGAATTACTTGTAGATAGCTACCAGGAGGGTCTAGGTTATAAGATCCACTATATATGCCTTACATGTAGATAGCTACTAGCAGGGTCTGGGATAAAAGATCCACTATATATGACTTACTTGATGATAGCTACTAGGAGGGTCTGGGTTAAAAGATCCACTATATATGACCTACTTGTAGATAGCTACTAGGAGGGTCTGAGTTATAAGATCCACTATATGTGACTTACTTGAAGATAGCTGCTAGGAGGGTCTGGGTCAAAAGATCCACTATATACGACTTACTTGTAGATAGCTGCTAGGAGGGTCTGGGTTATAAGATTCACTATATATGACTTACTTGTAGTTAGCTACTAGGGGGTCTGGGTTATAAGATTCACTATATATGACTTACTTGTAGATAGCTACTAGGAGGGTCTGGGTTATAAGATCCACTATATATGACTTACTTGTAGTTAGCTGCTAGAAGGGTCTGGGTTATAAGATTCACTATATATGACTTACTTGTAGATATAGCTACTAGGAGGGCCTGAGTTATAAGATCCACTATATACGACTTACTTGAAGATAGCTGCTAGGAGGGTCTGGGTTAAAAGATCCACTATATATGACTTCCTTGTAGATAGCTACTAGGAGGGTCTGAGTTATAAGATCCATTATATATGACTTACTTGTAGAGAGCTACTAGGAGTGTCTGGGTTAAAAGATCCACTATATATGACTTACTTGTAGATAGCTACTAGGAGGGTCTGAGTTATAAGATCCATTATATATGAATTACTTGTAGATAGCTACCAGGAGGGTCTAGGTTATAAGATCCACTATATATGACTTACATGTAGATAGCTACTAGGAGGGTCTGGGTTAAAAGATCCACTATATATCACTTACTAGTAGATAGCTTCTAGGAGGATCTGGGATAAAAGATCCACTATATATGACTTACTTGATGATAGCTACTAGGAGTGTCTGGGTTAAAAGATTCACTATATATGACTTACTTGTAGATAGCTGCTAGGAGGGTCTGGGTTATAAGATCCACTATATATGACTTATTTGTAGATAGCTTCTAGGAGTGTCTGGGTAAAAAGATTCACTATATATGACTTACTTGTAGATAGCTACTAGGATGGGTCTGGGTTATAAGATCCACTATATATGACTTACTTGTAGATAGCTTCTAGGAGTGTCTGGGTAAAAAGATTCACTATATATGACTTACTTGTAGATAGCTACTAGGATGGGTCTGGGTTATAAGATCCACTATATATGACTTACTTGTAGATAGCTACTAGGAGTGTCTGGATTATAAGATCCACTATATATGACTTATTTGTAGAGAGCTACTAGGAGTGTCTGGGTTATAAGATTCACTATATATGACTTACTTGTAGATAGCTACTAGGAGTGTCTGGGTAAAAAGATTCACTATATATGACTTACTTGTAGATAGCTACTAGGAGTGTCTGGTTCATAAGATCCACTATATATGACTTACTTGTAGAAAGCTACTAGGAGTGTCTGGGTAAAAAGATCCACTATATATGACTTACTTGTAGATAGCTACTAGGAGTGTCTGGTTCATAAGATCCACTATATATGACTTACTTGTAGAGAGCTACTAGGAGTGTCTGGGTAAAAAGATCCACTATATATGACTTACTTGTAGATAGCTACTAGGAGTGTCTGGTTCATAAGATCCACTATATATGACTTACTTGTAAATAGCTACTAGGATGGGTCTGGGTTATAAGATCCACTATATATGACTTACTTGTAGATAGCTACTAGGAGTGTCTGGTTTATAAGATCCACTATATATGACTTACTTGTAGAGAGCTACTAGGAGTGTCTGGGTTATAAGATTCACTATATATGACTTACATGTAGATAGCTACTAGGAGGGTCTGGGTTATAAGATCCACTATATATGATTTTCTTGTAGATAGGTACTAGTGAAGTCTGGGTTATAAGACAACTATATAAGACTTACTTGTAGAGACTAGGAGTGTCTGGGTAAAAAGATCCACTATATATGACTTACTTGTAGATAGCTACTAGGAGTGTCTGGTTTATAAGATCCATTATATATGACTTACTTGTAGAGAGCTACTAGGAGTGTCTGGGTTATAAGATCCACTATATATGACTTACCTGTAGATAGCTACTAGCAGTGTCTGGGTTATAAGATCCACTATATGTGACTTACTTGTAGAAAGCTACTATGAGGATCTGGGTTAAAAGATCCACTATATATGATTTACTAGTAAATAGCTACTAAGAGTGTCTGGGTTAAAAGATCCACTATATATGACTTGTAAAGGGCTACTATTAGGGTCTGGGGTTATAAGATTCACTATATATGACTTACTTGTAGATAGCTACTAGGAGGGTCTGGGTTATAAGATCCACTATATATGACTTACTTGTAGATAGCTACCAGGAGGGTTTGGGTTAAAAGATCCACTATATATGACTTACTTGTAGATGGCTACTAGGAGGTTCAGTAAGACAAAGACTGCTGTTACACCATAAATCGCCTTGAGTACTGGTGTGACATAGGATCCCATAATAGTTGGACATCTTTTAGTGATGTCGTCCTGATAAATGGTCTCATTAAAGGAAGAATCATAAAGTTCATAGTATGAGGTATATATTGCGGCATCAAATCTTAAATTGTATCATAGTTTTTCTATAGTCCCCATTAACCTAATATAATGACCAAAACATAGTTACATATTAATGCAGGTTATTAAGCTTCAGGCTCTTTAAGCAGGTTATTATGGGGTACATGTATTGCTTCAGGCTCTTTAAGCAGGTTATTATGGGGTACATGTATTGCTTCAGGCTCTTTAAGCTGGTTATTATGGGGTACATGTATTGCTTCTGGCTCTTTAAGCAGGTTATTATGGAGTACATGTATTGCTTCAGGCTCTTTAAGCAGGTTATTATGGGGTACATGTACTGCTTCAGGCTCTTTAAGCAGGTTATTATGGGGTACATGTATTGCCTCTTGCTCTTTAAGCAGGTTGTACTGGGGCACATGTATTGCTTTAGGCTATTTAAGCTGGTTTTTATGGGGTACATATATTGCTTCAGGCTCATAAACCTGGTTGTTATGGGGTACATGTATTACTTCAGGTTCTTTAAGCTGGTTATTATGGGGTACATGTATTACTTCAGGCTCTTTTAGCAGGTTATTATGGGGTACATGTATTACTTCAGGCTCTTTAAGCTGGTTGTTATGGGGTACATGTATTACTTCAGGCTCTTTAAGCTGGTTATTATGGGGTACATGTATTGCTTCAGGCTCTTTAAGCCGGTTATTATGGGGTACATGTATTGCTTCAGGCTCTTTAAGCAGGTTATTATGGGGTGCATGTATTACTTCAGGCTCTTTAAGCCGGTTATTATGGGGTACATGTATTGCTTCAGGCTCTTTAAGCCGGTTATTATGGGGTACATGTTTTGCTTCAGGCTCTTTAAGCAGGTTATTATGGGGTACATGTATTGCTTCAGGCTCTTTAAGCAGGTTATTATGGGGTACATGTATTGCTTCAGGCTCTTTAAGCAGGTTATTATGGGGTACATGTATTGCTTCAGGCTCTTTAAGCCGGTTATTATGGGCTACATGTATTGCTTCAGGCTCTTTAAGCTGATTGTTATGGGGTACATGTATTGCTTCAGGCTCATTAAGCAGGTTATTATGGGATACATGATTTGCTTCAGGCTCTTTAAGCAGGTTATTATGGGGTATATGTATTGCTTCAGGCTCTTTAAGCAGGTTATTATGGGGTACATGTATTGCCTCAGGCTCTTTAATCAGGTTGTATTGGGGTACATGTATTGCTTCAGGCTCTTTAAGCAGGTTATTATGGGGTACATGTATTGCTTCAGGCTCTTTAAGCTGATTGTTATGGGGTACATGTATTGCTTCAGGTTCATTAAGCTGGTTATTATGGGGTACATGATTTGCTTAGGCTCTTTAAGCAGGTTATTATGGGGTACATGTATTGCTTCAGGCTCTTTAAGCAGATTATTAGGGATACAATTGCTTCAGGCTTATTAAGCTGGTTATTATGGGGTACATGTATTGCTTCAGGCTCATTAAGCTGGTTATTATGGGGTACATGTATTGCTTCAGGCTCATTAAGCTGGTTATTATGGGGTACATGATTTGCTTCAGGCTCTTTAAGCAGGTTATAATGGGTTACATGTATTGCTTCAGGCTCTTTAAGCAGGTTATTATGGGGTACATGTATTGCTTCAGGCTCTTTAAGCTGGTTGTGATGGGGTACATGTATTGCTTCAGGCTCTTCAACAAATATCAGCCGGCATGCCTAAACACGATTTTAACTTAACATGAATTACAGTAATTTGCGTCTTAAATGGTTTAAGAAGGCTCTATGGATGAATTTGTTCATTAGATTTTTCTCTTTATTATTATTGTTATCATTATTGTTATTATTGTTAGTAGTAAAAGTAGTAGTAGCAGTAGTGGTAGTAGTAGTAGTTGCAGTAGTAGTAGTAGTAGTAGTTAGTAGAGGTAATAGGAGGAGGGGGATTGATTGATTATTGTTTTACGTCACTCCACGACTATTTCACGTATATGGTGACCGCATCTGCCTGATGCATTGCATAGAAATTTACCCTTTGCAACGGAGCCACCCAAAGCAGTGAGGGATCTTTTACATGCCACGCCTACCGTGACATGGGACCTCGGTTTTTACTGTCTCATCCAAAAGACAGAACGCCGGTGCGCCCAGGGCGGGAGTCGTCGAACCCGGGACCTCTCGGTCACGAGCCTAGTACCTTATCCACTAGACCACACCGGCTTAGGAGGAGTATTAGTAGTAGTATCGAGCGCATTTTAAAGATGTTTAAATATGTCTAAATTGAAAGCTAATACGGACAAACAGACAAAGGCGAACAAATGCTGATCCCAATAGCTATCGATTTTGGATTGCTAAGTATATGACTGGAAATCTGAGAATAATTAAAAAACTTACTTTTGGTTTCATCTAAATTAAGTTCTCCAAATAATATCCACAATCCACCTTCTACGATGTTCCCTATCGTGTCATAGGTCAATGCAGAATTGGGGTACAGCATTGCATATGTAGTCACACTATACATGAACCAGAAGACGGACATTACCAGCGCAAACACAAAGGTATCTCTCACCTAGAATAGTAAAACATTAAGAAATATATTTACCATTTGGATTGGCTCAAAGGTACACTGTGAGGACATTCTGTGTAAAACACACAATTTAGAATGGTCTGATACGCCATTCAACATACTGGGAATAAATTTCACATCTGATTTAAAAAATATTGAAAAATTAAATTTTGATAAAAAACTAATCCAAATTGAAAAAAATATACATTCCTGGAATAAACGTAAATTATCTCCTCTTGGTAAAATAACTGTTATCAAGTCTTTACTTATCCCAAAATTAATACATTTATTCTAAACAACTTCCCAGTCCATCAGAAATTTGGATTAGTAATTTGGAAAAAAATTCTATTCAAATTCATTAGGCATGGCAAACTAGACAAGGTATCTAGAAAGTTACTACAACAAGACTTCCATCTGGGTGGGTGCCGTATGACTCACATCAATTCTTTTATAAAATGACTTAAGCTAACATGGTTTAGAAGACTTGCATCTGAAACAAGTGATACACTAAAATCAATATTTAATTTCATATGTAAAGGTAATTTCACATTTCTATGTCAGTTTGGATCAGATTATCCAAATACATATCTGAAAACATTGAAAATCAATTCTGGAAAGAATTTTTAATAGTCTTACATGAATTCATCTTTCTAAGTTCTATTAAATTAACTTTAAATGTATCACAAAATCCCCTTTGGTATAATCCTAGTATCCACATTGATGGTAAATCTGTTATGTTTAAACCATTACAGCAAAAGGGGTTCCATATTGTTTCAGATGTTCTTCAAGAAAATGGAAACTTCATACCATATGATGAGTTAAAACAAAAACTTAATATTAAATTACCCTTTACCTGTTATTTTGGATTTTAAAAAAATCTATACTAAAGGCATGGCCTCACCTAGATGGAAGTTTTGAACACACAGAATGTCCTCATAAACCAAGTTTCATATATATTATTCTGAAAACAAAGAACGGGTCAAAACATATATATGACTTGTTTTTAGAAGATATTCAACATAAATCAAAGCATGAAAATAAATGGAAATCTGTACTGGATCTAGACAATACATTTGATTTTAAAATATACTACAATCTTTTATACCATTGTACCAGAGATTCCAAATTAAAATGGTTTCAATATAGAATATTTTACAGAATTCCTGGTACAAATAAGATACTTAATGATTGTAAGATCAAATCTAATAGTATATATAGTTTGTGTGGGTCCAATACAGAAACAATAGAACATTTGTTTATTTCATTGCTACTATACACAGCAACTTTGGATACAACTAAAACAGTGGCTTGAACCACAGTATACATGTAATATAAACTTGAATTTTACTATCAATCATATTCTATTTGGAATTCCTGGTAAAAATAATAAAGCAATTAATACTGTTTTGTTATTAGTAAAATACTATATATTTACTAAGTCTAGACAAAATGTTCATCTCAGTTTTAATGAATTAAAACATAATATCTTAACATATTATAAAGCAGAAAAAATGTCATACGTTCTTAATATGAAACTGAAAGACTTCACCAGTAAATGGAATGCTATTGAAAACATTATAACTAACATAAATTAAATTACATTATTATTGTTGATATCTTTATAACTTATATCATGTATCTCTACCACATTTCACCATATTAGTATATGTTTCATAGTGCGTTGCAGGTATATGTATGTTTAAGCACCTATATGTATATATATTTGTACATGTATGTATGTGTATATATATATATATGTGTGTGTGTGTATATGTATGTAATGGTATATGTATATGTGTATGTATGTATATATGTAGGTGTATGTGTATGTGTATGCGTACATGGATACAAAAATGAAACCTGTGTATGATGTGCATTGGATTTACATTTAAGATATATATCCAGTATCTAGTATTGGTGACTATCAAAATTGTACAAATAGATGGACATTATATGCTTAAACCACTTATTTTTGTAATGATATATATTTATATATATACAGTTATTTAAACATATCATGTTCTGTGAGTTGTGAGTGTAAGTTGTGAGTGCTGTGAATGTATTTTGTCTTATATATGTTGTGTTGTTATGTATGTTTATATTGAAAATTAAAAAAAAAAAAAAAAAGAAAAAAGAAATATATTTACGGTAGAATAAAAGTATGTTATGAAATACATGTATATTGGTATAGACTTCAATGAACTTCTTGTTTCGATTATTATATTTATGTATATATTAGAAATGTGTAAATTGATGTCATGTGATTATGTTCCTAGAAATAGATAAATAGATGTCGTAAGATTATATTTTTATATTTTAAAATCGTTATCCAAAATACAAAATATGTATAAGCAGTTGAATTCACTTCGGTGTAGGATAACTGATATGATGTGACAGTGACGTAACTAGGCATTTGGTGCCTTATAGGAAGAGCTGAGATTCAAATACCCTGGAACATTCCTCATTAGGAAATCGCACCCGTCACTGATATGAAACACACAAAAAATATTCCAAAGTTGTTTGTGTTGAAAAAGATCGTGTGAATCAACACTTGAAAACTGACAATCATACATCTGAAAAGATGTATAATCTTATCGAAGACTTCATTGAGAAAAAAACAAACAAACCGAGCTCCATACTGCAGAGGTAGCAAAAGTATCAAAAGATACATTAGGTCAGCATATCAAAAGCGGGCCAAAAGCAATATTTATGCATTTTTTGAGGCAATATATGTAACTCAGCCATAAAGGATACAACTTCCTATGCATTTTGTGCTTGTTTAACGTAACAACAGGATTATGTGACTTAATGATGTGATGATTTGTGTTAAATGATAGAAGACCCAGAATACCGGATTAAAACAGGTTATCTGACAGACCTGTCATTGTGTATGTATGACAAAGGCCAGAGTACCAGAGTAAATCATGCTAACAATAGACTTGTATTAGATCAATTTGCAGACTTGTCATTAGGTTAACTGAGAGACTTGTCATCAGGTTAAATGGAAGACTTCTCATCAGGTTAACTGGGAGACTTGTCATCTGATTAACTGGAAGACTTGTCATCAGGTTAACTGAGAGACTTGTCATCTGATTAACTGGAAGACTTGTCATCAGGTTAACTGAGAGACTTGTCATCTGATTAACTGGGAGACTTGTCATCAGGTTAACTGAGAGACTTGTCATCAGGTTGACTTGCAGACCTGCCATCAGGTTACCCGAAAGACTTGTCATCAGATGAACTGGGAGAATTCTCATCAGATTAACTGGCCATGGGAGACTTTTCATCAGGTTAAGTTGGAGACTTGTCATCAGGTTAACGGAGAGACCGTTTATCAGGTTAACTGAGAGACTTGTCATCAGGTTAAGTGGAAGACTTCTCATCATGTTAATTGGGAGACTTGTCCTCAGATTACCTGGTGACTTGTCATCAGGTTAACTGGGAGACTTGTCATCAGGTTAAGTGGAAGACTTCTCATCATGTTAATTGGGAGACTTGTCATCAGATTACCTGGTGACTTGTCATCAGGTTAACTGAGAGACTTGTCATCAGGTTAACGGAGAGACTGGTTATCAGGTTAACTGAGAGACTTGTCATCAGGTTAACGGAGAGACTGGTTATCAGGTTAATTGGGAGACTTGTCATCAGATTACCTGAGAGACTTGACATCAGGTTAACTAAGAGACTTGTCATCAGGTTGACTTGCAGACCTGCCATCAGGTTACCCCAAAGACTTGTCATCAGATGAACTGGGAGAATTCTCATCAGATTAACTGGCCATGGGAGACTTTTCATCAGGTTAAGTTGGAGACTTGTCATCAGGTTAACGGAGAGACTGTTTATCAGGTTAACTGAGAGACTTGTCATCAAGTTAATTTGAAGACTTCTCATCATGTTAATTGGGAGACTTGTCATCAGATTACCTGGTGACTTGTCATCAGGTTAACTGAGAGACTTGTCATCAGGTTAACGGAGAGACTGGTTATCAGGTTAATTGGGAGACTTGTCATCAGATTACCTGAGAGACTTGTCATCAGGTAAACTGGAAGACTTGTCATTGGGTTAACTGGGAGACGTCATCAGGTTAAGTGGGAGACGTCATCAGGTTAAGTGGGAGACGTCATCAGGTTAAGTGGGAGACTTGTCATCAGGTCATCTTGGAGTCTTGTCATTAGTTTAAGTGGGGACTTGTCATCTTGTATCAAATTTAAGTTGCAAAGGAAACATAAAATGGATAAAGAAAAACGCACCATGCCCTTGATGGCAACGAGACTGGGTCCAAGCAGTTCCGAGATACAGAACAAGTTGAGCATCCGCACACACATCATGGCAAACACAATGAGGAACATCGCTTTGGCTACATCAAAATTTTCATCTTCACGAAAGTGTGCTCTAAGTATCAGTCCAACGTAAAATGTGATTATTGCTGATATATCCAAGACATTCCAAAGGCTGGAATAGTAGTGGCTAAATTCCTTCATTCCTATGCATTTAATACGACTACTTCTCTGTGTACCAATGATCTGAAGAAGAATATAGCATAGATCATTATTAATGGTATAGGGATTGATTGTTAGTGGTATAGAGATTGATTGTTGGTCATATAGGGAACGAATGGTGGTAGAAAGTTTGATTGTAAGTGAATTTTTCACGTATATGGTGACGACATCTGCCTGATGCGGGGCAAACAAATTTTGACCTTTGCTACGGACCCACCCGAAGCAGTGAGGGATCTTTAACGTGCCATGCATAACACGGCACGGGGCCTCGGTGTTTACTGTCTCATCCGAAAGACATGACACCGACATGACCAGAGCGGGACTCGAACCCCAGCCTCCCGATCAGGAGTCCGACACGATACCACTAGGCCTCGCCGGCTTAATATTAGATATAGGGACTGATTATTGGTGATCTAGGGATTGATTATTAGTAGTCGAGGGATTGAATATTAGTGGCATAGAAATTGATAGTTAATGATATACATTTAGGGATTGATTGCTGGTGGTATAGGGATTGACTGTTAGTAGTCTAGGGATTGAATGTTAGTGGTATAGGTATTGTTTGTTAGTGGTATAGGGACTGATTAGTAATGTATAGATATTGTTTGTAATATACGTGTAGGGACTGAATGTTAGTGGTATAGGGATTGATTGTAAGAGGTGTAGTGAGTGATTATTAGTGGTATAGGGACTGATTGTTAATGGTTAAGGGATAGGTTGCTAGTGATATACATGTAGGGATTGATTGCTGGTGGAAAAGAGATTGACTGTTAGCAATCAAGGTATTGAATGTTAGTAGTGTAGGGATTGATTGTTAGAGGTGTAATGAGTGATTATTAGTGGTATAGGGATTGATTGTTAGTGTTTAGGATTGATTGCTAGTGATATACATGTAGGGATTAATTGCTGGTGGAAAAGAGATTGACTGTTAGTAGTCTAGGGATTGAATATTAGATATAGAGACTGATTATTACTAGTATAGGGATGGATTTTAAGTGGTAAAGTGATTGATTATTAGTGGTATAGTAATTGATTGTTAGTGGTATAGTGATTGATTGTTAGTGGTATAGTGATTGATTATTAGTGGTATAGTAATTGATTGTTAGTGGTATAGTGATTGATTGTTAGTGGTATAGTGATTGATTATTAGTGGTATAGTGATTGATTGTTAGTGGTATAGTGATTGATTGTTAGTTGTATAATGATTGATTGTTAGTGGTATAGTGATTGATTGTTAGTGGTATAGGGATTGATTGTTAGTGGTGTAGTGATTGATTGTTAGTGGTATAGTGATTGATTGTTAGTGGTATAGTGATTGATTGTTAGTGGTATAGTAATTGATTATTAGTGGTATAGTGATTGATTATTAGTAGTATAGTGATTGATTGTACGTGGTATAGTGGTTAGTGATATAGGGACTGGCTGTTAGTGATATAATGATTGATTGTTAGTGGTATAGGGATCGATTGCTGTTGGTATAGGGATTGATTTATATTGGTAAAGGGATTCATTATTAGTGGTATAGGGATTAAATGTTAGTTGCATAGGGATAGATTGTTTCATATCAAGCATTCTTATACATGTAACTCCGTGATCGATCACATTAAATTAATTGCATAAAAATCTATATAAGCGACGTCCTGAGAAACTGTATCTGTCGTTGTTACAGCATGCTCTATTATTTGTGTTGACTTTAAACAATGAATTATAGCTGAAACAATTCATCATTCATTTAAATCTTTCGCCGAGAAGGAATGTAACATGTTAAGTACATGAAAACAAAATAAGAACTCTTGTCAGTTTTTCGAGAAAATCTCCATATTTTGTCTACTAAATCCATCAACCATGAACATACAAGGAGTTACATTACTGATACAGTCCAGGTTGATTTGTACTAAATGGTAATTTAGATCTTCAGTATGACAGTTTTTGTGCTTGTTAGCTGTAAGGGAACCATACTGCTCGGGTTTGACAATATACTATTTCACTCGAACAGCCGGGTCCATGATCTGTGAAACTGAGTCACATGTTTGAATTTCCCAATGATTTTATTGATTACTACTGAACAAAAATGAAAAATTAAAATAAAAGAAAAGAATAATTTTCAAATTTTCTAAATGAAAAATGAAAAGAAATATTGGTCCATCGGTAAGTAAGACAGAATAAAATACAGGCTTGCACTTTAGATAAAATCTTTCTGTCCTATGTATTTCCTGCCAAACATTGGCAAGTGCGTGATCTTTTGAAGTCCTAGCATAAGCATGGTAGTGACATTTTACTTGAATGATTGCAATGCTACTAAATGTATCCACACACTATTCTGATACACCAGGAATATGCTCATTATGTATTACCCAAGAAACACAGCGTTTTGCCAGATAGATTCACATATATCGGTAGTGTATTAAAGAGAATATCACAAAATGAAATTGGAATTACTTGAAAAAATTCATCAATAGTAAAGCCAATCATCCATGTGACGATGAGAATTTCTGATGTAGTAATCTCCTGCGTGTTGTGGCTACGGTTAAACAATAAGGTGAAGGCATAGATCAATAGGAAGCCAAGGAATCCAATCTGAAAGTGAAGATACATATACTGTGGTGCTTATTCACATGTGGAAGTAACAGCATTACAGTACCAATACGTTATACTACTCTACAAAATATAAAAAAGAAAGAAATAGTCATCAAGTTTGGGAAATAACATTTGACTCGTACTGACATCTAGTTGATCAAGCAGTGCACTATGTTTTGATTAAAATGAATAACGTATAAGGAATGCCATCATGAAATTTAATGTCTCTTCAAATAAAACTGATCTTATACATGTATTGGATAGATCTTTTCATTATACAGAGTTACTTTCCATTTGAGCAGGTATTTTATGTCAAACCATTGTGACTCCAACTATATATATGAAAACTGGTGTAAAATTACGGAAATGAAATAAAACTTCTCTGACGTCATATACCTGTTTATATGGACAATAACTCTGTATAATTAAAAAAAGGCTCAATGCCTTACCCGGGTCAAAAGTAGGGTTGTATGAATAAACCCAAACATTAACAACGACGTCCAACAAGTTTCTTGTCTTAAAATGTTACAATACAGCTGATGTTCATCTACTGAATCATGCAACGGAAATAAACATTTTTATAGAGATAGTAGTTTACAAGTTTACATACTGCGTTGTTGAAAACTTTCATCGCTGGTATGTTGTATACTTCATACAAACTGCAAAACAGATATATTCTACTTATCTGTACACGGTTGTGTTATTATATGGTTATATGATATAATACATATGTAATTAACCAGTAAACAGACTGTGTGTTGTGGCAGCCTCCTGTTTCAGTCAATTAAAACTTCTCCGTTTTCTTTACTAATAATTATCCAAACAGAATAAAATTGTACTAAGAAATCGTCTGTCTGAAATGGTCAATTGTCAACATTCCCTTTTGTGGTCATTTAAAGCAGGTTTAAATAAAAAATATAGTATCTTATATGTGGTGAAAATAACTCTTTATATAATGCCATTTTGGTAAGGACTTTGCTCTATCAATGATTTTGATGTGTATAATCCTGGCCTTGATCATGAATATTTCTTATAAGATACATTGTTCGTACAGCGCATCTGTGCACAGGAATTACAAGTGGTACACCAATGCATACGTTCTTTTACATTGTATATATCATATACAAACTTGCTATTCCTCATAGTATATTTATGTATGTTGTATACGGCTTTCAAAATATAGACCAATGAATGGTATAGCATGTGCTATAGAATTTCAGAACGAAGATTTTGTCATTCTTTACATGTACATCAAATAAATGAAATGATATTTTTTAAAACTGGTAAAACATTGTCGGTATAAAAACAGCGAGTTGCCTCAGGTGAGGTCCTTAACGGCAAAATGATGATCAAAAACCTGGCAATCTGATCAGAGCTCCTGGAATGCCAAGCAACTGGTCATCATTTCGTCATAATGACCTCATAGGGATCAATTCAATGTATATTATTGTCCCAAATTTAGTTTGGTTCTCCTGTGAAATCAGCATAATATTTTTTTTACAGATCGAATATAGTACAAAATTAACTAGCTTCCGATGTGTTCTCTACTGTAGGTTATTATGATATGTTTTGATAGCATTCTGTGATAAGGAAGTATTAACACTATATAACAGACTAAGTCATTATAATAATTGTCCATACTTACGCATGTAGAGGGGGTATAGATGTGTTTATCATCAATAAAGGCAACAGGATGGGGTGTAAAATCACTAGTAGTACGAACAAGGGTAACTGCAAAAGAAAGGAAAATGGATAAGACAAGTTGAATGACACAACTCGCCACGACTATTCAAAGAACAATCATTGGTAATGATAACAATAATGTCTTAAGAAGATACTATTGAAACCAAGCCTCATTCATCTCGTTGTTTGTTAATATATTTCTTGACTCCTCAAAAGAATCATTTTACCTATGTGGTGGCGGCCGCAGTTCTGGTAGAAGTCATACCTGAAAACTTATCTTTTAGTCAGATCGTTGATTGAATAGAATGTTATAGAGACAAACAAGCTGTGTTTGTAAAACACTAATGCTCCCGGCGGTAACTGTGCAAAAAGTTATTTTTAGCGTGAAGTTCATCGTCAAGGTTAAAACGTCATCGACCTTGATGTCATTTGAAAGGGCGTCATTAGTTGAGTATGCATGTGAAATATGAAGTCTCTATCTCTCATAGTTCAAAAGTTATGGCCAAGGTTATAGTTGACAGACAACTGAACAAACAAACAGAAAGACAGACAAACAGACAGGCGGACAGAACAAAACAATATGCCCCCGTTCTATCGATCCGGGGACATAAAAATATTCGAATACATTTGCAATCCAATAGTTAAGAGATTAATACAACTACACACAGGGATTGGTTAATACATGATAAATCTTATGGATAAAGAATGGAAATGTATACCTACCTGCCGTCTGACGTTCTCACTTCCATACCAGATTTTATTGATAGTAGCCTTTGTTGTGTCATCTTGAATAAACGCGTTGTTTTTTGTTTTAATGGCGACACCTAAGCATCCTTCATTTAAAAGAAGTTTGACATCTAAATTGTTGTTTGTATTTCTTTCTTGCATTTTCACTGTATATCTATTATTTTGACTCAGGAGAGGATTTTTAACGTTGTCAAGGATACAGATGGCATCCTCTGTCATCATCCTACATAATGTTATTAGTGGTAAGTAAAAGTGAATGTGTTTTGTATGCAATTGCTTTATAAGATTTAGAATCTGTTGGTCTATACACCTTATTCATAATCTGACAGAAACACTGTAAAAACTGCAAATAAATCAATTTCGTTCATTATATAGAACAAATGAATACACGATTTAGTTATCAATGATTCGATATTGACTAGAAATTTATACTTCTATATGGACTTATATCGATCACCTAGATTTATCCAGATCAGATCTACCTAAGATACAGTCTTTGTGGGAGTCTTGATGACTTTATTTTATGCCAAGTTTCATAAAATTATTACCATTCGTTCTGAACTTCACTTCTTTGTTAAGATATTTTAAAACTCTGAAAATTATCTTCCAATCTGTTCTTTACATCAAGATTTATTTTACTTAAACAAGAAAAAAAAATAATTCAGAAAATAATGCCCTAGCAGCAATCAACAATGAGGAAACCGAAGATATTACCCGAAAAGGTGCGTTAATGACAAAGTATGTGAAAAGCATAAAAAATTTGATTTTTAAATTCGAGAAGCTTTCAGGTTGTCAATTAATGCAGCCGGTCTGAAAAAGACATTTTGACGGAAAAGCATAATATTTGGAGCCTGTGGCATCTCAAGCTAGAACCAACTTTTGACGGATCTAGTCGAAAACCTACACCACTTGTAAGGGAACATGTGTTATTCCCACCAAGTTTTCAATGATTCTGAAAAAATATAAATGATGAAAATTACAAATTAACAGACGGTCGACGACCAGACAGCTCGGATAAGCTTCAACTAATCAACAACTCACTCTGTTCTTAACTTCTTGGTCATTTCCTATTTGACTTTTTTGGTAATTGTTATACTCTAAAATATTTTACTCCTTCCCTACATGTACTTCATCAATTTCGGACTTTGGCATTACTGAAGAGAAATTATTCATTGAAATGCACGACTAATGCATTGGATTAGTGTTGGTATATTTTCCCTACTAGTTATATTCATCTTAATGCTTACTCGATCAGTCTTTTCAGCTTGACGAATGTTGAGGATGAGATGTGTAGTTGTTGGGTCTTACTTCTCACAAGACTGCATCCCACTAATATGTGTGTAATCCGTAGCTACAAACAATAAATACATGTACATCACAAGAAATTCTCTTTACACATTCATGTTTTGAATATGAAATATGTTCAGAAAAAAACATCAAAGAACACAGCGCTTCTTTATTCCTTCGTAAATGACATTATGTATGTATGATATAAACACTTACGTAACCCATGTGAACAAACTGCTGAGCCCCAGTGTAATGATTGTTCAAAAGCAACGTGTAATAAATAACTTCTCTCGAAAACTCATCTGGAAGATAATTAATACATGTGCAATTAACTAAACCTTAAATTGAATGAATAGTTTGATTCCAACATGTAATTTACTCTGTCTTCATCTTTCTGTGCAGACAATTCTTATCTTAAAACTATTCACATTATAGACTGAATAAAGTGTTCGAATGAAATGAAAAAGGTAATGATTACCTTTGCTAATTGTCTGTGGTAAAAGACTGGCTTTCACGTAGTGCTGAAGTCTTTGGCGTATGGTATCAACATTCACTCTCTAATATATGTAAATAAATAAATAAATAAATAAATAAATAAATAAATAAATAAATAAATAAAATAAATAAATAAATAAATAAATAAAGTGCAAAAGAGATATTCGTCTAACTGAATTGAAAGATTACCTTTATAAACAAGACAACCCGAATGAACTTATTAATATGGGAATTCAAAAAGCAAAAACCATTCCAATTGCCGAACTTAGACAAACACGGGAAAGAGCCAACGTGAACCATAACAATATCTCCTTTGTGATTACACACAATTCTAGAAAACATAACATCCTATACTCAGCAAAAAGATTTTTCCCCGTATTAGAACAATCAAGCAGTATGAAGGAACTGATTAATGAATCACAAATAATAAATAGTCGCCGTTAACCACCCAATTTGAAAAAAAAACTTTAACACAAGCACAATTTACCACTCAAAAGAAAACAAAGTAACCAAATGCGGTGATCTAAGGTGCCAGACTTGTGATATAATTGAAGAGGGATATTCAAAAACTCTTAAATCGGGTAAAATTCTCATACCTAATGAAAGTATGAACTGTAAGTCCCTTTATTTGATTTACTGTGCAACGTGTCCCGGATGTAATAAAATTTACATAGGTCAGACTGGCAAACTTATTGACAGGGTCCGAGTACATAAACAACAAATCAGAGACCCGTCAATACGGAACACCCTATATTCAGAACATTTTGAGAAATGTGGCTAGGGAAAATTTAGAATTTTTCCTTTCTACAAAATACGAAATCACAACGAAAGCCTAAGAAGAGCAAAGGAAGACTATTTCATAGAACTTTTGAAATCGAGTCTTAATAGAAAGTAATCGTTTTACTAAAATAACATTCCGAAAGAGACTTTCCATATTCACATTGACGCCAAAACAACATGACGTCATAGTATAACTTAAACTTAGTTATTCCGTCTGAAGAGCTTGTATAAAGCGAAAGCGCTTACGGAAATATATTGAAAATGTGACTTTTCTGATAGTTTTATTTTGTTTATATATATGCATTCTGCATTTATGTATCCATTAATTACTGAACATCACCAGCTGCTTTTCTACAGTAAATATGTTCGTGTAAATAAAATCATAATTATTCTGAAGACTATTACGAAGCTAGATTGAATAAAATCGGGACTTATATACTGGTACCTTCTTGAAAATCGCATGTAAAGACGATTCTGTGAAAGTCTGTTCGACAGGCCAATCCTCGTATGATAGGTTCCATTTTCCATTAATGAGAAGATACACAGCAAGATGTTCATATTTGCTAGGATTCTTACCTGTAATTATCTTTGCATTAATTATGCTGACAATTGTGCATTATCTTATGTGTCACAGAATGTATATATAATAACGATTATAAAGAAATGTGATTGAATTTGCATTCACCGTATTGCGTAGTATAAGTGCCAATGATACACAGATCCCATCAAATCATACCATTTACCAAACCTGTTACAAACAAGAACCTGACTTCAGTAATTTATGAGTTAATATGGATAAAAAATCTTTTCAAAACGTGATCTGTCACAATTGCACGCAATTCTTCATGGGCCAGCGGTTCGAAAATTTAACCACTGGTTAAGATAACCAGTAGTTAAGGTTTGAAAGACACTACTGTACTTACCTTTCGGAGAGAATGGCCAGAAAACATCTTAATGTATGCTCTAAATAATAAAAGTTCATACCAACAAACGTTGTACCTGCATTCTTATATATGCATGTATGAATTTAAGTTACAATCAAAAGACAGTTTTTGATTGAACATACATCAGTTGCTCTTGTAAAGGAACGACATATAAATGCAAAACTAGCCTGGATTTTAATGGACTTTAATACATTCAACATTCATGTGATTCTGCCATTGAAAATTCAACATTTGACAAGATGACCAAAACCTAACCCGCCAATACAATTGATTCCGGTTAAACTAATAGTCTATTTGCATCAAACTTATCAGATTAACCGAATTATCAGATAGACTGTAGTTGCAAAATCTTATAGTATTTCGTATTAGAGTTGTAATTTGATTTAAATACATAGATCAATTAGTTCTATTATAAATTCTTCTATATTCTTGAGAGCTAATTTATATCATATATATCTGTATGGTAATTTCTCGTCATCGCACTAAGATCCCTTTAAACCCGACTGCATATTTACTGCATTGAGTATAACCAGATATGACTCTGTGTAACGTTTTAAGATGCTTATTAACTTTTTTCCCCACATATTATGTAATAAAAATTTGTTTGCTATTTCACGCAGAGTTGGAAATTAGTTCTCGAAGTCGGACATCCGGGTATCTGATAACGGGCATTCGGAAAATTTTGGGTAAAGAATCGGACTTTATTATAGGCATAGAGAGCAGTGCATATTCCTGGAGCAGTTTTGGTAAAAAAAATATAATTAAAATATTTTCTCACTCAGACTCCTAAATTTAAAAAAAACTTATTACTCACTTTCGAGTGTATTGCAAGAGCAAAACCCTCTACGACTGATACAAAATAACTTAAATTTGTATTGTGGCTTACGGTAAAATACAAGCGTCTTAACCATATTCAGGTATCTGCATAGACCAATATAAACAATGACGCCGACTTTGAAAATCTGTTGCAATTGATTCTGTGTTTCATTTAGATTTGCAAGACTAGTTTTCAATTAGGAATCAAATAATGTGGGTAGTGAGAGCTTCATACATAACAGAATTAAATGCATGTAGCGCCCGTGATTTCCAGGATTTATAAAACACAAGAAACAATTAGAGGTCCTTGGTAGTTCACGGTTAGTAGATAATTTTAGACCACCTGCTGATTAATTGGTCGCCAGTCATTTGTATATGCTAGACTTGGTATAGTCTCACTAGTTTTCCTCAGTGATATGCTGTAAAAAGTCTCGAATTAGAAACCGCAGCGAACTCACGGGGAATCTATTAAATCACATGTGACATCTTCAATGTCGGAATTATTTTCGCCAATCCAGGTCCGAATGTCTAAGTGCCTTGTTTGTGAATGGTACTGATGACACCTTCTCTTGTATAATTGGCCTGGTCGCAAGGCAGATTAACACTCGGCGTTGGGAACTTCCCGATGTTGACTTTCAAGTGTATGCGCTGTCTGTCTACCGACAGTGAGATTCGTCGGAGATTTTGTCATAGGTGGGTCAATTCTCCTATTAGATTAAACGGAGTACTTTGAGGTCTTATTACATGTTCCACATGTTTCGTATATAGGATTTTCCATACACCATTGTGTTTGCATTTTCAAAGATATATTGGTCATAACATAGTGGTCATTACATAATCATGGCTGACTGAATCCTTGCTATTTCAACTTAAACCACAAATCAGGAATTACTGCTAAAATCTATTTTAAGCAAAGAAATCCGCTTCTTTTGATAAATATTATTTAAATATTATCTAATTCAATATCTAAGTGACAACAAGTACTTACATATGGTCATGTCATTCTGCAGTATCTCCTTTTAATAGAAACAGCCCCAAAAGAATAGATTTATTACCATCAGCCAGCAGTAGAGTGCCACATTTGGAAACTATTTGAATTTGGAACTACAAAATCATTACGCACATGTAATAGGAGATTTGACTCAGGTTTGCAATGTCTACTGAAAAGAATAGTGTCATATTCAGACAATTGCGAACCCCAATAAAAACGAGGCGAGACCAGGTGCCCGGGAGGAGTGAGCGTTCCCTGGTTGCATAAATCACCCGTCGCAAAAGTCCTGCAACAATCTCTCAAGCCGAGGAGGTATATACATAAATATATACACACACAAACACACGAAGGAGACAAGAAAACGAAGTCAAATTTTCCCATTCAAGACAAGAAATGCTGCCTAACTGAAATTCCGGTGTCGGAAACGCACGTGAACAAATGTCTGTATATATACTTATTATGTCAAATCAAGTATAGTCAAAAAGTTGAGATGGTTATTTTGTATGATCAGGTCCCAAAATATCGGTTAACATTCTTGAAAGAGGAAATTGTACTAAATCCCTATATCGACCATAGAACTTCCTCAGTGACAATTTCATACGTTCCCCAATATATCTTTGTGAGAGTAGTTTCGTGCCAAGAAGTCTCGCTCTCAGGACGAAATTTTCGTATTTAGAGCATGCCCTGGCACAGCGTATAAGTTGTGAAATGAAGACGCCATATGCGGGAGAGGAAGGTATGATGCTAGTCAAGAAAGGGAAGTTGGTAATAATAAAATTGAAATCGTCACGTTTGTCATAGAGAGGTTACTAATGAACCATCGTCACTAATTGATAGGAGTATATCGAGGTATGAAGCAGAAGGTGCGTTCCTGTTGTATCTTTTATCTCGAGTTCCTCTGGATATATGATGTTGAGGTAATCCTTAAATACAGGGTTGTTTATCGACAAAACGTCGTCGATGTATCTGTATGTAAAGTTGAACCGAGATGCTAATTGTTTATTGCCTTTTGAGAGCAGAGACTGTATGAACTCTGCTTCGTAAGAGTACAAAAGTATGTCAGCCAGAAGAGGTGCGCAATTAGTACCCATAGGAATGCCACCAATCTGTTGGAACACTTTCCCACCAAATATCACAAATATATTATCTATAAGAAATTCTAACATTTGGAGGATATATTTTTCTGTATACTTGCTGCTGGAATCAGATTGTTCCTTTAAAACATATGTGTCGTTGTGGCCTAAAACCAGATACTGATACCTGCGAATTCCTTTGTTGTTAAAGAAGGCGTTTTGAATAACTGATGTTATTCTGTTCTTCAGTTTTTGATGAGGAATGGTTGTATAAACAGTCGAAAAGTCAAAAGATTTTATGCTCGTGACATTATTGAAAATAGGATATTTTAAGTGTTCTAGAAGTTCCTTGGAATTCAAGGATCCACATCTGATTGATTCCACTTCTCGAGTAAGAAGTAGAGCAGTATGTCTTCTTTGGAACATAGATTAATCTCTAAAAGGGCGATATCAGGGTGCATGGGAAAAGATTAAGCATCTCCTGTTTCGTAGAAACACAAGTCACTTAAGTCCATAAGATATTGTGGAAACAGGAACCAGGCATAGAAAGTGTCAAAATGGTCGGAATAAGTCTCAATCAATATATCATTCAACAGTCTGCATAACGAGATATCGTATGATAAGCCCCTGGTATCGACCATAGAACTTCCTCGGTGACGTTGTTGGTGAAAGTAGTTTTTCCTTCGGAACAACTTATCTGAGAAATGAATACACCATAAACAGGCCATAATGTGATATTTGGAAAGTTTGTGGCGCTATAATTGAAATCGTCATGCTTATTGGAGTAAAGTGTTCAGGTGACAATAATGTCGTGAGATAACATGGTATCTACATACAAAGTAGAATTGTTTTTCAATCAGATGATCTTTGGCAAATTTTGTTACATACTGTTTTATAATTTAAACCAATCTTTCCTAAATGCCACTACTAGTACTAATCTTTTCGACTCCTACAATTTCGTGGTAGATTTTACTACATATTCATATATCGTTCTTTACAGTATACCGTTTTTCCCACATAATGTTTTGACTCTGAATGATTTTGTTTTTGATACATACCGGTCATTATTTCATACCACTAAGTTTTTTACCTTGGGTGATTTCTCGGCAGATTATGCTACATAAAGCTCTTTTTTACTGTCTTTTCCTACGTACCACTACAGATGTTTTCGACTCGGATGATTTCTCGGCAGATGTTAGCATCAAGGAAATCTCTGTTCTGAACATCAGATAACAAACATCCTGACTGTATTGTGGTCGAGTCGTCGAAATCCGCATCTGTCATCACGATGACCTTTGTCTTCTACAATTAAAGTATCTATTTAGTGTCATGCGCAGTTTGGTATTATATATATAATGCTTCATTAAAGGTATATATTCAATTTAATAATGACGTGCTTATATTAAACATGTCTAAAAATAATATAATACAATTTTTACAAGGCAAGCAACATCAGTTGGAGCATTAAAAATTGAAGTTGAAGGACAATGTGTTAGTGAAAGGGACACGGATTGGGACATTATTATGGATGGAGAAGGGGAAAAAGAAGCAAATACATGTACGAAGAAAACTTGAAAGGCACAACGATGGTCTGCAAACTAAGATGAAGCCGATAGAGTTACATCATACAGGGAACCAGATTTATCATTCAGATGGTAAGAAGGAGCTTAATTATGTATATGTTATGATGCATTAGTTAAGATAACGAATCAACGTATATTGAAATACGTTTATTTACGTATGCTACAAACCATAATATATCACCAGCACCATAAAATATACTCAGGGACTTAAAAACGCCTATCTAATATCATTATAGTTTAATCAAAACTAGGGTAAATAATTGCATCAAACTTGATTTATTTCGAAAATTTGATTTATATTTGACAATATGATTGATACTATCACACGTTTCTTTTAAAAATGATTTGATTTCATCAGTTATGTATACCATGTCCAAATGTTTGTGTGTTTTGTTTAGTAACAAGTATGCCCCCATTTGCTTTCACGCAAGTTACGCAATCTGGACCGCATGGATTGACATAAAGTTCGAATTTTTCTCATAGGAATATTATGCCACTCTTTTTGAAGAGCACGTGCCAACTCATCCACAGTTCTTGGTTGACGGTGACGTTTACGTAAGCGTCTCCCTATTTCATCCCACATGTGCTTTATAGGATTGAGGTCGGGTGAACGTGCTGGGAAATTCATTACATTAATTCCCTGGATGTTTAGAAAGTTTAAGGTGACTCTAGCTGTGTGCGGACGTGCGTTGTCTTGTTGAAACGTCAACGGATTGTTGACAGTTTGATGACGTTGAATTAATGGAAGGATCTCAGGCTGTAAAACGTCATCGATGTAGCGCCTCGCGGTAAGAGTGTTCTTCAAAATAACCAGTGATGACTTGAAATGTTGATTGATGGCTCCCCAAACGATGACGCCACCACCGCCAAATTTGTCACGCTCAATTATGCAGTTTGCGGCAAAACGTTCATTGCGTCTCCTATAAATGCGCTGTCTTCCGTCAGCCATGGACAAATTGAATCTTGATTCGTCGCTGAACACCACGCCATACCAATAACGTCGATTAGCAAGCATGTTCCGGGACGAGGTCAGTCGATTTCTTCGGTGGCGAGGAGTTAGGATCAAACCTTTCAATGGGCGGCGGCATAGCAAACTTTGCTCGTCGGCGTACTATCCTGGGGTATATTTGCCTACCGTGACGACCTATCACATCTCTTGACGTGCTTACGGCTGTCGCAAACCTCTCACGTAGATGACGTTGGGCCCGTAAACCGGTTAACCACACCATTTGTTTGGCTTGTAAGTTGAAGCGTCCTGTGATCATACCTTGATTTGTCTCGCCCATAGCATGAAAGTTACCGCAATCACACAATATCAAGCAGATATCAAAATCGATCTATTTTCAAAACGTTTATGTTATTACATGAAAAAAAAACATATAGGCGTCCTCATAAGTCCCTGAGTATAGTAAGCTATAACACCATTAATATCTAAGGTATTTGACCCCACCTCGGGTCCTTGGAGAGGTCAGTGATTGTCTATATTCTCTATTTTATCTTGTATTCATTCCTGTGTTTTTGCTGCTCTATATCTTGCCATATTACTTGATCTTACCGATAGTAGTATGACTGGTCCAGTAGCTTGTGCAGATTTTTGAGGAATCTCCCCAAGAAAAAGGAATATTGGAAACAGCTTCATTTTACACACTTCTAAAAACAAAAAGTTCAAACACATGATTGATACTGAAACTTTTCTCCTCTTTAAATTAAATCGGGGATAAGTATATCCTATTTTGTTAGCTACATTCACCATAAATATCCACAGATTCATTTCATTTATAATTCTGCCAGTATCTTCACATATCATCGCTAAAACTTCTTACCGCTGTTGAGAACAATGTATATTCCGTAGTTTTAAAGTTTACACTCAAAATACAGGTATGAATATTCATTGAAAGTCGGTTGATAATTTCTATTATCATTCTGTTTTTCTTCTGTTGTGTAATATGGCATACGTCTTAGCATGTTTAACAGGATGCTGGTAGCTCAACATATCGCAAAAGAATGATTAATACAAAGCAGTTACACTTATTTTCATTTCAAAGCCATAGGAAGTGACAAACGTCACTTTTGGACGGAGTTTTAAAGAATAATATCATTTTGTATTCTATTCATTCAAGACAAGGTTGATATTTTCATCGTTTTTTCGGTTCCAGTCATTAAATGCTCCCAATCTCATCCACCCAATTATTATTTTTAATAAAAGCAAAAATAACAATGTGAACAATTAAACAATAATAACAATGTAAACAATAAAACAATAATAACAATGTAAACAATAAAACAATAATTACAATGTAAACAATAAAACAATAAAAACAATATTAACAAAAAAACCAAAATTTTATTCTCTCTTCAACCATTATGACCACATCCGCCAGAATATCATGTCGTTTTTCAACTCATGATCATTTAAGAAGCCTTTTCAGTCTTGACGACTACCAGTCATCCTCAACCAATATACCCCGTAGTGATTGAAGCTTACATGATCTCGACATTTCTTGCCATATGACATCCACGGCAGTTTTGTTGAATTAATTGCAATTTTTGCAGATCTTTTCGATGGGTGTTGCATAAAAGCAGGGGACGCTTACTCCTCCTTGGCATCTGGTCTCAGCTCGCATTTGTCTGAATATGACATTGTGTATGATATTGTCAATTTATTCCATGGACTTTGAGATGTGAGATGTGTACTTGTGGTTCTTATTTTGAATATGCATGGACTATCAAATACACTATTATTGTAGTATGCTCTTCACATTCGTGGCACGATCTTGGTATTTCTTTAATTTGTTTGGGAAAAGCAAACATCCGTCTTTTATATGTGTTGGGAAAAACAAACTCTTCCCTTTTGAGCTACACCTTCAATAGATTGGTCTCATGTCACTTCTCTTCCGTAAAATGGTTTTGAAACAGTCTGATTTTAATTCAAAGAAGTTAGTTTTCAGTTATTGTGAAACATATATGTCGTTACCTTAATGATATTCAAAACAAACATCATTGGTACATGCCAAATATAACTTTGATAGATCTACAAACGTCGCCTTAGAACATAAAGCAGCGCATTTAATGCACACCTTTTAATTAGGAACATTTCTACTGCCACTACTTGTGCGTGCAGGGCATTAGAGACTACTCGGCGTTTTCTGCTCACTTGGCTACTTTTCAACTCCATCCCCCTTCTTTATGATAATATAGATATGTCTCACCAGGATAACGTAAGACTTTGTTTACTTTGTTCCTGTATTTATATTAAAAAGTAAATGATATATGTATTAAGAATATCAATATTCGGATGCTTATTTATACATTTTGCATTGATTGATTCATTAAACCAATAACCGATTAGTTGGATGGATGGATTAATCAATAAATGTATAATCCATTTACCTATTTATCTACACTGTATGTATTTATTTGCTTATTCGTTTACCTGCTCAAACTCTTTTACATTTCACTAATTTTTTGAATACACTCGTCCATTCAGACTTTTATATCTCTCTTCCAACCTCATGAAAAGAGACAATATGTAGGAGATGAATTAGCATAAGCGTCCACACCTGTTTCCAAATAATATTTGCCTTCTCTGTAATTAATTATTTTCTTCAATTGAAAATAAACACAATTCAACTCAATACATGTCCATGTATTACTAATAAATTGTTCAATATATTGCTATGGTGTACATTTTGAAAATTTGTAACATTCGATTGAAGGAGAACATACCTGAAATATGGGTATGCAGTGTCTCATAAGGAGAATTCCTTCAACTGGGAAGTATCATTACATTCTTGGTCCATAATAATTTGTTTTACGAACCTTATATTGAAATAATGATAATAATTCATTCATAACATCAAAACTAAATTAATACCGATGTATAGTGTGATACCTTCTGCGATTTCTTTGAATTTCTCAACATTTCCACCAACATCCTTCGTTTCAAATTCCATACAGCCCATTTCCAGAAGAATCTGTGAAGAATTTCATTAGATGTCAAATAGACCTGTCTGGTATTATGTTGTTGATTATTTGTTGATAAGGTATGATGCTTGTCTACATTTTCATTTAGTCAGTATTAATTGTAATAACGGACATGCGACCTTTATTGTGCACAATCTACTCACTTGTCTCCTTCTTCCATCTATTATCTTATAAAACATCATAGGCGTGTATCTATGAAATGATTATATGCTTAAACCTTAAGAAAATATCACCACATGTTTTATCTATGAAAATCAGTAGTGTTTTTATCTTATGAAAATCATTACATGTTGTTGCTGCATTTTCAATTCTAAATCGAAAAAAGCAGAGCTTCACGTATTAAAATTCGTAAGCAACCTCTTATTCATACTGACCTAAATTCAAATCAAACTGATAGATGAGAGTTCTTGAGCGGTTCTCAGAAAGGATGTTTCCCTCTAGATTTTGAAAGCATATTTTACCACTGTTTTAAGTGACAGGAAAAGATAACCGCATCTGACTCTGCCGTATGATAGAGGACGGAAATGTACTGTTAGTTGAGAAATAAAATGGAGAAAAAAAACCAAACACACACAAGAACATCACAAAAACTTTACATTATATTTGCAATACCGATTAGGACGTTCAATAGATATAACAATACTCAATCATTTAGTGTAGTTAACCAGTTTACAGGCCCACCTTCCCACTCACTACAAGAGTAGTATAATCAAAGGACACACATTAAAAGAATCTATGAAAAATCCTCTATATGGAAAGGAAGGATCTTCTACAAGTTTCTCATTTTGAGAGGTCATAAAAATATAAACACTACAATGACAAATTGTATAAAAAAATTTTTAATCAAAATGTTAAAGTGCTTTATAGATAATGTGATGTTGACAAAATTACGAAGTCAAACCAATGGAAAACGTATATTCCCGACAGAAATTAAAATTTTCGAAATCAGAGAGTCATACCTGAAAACATCAATAACTACTGTACTAGAAATTCAAAATATAAGATTACATTTCATTCAAAGTTTGTGTGTGTATCCAGAGCAATAATGCAGACATTTTAATTGCTTTTAGTCCCTTATAATTTTGAAAATTAGAAACAAAATTGTCAAGAAGGAAGATGTACAGACCGTCAAAATACCTTCATACACTTACACTTAATCACAAATGATAAGTTCATAGTAAAATCGATATTTGAAAATAATATAAATTGCTATTTAAAACAGTTTAGAAATGACTGCACGTGCAGAATGTAATTATAATTACAGTGAGTGTTTTCAAGTTTTACCAAACACATTTTTTCAGTTCATCTTAAAGTAACTCAGATTACCAATATTTTGTATTTTCATTAGTTGTCTGACATTTGATGGGACGACAACCTAACATATTTCAAACTGTATTTTCAGGCCCTATCAGATGAGCAAATATTATCTTAAAAGAGAGACTGAAAGTGACACAGACAAATCTCAGCTTCACACCATTTATCCCTTATTATATTCACTTGATGGGACGATTCACCGCGAAAACGTCGAAAGGTTGCCCAGTTTGGTGTATGGATTTTCAGGACAAATAATCCAATAATTGTTTTATAACAGTGTGCTTAGATTTAAAACACGGTTATACATGTATATAAAACCGTCTCTGGTTTTACTTGACACCCCGCCATAAAAAAATTAGACTCTCCGTATTTCATTTCTGTTCTGTCGGACTACAGTCATTATACAAGTTTACGTATCATCTCTTGATAACGTTAGAAGAATTTTTGTACCCTCTGAATGATAAGAAATATTTTAGGTCACATTCATATAAACATGTTGTTGTTGGGAATATTGTAATGAACTGTATGACATCACTAGTCGTTATTTATATACCAGAACTCTGGGGGTATTTTTAATGATATAAATTACACACACTTCTGTACTACAATCTGCAGTGCCCAAAATAGTTGATAATATCAATACAACAACAAGAGGGACGGATGATGACTTCCTTCACCGCTACTGCATATTTATGCATGTAATATATGATAATCAACAAAGGGACTAGAAAATCAAGGTATTCGATTATTTTCAATTGATACCATGTCATGACACGATGTCAGCTTGTTCCTGACGTGTTGATATTCTTGTTGGTTGATTTATTTTGTTGTGAGATATATGTTGTGAGATATATGTTGTGAGATATATGTTGCTTGTAGATATAAACATATTTTGAAATAATTCTCACATTAGTTAAAATTTGTGTTGATACCTGTTGGGATTCTCTCTCTGTATTTTCTGATATATACACAATTCCAGAATGACCCATAAATAGAATCTGATGTATCAGGTCCAGACAAATAATATTAGTTTGTCCTGTAATAGATTACACATGAAATATTACATACAAGACACATATTGTGAAAAGTAGACATAACGGACTATATTGAGGATATACGTTTTTTTGGTCTTGATGTCTATTTTTAATCCTAAATATTGGCTAAATGGCGATATAATGAATATATAAGGTCTACCCTAGGACTTGGGGGAAACCTGGTACTTAAAGGTGATAGTACTTAGATTTCTACCATTGTATTACGTTACTCATTAAATGTGTCAAATGTAGCATAAACATGAAAAGAGCAAGTATTGGTATGTATCATACTTGAATATGATGAAATATCTTCCAGCGTTTTCTTTGTGTCCTTGTGTATTTGTCCATTGCAAACAAACACCAACAAGAGGGACGGGACATACAGCTCATCTCCCTTAAATATCACAAAACATACTAAAACTTTATAATGTTCCCGTGCTCCCATCATACTAAAACTTTATAATCTTCTAGTACTCGCTTAAATATCACAAAACATACTAAAACTTTATCAAGTTTTAGTACTTCCTTAAATGCCACAAAACATACTAAAACTTCATAATCTTTTAGTATTCCCTTAAATATCGCAAAACATACCAGTACTTTATCAAGTTCCCGTGCTCCCTTAAATATCACAAAACATACTTAAACTTTATCAAGTTCCCGTGCTCCCTTACATATCACAAAACATACCAAAACTTTATAATCTTCTAGTACTCCCTTAGATATTACAAAACATACTAAAACTTTATAATCTTCTAGTACTCCCTTAGATATTACAAAACATACTAAAACTTTATAATCTTCTAGTATTCCCTTAAATATCACAAAACATACTAAAACTGTATCAAGTTCCCGTACTCCCTTAAATATCACAAAACATACTAAAACTTTATCAAGTTCCCGTGCTCCCTTACATATCACAAAACATACTAAACCTTTATCAAGTTCCAGTACTCCCCTAGATATCACAAAACATACTAAACTTTTATCAAGTTCCAGTACACCTTTAAATTTCACAAAAAAATACTTAAACTTTATCAAGCTCAAGTACTTCCTTAAATATCACAATACATACTAAAACTTTATCAAGAATGGACCGTATAGATAGTCTACATGAAGTTTGACATAACTTAGTAATACTTATAGAAACGAATGGACCATACAGATCTTCTCCCTTAAATATAACATAACACACCAAAGTTAACACGTACACTAATGTATAACACGTACACTAATGTATAATCAAATACACTTTGTCAAAAAACAATTCTTGATTAGTGTTACATAATTGAAGACTAGGAACAATTTTAGATTTTTTTTTTTTATGTGCCCCTAAAATCGAATAATTAATACTCTCAGATTGATTAAAATTTGCACGAAAATATACAGCATACCTGTGGCGTTTTCATCCTTAACAGGGATGTCATTCTGTAATGATAAAATAAACTTAACAATATCAGAGACATACATACATATTATGTATATATGTCTCAGACAATATATACTACATATTTGATTACGTATACATCTAGTTTATTTATTCTAGTTTAGTTTCTAGTTTACAAACAAAACAGTTTCACTTATTTGTTGACATGAATATTATGTCAGCCCGTCTATCACTGCATATTGTAATGAAGACTTGTCCGTGTATTGACCACCGAGATCTACATCCTTTGTGCTTACTGCAACACATACATGAATACAGAGGTCTTGCATAGTGCAGTTAAACATTTAAAACATATAAAATTTATTACTAGACACTTGTAGTTGGCGAGAACAGCAGTGTCTTCTAGACTGACTTTGTCCTTGTAGTATTGTTTACCGTCCTCGCAAATGTGCGCCCTAAAAATCGAGATATTTTGTATATTTCTGAAGACATAATCTTGGTAAATTGTGTGGAAGAGAAAACAGAGGACATCTGACAAAGCTGCATGACACAAATCACCAAGGACAAGCACACAAAACATGATAATAGTAGAATATACACGGAAAAACTTTACAAAAATATTCGATTGTGCTGTGGTTGCGTTACCGATTAGGACGGTCAAGTGAAAAACGTCACTCATCTAGTGTGGTTAACCGGTTTACTTGCGCCCAAGTTCCCACTCACTGCAAAGCAACACAATCAAAGGACACACATTTAAAACTTTATAAATAACCCTCCACATAGAGAACAAGGATCAAGAAGTTTCTCAAGAAGAGAGTTCATAAAAATTTTAATGCACACGAAACGTGTAAAGAATAATATGTTGCTATCAAAAATATGTAAGGCGACATCAACATAAGTAAACCGTGCTTTGTCCGTCTGTAAGCGAGCTAAGATCCTTGATCAATCAGTCAGAGGGGACGAGGAGCTGGACCTTGTCTCCTCTGAAAAGGTTTGGACAAGGCCGTCCCCACCGCCCTGTTTGCGTGCAACGCTCAAGCAAAAGTCTACATTGGGCTGTAGAGGGACCCAATACAAGAACTATGGTCTTAGCGATGATCTCGGGGTCATACTGTTGATGTCGAAGGCTTTTGATAATTTTAGAATCCGCCGATATGAAATTATCAGAACCTTTGACCCTCCTTAGTTTTTACACTATATCATCGTAGAAATTGGGATGGGAAATTCCGCTGGATACGTATTCTTGAAGTCACATTTCCGAATTTAGATAAAATATCTGAATGAGAAATGTAAAATTTACCAAAAGTTATTCGATGTTTTTGATATCTATAACTCTGAGTAACAAGTTTAAAAAGAATCTGCGATTTTTTTGCCTGAAAATCCAAAACGTTACTGCAAGCTCTGGCGAACCGAACCAGTTGACTTATATAAATACCATATGATGGAAGTCTGGGGACATCACCATCTTGAAATGGGAAATTTACAGTAGGAAATCCAAAGTCGTCACGTTTATCATATATGTTGGTATGAATATGAAAATTGTTGGTAAGAATGTTAACTGGCATTACACGTTACCAGCACTGTGCTCCCATGTCCTCACATGTTAACTGGCATTACATGTTACCAGCACTGAGCTCCCATATCCTCACATGTTAACTGGCATTACATGTTATCAGCACTGTGCTCCCATGTCCTCACATGCTAACTGGCATAACATGTTACCAGCATTGTGCTTCCATGCCCTCACATGTTAATTGACATAACATATAACCAACATTACGCTCTTCTGTCGAGAAATTAACAGGTATTACCTGTTACCTGCTATATGCTACCCTTATAATCTAAGATGTTTACTGGTATAAGTGTTTCCAGCAATTCGATATCCTAATGTTCTTGCATATTAATAGGCATTACATGTCATTAGCAACACTATCCTTATGCTACGACGTGTTACTTGGAACTACCTGTAACCAACAATTCTCTATCCTTACGCTCTGACGTGTTACCTGCAACTACCTGTAACCAACAATTCTCTATCCTTATGCTCTGACGTGTTACCTGCAACTATCTGTAACCAACAATTCTCTATCCTTATGCTCTGACGTGTTACCTGCAACTACCTGTAACCAACAATTCTCTATCCTTATGCTCTGACGTGTTACCCGCAACTATCTGTAACCAACAATTCTCTATCCTTATGCTCTGACGTGTTACCTGCAACTATCTGTAACCAACAATTCTCTATCCTTATGATCTGACGTGTTACCTGCAACTATCTGTAACCAACAATTCTCTATCCATACGCTCTGACGTGTTACCGGCAACTATCTGTAACCAACAATTCTCTATCCTTACGCTCTGACGTGTTACCTGCAACTATCTGTAACCAACAATTCTCTAGCCTTACGCTCTGACGTGTTACCTGCAACTATCTGTAACCAACAATACTCTATCCTTATGATCTGACGTATTACCTGCAACTATCTGTAACCAACAATTCTCTATCCTTACGCTCTGACGTGTTACCTGCAACTATCTGTAACCAACAATTCTCTATCCTTACGCTCTGACGTGTTACCTGCAACTATCTGTAACCAACAATTCTCTATCCTTACGCTCTGACGTGTTACCTGCAACTATCTGTAACCAACAATACTCTATCCTTATGATCTGACGTGTTACCTGCAACTATCTTTAACCAACAATTCTCTAGCCTTATGCTCTGACGTGTTACCTGCAACTATCTGTAACCAACAATACGCTATCCTTATGATCTGACATGTTACCTGCAACTATCTGTAACCAACAATTCTCTATCCTTATGCTCTGACGTGTTACCCGCAACTATCTGTAACCAACAATTCTCTATCCTTATGCTCTGACGTGTTACCTGCAACTATCTGTAACCAACAATACTCTATCCTTATATGCTCTGACGTGTTACCTGCAACTATCTGTAACCAACAATACGCTATCCCTATGATCTGACATGTTACCTGCAACTATCTGTAACCAACAATTCTCTATCCTTATGCTCTGACGTGTTACCCGCAACTATCTGTAACCAACAATTCTCTATCCTTATGCTCTGACGTGTTACCTGCAACTATCTGTAACCAACAATTCTCTATCCTTATGCTCTGACGTGTTACCTGCAACTATCTGTAACCAACAATACTCTATCCTTATGCTCTGACGTGTTACCTGCAACTATCTGTAACCAACAATTCTCTATCCTTATGCTCTGACGTGTTACCTGCAACTACCTGTAACCAACAATTCTCTATCCTTATGCTCTGACGTGTTACCTGTAACTATCTGTAACCAACAATTCTCTATACTTATGCTTTGGAGAATTAACTATCGTTATCTGTCATCAGCAATACGCTATCCTTATGTTTTGGTACATTAATCGACAGTACAATTTACTAGCAATACGCTTATATTCATGTTCTGACTTTGTAAATGCTATTACAAGTTACCATCCATATGCCATCTTTATGTTATTGTATGTTAACTGAAATTCCCTGTTACTAGCAATAGGCTATCCGTATTTTCTGACACATTTTAAAACTGATATTGTCATTAGGTAGGCTGTCCTTATGCTTGATACATAACTGACAATATATGTCATTAGCAATATCTTAATATCAATGTTCTAACTTGCTGACTGACATTACATAATACCTAAAATATGCTATCCTGATATTCTGATAAGTTAACTGGCATTAAATGATACCAAAAATACACTATCCTCATGTTCTGATAAGTTAACTGGCATTAAATAATACCAAAAATTAACATTTTCTGTTATCAGCAATGTGCTCTCATTATGTTGTGACAAGTAAACTGGCATTCATGTTAACAACAATGCCTTATCCTTATGTTCTGACATGTTAACTGGCATTTCATGTTAACAACAATGCGCTATCCTTATGCTCTGACATGTTAACTGGCATTTCATGTTAACAACAATGCGCTATCCTTATGTTCTGACATGTTATCTGGACTTTCATGTTAACAACAATGCGCTATTCTTATGTTCTGACATGTTAACTGGCATTTCATATTAACAACAATGCGCTATCCTTATGTTCTGACATGTTTACTGGCATTTCATGTTAACAAAGATGCGCTATCCTTATGTTCTGATATGTTAACTGGCATTTCATGTTAACAACCATGCGCTATCCTTATGTTCTGATATGTTAACTGGCATTTCAGTTAACAACAATGCGCTATCCTTATATTCTGACATGTTAATTGGCATTACATGTTACCAGCAATACACTATCCTTATAATTTAACTTGTTAACTGGCATTACATGTTACCAGCAATACACTATCCTTATAATTTAACATGTTAACTGGCATTACATGTTACCAGAAATACGTCATCCTTATGTTCTGTTAAGTTAACTGGAATTTCACGAACTAGTTATGTTAAACGTCCTCACTATTTAATCAGTTAGTCAGTGATAAAGTTGAATTAGTTAACGATTATTTTAAACTTGAATTACACACACAATTTATCGTTAAAACATTGATGTGTCTGACCTACTTACTAAACTCCCTAACCTAACAATATATGATTGATTGATTGATTTTTGTTTTACGTCACACCACGAATATTTCACGTATATGGTGACGGCATCTGTGAAGTATGGGGTCTCCATTCTGCCCCAGATATAGAGAAGGTTCATCTAGAATTCTGCAAAAATATTTTGGGTGTTAAAAGATCTACGTCAAATGCAATGGTATATTGTGAATTAGGAAGACTACCTTTGATATGTTATAGAAAACTTAGAATTATTAAATATTGGTTAAAGTCGTTGCATTCTGATAATTGTATATTGAAAGCATGTTATAATTACTATTATGAGCAATTTGTTGAAAAACCAAACTGTAAAAACTGGGTTGCCAATGTTCATCATATTTCATCAGAAAATGGTCTAAATTATATCTGGATTAACCATGATACACTTGAAGACAATTACATCATAGCTTCGGTAAAAGAGAGATTGATTGACATCAATAAACAAGCATTGATTTCAGAAATTGACTCCTCTTCAAAATGTTCTATATATAGACATCTCATTGATCATATAACCTTACAACCATATTTAACTAAACCAATATATAATCAGTATAAGAATATCATCTGTAGAGTACGTCTCTCGTCACAATGTTTAGCGGTTGAAAGTGGTAGATTCAAAAACATTCCATTACAGAGACGCATCTGTCCATCTTGCACTACAGATATTGAGGATGAATTCCATTTTATTTTAAAATGTCCTTTATATAATGATTTGAGATTGAAATTCTTGAAACCTTTTTATTTTAGAAGACCCTCTGTCTATAAGTTAATACTGCTTTGGGCTCCACAAATACAAAAGTACTCTGCAACCTGGGGAAATTTTTAAAACAAGCCTTTGCAGTGAGAAATTCTTTGTAACTGTGTACCTTTATACTTATGTTTAATTTGTGTGTTTATAACATGTGATTGACCTTGTGTTTAAATTATCATTATTGTATTATTTTATAATAATGCATCATGCATACTTTGTAATTATCTATAAGCTGTAATGCTTCTGATTTAATAAACAATACAATACAATCTGCCTGATGCAGGGCATACAAATTTTGACCTTTGCAACGGACCCACCCGAAGCAGTGAGGGATCTGGGATCTCTAACATACCATGCATACCACGACACGGGGCCTCGGTTTTTACTGTCTCATCCGAAAGACATGACACCGGCATGACCAGAGCGGGACTCGAATCCCGGCCTCCCGATCAGGAGTCCGACGCGATACCACTAGGCCACGCCGGCTTCCTAACAATATAAAGATGATATAATGGTCAAAGTAGATATCATAAGCGCTCTTAAGAACGTCGTTCACAACATTTACTATTAGAGTCGGAATTGTTGAATATTATTAACACCATATATATTAAACTTAATTAGTATAATTATCTGCTATCAAACTGAATCTAGAGAACAAGGAAGAGCAACTACACATTGTATAACGTCCATCTTGAGAGTTTGTTACTTACAAAAACCTGCATGTTTCCGTATTGCATCTTTTTCGTGTCATGGGATTTCATTAATTAGGATTTTTCTAAGAACATACGTTATATTATACAGTAACAAGTACTAATCCTCATCTTTAGATCATAGAGGTGTTGTGCCTTTACTTTATCAAAACTTATTTCTCATATTATTTCGAAATGTCCGATCTTGGCATTCAATTGCTGTTTATGTTAACGTGCAAGTCTTTTCCCATGTCTACTCGTCTATTCCTATTACCCGGATGTGAAGAACGGTAACATTACACTGAAAGGAAACAAACAAGTGATATGTATCTATTTACTCGTATTGTTTATATTGGCCAACAGTGCATTTTCTCCACCTAAATTGATCACCCAAAAGCAAAATGCTGCGAGTTCATAGTGAGGGAACGCATTTAGTATATTTCTATGAATACCATGTCTTCTAACCATATATCACTGATACATTATCCATTTTCATCTAATGCCAGACTAGTAATGCTAATACAATCCAAGTTTTAGCTTAACGATCCACATTTCAAGAAAATTATCTTTAAGCAGACAAGTCGGGAAATTTTATCATGACGTCATTAATATAACACCCTATATCCGTTAAACGGTCACTCTCTCTCTGCTAAAATAGGGATCGGTGTATAGACCGTTTCACTATTACTGCGGAACTGATGATTTTAGTTGGCAAATGATAACGTATCCAATAAAAGTTTTGACATCATAATGAAAACTTGATTGTTTCTGACGTCATTTAGAATTTGCGGGAACTGTTATGATTTTGCTAACCAAAGCGTCAGCGCGGCAGTAATACTGAAAGAGTCTATAGTCAATCTGAAAATTACTAATTGCCCCCTTTTTCATTAGAATATTTCTTTTAATTTTACATCATTTTGGCTTTCTTTAATTATACGTATAACGATAAAAGTGTTTATGTCATGAAAAATAAATGAATTTTCAAAATACATTTATACAAATGGAGCATTTGTGAAGTTGTGTCAACTATCAAGCATCATTATGAATATTTACTCACCTTTGTCGGAAACTAAAGTCATATTACAAACAAGGGAGTGTCAAACACATGTAGAACACAAAACTGATATCGTAACATACCGTACCCGTTATGTTGTTCACATCACTACTTGTATTAGATAACCGATTAAAATCAAATGTTTGACTTGTCAAAATAGCATACTGATATGGAAGCAAGCAATTTCCGGGAGTCAGTATATAGACTGGAACCTTCAGAAAAAGATTTAAGTACAATGTTTCTAGCAAGAAAAATCACGCTCTGAAAACAGCTGCTCGATACTTTAATAGATTTACATGATCAACTTTCAAGACAAAACCATCCCAGAAATTTAATTACAAATTGTTGCACAACTTACTGAATTGTAAACATTCAGCAAAAAAATAAAAAAAAAAAATTCACCATTATGTTGCCTATGTCGTAGAAATAAGAATCTGGAAAATTTAGTCTGAGTGCAAAAATGTTAAAATTGTTCGTCTGAAAGTTTAAAACATTATCTAAATAACTCTATTATGGAAGCATATAGTTGTAGGATATAATAGCAAAGCGTATAGTCAAACTTGTAGTTTATATATTTTTTGCTACTGTTCTTTAACACTTTATGAATATAAAATGAAACAAAGATCATAAAATCAAAGGAAAAGACAAGCTATGTTTCTGAAATAAAAAAAACCTTTTATATCAATACCATTCACTTAAAATGTAACAGCTGCTTTGAATTTTGAATTTTACAAAACTATTTCTGACACCTTATAAGAACTACAATTTTTCTCATTTATTTGTATTAAAACTCATTAAATGCTTTCTTGCATAATTTGGTATCTTTTTGTTATTTTAATATATACACGCTCTCTAACATTGCATTGACATTGTGTACTTTGTCATTGGGCAAAGTTGACAGTAGTAACACAATAAATAAAAATATATACATAATTAGAAGAAAGCACTTATATTGGATTGGCCAGATTATAAGCTGCTCAAAATATATCAAAATCACTTCAGCATGAAATATAAGCCACAGTGTCTTGTTCCCATCTGAAACTACATATGTTTAACGATGCCTTCTAACATGTATTTAATACAAAATACGTATAACTTCCAAATGCTGAAAGTTTTTTTTTAATAAAAGCAACAAGAGCAATGTCTAATGTTGCATAATATGCCCGTTGCTTAATTTGAAGAGGGGTAAGTGAATGTATGGAGAAATTTTCCCCCTCCTTATTAAGGGCTTCAAAATTGCCCAATAATTTTCTACACAATTTCATATTAAAGGCAAAACTCCTGTAAGATAATGTTAATCAACTTAACATTGTTTCACGTTATGACACACTTTTGAGACCTGGGCAACAATTCTATGAAATATTCTTCATATCAATGTAGGCAGGACAAAGTTATGGACCAAACACAGATTTACCCATCATAAGGCGCTGTGACCTAGACCTTGCAGATATGACCTCGGTTATGACACACCCTTGGGTCTTGGGCAACAATTCTGTGAGACATTGTTCAAATCCATGCAAAGGGTAAAAGTTATGGCCTGCACACGGAGTTAGCAATCACATGCATTGTGACCTTGACCCAACTTTGGGCCCTGGGCAAAAATTCTGGAAAAAAATATTAGGGGCCTATTCAAATCCATGCAAGGAGTAAAATAAAAGGTTATGGCCGGGGCAAAGACTTACCAATCATATGCCCTGTGACTTTGATCTTGTAGATGTTAGCTTGGATCAAAATTATGAGAATCTAGAATTACCTAGTAGCCTAGTGGTATCGCGTCGGACTCCTAATCGGGAGACTTGGGTTCGAGTCCCGCTCTGGTAATGCCGGTGTCATGTCTTTCGGATGAGACTGTAAAAACCGAGGCCCCGTGTCGTGGTATGCATGGCACGTTAAAGATCCCTCACTGCTTCGGGTGGGTCCTTTGCAAAGGTCAAAATTTGTATGCTTCGCATCAGGCAGATGCCGTCACCATATTCGTGAAATATTTGTGGTGTGACGTAAAACAAAAATCAATCAATTAATGTGTCCCATAAAGAAAGATATCAGGTCGAGGGCGACATGCTTCGACATAATCCCATAATCCTAACCGAAGCGTGAGCCGAGGTAGGGATGTCGGAGTATGTCGCCCGAGGCTGATATCTATCGATCTGGGACGAGAGGTGATTCTTGATTCTTTTTCTTGCCAAATAAAATCCTTTTTAACCCCCCCCCCCCCCCCCCCCCCCCCCCCCCCCCCCCCCCCCCCCCGGCTTCTTCTTTCAGTGCCTCTTCATTCCTGACGCTTTACACATCTTTGGCCTAGTTTCAATTCTACGTTTACAAAATAGTTCTACAAAAGACAGTTATTTTAAAAATAAAAGTATTAATGTGTAATCATGGAACATGGGGCATGGAACCAGGCAACATGAGTAATAAAGAGTAATATTACGTCACACTACAATCGATAAGAGTTACCTCGCTTTGTTTACGAAAATAAATAGAGCGCGTAGTTATACACAGTACCTGCTAGATCGATGTTCCAGATCGATTGATCCATCACCCCATTTCCGTTGGAATTTCCCATACCTTGGGTCCTGGGCAACAATAACAATTCTGTGAAATATTATTTAAATCCATGCAAAGAGTAAATATTTATGGCCCAGACAAAGATTTACACATCATATGCATATTTGTGACCTTGACATCACAGACGATTTTGGTTCTAGGTCAGAACACACCTTTGGAACATGGGCAACAATGCTGTGGAATATTATTCAAATCCATACAATGGATAAAATGTTATGGCATGTACAAATTATACAGGACGGACGACGGACGGACGCCACCATAGCCGAACATGCCTCACCTCAAGACGGACGTATAAAACGACTGGTTAATGTGAATTAAGTGGAATGAAATGGAGCTACATATACATGCTATATTGAAAGTACAGAAGCCAATCATAAGATACTTAATAAAGATACAACAGATGAAATGACCAGAGGACTACTGAAATAAAACTTTAATGTGGGACTCGAAAAAGACCCTTAATGTTATGTGGAAAATCTCCATTCAGTTAAAGTTAACTTTGTACATCTGTCATTAGTGATAAGTCTCTCATGTCAAAAAGTTTTTCAAGAGCCCTCGGGAAAGTCATCCGTAATAGTTATTGTTAAAGTGCACAGTATACTTAGATAATAATTTTACAAAGTACATACCTTTACCATCTACCTCAATAATCCAAAAGGAAAGATGTTTTGTTTGTTGTACTGATGTTCGTTTTACGTCACACCAAAATAACTGAATAATTCAGTCAGTCAGTTATATTTTAGATAAACTTTGTTAAGAATACGATAAATATATAATCTAAAATTCAAGAGTTTATAATTTTACTGAAGAAAGAAGGGAGAAAAGTAACTGACTCAGCCGTATGACAAAAGTCACCACGGAAATATACAGTATATAATGATATGAAAACACACACACACACACACACACACACACACACACACACATAATGACATCACAAAAATATTCGATTATAATGTATGACAATATTGACTGTATGTCACAGTATGACAAGTCAATCAATTGACGTGATTTTTACGGGTCCACCTTCCCATTCACACATTTAAAAATATATATATTCTTCCATATAGAGATCAAGGGTCAACAAGCATCTCAAATTGAGAGGTCATAAAAATATAAAAATACGTATGGTAAAGCAGAAAAACATTATGGTATCAAAAGTATAAAAAGCGAAATCATAATGAGGAAACAGTGCTCTGCCAGTCTTGAAGCGAGCTCAGACCTTTGATCTGTAGGAGTCCCCACTAGCAGTCATAGGGGACGAGGTTCATGATCATGTCTCCTCTGAAGGAGGTTTAAACAAGGTCCGTCATTTAGTCACCCCACCCCCTTTTTTTAGTCAGCTTGCAAGAAATAAAACGAGTTATTACAGTATGTATCAGACAACTGTTGCCATTTCAAAAGTTGCTAATCTTTCATTCATATTTTATTCATCTATCTTTTTAATTATATATTTTATTATTTATTAGATTGCTATTGAACGAGCCCCTTTTCTGCATCCTGGATATACAACTAAAATGTTGTAATACAATGTATATTGACATTTTCGTTACAAATGTATGACTTCTACTAAAGCATTTGATATAAGACGGAGCATAAAGACATTACTACCTTACTTGCCGAGGATGGAGCGCCGATCTTCACAGCAGATGATCAGTAGGCATGTCTTCCTACTGTATCCATATATTTTGGACTTTGTAACACATAGAACAGATGCGTTATTATGCATTTTAAGTGCTGCATCTCCTGCAGATAACAGCAGTGTTGGTACTTTACTTTTTATACACTATTTCCGATATTTACTCGTCAATTTCCAGAAACCGGAAGAGAAAACTAACTGTAACGTTGAACATGATTAACCCAAAAGAAAGTGATAAGTATGAAAAGAGGCTGTGAATTACATATATATAAGAGGTCTGTTGTGCCTTGTAACAAGATATAAAGGTCTTTGATTAGCTGGAAACTTCACACGGGAATGAAACTGAGTGCATTTATTCCTACTACTGTCACTCGTGAGTACTGTGAATAAAATAAAGGTGATTAGATTTGAAAACAGTAATTGTCCGGGGTTCGAGTCCCGCTCTGGTCATGCCGGTGTTCTGTCTTTCGGATGACACAGTATAAACCGAAGCCCCGTGTCGTGGTATGCATGGCACGTTAAAGATCCATCACTGCTTCCGGTGGGTCCTTTACAAAGGTTAAAATTTGTATGCCCCGCATCAGGCAGATGCCGTCACCATATACGTGAAATATTCGTGGTGTGACGTTTAACAAAAATCAATCAATCAACCATTGAAAACAATAATTAACTGCCGTCCGCGCAAGACAGTCGTACAACGTATTTATGCCCCCGGATCGATTGATCAACTTTAACTTTAACTTTGGCAGTAACTTTTGAACCGTGAGTGATAGAGACTTCCTTTTTTGACGTGCATACTCAACTAATGAGGCCCTTTCAAATGACACAAAAGTCGATGACCTTTTTTACCTTGACAGTGACCTTCACGTTAAAAATGACTTTTGGACTTTGCCTTTGGTGCTGCCGGGGGCATTTGTATTTCACAAACACACCTTGTTAATCATAGACTTAGTATGAACTTAACGTAGAAGATGCATTTTGCGGTCAAGGCCATATTGCAACCTTGTGTTAATGATAAAAATTCTGTGACATAAAGTAGATCCATGCTAACAATTTATGGACAGATCACTATTTTATCAAAAGTTTATTAATACATGTACCTTGACCTTGGAGATAAAATCTTGGATCAGGGTTATGATGATAGTAAATCGATGTTTGAGCTACCAGTTTGCCACTAGTATATTTGGTCACAAGTTGTGTTACGTCAAGTCAGGATTCTATTACCAATGTGAGTAACTCGCAGGAGCGATGAGAGGTCATTTACGGCTATCGTGGGTTACTCACATTGGTAATAGAATCCTGACTTGACGTAACACAACTTGTGACCAAATATAGTAGTGGCAAACTGGTAGCTCAAACATCGATTTACTATACTCTTCACAACATTGTTCCTTGTGACATCAGGATGTGTCATAACTCTCATCTGAAAGACAGGACACCGACGAGTTTCAGGTGGGGCTCGAACACCCACTGAATCTTCTAAAATACATAAGATCAGTTGCTGACAAATGCTTCAGACTGAAGTCTTAAGCATTAGAGATATGGATGGCATGTTGCTTCAGACTGAAGTCTCAGGCATTAGAGATATGGATGGCATAGTGCTTCAGACTGAAGTCTCAAGCATTAGAGGTATGGATGGCATAGTGCTTCAGACTGAAGTCTCAAGCATTAGAGGTATGGATGGCATGGTGCTTCAGACTGAAGTCTCAAGCATTAGAGATATGGATGGCATAGTGCTTCAGACTGAAGTCTCAAGCATTAGAGGTATGGATGGCATAGTGCTTCAGACTGAAGTCTCAAGCATTAGAGGTATGGATGGCATAGTGCTTCAGACTGAAGTCTCAAGCATTAGAGGTATGGATGGCATAGTGCTTCAGACTGAAGTCTCAAGCATTAGAGATATGGATGGCATGGTGCTTCAGACTGAAGTCTCCGGCATTAGAGATATGGATGGCATAGTGCTTCAGACTGAAGTCTTAAGCATTAGAGATATGGATGGCATAGTGCTTCAGGCTAAAGTCTCAAGCATTAGAGGTATGGATGACATAGTGCTTCAGACTGAAGTCTCAAGCATTAAAGATATGAATGGCATAGTGCTTCAGATTGAAGTCTCAAGCATTAGAGGTATGGATGGCATAGTGCTTCAGACTTAAGTCTCCGGCATTAGAGGTATGGATGGCATAGTGCTTCAGACTTAAGTCTCCGGCATTAGAGGTATGGATGGCATAGTGCTTCAGACTGAAGTCTCAAGCATTAGAGATATGGATGGCATAGTGCTTCAGAATGAAGTCTCAAGCATTAGAGGTATGGATGGCATAGTGCTTCAGACTGAAGTCTCAAGCATTAGAGATATGGATGGCATGGTGCTTCAGACTGAAGTCTCCGGCATTAGAGGTATGGATGGCATAGTGCTTCAGACTGAAGTCTTAAGCATTAGAGATATGGATGGCATAGTGCTTCAGACTGAAGTCTCAGGCATTAGAGGTATGGATGGCATAGTGCTTCAGACTGAAGTCTCAAGCATTAGAGATATGAATGGCATAGTGCTTCAGACTGAAGTCTCAAGCATTAGAGGTATGGATGGCATAGTGCTTCAGACTGAAGTCTCAAGCATTAGAGGTATGGATGGCATAGTGCTTCAGACTGAAGTCTCAAGCATTAGAGATATAGATGGCATAGTGCTTCAGAATGAAGTCTCAAGCATTAGAGATATGGATGGCATAGTGCTTCAGACTGAAGTCTCAAACATTAGAGGTATGGATGGCATAGTGCTTCAGACTGAAGTCTCAAGCATTAGAGGTATGGATGGCATAGCGCTTCAGACTGAAGTCTCAAGCATTAGAGGTAAGGATGGCATAGTGCTTCAGACTGAAGTCTCAAGCATTAGAGGTATGGATGGCATAGTGCTTCAGACTGAAGTCTCAGGCATTAGAGGTATGGATGGCATAGTGCTTCAGACTGAAGTCTCAGGTATTAGAGGTATGGATGGCATAGCGCTTCAGACTGAAGTCTCAGGCATTAGAGGTATGGATGGCATAATCAAAATCTTCTTGACAAATACAATTAGCTCACCATACGATCTATCCTGCCTCTGTGAAAAGTCGAGGAAGGACAGATATTACATCAATCGTATAATTTAAAACAATTTTGACAAAATTTCAAAACTTTAATCAACAAAAGAAGTCATGATTTGTGTACATATTGTTTAACAAAAGAACTTAATATTGATTTCTATATAATCTGAAACATACAAAGATAGAATATGTGAAAATAAAAAAGAGCAGAACATATGCTGAGCAAATGATATAACACAAGACATAACAATTAACGCATCAATCAAACAATGTTCCAACTCTCTAGCTGGTATTTAAGATTATATTCTTATCATAATAAATAGAAGATTCAAAACTGAAAAAGAAAGTCTTCACAACATTGTATTACACTCTAGTAATAAAATATTCATTCAAATGAAAATAGACAACAATCCTTTTGCTTGTTGGGGATATCTGCCATGTGTGTGACTAGAGAGAGCATCTATTGCATTGCTTTATTTACAAATGCATTTCTTAGCACAATTAATATTATATGTACATCTTTTTACATATACTAGGCATCATCAATACATGTATACATTTTTTGATCTCAAAGCATCCAATAAAAGTTGTAACTGCATAATATGTTATATATAAAACATTTCCATGTACAGTATATAAAGTCAAAATACAAATGATCCACCAATAAAATGCTTATTCATGAAAATAAAACCAAGTAGTTGAACTATGTACTAGGTACACATCAATATGAAAGACTTGGTCATTATCATTCAATAACACTTTTTCACTAATTTCGATAATTATTCAACAAAGTTTTGGATAAGACAAACATCTGCGAATGAACACTCAAAAGAATCCTCACTTATGAATAAATTATATGAATACAAATCATAAGAATGGAATTTACCAAGGGTCATAAGTCTGACCTTGACCTTGGTCAGTCACAAGATTATAACCAGCTCATATATTTTAACGAATGTTGTCAACAAATGTTCTAGAATGCCAAATAATTCATCATATCATACACTGTATTATACAAAGAACTTATAACATAAAAAGTTAGCAATTCTAAGAATAAAAATCTGATTACACAAGAAACTGTCGAAGACAGTATGACCAGATTACAAAACAATCTATCTATACATTGAAAACACAGGAAAAAGTGCAACATATGTTTAACATATAAATAGGTATCATTGACGATATGCCACAAATCAAGCTAAATGCAGAATTAGTCTGTGGTCACCAAAGTGTGAAATCAAGGTCAAGGTCACCAAATTTCCCATCAGTCAGAAAGAGCTTGTTAATGTCTATAATTCTACCAAGTTTGATGTAAGTATTGTTAATGGTATGCAAGAAATCAAGCTAAATGCAAAATTACTGTGTTCACTGAAGCATGATATCAAGGTCAGGGTCACCAAATTTCTTATCTGTCAGAAAGAACTTGTCAATGTCTACAATGCTACCAAGTTATACGTAGATGTCCTTAATGGTATGCAAGAAATCAAATTAAATGCAAATTGTTAATGGTGGACAGACAGACAGACTGTGCTAATTCAAAGAGCAAACTAGCTTTCCAATCCAGTCAAAAATTACTGGAAAGATTTCAAATGATTACACCTGATCAGACTGTTAATACATTATGTATCTAGAAATAAATGCTTTCTAAAATTACTAAAACTTGCATCAATGTTAGCAACAGATCAAAATATATAAATATATTACATTTTTACAAGCTTATCAAACCTATCCTTAAGTCTGACAGGTTTAACATATAGTTGGAGCAGCATGGGAAACTTCATTCGGTTATGTAAAAAGTTCATACTGAAACCTTTATGTTGATAACCTTTGAGTTATTGCATCACAAGTAAAGTATTGATGGGCAAACAGACACACATATGGACAGACAGACAGTCAACATGATTTCTATAGGATACCTGCATAAATGCAGTGTGCTACATGTAATAAGATCTGAAACCAGCAGCTATCAGAATGAAAAAAAAGATAATTATCAAGCTTTTAAATCTAGGAGTATAAGTGAAAGCATGGAATAAAATAGTGATATTAAATGCTCAATCATCAGGAAAGATTTGAATGATCCAGTTGCACATCAAGAAGAAGAAAAATGCAGAATTAGCCACTTGTTTGAACGAAAAATGGAATATGTAAAATGAGTTATATGTAAAAAATAAGTCACAGTTTTTTTTTCATTCGATTTGATCCTATGTGTAGTTTCCATGCAGTATGATAATACACATGATGTAGTTTAAATCATTTTTTCAGTGGCCTGTGTGATTGATTGTATGAATATATAATATTACAGCATAGTTTTTCCTTTTAGTGACTGACCCATATACTTAAAACAATCATTCATATTCCCCTGCATTCTATGCTCAGTGTGGGCTGTGCATATTCCCCTGCATTCTATGCTCAGTCTGGGATGTACATATTCCCCTGCATTCTATGCTCAGTCTGGGATGTACATATTCCCCTGCATTCTATGCTCAGTCTGGGATGTACATACTAATATCCTCCCGTACTCCAGAGTCACTCAATGTATGTTTTAACTCATCATACAAATTGTAGGCATAGTTAATTTGCTGTGCAACCTGAAAAACAAGTGTTGTATACAATCATAGACAAAAACTTACACAAAGAGCCGGTGAGACACTTTTTCCCGTCTCATTATGAATTTATGCTATTATCATCATTAAACACATTTTGTTCATACCTAGGAAATATACATGGAAATTATTCTGAATACGAAATACTGGTATGAACATCTTGATCTTTGACAAAATCATTCTAAGAATTTGGAAATAAAAAAAGGTGGTAAGAGGAAGATATGTGTGCATTATATGTGAGTATAGTGATTATTCATTATGCTGTACTTACTCTGTGTGCAACGTATTCCTTGTCACATCGAACCTGAGGTCTTTTTCGTTGATCTTTTGAGGATTTGTCCGACAGGACTAACTCTATGTAATACCTCTGGTCTGAAGGATATAATGAAATGTATTATAGTGACAACAACTACATTATAAAGGAAAAACTGATCTTAAAGCTTGTACTGACAATTATTGTACCTAGTGTAAACCTTGTCAGCATAAAAGATATTGATTGATTGATTGATTTTTGTTTCACGTCACACCACAAATATTTGATGTGTATGGTGACTGCATCTGCCTGATGCAGGGCATACAAATTTTGACCTTTGCAATGAGGGATCTTTAACGTGCCATGCATACCACGACACGGGGCCTCGGTTTTTACTGTCTCATCTGAAAGACAGGACACCATCATGACCAGAGCGGGACTTGAACCCCGGTCTCCCGATCAGGAGGTGAGCGCGATGCCACTAGACTCAATGGCTTAGCATAAAAGATAGCATACAGATTAAAACAATCACAACATAATCTGATCTATATTCCCAATATTGTCAGTGTGCTACAAGGAAGGCTCTACCTTGTATAAAACTAATCAACAGCAACACACTTACCTGATTCTACTACAAAACAAAGCTTGAGATCTAGGTATCTGATCTGTAATATAACATTATCAGGGTTATGTGCCCCTCTCCTCATAAAGTACACCTGCTCACTGGTGATCATGGCTAGCAGGCTGTCTTCTTTACCAGAACGCAGCTGTTCAAGGGCAATAAAACTGAAAAAGGAATTATTTTTACCTGAAAAACCTGTTCTTAAACCTTCATTGTACATCAATAAGATAGCACCAAGATGTTAGTACTTATTATAATAATACCCTCAGTGAATAAACACGTTTCATTCTGTACATGAAACAAGGGGTGTAATGACCAACAAACTACACTTTGGTTATATTTTCTTCATAAAGTCTATGCTTGGATTGTTATAGAATGACACAACTTTAAACAGCAAAACATAAAATGTTGGGCTTTTAATGAGAGATGAAATTAGTATGAAAAAGATCTATGAGCTATCTAATCAGATAGGTTTAACATGAAATTTTTTAAATTGTGCTAAATTCAAATCTAATCCTGATTAAATTTTTCTCTGTGTGAACACACTGTATGTCTTATTTTAAAAATCAAAGTGGATTTAATTGCATCAAGGTACCAGTGTAGATGTTAGGGACTGAAGATAAACATTCATTTATAAATACAGTTTTATCTTTTGTTCTGTCAAAGACTCTAATAGATGAAACCAATGCAGAGATAAAATCCTGTGCAATATATCTACAGACAAAAAATATGATGTAAATTACACGATATTCTCTACTCACTATTCTTCATGCTTGTTCCTATTCAGTTTGTGTAAAAGTTCTTGAGATTTGGCTTGGGCACTAGAATATGCAGGCAAAAGACGTCCCGGGCCATAACAGCACCTAGGCTTACGCACCCGTGGAGGACTGATCTTGGAACTGCTTGTACTAGTATCCTTGATTGCATTGGCAGCTCCTGAAGCAAGGTCAAGGACCCCAGCAACCGGTTTGGTCACTGTTCCCACCACACCTTTACCAATACCCATTAGGAAACCCTGAAGACCAATAAATAAACATTAAATCCAAACAAATTCCTATACACATTCATGTCAGTGAAAAATTAAGAAATACAGTGCATGCCTTTGTTTAAGTGCCATCAAAATTTAATGCAAGAAAAAAAGAGATTGATATTTTTGATATATTAGCACAGAAGTGGTTTGCATTTGTCTATTATACATGTTTTTAATACATGTATATCAAATTAGCATAGCCATGAATTGGTGCTAAGGAGACAGTGCAAACTCCACTTAAACACAAACCCTGCCAAAATATGTACGCATAAAGTAATTTATGAATAAAAATAAAGAAAAATTAATTTTATTCTATCCCAAAATATAATTTTAAAATATCATGATTTTCTTTTGACATCTTATTAAATGTTTTTATTAACTAATATAAGAACAGATTACTGAACAAAGAGTCTGAAATCTATACCTCTACACCTTCCTCTTTATAACCCTGTACAGGCTGAGAGACAATACTGGTCAAAGCACCAAACAGTCCTACTCCAAATCCTTTTACTCCAGCCACCAAATGACCAGAACTAGACTGTCCACTATTACGAATGGTTTCCCGTCTCTCATTGTGAATGTTGTCCATATTCAAATTGCCAAGCGTGTCTGACAATGAACTGGCCATCTGTATCAGAAAAAAAACATTGATATGAAAAAGCATTTTGAGAGTATTGCTAAAGCAATACATATCCCTTACCAACCCTCCTACTGAAGTAGAAACAGAATGTATTATTGAAAATGAAGTGAAGACCACTGTTAGGTTGACAAGGTCATTGACTATCGTGTTGTTAATTTTTCAAGCAGCCATTGCATTTAGATGTTTGAATAACAACAAAAATTAAAGCTTATCAAATTTAGGTGATACGGTAAAAGGTTATTTTGAAGTGATAGTTGAAATAAATAACACATTTGGCACTACTGAAAACAGCAAAATGCAGAGATTCAGTCTTGGGTTAAGGTTTCATGACAATTCATCCACAGATGGTTAAATTACAGAGAGGAATGGAACATGGAAGTGCTTAGTAAATGACTTCAGATAAGGGAAATGACCTTGGATCTAGCTCATGACACAGCACTGAGTCTTACAGAACATTAATGTAAAGTTTGATGGAATCCATTCAAAATGGGCTATTTTTATCTAGTGATCTACAAAATATAAGATATAACCTTGGGTCAAGGTCATGACACCTTTAAGGTTTAAGGAACATTTGCAAAAAGTTTGATGGAAATTCATCCACAGAAGGCTGAATAATTTATTGAGCAGAAGGGAGCATGAACCAAGTTTAGCTGATGACCTTAAGATAAGAGATACAACCTTCGATCAAGTCATGACACATCTTTTGGATTGTAAAGAACATTTGTGTAAAGTTTGATAAAAATCCATTCAGACAGGGCTGAATTACAAAGCAGAACAGCAGGACAGACAGAAAAGAAATGCTGACAGTTCCATATTACTTATTTCTTCTCACTTCATTTACAGTAAATCTTTCTTTTAAGTGACCGAAATTATCTTATAATTTACTCAGCTTATTTATATTCGTACACAACTGGAGTGAGTTTTACTAAATGTTGTAAGCTTAAACGTAGACATAGATGTAAACTTTCCATTGGGACTGTGCTAAAAATTCCATTTTTCCAGAATTTTGCTAACTTCTTTATGATAATAGCAAAGTTAAAGCCATTCTGACCAAAAACCTAAACTCATGAACATAACATGTATCATTATATGGTACCCTATGAATACAACTCAATGGACTAGATAATGATAATCTGGATATTGTTTTGAATATTATGGATTTTTTCTGTTACTATGATGATTCTTATCAGTTTACCTTTGCAGCAGAGTTGGATACACCATGTGTCACATTCTTTAGCAGCCCTCCTACATTGCCATCTTTTATCAGCCCAGATATTCCCTCTGTTACATCATTGAAAAGTCCAAGGGGATTCCCCAAGAAGTCCACAGATCCAAGGATTTTGGCTGCTTGACTTTTTAATTCCTATAAAAATAACAAATTTTGCATGCCAAAAATTCCAAATTTCAGGAAGATTTTCTTTCTATACCTATTATAAAAAATATATATAGAATATTCAATAATACAGTCAAACCTCCAGACATGTAACTCAAAGTCAAATGGTCTACAGATAATACGAGATCCATAGTTTGAGATATTCATGTTTTGATATTAGAACTACACACATAATATGAGCACAGATACAAAAAGGGGGGTTAGGCATGTATCATTATGAAACTTATCGATTAATACATGTAAGCGCATGTTCAGATTATTCTCAATACATTAATCTAAGTCTAATCACATCCTCTACAGATAAAATTTGAGGAAATATCAGTGAACATTTTAAAAATTATGGTCTTTTTTTCCAGACTGGATAATTTTATATCAAACTTAAAGATGCAGGATGCATTGTTAACATTGATAAAATATTTGACAAACTGCATTTGCAAGAATATTTTTATAAATTTCTTTACTGAGATGTGCTGATAGCTTGGAAAGCAATAACTGCAGTCTACTTTCATCAGCTGTGACCTTAACCCTTGATCTTTTGACCTAAAAATCAATAGGGTTCTTCCTTTCTAGCTAAGTAAGTATATATATCCAAATTTGATTTGAATATCATGAAAGGTACTCGAGTTATCATTCGGAAACCAATAATTACAGTCTATTTTCATCAGCTATGACTGACCTTTGACCTTTTGACCCAAAAACTAATAGGATTCTTCCTCTCTTAATAAGTAAGCATATATCCAAATTTATTTGAATACCGGTATGATGAAAGGTACTTGAGTTATCATCTGGACACAAATAGTTACAGTCTATTTTCGTTAGCAGTGACCTTGACCTTGAGTTATCACCTGTATACCAATATGTGATAGGGGCCAGTTGTTTTAAATTATAAAGTTTGAGATACAATTAAATCAAATTATAAAATTTCTGTATGAAAATTACTTAAACAAGAGGCCCAAGTGGGCCTATATCGCTCACCTGAGTACCTAGATGATCAGTCATGCATGAAGGAAGAATTCATTTATTTTTGCATTACTGTGACTAAGTCAACACAAATGTTGAAAATATGTCAAATTTTATATCTGACTAAAATAAAAAACAACACTTTTTTGCACATCCATTCTGGTGATTTTGATATTAAGCATTTCCTTAGTCTCTGCAACATGTCATTCAGGGCAACAAGTTAGTCATTTTCTTTAGGAGGGGCCTTTTGTTGACTGATTTCAAGTCTGGGTCATAAACAACAATTGTTTCAAATATTGTCCAAATCTAACTTAAAATTGGCTTATTTCATATGTTGAGTGTTGAGAAACATCTAAAAACTTATTTAGATGTGTAAAGAAATGAAAAAAAAATTTTTTGACCACAGCTGGATTTGAACCACTACTCTCCATATTTCAATTACCAAGTGGTATATGTACCATTGTGAGACCTACTTTTTAGACATGGTGGCATTATATGTTAACCAATTTGGATGAAATTTACCAAATTGATAGAGGACCTTTGGTACTTCATGTATTCCCTGTTTCATTAAAATCTTTCATGTGGTATAACAGCAGAAGTGAAAAATGTGATTGAATTGTTCCTATACACCCTCATTTGGAAGTCTTAAAAAATTCATAGAAATTCCAAAAATTGAGATATTGACAAAATTCTTTCAAAGTAACATTCCGTACCATAATTATGATCACAATAGTCCATAAGAAATCATCATTATCAATTAACTAGGAAATATGACACTTTTCTGCATTGAAATCACCAAGTCCAAAGAAATGTTGAAAAAAAATTCTAAAATTTGATTTTGGAAGGGAACCAAAATGACAATACGTTTTCACTCATCCCTCTATGCATTCTGTTTGTCACTGTATACAGCCCGTATGAAAAAGAATATTGTTAAAGGAGTGAAATCTTTTGTGACCTACTTTTGACTATGGTGGCGCCACCTGTAAAGAGGTCTGGACGAAAACAACAGAATTTGAAGAGAATCATAAGCGACTTATTTCTACCAAGATTTATTAAAATCCTTCAAACAGTTTTGTAGAAAAAGTTGAAAATGTGAAAAATGGCCAATCCCCCACCCCTTTTTTTTGGAAGTCTTAAACTTAAAATTGCCTAATTTCATATGTTGAGTGTTGAGAAACATCTAAAAACTTATTTAGATGTGTAAAAAAATGAAAAAAAAATTTTTGACCACAGATGGATTTGAACCGCTATTTTCCATATTTCAATTACCAAGTGGTATATGTACCACTGTGAGACCTACTTTTTAGACATGGTGGCATTATCTGTTAACCAATTTGGATGAAATTTACCAAATTGATAGAGGATCTTTAGTACTTCATGTATTCCATGTTTCATTAAAATCTTTCTTAAAAAATTCATAATAAAATCCAAAAATTGAGATAATGACAAAATTCTTTCACAATAATATTCCTTACCACAATTATGATCAAAATAGTCATTAAGAAATCATCAATATCAATTAACTGAAAAACATGACACTTTTCTGCATTGAAATGACTAATTCCAGAAACACGTCAAAAAAGCGTAAATTTCTATTTGACAGATCTTAACCCCAAACACAATTTTTAATAACCCATCTTTATAGATTGTTGAAATGCAATTAGTTTCCCCATTTATGTACTGGTTCTGGAGGAGAAGATGTTTGAAGAGGGGTACCGTTTTGGGCACTTTTAGCCCCGCCCTGGATCCACACTTGAGGGAATCTGTACCCAAACACAATTTTAGTAGGGGACCTTGAGTACATCATTTACACAAAGTTTGATCCAAATCTGCAATGTAGTTCCAGAGAAGAAGTCGAAAATGTGAAAAAGTTAACGACGGACGACAACGGACGGCGCACTATGACTATAGCTCACTTGAGCCTTTGGCTCAGGTGAGCTATAGTCATAGTTTCAAATGCTACAAATCAGTACACAGACTATGACTGAAAGTCTTCTCATTTCTAGGATAGAGTCAGATGAAATTTAACCATTGGTTAGCTCAACCAGTGGTTAAAGTTTCGAACAACTGGCCCCTGAAGGACAGAGGGACTGACAAAGCAAGCATTTAATGACCCCTGCCATACCTGGTGGGGCATAAAACTAAAAAAATTCCCACAAACCTCAGTGTAATGTAGTACAATCTCTTTCTGTAGGAAGGCTTGGGTTTCAAACGGATGATGTTTGATGAAGGGATCTGTAAATATAGACTTACAAATGAGTGTAAGAAAAAATCAATAAAGGTATCTATTTCATTATGACAAAATCTATTGCTACCATACATATAAATTATGGAAACAGATCTAAATTATGTGTCCTTAAATTTTCTATAATTCTGAAAGGAAAAATATACAAAAATTTAATTCATTTAATACCTAAACTTCAAATTCAAGATATTATTCATATTTTATTTCAATCCATCAAACCGTAAACTTTAAAAATGATTCTGGTCTTGATAGCACATTTATTTAGAAACAGATTTACTTCTAGATATTATCAAATTGAGGGCCTCAAGACACAATTCATCTCTATGTTACCTAAATCAACTTTTGCATCTTCAAATTTGACCAATGGTATACTCATGGACTGCTTAATGGCTTTCAGGTCTGGTGACAGTTTAGAGGCAGTGAGCATGCTCAGTGTAATACGACTAGTGTTGATCTTGAGAACTCCAAAATAATACCTCTTGGACTGGACAGAGGTAGCAGCTACTAGGGACCTACAATAAAACTAGCATATGTAATTACTTTTCTATGAAGCATACATCACTGATGCTGTAAATACATTTCTTCAAAAACAATGCCTTGCTTTGGAACAGCTATAGGCAGTAAAACATTTTTAAGCACAGCCTAAGTTCAGCTCTTAGAAATAAACTTCATCAATGATATGCAAGATGTTTTGTAAAATGAAAATATACAGGAACCTTAAATGACATAAAACAAAAATCTTTATCGTCAATATTATCATCTTAACATGAATAGTAAAGCCATAAAATATAAAACTATCACAATATAAGTGATGTAGATTTATCATCTCAGGTATGATTTTCATTTCCCATCTTTCTGGTAACCTTTTTATGTCGTCCGTTTACTATTAATTTTCTTAATTTTCTTAATTTACTAATTTCTTTTTATGTCGTCTGTTAATTAGATTCTTATACTGTATCATAACAATTGAGAAATTACGTAAAACAACACACCTAACTGAGCCTATAGTGCTCACTTAAGCAGCATTTGTTAAATCATTTACAACTAACTATTTGAAAGAATTGTTAGATACATATATCTAGTATATACATTTATTTTCTTTCAAATCATATTTTTGACAAATGACAAATGGCTGTAAACTTTATTCTCTCTATTGAATAAGTCAAGCCAATGACATAAATATGTGTCAAAAACATTATGTCAGAATTCTTTTTTTCCGATTGCTTTTTTTTAAATGAAATAGTTAATATACTGAGTGCTGTAAAACATTAAAAAACTTGTTTTGGTGTAAAATGAGGTAAATAAAAACTTTGCCTTTAGTTGGGTTTGAACTGTTACATTTCTGTATGCCTGAACTAGCACATTTCAAATTATAATACAAGAGGCCAATTATTAATCTTTTTCTCCCATTTTTTTTGTCTTAAATGACTTGGTAAACTTTTGTCTTAAATGACTTAGTAAACATATTGAGTGCTGCATAAACACTTAAAAATTTACTTTGGTGTAAAATTCCTCCAGCAGGGGTTTGAAGAACTACCATCAACCAATTTGATTAAAACCATATCTTTATTCCGCTTCTCTATTTGTCCCATTGCGGATCTGGCGAAACTCTGTAAGAGGTAATGTTTCAGTCACCAAAACCGTTTTTTCTCATATCCAAGTATTGACTCAGCTAGGCATGTGATAGTGATGCAATATGTAACAAACATCGTTCAAAAACTACCTTGTGGGTCACTGGGGATGTTAATTTCATTCCTAGGAATTTGTAGCCAATTTTATGATTGGCTTGAAATCAGAGTTCACCAGAACATGACCCCTTCTGGGATTTTGCCAGATCTTTATCTGCAAAAGGACAAATAGAGAAGCGGAATGAAGGTATGGTTTTAATCAGATTGGTTGATGGTAGTTAATCAGATTGACCCTCAACATGCCAGGACTGGCCTATATCAAAATTAGAAAAACATCACAAAAAATCCAGAAAACTAAATTATGACATTACACTTTCAAGTAACTATTAAAATATAAATTTTCTGATAAATGAATGTTTTATTCATTCTCTATATTGAATAATTGAAGAAATGACACAAAAATTAGTGGTAATGAGTCAGAAAAGGGGACAAAATAGTAAAAATAAAAATGATTTCAAATGGATCAAGCTGAAAAGCAGTGGCACTTGTAGCGCATCTTCAGTACTTTATCCCGACTAAATTTCTTCAAAGTCCTTCCATCAGTTTTAAAGAGAAGTCCAACAAAGCTTGTTATTACATGAACTGAGTATATATTGTGTATTCGATCGTCTATTTTTCAATTTTGAATAAATTGAGAAAGTTCTAAAAATCATTTTATGTATTCCAATTCTTTCAATTTTCATTCATTAGGTACATTAAAATTAATATAAAATACACAAAATTAATGTATTATAAGCAACTAACCATAAGAAAACATAAAGAAATTACCTGAAAATGAGCAAAAATGACTAAGTCCAAAAAGACACTTTAAAACAAGTTAAAATCTTCATTCTGGATTGAAACCAAAAAACACCACCACCAAATTCTGGATCCATCCATTTACAGATTGGTAAAAAAGAAACAACATTTGGAAGGAACCATGAGCATTTTCCTCCTAAAATCCCTAAAGCAGTTCTAGAGAAGTCAAAAGTACCAGTAAGAAAAGTTTATAACAAACAGACAGACATGGGACAATGAGGGTCATGATAGCCGTTTTTAACTTTCAGCTCAGGTGAACTTAGAAGATGCTATTTGTTCATTTAGTGCACGTATAAATTAATATTTCTTCCAAATTTGTGGTTCTTTAATCCACTGACACTTCATCACACAGGTGACATAGCATGTTGTCTCTGCTCAGTGAACACTCAATTATAGAGGAAACAAGTGCAATCATATGTGTCTTTTAATGTAGTGCTTCTGATTTTATTACTTTCTTATATGCTGATAATGATAAAAGATGAACAGACAGACATTTAAGTCTGTAAACACACTTTCTTATTTGAAAACAACTTACATGGTCTTCAACAGATTTCTGTATAACAATTCATTATCAACAGTTTAATGGTCTTTCATATACCAAGTATTAATGATTCATTTGTTGAAATTAAAATAAATTTCAGCTCAAGTGAGCATAAAAAAGCCAAAACACACCTGGAAAGCCAAGCCAGGTTTTCATTCTCCTTCTACAGGGTATATTTGCATGATATGAAGATTTCCAGTTATCAACCAACCATTGATAAGTAGAGTATTCATGAGGTTTTCTTGATCATAGAGACACAACAATACTACTATCCAGTATGGACTACTACATCCATGCATCTAGGGAGACAACAATTCAAGTCAATTCTTCATTACTACAAACTGAACTATCAAGTTTTCTATTGGATTATAAGATCTATTTGGAATGTTCTTTCTTAATTCTAAGAAATTCATATCTGAAAAAGAAGTTTTCCATTTTCATTTTTGAACACTGTTTGTAAGACAGGATCATTTGTTTCTTTACTTACTTTCTGGGATCATCCTCACTGGAAACTTCTTCCTGGATATTTTGATCTTGGCCCATTCCAATGAACTGCAGAAGTTTCCATAGCAACTGCTCTTCTAACTGAATACTCAATTTCTTCATAGAAACAATAAAATGCTGAAAGAAAAATGAACAATAAAGACAGCAAGTCTGAAAAGTGGAAGGAATTCTTTCTTTCTGTAAATAGTATTGATTTTAAACTTGATTTAAATCTGAGACACGAACATGTTTGTCTTGACAAAATGGCCAAACAACCAATTTACCTTGAAGATTTCAGAATTCCACTCTGCATTGGGCACTCTCTGAGCTGCCACATGGAGTGCTGGAGTGTTGTCAGGTCCATCTCTTTTACTGACTGGTGTAATAAACAACATAACTGGTCTCTGAGTATTAAATAGTTGATTGTCCACCTGTATCAAACATATACTTCATTATATCGTGTTGTAATGTTTTATCAAGTTTAACTTCTCTTTTCTTTTGTTAAGATATCAACATTAAGCCAAAAATCAATCTAAATAATTCACTAATAGCATTCTACTTGGTAAAAGATTACCTGTAAACTACCCACGCTGATATCCATGGTAACTGATGTGGGATGAGATATATAATCAACCTGTATATTCCCTAGTGTAATATATACCAGCTCCTGTGGGGTCTTGTTGATTAGAGAGATTCCAAAACCACCTTTCAAACTCATGTTCAACTGAAAAAATCATTTTAATTAAAGAAAGCTACATAATGTATATGTATTGGCCATAATATTGGTTATTATCCATAAATTCTATCCAAAACAAATATGGAATAATTCACGAGAATATTAAAACTAATCATCACTTATGTACAAATGGTAGTCGTCCTAACAGAACTTTTACCTTAACATGAGACACTGTTGTGAGGACTGCTGTAGCACACAACTACTCAACAGGATTTACTCCAGCGTGTGCTCAGTCCTGTTGTAGCACATGTCAGGACTACTAGGCTGCATTTACTCCAGCATGTGCTCAGTCATGTTGTGTCACACATGGAAGGACTACTTGACTGGATTTACTCCAGTGTGTGCTCAGTCCTGTTGTGTCACACATGGAAGGACTACTTGACTGGATTTACTCCAGTGTGTGTTCAGTCCTTTTGTGTAACACATGTGTAACACTTGACTGGTTTTACTTCAGCATGTGTTCAGTCCTGTTGTATCACACATGGCAGGACTACTTGACTGGTTTTACTCCAGCATGTGCTCAGTCCTGTTGTATCACACATGGCAGGACTACTTGACTGGATTTACTCCAGTGTGTGCTCAGTCCTGTTGTGTCACACATGGAAGGACTACTTGACTGGATTTACTCCAGTGTGTGTTCAGTCCTTTTGTGTAACACATGGCAGGACTACTTGACTGGTTTTACTTCAGCATGTGTTCAGTCCTGTTGTATCACACATGGCAGGACTACTTGACTGGTTTTACTCCAGCATGTGCTCAGTCCTGTTGTATCACACATGGCAGGACTACTTGACTGGACTTACTCCAGTGTGTGTTCAGTCCTCTATCACACATGGCAGGACTACTTGACTGGACTTACTCCAGTGTGTGTTCAGTCCTCTATCACACATGGCAGGACTACTTGACTGGACTTACTCCAGTGTGTGTTCAGTCCTCTATCACACATGGCAGGACTACTTGACTGGACTTACTCCAGTGTGTGTTCAGTCCTCTATCACACATGGCAGGACTACTTGACTGGACTTACTCCAGTGTGTGTTCAGTCCTCTATCACACATGGCAGGACTACTTGACTGGACTTACTCCAGTGTGTGTTCAGTCCTCTATCACACATGGCAGGACTACTTGACTGGACTTACTCCAGTGTGTGTTCAGTCCTCTATCACACATGGCAGGACTACTTGACTGGACTTACTCCAGTGTGTGTTCAGTCCTCTATCACACATGGCAGGACTACTTGACTGGACTTACTCCAGTGTGTGTTCAGTCCTCTATCACACATGGCAGGACTACTTGACTGGACTTACTCCAGTGTGTGTTCAGTCCTCTATCACATCATGGCAGGACTACTTGACTGGACTTACTCCAGTGTGTGTTCAGTCCTCTATCACACATGGCAGGACTACTTGATTGAGTTTACTCTTAATTTATCTTTTACAGTTACATCATATAATGTACCAAAGCTGTCTTATTACATTAGTACTGAAACATTATTTTCTCATTACCTTATTCTGCCTTACTTACCTCTAAGCTAGATTTTTCATTGTGAGACGACTCTTCAGAGTTTTTATTTTCTAATTCTGCCTAACTTACCTCTAAGCTAGATTTTTCATTGAGAGACGACTCTTCAGAGCTCTTTATCTTCTCATCATATACCTCCCAATCTTCATATTTCTTGGACACAACTTGTCGTACAATTTGCTTTAAAACAAGATACACCATGATAAGTTTATATTATAGGAAATAACTACAGAATGCTAAAACAAACCTGCTATTGTATTAAGGATTATTTTATATAAATGATGTTAATACATTAACTTTTTAAAAGTATATGAATGTTCCTACTTCACTCAGAGTGTAATAAACTTTGATCTGTTATTTATATTGGGAAGTCAATTATCATGTAAATAACTTAACTCTACAAATGTGGTTGATCACTAAATGAGCACAGATGCCCTGAAACATGTATAAAAGTTACTTATAAAAACAAAAATGCAGTAAGAGTGTTCTAGGAATTACTCGTTGAGATATATCTGTAATTTGAAGCAATCTGATTGGTCCATCCATAGTTGTTCTAACAGTGAGACATCCTGACCCTGGCATATGTCTTTGACGAGATATCTTCATATGTGAGGGAATTGTTTCTCCTTTGTTGCAAGGCCCAAGTACAGCTACAGATTGTGCTCTCAGACACTCCTCCCCACCTAAGACTTGAACACAGAGGACACCATCTCGACAGCAAAGACATCCATCCTGAGAAACATAAAACAAACAACATCTTTGAAAAGAGAATATTATGGACTGGTTAGATAAAATTTGATTTCTGATAACTTAAAAACTCATGTGTGAACATTGTCCATATGATCTCATTAAATTACATTTCTGTTAATTGATTTTAAATTGACCTCAGTAAATTTCCATGTCTGTGTAGACTTGCGTCTGTCATCACGTTTTCTGAGTGTCAGGGGCACTATCTTTTCTGGCTGTGGTGCTATATCATTTATATCTAGGACCAGACTTCTGGAAGTGGAGGAACTCCTATGTGGATCACGTGGTGCCATGGTTCCTTCATGTTCTAACAGCCCTTGACTTGTCATACGCCATAACTGGTTACGATTTCCAATTTCCTATAAAAAATCTTACCATACAGTAAAATTCTGTTCACTGAACAAACATACTAATAACGAGTCGGAGGAGAAAGCCAAAAGGGGGTATTATCTCAAAACACTACATAAATATATTTTGGGCCCAATGCAGAAAAAATCAGTACTAGAGGGACTGCCAGACTTACAGGATAAAATGGACATAAAACTAGATGTTTGTCCATGAACTGGACTAATGGACCATGCAACAACAAATATGAAATAGGATAAAGTGTATGCGTTGTACTAGTTAAGGTAAATAATTCAAGATTCACAATGTGTGTGTGTGAAACATGAAACCCTGTTTCATACATTATAACAGAAATCTGCTTTCATAACCAAATTATTATTCTAAGTTCCAAGTCCAACATCAAGGTCACCATTAAAATGTCTTGGTATCAAAATGTGGCATTTGTGAGTAAGTGTGTGTGAGGACGGGTGGGTGTGTGGAATATGAAAGCCCTTTTGCTTATACTGTAACAGAATATTATTACATGTACAAGGCCAAAATTCAAGGTCACTAGGTCAAATGCCTTGGTATCAAAATGTATACCGGTTATGGTGAATGTCTGTTGGAAGTATGCAAACCTTATTCCTTATAGAGAAAGTGCTGCACAGAATTTTTTCCAAGACTGACTGCAAAAATACACCAATGCTTCACACAAAATAAAAAACAATCCTAAATGTAGAATAACTTTTCATTAGTAAAGTAGTCCTCCTTTGGACATTTTCCAATCTAAATCACTGTTTACCTTTGGCATAAATTTTACATAATGGCTTTCAACAACTTCTAGTACAAGATTCTGTCTATCTTCAACTGTGTTTCTGCAAATTATAAATCCATAAAAATACAATAAAACAGGGAAAAAAATCTCTAATTATACAAGGTTAACAAAAAGAACAAAATACATTAGAATACTGTTAAGAATATATGTACTGTATTGTGAGAAGTGAACAGAGACAAATAAGAATTTAGACTTTAGATGATCCTATGATAGAAAATTCATACCTTGAGAATGTAGAGGTAGCAACAAGGTAAATTAGATTAGAATAACAGAGTTGTGTCCCCTCTCCTAATTGGTCCATATTATATGAAGCTTCAGTGCCACTTTGAACCTTCAGAGTAATGAAATGGTCCAACATCGGTTCATCCCAAGCATAGGAAGCTGAAGTACATATGAAGTATATATATTTATATATATAACTGCTTATTGTTTAACACCACTCCAAGATTTTTTTATGTCGTGGCACCTGTCAAGTGCTTGATCTCATAAGTTTAACATATGTAGGATCTCATAAGTTTTAATAAGTTTTCCCTATGAAGGATCTCATAAGTTTAACATATGCGGGATCTCACAAGTTTAATAAGTTTTCCATAAGCTTGATCTCGTAAGTTTAACATATGCAGGATCTCACAATTTTAATAAGTTTTCCATTTGCAGGAACTCATAAGTTTAACATATGCAGGATCTCATAAGTTTAACGTATGCAGGATGTCATTAGTTTTAATAAGTTTTCCATATGCTTGATCTCATAAGTTTAACATATGTAGGATCTCATAAGTTTACATAAGCAGATCTCACAAGTTTAACCTATGCAGGATATCTTAAGTTTAACATTTGCAGGATATCATAAGTTTTACAAAGTTTTCCATATCATATGCAAGACCTCACAAATTTTACCTATGCAGGATCTCAAATGTTTTGCCTATGCAGGATCTCAGAAGATTACCTATGCAGGATCTCAGACATTTTACCTATGAAAGTTTTACTGATGTAGTATTGTACACACATGTCAATGGATAACATGATACAGGCATCACAAGAAAGACAGAACTGCTGAAGATAAATCATCTTAGCAAAATCCTCTGATCTGACACGACATGACTTGATGTGACATGACATAATGCAATGTGACACGACACGATGTGGCATGGCGTGATGAATAGAAAGAAAGATAAATGAATAGACAGATAATTACACCATTCTACACTAACAATATTTATAAAGAATACTAACTGGTTGTATGGGGTTTAAGCCAGGATTTCTGTGCTGGATTTTCAATCTGTGATTGGTAGTAGAGTACTGGGACCTACATGTAATAGATCTGTTTTATTATCACCATAGTGGCATTGTATTTCAATACAAAAATAAAAGCCAAATTCTAAATGTATCATGAGAAGATTTTCACAAACATGCAAGTAGTAAATAAAGTTGAAGAAAAAGAAGAATATAAAACATACTAAATTTTCCTTCTTTTTAAATTTATACATGTATATGTTTATCTATAATAAATTAATTAATTCTATTTTTCACCTTATCCACAAGAAACAATCCAATATGAAATTGAGATACTAAAAACCAGTTGAACAAGATAAATTGAGAAGTTTGTAACCTCAGAAAGGTTATCAATCCTAAAAGGTGGTGGTAGACTCTCTGTGTCTGCAAATACAATGAAGAATGTGGGACCCTGCTGTACAATCTCTACCTTTAACAAGTGGTTCCTGCCAGACTGATTTCTATTTAAAGAAACAATATATAACAAAATCAAAATCAATTTTCAACTACAGAAATTCAGCAATTAACCAATGATATAAGCCAAAGTTATTATTTATGTATGTAATATCAAAGATTTCATTTTACATATATAATATAATATAATATAATATAATATAATATAATATAATATAATATAATATAATATAATACAATACAATATAATATAATATAATATAATATATGCACAACCACTGTAATTGCCTGAGATAAAGCTTTCAAGACCTTTGTATTTCATTTCTGTATAAAGTACATTGATCCGTGATGTCATAACGCCTCATATTTGACCCACTTTTCAACACAGAAAGCGATGTTTGGCAGACTTTTGATTGTTATGCTAATGATGTCATAATGAAATGTTCGACATTTCCAACCTTGCATGACATCTTTAAAGTCGTATTTGGCGCTAAAGTGCTTGACATTCGACGAAAGTATGTCATTCTGGATAAACGTTACGTTGTCATTGGACACCAGCTGTTTCTTTCAATTTATAACTTCCCTCCGGAATGATTTAATGATGCAGTTTAGAAATAGGAAATGGAAGTTTCCAGTATGATATTTTGGCGTTAAAAGCCCATGTATATGGAATAGGTGTCTTATTTTGTGCTTTCGTGCAGGAATAAAGTACAATGTCTGATGCAGTTATGAGAAATAATGTGCTAACGCGCATTATATCTAATGAATGCATCAGCCATTGTACTTTATTCCTGCATGAAAACACAAAATAAGACACTTATTTTATATATATATATATACATTTTCAGTATAATCTGCCTTCTCCTAATATTGAGCTTTACACATTCTTATGTTATAAAAGCCCAAGAGTTTGGTCCCAAGTTTTCATCCTATGCAACTTTTATGTAAACATTTGTATATGAAAGATCTTTTCAAATACGAACTGCAACAAAGTGTTTTGAACCATAATGATTTAACACGACTAAATGGAAATATATATATATATATATATATATATATATATATATATATATATATATATATATATATATATATATATATATATATATAAATACTTTTTCCCTTGATTTCTCATACAATTCAGATATTCACAAACCTCATGTTGATGTGGAAAGAACTGGTCTTGTCAATCTTAAAACCTCCAGACCAGTTAGTGACTGTGTCGCCCAATAACTTCACACATAGCAACTGATCTAGATCTAGTCTAGGCCAATGGAAAGGTAGTTTGCATTTTGGCAAAGCAGTCAAATGGCCATCTATTCTGGATTCCTTCAATATAAAAATAATTACATTGATCTATAACATAATTCTTTTATCTTTGTTACTTTTTAAATGATACTTTTTGGATGATAGTATGATACTTCACTCCTATTTACATAACTTCTACTAGAGACTATTAAGAGATCAAATCTTTTCCTGTGACTTTAAAACATTAAAAAGAAGGCGGATATATGTATACATGTTATGTAGGTGTTACTCACTTTGCCTAGTGCAATATGCCTTTGAGCTACAGCTAATTTATGACTCGACTGATTGTCAATTTCATATAAGGGCGCAAAAGTCACTATATTAGTTTCATTGTATTTCCCTTTGCCTCTCTTAACCTCTATGCCGATATTGTAAACCCTAAAAAACAAATGAATCTATTAATACATTTGTAGTGTTAATTGCTTACATTCACATTCCTAATAGATAGTTATGTATATGTACTGTTTTCAATTTTTCATTTACTGCCACATTAGGATTATTTTCACTTATGTAATGGTAGCCAGTGTTTAACAGAGGAAGAAAAGCTCTCAAAGAAATCCACAGATCATTGGCTGACAAGCAATTAACACTTGCTGCAACCAGAATGTGAGCCCACATTTGACATGTTAGAGCCTGCAGTGACTTCCAGTACATCATCGTCCTTGTAACCACTTGTTTTAAAATACATTTTGAAATATAATCTGTGACTCTTAAGAAAACAGTATAAACTAATGCATGTTGATAAGAAAAGTCAGAAATATACAAAACAAGCTGAGGGAAACATTGAACCATTTCTTCAAAGTTCTATAAATACTTTCTAGATTTTCATCATTTCTTCTGCACTATGTATTTGCTCATAAACTGTAATTTTTTCAAAATGGAGTTTCCTAAATATGCAAAGTATATTTAAATTTTCTAATTCTAACAACAGCAAAATCATAGAACAAGAAGAAAGCACAAGCATCACTGTTTAAAGATAACACTACCTGCTTTCTATTCTACATGTATGCAGTATCAGTATAAATCCTGCAGTAAGTCAGGAAGAATGACTGGTAAAACTATTGTGTATAGTAGTGCATTGCTAATGTAAAATACGAAAAAGGACATTTTAATCTACAGAATCATTATGAGTTAGGTATAGAAAATCTAACATATGATTTACAAAATACCTTCAAAACATATACAGTACAAAGATCCACATCATAAAATGTTTGACATACATGTATACTTAACAAGATAACCAATATAAATCAGTTCAAAAGATTGAGGGATAGACCTTCACCAACACAAACATACAGATTTACAGTTTTGGACACTAAGAGAAACTTTTTAAACACAACAAAAACAAGTTCATGCAACTTGCACTTTGTAGATTTATTTTACCTAAGGTAGTTCACACACAATAGAACCAATCAGTACTGCTTGTATTAAAACAGACAGGTATAGTTCTCCATCTCAAAATATGCTAAACAGAGTGTTACTTAACAACATATACAACTCGAAGCAAACTTTTCTCTAAAAAATTTAGTTGAATTTTTCATCAAACTTGGAAAATAATGCTATGATAAAAACTAAGTGAGGAAATATCAGAATTTAGTGTTCAATAGTCCAAAGAATTTCTCAACACCAAATCAAAAACAAATAATGATATAGAGCAAATACATGTATTGCTGAGATGAGCAGAGCATCTAAAAACTTTGAGTACTGTCAATCTTTTTGACATATTTAATACACAACAATTTCACAGACTATTTTCAAAATCTATTTTTAGGTTATATAAAAGTTTGGTACACAAGGTTCAGATAAAGGTAAAACAACATTGACCAATACAAATATTTCCAATATTTATGATTAATTACTGTAAAATTACCATTTATTCAAAACAAAAATGGAAGCACTAGAGGAAATAATGACAACAAAGTTATTTTGCAGAGATACAATGGTGGACAGGAACACATATGAAATTTTATACTAACTTTGAAAATATATAAAGCTAATAACAAATGTATTATACAGATTTATCATCCACTGTATCAGGATTTTGATTTCTTAGTGAAGTAAGTCATACAAGTTTATGTATATACTGGCTCTCTACATGTACTTTACATCAATGTATATTGTGGATATTTTATAATAATTATTGAATTCCATTTGATTTGATTTTAATCTTATTATCTTTTGGTGAATGATGCACTTTCCCTTCCTTTTTTCACGGTAAACCTCAATCCATTAAGAAAATAATTTCATTAATCTCTAGTATTTTGATCTTTACTTCTATATTTTCAAATATCACATCAACAGTGACTTTCTTTTGGGATCCACAGTCAAACTTTAATAATTCAAAAGTCGAAATCCATCGGAAACTGTAAGTAATAATATGGTCCTGATAAACTTTCTATTTATTTTATAACCAACAGGTCAACTTTGAAAACTCAAACCTACCAAATCTCTAAGAGATACTGAAGGTCCCATACACTGCTTGTACTTACTTCCAGCACAAGGTCATAGGAGAAATTTTGTGGATGGAGTTATACCAAAAATTGAGCCAAATTAAATATGGTATTACCGTACATGCCCGAATTAAATGTTTATATAATGCTGAACCATGTTAATATGCCAAAATTATCTCTCTTTTATGGAGAAGGCATCTGCATGTTACATATCATAGACCTATGTAAGAGACCCACTGGAAGCAATGAGGGACCTGTTACATGATACATATCATAGACCTATGTAAAAGACCCACTGGAAGCAATGAGGAGCCTGTTACATGATACATGTCATAGACCTATGAAAGAGACCCACTGGAAGCAATGAGGTACCTGTTACATGATACATGTCATAGACCTATGAAAGAGACCCACTGGAAGCAGTGAGGAACCTGTTACATGATACATGTCATAGACCTATGTAAGAGACCCACTGGAAGCAATGAGGAACCTGTTACATGATACATGTCATAGACCTATGTAAGAGACCCACTGGAAGCAATGAGGAACCTGTTACATGATACATGTCATAGACCTATGTAAGAGACCCACTGGAAGCAATGAGGAACCTGTTACATGATACATGTCATAGACCTATGAAAGAGACCCACTGAAAGCAATGAGGGACCTGTTACATGATACATGTCATAGACCTATGTAAGAGACCCACTGGAAGCAATGAGGAACCTGTTACATGAAACATGTCATAGACCTATGTAAGAGACCCACTGGAAGCAATGAGGAACCTGTTACATGATACATGTCATAGACCTATGAAAGAGACCCACTGAAAGCAATGAGGGACCTGTTACATGATACATGTCATAGACCTATGTAAGAGACCCACTGGAAGCAGTGAGGGACCCATTACATGATACATGTCATAGACCTATGTAAGAGACCCACTGGAAGCAGTGAGGGACCTGTTACATGATACATGTCATAGACCTATGTAAGAGACCCACTGGAAGCAATGAGGAACCTGTTACATGATACATGTCATAGACCTATGTAAGAGACCCACTGGAAGCAATGAGGAACCTGTTACATGATACATATCATAGACCTATGTAAGAGACCCACTGGAAGCAATGAGGGACCTGTTACATGATACATGTCACAGACCTATGTAAGAGACCCACTGGAAGCAATGAGGAACCTGTTACATGATACATGTCACAGACCTATGTAAGAGACCCACTGGAAGCAATGAGGGACCTGTTACATGATACATGTCATAGACCTATGAAAGAGAACCACTGGAAGCAATGAGGAACCTGTTACATGATACATGTCATAGACCTATGTAAGAGGCCCACTGGAAGCAGTGAGGGACCTGTTACATGATACATGTCATACACCTATATAAGAGACCCACTGGAAGCAGTGAGGGACCTGTTACATGATACATGTCACAGACCTATGTAAGAGACCCACTGGAAGCAATGAGGTACCTGTTACATGATACATGTCACAGACCTATGTAAGAGACCCACTGGAAGCAGTGAGGGACCTGTTACATGATACATGTCATAGACCTATGTAAGAGACCCACTGGAAGCAATGAGGGACCTGTTACATGATACATGTCATAGACCTATGTAAGAGACCCACTGGAAGCAGTGAGGGACCCGTTACATGATACATGTCATAGACCTATGTAAGAGACCCACTGGAAGCAATGAGGAACCTGTTACATGATGCATGTCATAGACCTATGTAAGAGACCCACTGGAAGCAATGAGGAACCTGTTACATGATACATGTCATAGACCTATGTAAGAGACCCACTGGAAGCAATGAGGAACCTGTTACATGATACATGTCATAGACCTATGTAAGAGACCCACTGGAAGCGATGAGGGACCTGTTACATGATACATGTCATAGACCTATGAAAGAGAACCACTGGAAGCAGTGAGGGACCTGTTACATGTTACATGTCATAGACCTATGAAAGAGACCCACTGGAAGCAGTGAGGCACCTGGTACATGATACATGTCACAGACCTATGTAAGAGACCCACTGGAAGCGGTGAGGGACCTGTTACATGTTACATGTCATAGACCTATATAAGAGACTCACTGGAAGCAGTGAGGAACCTGTTACATGATACATGTCATAGACCTATGTAAGAGACCCACTGGAAGCAGTGAGGGACCTGTTACATGATACATGTCATAGACCTATGTAAGAGACCCACTGGAAGCAGTGAGGGACCTGTTACACGATAATGTCTACAGTGATATGATATCTCGGGTTTTTACCGTCTCATCCAAAATACAGATCACAAACAAGTCACTGATGGGACTTGAACCCTAGACCTCTCATCCACATGCCACTTACTTTATTGAATGAGCTATTCGACACTGAATGATTATAGGAAACACTACCATGGAATATTACTGACTCATGGCAACACTTTGACAATGGTGAAAAATTACTGACTCATGGCAATACTTTGAAAACGATGGAATATTACTTGACTCATGGCAATACTTTGACAATCGATTGATGAAAAATTATTGACTTATGGCAATACTTTGACAATAATGAAATATTACTGAGTCATGGCAATACTTTGGCAACCATGGAATATTACTTGACTCACGGCAAAACTTTGATTGTGAAATTCAATTCTTAACTCAAATCTGTTACATTATACAAGTATGAATCGTCAATGGGTAACATAATGTTTTTCAGAAAGACCAAATACTTGAAACCTCTTTAAACACAGATAAGATATAAAAACTAATCACCATTCTCCTCTTAGATTTATGCTAAATCACAATAACTATAACTGACACTGTACAAAATGTCAGGGATTTAATATGACTTAACACATCATTCTAAAGGTACCATCAAATTTATCGATAGCTTTATGATATTACTTAACCTTTATATTATGGGATAGACAGAAACACTGCAAGAAAATCAAGACATCATGACAAAAAAAAAAGAAAAAGAAATAAAAATCAAGACAAGAATAATCAGAGTAGTAATCTGTAAAGTATTTTATACACCATGCACTGTAAGCATGTATGGTTCACCAGACAAGGAACGTGACCTTCACCTCATAACCTCTGACTTAAATACCAGTCAATCAATGACTTACTGCAGGACCTTTGACACTGAGATGGATAATTTCATCTTGGCCTGAGTTTGTAGAGCTACTAACCAATCAGGACGGTTCTTGTCTTTTGGTACCACTGTAAGACGTCGCATTCCCACTCCCCTCTCCAAAGAAAAACGGGTACACCTAGGTGAAATATGCAAATATATTGTAATATTATTTGCTAATGACATAGACAAGATAAAGTATCAATACATATTCTGTGATTCATATACAAAAATTGGATATTTTGGAATATGATGGTCAGAACAATACAGTTGCTTACCAAATAGGAACTGAATTTGAACCTTTTACAGACTTTCCAACCCTCATTGAACATCTAATGAAAAGAAAGAATGAGAAAACTGTAAGACAGACAAAACTTTCAGCAATAATTCTAGTAAACAGATATGATCATAACATGTGGTACACTATTCAAATATGAATGAAAAACTCTGCGATTAAGGATAAGGAAAAGAAATATTAAATTTTATGTCATGATTAATGGAGGCATTTGTAAGACCTCTGGATGGGGATTTATTTTGTAATTACAATAACAATGGTGTCAAAAAATGATATAAAGGTCTTTACTCAGATACATTTCTTATACACTGAAAAGCAAAATAAATTCCCAAGACAATTACAAGAACAAAGATTACAAACTATCAACAATATGCTACGTACAAGTCTGGTAACTCTTTTTCAGCATAGGAAAACAGCAATGGTGTAACACTCCTGGCTAGTTCATGCTCTTCAAACTGACCGGCCGATTCCTGGGAAGCACTGTCCTGACTGAACACCAAAGGGAGTCCTGAACGATTCACCAACCAAAACGGTGCCGAAATGTACAGCTTAAATCACAAATCAGACAAAATCATGCAAAATCATTTTAAGTAAAGTAATAATTAGTCTTGTCTAGAATGTAATAATCCAAGTGTTGCCTACAAAGGTAAAAAAAAAACTAGAGGTGCACCAAATGGACTGATAAAGGACATAGTTATCCTGAAGTGAAATCAAATTTGCAGGCAACACAGAATCTACTGTGATATTGTACAATAATGAATGGAAACTGATATGAAACATTTAACACCTCAAGATTCTTACATACTGAGACTACCCATCATTATGGCTCTGTTGTCTGATCTAGTCTGCTAAAGCCACCATTATATACTGAGACTACCCATCATTATGGCTCTGTTGTCTGATCTAGCCTGCTAAAGCCACCATTATATACTGAGACTACCCATCATTATGGCTCTGTTATCTGATCTAGCCTGCTAAAGCCACCATTATATACTGAGACTACCCATCATTATGGCTCTGTTGTCTGATCTAGCCTGCTAAAGCCACCATTATATACTGAGACTACCCATCTCTATGGCTCTGTTGTCTGATCTAGCCTGCTAAAGCCACCATTATATACTGAGACTACCCATCACTATGGCTCTGTTGTCTGATCTAGTCTGCTAAAGCCACCATTATATACGGAGATTACCCATCACTATGGCTCTGTTGTCTAATCCAGCCTGCTAAAGCCACCATTATATACTGAGACTACCCATCATTATGGCTCTGTTGTCTAATCCAGCCTGCTAAAGCCACCATTATATACTGAGACTACCCATCATTATGGCTCTGTTATCTGATCTAGCCTGCTAAAGCCACCATTATATACTGAGACTACCCATCATTATGGCTCTGTTGTCTGATCTAGTCTGCTAAAGCCACCATTATATACTGAGACTACCCATCTCTATGGCTCTGTTGTCTGATCAAGCCTGCTAAAGCCACCATTATATACTGAGACTACCCATCTTTATGGCTCTGTTGTCTGATCTAGTCTGCTAAAGCCACCATTATATACGGAGATTACCCATCACTATGGCTCTGTTGTCTAATCCAGCCTGCTAAAGCCACCATTATATACTGAGACTACCCATCATTATGGCTCTGTTGTCTAATCCAGCCTGCTAAAGCCTCCATTATATACTGAGACTACCCATCATTATGGCTCTGTTATCTGATGTAGCCTGCTAAAGCCACCATTATATGACTACCCATCATTATGGCTCTGTTGTCTGATCTAGTCTGCTAAAGCCACCATTATATACTGAGACTACCCATCTCTATGGCTCTGTTGTCTGATCAAGCCTGCTAAAGCCACCATTATATACTGAGACTACCCATCTCTATGGCTCTGTTGTCTGATCTAGCCTGCTAAAGCCACCATTATATACTGAGACTACTCTGTTGTCTGATCTAGTCTGCTAAAGCCACCATTTTATACTGAGACTACCCATCATTATGGCTCTGTTGTCTGATCTAGCTTGCTAAAGCCACCATTATATACTGAGACTACCCATCATTATGGCTCTGTTGTCTGATCTAGCCTGCTAAAGCCACCATTATATACTGAGACTACCCATCACTATAGCTCTGTTGTCTGATCTAGCCTGCTAAAGCCACCATTATATACTGAGACTACCCATCACTATGGCTCTGTTGTCTGATCAAGCCTGCTAAAGCCACCATTATATACTGAGACTACCCATCTCTATGGCTCTGTTGTCTGATCTAGCCTGCTAAAGCCACCATTATATACTGAGACTACCCATCACTATGGCTCTGTTGTCTGATCTAGTCTGCTAAAGCCACCATTATATACTGAGACTACCCATCATTATGGCTCTGTTGTCTGATCTAGCCTGCTAAAGCCACCATTATATACTGAGACTACCCATCTCTATGGCTCTGTTGTCTGATCTAGCCTGCTAAAGCCACCATTATATACTGAGACTACCCATCTCTATGGCTCTGTTGTCTGATCAAGCCTGCTAAAGCCACCATTATATACGGAGACTACCCATCTCTATGGCGCTGTTGTCTGATCAAGCCTGCTAAAGCCACCATTATATACTGAGACTACCCATCTCTATGGCTCTGTTGTCTGATCTAGCCTGCTAAAGCCACCATTATATACTGAGACTACCCATCTCTATGGCTCTGTTGTCTGATCTAGCCTGCTAAAGCCACCATTATATACTGAGACTACCCATCATTATGGCTCTGTTGTCTGATCTAGCCTGCTAAAGCCACCATTATATACGGAGACTACCCATCATTATGGCTCTGTTGTCTGATCTAGTCTGTTAAAGCCACCATTATATACTGAGACTACCCATCACTATGGCTCTGTTGTCTGATCTAGCCTGCTAAAGCCACCATTATATACTGAGACTACCCATCATTATGGCTCTGTTGTCTGATCTAGCCTGCTAAAGCCACCATTATATACTGAGACTACCCATCATTATGGCTCTGTTGTCTGATCTAGCCTGCTAAAGCCACCATTATATACTGAGACTACCCATCATTATGGCTCTGTTGTCTGATCTAGCCTGCTAAAGCCACCATTATATACTGAGACTACCCATCATTATGGCTCTGTTGTCTGATCTAGCCTGCTAAAGCCACCATTATATACTGAGACTACCCATCACTATGGCTCTGTTGTCTGATCTAGCCTGCTAAAGCCACAATTATATACTGAGACTACCCATCACTATGGCTCTGTTGTCTGATCTAGCCTGCTAAAGCCACCATTATATACTGAGACTACCCATCATTATGGCTCTGTTGTCTGATCAAGCCTGCTAAAGCCACCATTATATACTGAGACTACCCATCTCTATGGCTCTGTTGTCTGATCTAGCCTGCTAAAGCCACCATTATATACTGAGACTACCCATCATTATGGCTCTGTTGTCTGATCTAGCCTGCTAAAGCCACCATTATATACTGAGACTACCCATCATTATGGCTCTGTTATCTGATCTAGCCTGCTAAAGCCACCATTATATACTGAGACTACCCATCATTATGGCTCTGTTGTCTGATCTAGTCTGCTAAAGCCACCATTATATACTGGGCTACCCATCATTATGGCTCTGTTGTCTGATCTAGCCTGCTAAAGCCACCATTATATACTGAGACTACCCATCATTATGGCTCTGTTGTCTGATCTAGCCTGCTAAAGCCACCATTATATACTGAGACTACCAATCACTATGGCTCTGTTGTCTGATTTAGCCTGCTAAAGCCATCATTTTATACTAAGGCTACCCATCACTATGGCTCTGTTGTCTGATCTAGCCTGCATAATTCTATAATGAACAATATGTTCAGATACTGACTTTTTCAGATAACTTGTTCAGAATAGCTTATCTGAGCCTTACTTAGAAATCCAAATTCAAAGTGATGTTTCAACATACTACAGACTATATGAATCTACTAGGAATTGTGACATAACATAAAAAATCAAATCAAAGTCAATACCGCATTCACTCGTGTATAGTACGCATCCGTGTATAATACGCACCCCCAACTTTTGGAAAATAATTGGAGAAAAAGTCTACATCTCGTGTATAATACGCAGGTGAAATTCCCACATAATCAAGTAATCAATAATCTTAAGTTTACCTAGAAAAAATCTCTGTATTACAAACAGATTTTAATTTACGGAAAACACAATTGGTTACGTGCCTGACCTTGGGATATTCAATGAATGGGATAAACCCAACTGCCATAATAAAATTAATTTGTGATCCAAACATTGTCTTGATAGAAAGAAAACTGAAGAATGGTTAATAAAATTGTAACAATAAGCCACTGTAATTTGTATTCTTGATAAAATACCGATAATGAAGCAAAGCCGTCATTTGCTATATATTTTACACTGGTTGTCTCGAAGTGTTAATGTCTGTACAAAGTAAATTGATTAACACAGCAGTAACGGTAGAAGAAATGCAAACAACCAATTATTCCAGCAGGGTGTACGGTAAAGGCTGATTGTTTGACCATTTCACCTCAATTGACGATGATAAGACAATTGGATTGCATCAGCACTTGTTATTTTAAAATATGCTAGTCTCTTTTGTAAAAACATCTTCATTTCAGCGCAAAAGTGTTCAACACAAGGAGGTAAAACTGTAATGATAATCTCTTTATCAAGTATCTAAAATCCATTTCAGTGGTTAAGTAAGGGTTCCCAAATTTTAATGGTCATGTTCTGATCGTTGTCAGCGGACATTTACGGCAATATCGCTGCGGAAATATGAATTCTTATGTCTTAAAAAAAGGTTCTTGCTTTAGATCTCGTGTATTATACGCACCTGGAAAATCGAAGTCAGATTTTATCCAAAAAAAGTGCGTATTATACACGAGTGAATACGGTAGGTGTTTTAAATATCAATATAAAGGGTATGAGACATGAACTTTAAAAACTATTAACACAACGCCTTGATTAGTCTCATGTTATCTTTCATAGTATCATAGTAATTGATTATTTTATCAATTAGATTTGTGTTTAGACAATTATCAATAAAATAGATGCAATTCTAAATTACATGTTTTTGCACAAAATATGTGTTAATCTGACATCACTTCTGGGTTTTCTTTCACAGAGAGATACAGGTCAGTTACTGATGTTTGTGTCATTCAAAATTGTAAATATCCTTATCAATTGTGGTACATGTGTAGTAGGTAACATTCATCAAATGAAATACATGTACTTATAGACCTCTTACATTGACACATCCTCCTGACCGAGAGATTATCTTCACTAGTAGCTCTAGCAACCTTTTCTTCTCATCAAATAGTCGGAGTTTGACCTTATAAAATGTGGTATCAGGCGGCACAAGAAGTTCTCGACATTCTTCAAAATTCTCTAGTTTCACTCCTAGCTCAATATCTACCTGAGGGTCAGCCTGTAAGCAACACATTGTTAATACTAATAATATAAGATAAAACAATCATTTACAGTTATCAATGTTGAATCCAACGTACAATGTGTTTATCTATTTGAAAAGTGGCTGAGAAAGGCAGGCACCATTTGAGTGTTACTGTATGATATTGAAGAAATATCAGTGCAATTGTCACTTCAGCAAGTATGAAATTCTAAATATATATATATATATATACTTTCCCCATCTTATTGATTGAAGACATTATAACAACAGTACATCAGATTTCACTAATTTCCTAGTCTTAATGTACTAACTGAATGCACAATAGACATTATGGAAACACTATACATTTACTTATTACATTGAAAGTTTGTGTAGAGCAGAGACATCCTATGTATGTCCTATGTAAGTCTTATGGGATTTCATAGAGTCTAATTGTATTAATTGAAAACAGAGAATCCATTTTCTTGGTTTTAACAATGTACTGATTACAATACAGAGAAATCTTCATTCCATTATCTTACTGTACGGACTAAATACTGGCAAGTCCTGTATTCTTCATCTTATTACTGGTATACGTAATGAATACAGGAATCCTGTTTTGATAATATACTATACTAAATGCTTAAGGGAAGCCCAAATTCTAGGCCTTCTTGTGCTTACTGAATGCAGGGAAGGTTTTCTTCTCACTATTCCAAATTTTACTGTACTTATTACATATAGGGAAGACTTTTCCCTAGTTCTACATATCAATTGCAAGAATGGAAGTGCATTTTTCAGGTCTTATGAACTTACCAAAGAAGCCTTTTTTTTCAGGTCGTACTTACCAAATGCAAATAACTTATTTCCAGGTTCATTGAACTTGCTCAATACAGAGAAACCCATTTCTTGACTTTACATACTTACCACATAAAGGGAAGTCCACTTTTCTGGTCTAATGGTATTTACCGCATAAAGGAAGGCCCATTTTCCTGGTCTAATGGGACTTACTGCCTGAAGGTAGACCCATTTTCCTGGTATAATGGTACTTACCATATGAAGGGAGACCCATTTTTCTGGTCTAATGGTACTTACCACATGAAGGGACACCCATTTTCGTGGTCTAATGGTACTAACCATATGAAGGGAGACGGCTTTCCTGGTCAAATGGTACTGCATGAAGGAAAGCCCATTTTCTTGGTCAAATAGTACTTACTGCCTGAAGGAAGACCCACTTTCTTCATGTAATGGTACTTACTGCCTGAAAGGAAGCCCACTTTCCTTATGTAATGGTACTTACTGACTGAAAGAAGACCCACTTTCTTCATATAATGGTACTTACTGCATGAAGGGATGCCCGCTTTCCTCATGTAATGGTACTTACTGCCTGAAGGAAGACCCACTTTCTTCATGTAATGGTACTTACTGCATGAAGGGAGGCCCACTTTCCTGGTCGTATTAAACCTTCAATAAGTGACTGCTTGATGTAGTATCTCATGTCTACGGGTAAGAGATTATGCAGTACTACAGGGGGGAGGAGTGTGATAGTATGACCTGGGATAATCTCACAACTGTCGTCAGTTAACAGCTGCTCAGGATAATTCTCTCTCTTTACTGATGCACAAAATCTGTGAGTGGAAGTAAAACAAAATAGGCAATGTGCCTTACATGATGAGTAACTATCCTAATCCTAAACTATCAAATACCTTTCCAAATGAGACTAAGATGTCTAAAGGCCTTAATATGTAACAAATTGCAGAATTACAAAGATTATAATTATTTTCAATGAAAACTCATTTCTGGATTCTACTTTCACAGATAATGAACTACTGTAACAAGGACAACTTGAATTGCTACTCAGCTCCACGCTGCTTACATAAAGTCCTATTTCTTTTATATTTCAAGATACATTACTGTCAGTACTCAAATTCAGTTGGGAAGAATTCACATGAATTCAACATAATTTTCTTCTATCTTAAACTCAAAATCACATTTTAACATTCAAGGGAAAATATTTGACAAAGAAAATTATAAAAAGAAAAAAGGAGTTAAACAAAATAATTAACTTCGCTTTGCAGTCAGTATTAAACTGGAGTGAAAGATGACATGGCTAGTCGAGGCTTTATGTAACTGCTGATTCTCCATACTTTATTCACCTCTTGACTTAATTTGACAGAACCAACTAGCTTGTTCTGTAATTAATGGAATTTATTTTTGATGAAGACATTCATAACCTGAAGTGCCTTTCCTGGTCTGAGTTAACATGAAATTAAATTGATGTGAATCTCTACGTTATAGAAGGGATTGTAATTCCCCAATTTACATATGCTCATTTCCTTATTTGGTGACTATTTTCTAAAAGTTAAACTATCGAATATCACTTGTCTGAATTTGCTGTCAATTCCCTAATCTATAACATGTTCATTTCCTTATTTGGTAACTATTTTCTAAGAAAATTTAAACTGTCAAGGACACTGAATATCACCGGTCTGAAGTTTACTTAAAACTTAAAAAAAAAAATTGAGTAAAACCTTCATGATATTCAGAGTTCAAGAATTCCATTATTTATCTTTTTTGTTTTTTCTTCAAATCTTAATAATTGCAAATTTAGACCTATGAACAGATCTAACTGAAGCATTAAGAGACTTAAAATTGACCAAGTAACTCTTTGTCAAAAGACCCATGTTTTAAACGTTATCAGATCCAAAACCTTACAGAATTGATCGAATACATGTGTACCCTTAAATACAGTAAAGTAATTCTAAATAATCATTAAAATATTGATAATATTTGTTCAAGGGAACACATGTCACCTGTAAAGAAACCTTAGAGATGAACAGACAGAGAGAACAGGCAGAGGTTGAGACAAAAAGAACCTACCCATAAAGGTTATTAAGCTTTGCAGGCAACATGAAAATATAAGATACTTCATGAAACATATTAACAAATCTGTATATTGTACCTGTATACTCCACCAGAGGAATCATTTGTCTCACACCTGTATGTCTTGTCTTTAATCTGACCTACCAACCCTACATGCTGCCATTGGATTGGCTCATTACAATATCGAACTGGCCAATCAGATGGTCTGGCATACAACAAAGTATTGATATAGGGCAATGGAATAGGGAAGTTACTGCCTGGTGAAATTTTTATAATGTTGAATTTCCCTGAAAATGATAACAGTAAACATGTTTATATCAAGAGAAATGCATTGGTAATGTTGACAGTGGTAAATACTGTATTTCTGCACACAATTATTAAGCAATACCTCTATAGTGATAAGAAATAATCATTATCAAATGATAAAATGCCAACTCAGATGAATTTCAGCAGATATTTTTTGCTGATAATACAATGACACAGATTATTAAAATAAAATACATGTATATGAATGCCCTGTGATCTTGACATCTGAAGTTTTAAAACAAAATCAACAGCAATCTTCATAGATTTATTGGGAGTCAGTGATTATAGTTTCATGAATGTGGTACAAATGTGACATGATGTATAGTATAGGAACTACTTGTTGATATTTGAATAATGATGCCCTGCTACAGCATTCCATTCCACATCAATTAAAGAAATAAGCAAACAACTCAGCTAATTAACAATACAGTGTTGAGAGTAATTATGATTCAATCTCACCCTCTAGCCTGCTTCCTGCTGCCATTTTCAGTTCTATAGCACTGTCCAGCCTATTCCTAATAATGAGGGCTGACCGCACAGTGATCACCTTTTTGGCACTGCCTTCTTGTCGTACTTCTATAACAACACGACTTTTCTGCTGCTTCTCTGGATCATGCTTGGAACTGTATATGAGCTACAAGACACAGGAGTATTCAGCAGGGTTTTACTATGTCTCAACTTTAGTGTCACAACAGTAGGCATCTGTATCACTAATCATCCATAATTATTATACCTTTATTAACATTCTAGGATTCTGATTGGTTGATTATGAACATTGAAAATAACTTATGACTCTAAAATACACCACATGATCACTATTGACTGGAAAATGAAATAATGACTGGGTCATTAATAGTAATGACTGCCAAATATGACAGACGTAGAAATCCAATATGGCGGCAATTGCACGCCTCAGATACAGACTATAAATACAATTCATCTGTAATTATGAAATGGACTAAAGCTGCTGTGATAACTTGTTTGTTTACATGTACGTCAGCATGTAACATGCACAATTCATAATAAAACAATTAATTACAACCTATGAGGTCAAAATGACAAATTGATAACCTTCAACTTTGCACTCAAGGTGGTCTGACCTGATCACTTGCACTCTTGGTGGTCTGACCTGATCAGGTCTAACCACCTTGAGTGCAAGGTCTTGGGTCATCAATCTGTCATACTGACCTCATAGGAAGTAATTAAGTGTATATTAATGTTTTAACCATGTAAAACATGCAGATATATAAAAAGAGTGTAACACAAATAAGGAAATGTTAACTCAAAAGCTACTGTTTAAAGCTTCAGTGATAAATTTATAGAAAAGATGTCTAATTAAGATTTCATTATATATGTAGTCATGCTTGCTTAACTTGATTACATTTATATACAGTCATTAACCTATGCCAGTCCCGACTACATATAGTCATTTACTCCTGCCTGCACTGATAATGTATATTAACTTACTCCTAACAGTCAAGAGCATGTATACTCATTTACCCTGAACATGTATAGTCACCATGACAACCCTAATCATGTTTAGTCATTTACCCTGAACATGTACAGTTACCAAGACAATCCTAAGCATGTACAGTCATTAACTGTGAACATGTATAGTCACCATGACAATCCTCATCATGTATAGTCATTTATCCTGAACATGTATAGTCACCATGACAATCCTCATCATGTATAGTCATTAACCCTGAACATGTATAGTCACCATGACAATCCTCATCATGTATAGTCATTAACCCTGAACATGTATAGTCACCATGACAATTCTCATCATGTATAGTCATTAACTCTGAACATGTATAGTCACCATGACAATCCTTATCATGTATAGTCATTTATCCTGAACATGTATAGTCACCATGACAATCCTCATCATGTATAGTCATTAACCCTGAACATGTATAGTCACCATGACAATTCTCATCATGTATAGTCATTAACTGTGAACATGTATAGTCACCATGACAATCCTTATCATGTATAGTCATTTATACTGAACATGTATAGTCACCATGACAATCCTCATCATGTATAGTCATTAACCCTGAACATGTATAGTCACCATGACAATCCTCATCATGTATAGTCATTAACCCTGAACATGTATAGTCACCATGACAATCCTCATCATGTATAGTCATTAACCCTGAACATGTATAGTCACCATAACAATCCTCATCATGTATAGTCATTAACCTCTTCCAGTCCTGAGCATGTAGAGTCACTGTCATATCTGGAAACTTTTTTTTTTGTTTTGTTTTGATTTTCATATTATCTTATGCATAAGTTATCTGGGTCCAAATAAAAGCATACAGCCCATACCTCTGTCTCCAATTTTACCTCATGTCTAACCAATGATTGTATGCAGACACACATCAAGTTCAATTCAACATACATACAACAGTTACTGGTGACGAATACAAACAGTCATGGCTCCTACGGTATGAGGTAAAATAAGCAACTATCAGTCACGGTGTGCAATTTTACACATCCAGACCACTTGGACAGATCAATGTTGATGTTCATCTAGATGACCAAACAGCATGACTGCACCTCTTTGTAGTACCTTAGGCAGGCCCTGAGGACTGGTTACACACTCTAAAGCTTACCTGGCTTGATATTAAATCTGTACACACAATAGATAAACCACCAACACTTAAACAGTGCTGGATAAACAATTTAGTATTTTCACATTAACTGGACCGGATGAAAGGCATTACTGCACATCCGAGCCTTAAGGAGAAAGCACAACCAAAACAGTTACACAAGTTTTGATATAACAGTCACTTACCCCTGCCAGTCCTTTATTATGTACAGTCACTTACCCCTGCCAGTCCTTTATCATGTATAGTCACTTAAACCTGCAAGTCCTTATTACACAGTCACTTACCCCTGCCAGTCCTTTATCGTGTATAGTCACTTAAACCTGCAAGTCCTTATTGTACAGTCACTTGCCCCTGCCAGTCCTTTATTATGTATAGTCACTTAAACCTGCAAGTCCTTATTGTACAGTCACTTACCCCTGCCAGGCCTTTATCATGTATAGTCACTTAAACATGCAAGTCCTTATTGTACAGTCACTTACCCCTGCCAGTCCTTTATTATGTATAGTCACTTAAACATGCAAGTCCTTATTATACAGTCACTTACCCCTGCCAGGCCTTTATTATGTATAGTCACTTAAACCTGCAAGTCCTTATTATACAGTCACTTACCCCTGCCAGTCCTTTATTATGTATAGTCACTTAAACCTGCAAGTCCTTATTGTACAGTCACTTACCCCTGCCAGGCCTTTATCATGTATAGTCACTTAAACCTGCAAGTCCTTATTATACAGTCACTTGCCCCTGCCAGTCCTTATTATGTATAGTCACTTAAACCTGCAAGTCCTTATTGTACAGTCACTTACCCCCGCCAGGCCTTTATCGTGTATAGTCACTTAAACCTGCAAGTCCTTATTATACAGTCACTTACCCCTGCCAGGCCTTTATCATGTATAGTCACTTAAACCTGCAAGTCCTTATTGTACAGTCACTTACCCCTGCCAGTCCTTTATCATGTATAGTCACTTAAACCTGCAAGTCCTTATTGTACAGTCACTTACCCCTGCCAGTCCTTTATTATGTATAGTCACTTAAACATGCAAGTCCTTATTATACAGTCACTTACCCCTGCCAGTCCTTTATTATATATAGTCACTTAAACATGCAAGTTCTTATTATACAGTCACTTGCCCCTGCCAGTCCTTATTATGTATAGTCACTTAAACCTGCAAGTCCTTATTGTACAGTCACTTACCCTGCCAGGCCTTTATTATGTATAGTCACTTAAACCTGCAAGTTCTTATTATACAGTCACTTGCCCCTGCCAGTCCTTATTATGTATAGTCACTTAAACCTGCAAGTCCTTATTGTACAGTCACTTACCCTGCCAGGCCTTTATTATGTATAGTCACTTAAACCTGCAAGTCCTTATTATACAGCCACTTACCCCTGCCATCCTCCACATCTAGATACTTACTCCTGTCAGTCTTCATTATGACAGGTTTGAATATATTAAGTCATTTACACATGTAATACTTCACTATATCAAGTCATTTACCCCTCCCAGTTCTAAACATTTACCCCTCTCAATTCTAACCATGATCAGTCAATTAAGCTTACAAGTCCTTATCATGCATTGTCACTTACCCCTGCAAGTCCTGTTGCTTGTTTCTTATCAGCATCACAATGTCTAAAGTAAACACCAACTTTATCCACAGAAATACTGTTCAATTTCTGCCATCCATCTATTTTCAGAGACAGCTGATTGATTCTCAAATCATGAGTTTTCTGCAAAACAACAGATAGTAAGGAAAAGCTGAAGATATTCTAATGCACTCTGTAACATGCATTAAAACTGGTTAAACATTTAAACAAAATGTAAGAGGATTCATGTTTCCCTGTAATTTTTGCTATGATGTCACACGTTCCTTGGCAACATTGTTGACATCTTTCAAAACTAGCTTGTGTAAGCTTTTTTCAAGTCAAAACATTAGAACAGGGTTACCATGCAAGTGTTTGACAAAAACTGACAGGATATCCACAAATCCCCTGTCAGAAATATCCATTTCACTGTATGAAATGCAGTTTCTGACAGGAGACTTCCTGATATCCTGTAGTTTACAAGCATGGTAACCCCTAACTACATGTATATGTAATTATGGCTCGTAGTAATAATATTTACAATAATGTTACTTGTACAATCAACGTACAATAATTTTCTTGTATAATCTTTACTGTTTAGTAATATCTTTATCTCTTTTAAATACAGTTTGAAATAAGCAAATGTCTTTAATTTCTTTAACACTTCATCACTGATGGCATATTTATATTAGGCCTATAACAATCGAAAGTATTCATTATGGTGATATAGCCTATTTGAAACATTTTAATTTTATCAGAGGAAATTCTGAATACAAAAAGAAAACGATCTCTCAAAAATGTGAATGGCCTATCCCTTTAGATACGTCCCTGACTTGTCTTAATGACATTTCTATGAAACTACGTGATGGGCGTGATAAAAAGTTGACTTAGGTGTTTTGGACCAAGTTTTTCTACAACTTAAGTGTATATTGTTTCATATCAAAAATCACTGTATCGCTACTACCTTATTAGAATAATTATCGTAGCGTGAGGGAGGTGTATGGTTTCAGTCCTAAAAATTGCAGATCAATGCGTCCTACTCTTCTGTAGTCAATGATGTGCGTTTTAATACACAAAATTTAACGATTTTATGCTTTTCTCAGCATTACACATTGTAAGTCTTAAATGTGCCTTTTTACTTTGGTAAGTACATTTTTACCCTGGGTAAGTGGATTTCTGTTAGTTAATTACCCATTGGTAAGTGGATTTTTGAAAAATTTCTCAAACACTATGAGATGAAGAAATATAACATACTGTGTCGAAAATCATGATGTACAGAAGTATAAAGGGATTACATGTGAATAAAACCTAACCTACCCTTCTGGTTTATGATTGTTTACTTCCAGATAAAATTAAATATTCTGTGTCATGAAAAGATGAATACTAAAGTTTAGTGTACATGGAATACAAATGATGCATGTAAATCCAAGCCACAAATGTGTTACCTGTGAATCCAAAACATATGTGTTGTCCTTGAAAACAGAGGGGTGACAGAGACATAAAAAGACTGAAGACAGACACAGAAATACCAATGTGTCATTATAATTGGCAGACAACACAAAAAGCAATGAATATAAATGGCTTCAGAACTTGTATCAATATATGCTTCAAATATTAACTCCTTTCAATACAATACTGATTACCTTCAAGATCTTATACTAGTACATTTGTATATACCTGATGCCTTTTCTTTTCTTTGCCATGGAATACAAAGGGCATGATTTCTCCTGGAGCCACCTTTTTCCATTCTGAAGCTTGAATATGACCCTCATCCTGGGAGCCTATCTGTTTCTGGATTTTACCATACCTGTAAGATATATTAATACACAAGTGTACAAAACAATGTAAACAATTATAGCATCACAATGTTAAATCGATTAAATGTAATTACAAAGAACATTTACAGTATACATATATATAAATCAATTCAATTTTCATGAAGAAAAAGGCATGTGAATATACAAAGGTATTCTGAAAAAGCAAAGATAATAGACAGATATTCAAAGCTAATCCATCTTAATCCATTCATTATAAACAATCTTAAGCCAAGAAGTCATTACAGAAGAAAGCGGTATAAGCCAAGAGGTCATTACACAAGATATAAGCCAAGAAGTCATTACACAAGATATAAACCAAGAAGTCATTACACAAGATATAAGCCAAGAAGTCATTACACAAGATATTAGTCAAGAGGTCATTACACAAGATATAAGCCAAGAGGTCATTACACAAGATATAAGCCAAGAAGTCTTTACACAAGATATAAACCAAGAAGTCATTACACAAGATATTAGTCAAGAAGTCTTTACACAAGATATAAGCCAAGAAGTCATTACACAAGATATTAGTCAAGAGGTCATTACACAAGATATAAGCCAAGAGGTCATTACACAAGATATAAGCCAAGAAGTCTTTACACAAGATATAAACCAAGAAGTCATTACACAAGATATTAGTCAAGAAGTCTTTACACAAGATATAAGCCAAGAAGTCATTACACAAGATATTAGTCAAGAGGTCATTACACTAGATATAAACCAAGAGGTCATTACACAAGATAGAAGCCAAGAAGTCATTACACAAGATATTAGTCAAGAAGTCATTACACAAGATATAAGCCAAGAAGTCATTACACAAGATATAAGCCAAGAAGTCATTACACAAGATATAAGCCATGAAGTCATTACACAAGATATAAACCAAGAAGTCATTACACAAGATATAAACCAAGAAGTCATTACACAAGACATAAGCCAAGAAGTCATTACACAAGATATAAGCCAAGAAGTCATTACACAAGATATAAACCAAGAAGTCATTACACAAGATATTAGTCAAGAAGTCATTACACAAGATATAAGCCAAGAAGTCATTACACAAGATATTAGTCAAGAGGTCATTACACAAGATATAAACCAAGAGGTCATTACACAAGATAGATGCCAAGAAGTCATTACACAAGATATAAGCCAATAAGTCATTACACAAGATATTAGTCAAGAAATCATTACACAAGATATAAGCCAAGAAGTCATTACACAAGATATAAGCCAAGAAGTCATTACACAAGATATAAGCCATGAAGTCATTACAGAAGATATAAACCAAGAAGGCATTACAGAAGATATAAACCAAGAAGTCATTACACAAGACATAAGCCAAGAAGTCATTACACAAGATATAAGCCAAGAAGTCATTACACAAGATATAAGCCAAGAAGTCATTACACAAGATATTAGTCAAGAGGTCATTACACAAGATATAAACCAAGAGGTCATTACACAAGATAGAAGCCAAGAGGTCATTACACAAGATATAAGCCAAGAAGTCATTACACAAGATATTAGTCAAGAGGTCATTACACAAGATATAAGCCAAGAGGTCATTACACAAGATATAAGCCAAGAAGTCATTACATAAGATATAAGCCATGAAGTCATTACAGAAGATATAAACCAAGAAGTCATTACACAAGATATAAGCCAAGAAGTCATTACACAAGATATAAGCCATGAAGTCATTACAGAAGATATAAACCAAGAAGTCATTACACAAGATATAAACCAAGAAGTCATTACACAAGACATAAGCCAAGAAGTCATTACACAAGATATAAGCCAAGAAGTCATTACACAAGATATAAGCCAAGAGGTCATTACACAAGATATAAGCCAAGAAGTCATTACACAAGATATGTCAAGAAGTCATTACACAAGATATTTCAAGAAGTCATTACAGTACATACTTAATAGCAGTAGTAGTAACAGTAGTAAACCATAGTGTACACCCTGTCTGGTTCTGTAACATAAATGGTACAAAGGGAACTCTGCGTCTCTGTGGCGACTGGCTTAGTGATGAGGTAGAGTTGGTTCTTGGAGAATTCGCTGGTCTAACAAGAAAAGATATAAAGTAACCAGTCATGAACACTGATTCTAAATGACAAATACACAGAGGTAAATGTAGTATAACAAATCAATTCAGTTGGTACTTTCTGTTATAGTAAATTACATTAGTACTTACTCCTTTTGTCTATAATAGTCTTCTGACCAAGAATCCTTTGTTTTATTGTACTGTTCCAATAAAGAACTACTGATATTCAAGTTCAATACATCAGGGGCTGAAATATACAGCACTAAATAATTTGATATCAAGGATACCATGCAATATGTGTACTCAAGTTAAGGAGAAATAGCATTTTTAAAGGATAACAATATGGATCAATGTTACAGTGTGTAATGTTGCAGAATAACAATATAGGCCAATGTGTAATGTTGAATATGGGTCAGTGTGTAATGTTGCAGATTAATAATATAGATCAATGTTACATTGTGTAATATTGCAGAATAACAATGTGGATGTAATGTTGCATAATATCAATATGAATCAATATAAAAGTGTGTAATGTTGCATTGTAACAATATGGATCCATGTTACAGTGTCTAATGTTGCAGAATAACAAAATGGATCAATATAAAAATTTGTAATGTTGCAGAATAACAATATGAATCCATGTTGCAGTGTGTAATGTTGCAGCATAACAATATGGATGTAATGTTGCATAATAACAATATGGATCCATGTTACAGTGTGTAATGTTGCAGCATAAAAATATGGATCAATGTAACAGTGTGTAATGTTGCAGAGTAAAAGTATGGATCACTGTTACAATGTGTAATATTGTAGAATAACAATATGGATCCATGTTATAGTGTGTAATATTGTAGAATAACAATATGGATCAATGTTATAGTGTGTAATGTTGCAGAATAACAAAGGATCATTGTTACAGTGTGTTATGTGAGCCTCATCTGATCACCTACCATTGACTTGTAAGGAGGTCTTCTTCTCCCCATTAACTTCATACTGTTTCCACTCACAATGGCATCTGATCAAATTCAGTCAAAACATTAAAAGTCAAAACTATTAAAATTACCTATAAAATAGTAATCAATTACATGTATATGTGAAGATTTTTTCTGAATAACATTATACAATACAATTACAATTTTCCATATAGCATAAATTGGTAAAGAAAATTTTCATAACTAGTATCAAATATCAGCAAAAGGATTATATACAGATACCAACCTCCATGGTTCCAGAAAAGGCTCCCATCCAGATAAACCTCTGTTGAAGAAGTCTCCTGTGAGATGGAATGACGCACGACCCTCTTTTACAGGTTTGACTTTCTGGTATATTTGTATATTATTGAAATCCAATTCAGCCAAAGGAACATCCGAGTCACCACAGTCATCAATAAGACACAAGGAAATACAGGAGGACTTCAACTGAAGGGATGAAAAGAATACACAGTCGTCAATAAGGCACAAGGAAATAAAGGAGAACTTCAACTGAAGGGATGTTAAGAATACACAGTCATCAATAAGGCACAAGGAAATACAGGAGGACTTCAACTGAAGGGATGATAAGAATACACAGTCATCAATAAGACACAAGGAAATACAGGAGGACTTCAAATGAAGAGATGATAAGAATACACAGTCATCAATAAGACACAAGGAAATACAGGAGGACTTCAAATGAAGAGATGATAAGAATACACAGTCATCAGTAAGACACAAGGAAATACAGGAGAAATACAGGAGGACTTCAACTGAAGGGATGATAAGAATACACAGTCGTCAATAAGACACAAGGAAATACAAGAGGACTTCAACTGAAGGGATGATAAGAATACACAGTCATCAATAAGGCACAAGGAAATACAGGAGGACTTCAACTGAAGGGATGATAAGAATACACAGTCATCAATAAGGCACAAGGAAATATAGGAGGACTTCAACTGAAGGGATGATAAGAATACACAGTCATCAGTAAGACACAAGGAAATACAGGAGGACTTCAACTGAAGGGATGATAAGAATACACAGTCATCAGTAAGGCACAAAGAAATACAGGAGGACTTCAACTGAAGGGATGATAAGAATACACAGTCGTCAATAAGACACAAGGAAATACAGGTGGACTTCAACTGAAGGGATGATAAGAATACACAGTCATCAATAAGGCACAAGGAAATACAGGTGGACTTCAACTGAAGGGATGATAAGAATACACAGTCATCAATAAGGCACAAGGAAATACAGGAGGACTTCAACTGAGGGGATGATAAGAATACAATATGTTATATGAGATAGTATGCAAGTTTATTACTGGGTACCAAAATTGTATAAACCTGAGCATACAACATGAATTGAGTTGTATGTTGTTTTGGAAATGTGGTGGATGTAAAACTTCCACAAATTTAAAAACAGCCGATTTTGTTTTCAAACAAATAATTGCAACATTCCCTTCATGCATTTCAATCCCAGTAAACCAAAATGAAATAGATCTTTAAACATAATTGTGGTTGAGCCATGCAGATAAAACTGAAGGGTTTAAAGCTTTAGAATATATGCTGTCTGCTATCCATGTTTCGAAAGTGTGGATTCCTACTCACAGACAGATGAACAGATAGACACTCGATGTCGTGTTGTTATGCTGATGACATAAAAACTATCAACAGCCTCTATATACTGCTTTCTCTTTGATTGATTATTGTCTTTTGTAATACATACATCCCAGAACATTTGTATTTAAGTTTTAGCAAAGCATTTGTGCTTGCATTATAACAAAGGAAATCACAAAGAGTAACATTAAGGGCATTTAAAGATATTATGAAGGTAAACAGAAATGAACAATTTCCCATATACCAACAATAAATTTTGTGGCTGCAAATCACATCAAATTAAAAAGCAAAAAATTTTCAAATGTATTTTTCTGATCAAAATTTCCAACTTTGTCCAATGTCAATACATATATTACTTAAAATACAAATATAGTTCTTTGAGGATGTCAGGTGTATTTTACCTCCATTCCTGTGAGAGTATTTCCCCCTTCTTGAGAGTTCTTCTTCTCCTTACATTTGGATTTTGGCAGAGGTTTACCATATTTTGTTAACCATAAGGCTGCCTCAGTCAAGTTCATATTGGTGGCACTCAGAGCTTTCTCACAATCGTCTACACTGAATCCTAAATCTTGCAGTGCAATCACTTTATCTTCTAAAAAAACAATTATTCACTTTCAGTTCTTCATTCATTGTAGTATAAAAAATTATAGCATTATACATGTAATAACACAAACAGATATGCTATCTGTTTATAAGATATATGCATAGCATAAAACAAAACATATCCCATTTTAAATACTTAAAAAACAAATGAGCAAAAATAGTGAATATTCTTTGATATATCTCAAGATGTTTAACTTATCTATATCTTACAGTTGTCAAACAGATTTCAACTGCAAAAATTAACCTCTTGCAACAAAAAATATATTTTGGTTTGATTCTTTTTCATTTTACTTTAAACTGACTTGAACTGTACCTGGGAATATGGATTTCTTTTGAGATTCTCTATTTGCTGCCTTGAGGGCTTGTTCAGGTAAGGAGTTCAATATAGCAAGAAACATGTTCATGTCATGGTAAGATAAACGTATATTCATCACATTGAATGCAATCTGTAAAAGATAAATAATGTTCTTCATATTAATTGTAACTTAAAACACTGTCTCCATAAAAAAAAAAATTAAAAAAAAAAGTTTTTTAATATCAAATTTGTAAAGAAATATGTCAACTAATCCTTGAGTGTAAGAGACATGCCATGTAATGCCATATAAATGAAGCTTAGAAACATGTCAACACTTCATAATGAAGCTGAAAGACATGCTGTCATCATATACATGAAGTAACCTTGTCATGACATATAAAAATACACTAATAAACAAAATTCTGTTAGAAGTAAGATGTATATTATCACTGACTGTGGCATCAGTTTATACTGATTTTATTTTTGTTAACACAGAAAAACATTTTCTCAATGAATTCAGACACTTACAATAAGATTTAACAGTCAGGTTCAATCTCACATTATCCTACACTATGGTCATACTTGGTTTACTTTTTTTTCTTTCTACATAAAAGTGATGGCAACTGACCTCAAGCTGCAGGTTCCTCTTCTGCACTTGTGATGCTTCAAGTAGACCAGCAGATGAGGATAGCTTGGGTTCAGGTAGAGGGTTAGCATTCAGGTCTATGTGTATTGTCAATGGATCTATAATAGATAGAGCAGTCTCTTCCTCAGCCAGCAGTGAACATGAGAACACCTCTACAGACTGTAGGGAACATGACAATAGCTTGTCTTGTGCTTTGGGACGGAAATTCAGGATAGCTGTACACTACAATAGCAATCAAATCTACATGTTCATTTTTAAAAAGAAATATCTCAATGTTGTAAGACACAAAATGCTTTACATCATATAAATTATATTCATCAGAATTTTGTTAAAAACAGTACAAAACTTCAAGAGACATTTTTTCTCTAGCACTTACTGAGACTTTTATGCTATTATGGTCAGAAAAGGGATTCCTAAACTTTCTAAAGTAAACAACCATGTCAATTTCTTTAAAGAAGAGTATACATTCAAATGAAAAAAATATGATGGACATGCCCTTCTGGACATTATGAAATAAATTCAATTTTGAAGATATAACATAATCATATTTAGTAAATGATACTTTCTCTTTGTACTAGAGAAGTCTGGTCACTATCACACTAAAAATTTTAATGCACCAGAAAAGTTTCATCACAAATGATCTTTATGTGTTACAATTCCAAAGAGATGCTGTCACTATTAAAAGTTAGTGTAGCACGTCAAAGAATCAAACAGAAATACATAGAATGAATGCATACTTTAAGTATGACAGCATTGGTATCGAGAGATCTACTGTCTTCAACAACTACAAATTCAGTGTCTGACACATTCAACTTCAGCTCAAAAGGTGTTTCACCCTGAAGGAAGAAGACAAAAATAAATCATAAATTCATTCATTATTTTTTTTAAAAATACTATAAATTTACCAAGATTTTGTAGTTCATCCAGGCACAAATGAAAGATTAGGTATATGACACTTTCTTTGCAGAAAAGTTTTAATAATTTAGGACTCAAGCAATCTTAACTTGAACTTTAGTTTCACAGCTATTTGACCAGATTCCCTATCAAAAAATAAGCCATCCACCACAATTTCTAGAAATAAAGCTCAATGTACAACCTTACCTCCTCTACAATTGGACCCCTCTTTGTCATGATACCACTAGATACATTGACAGGACTTGTGGTACGAGACCCACTAGAAGCTACTGGACTGTTCTCATCCTTACTCACATTCTCAAAGCTTTCTGAAGAGGTCTCTGCAACAATTAATGGACCTTTAACTCATTTTGCTAAAAAGCATTTCTTTTCAATTCAATAACAGTATTTTAAAGAAAATTAACGTAATAAGTGAAACTTTAGCTGCATTCTACATGTAGTTATTTCATAAATTATTCCTTCCATACTGAGTGTATCTTACCCTGACAAGTTTGTATGAAAGGATTGTCTGGATTAGTCGTTATAAATTCCTGCACTGACAATAGCCAATCAAATATACACATCAGTTTCATGTTGTTCAAGAGAACAGTAAACTTATTAGATTCTCTAGTTGTTCTGTAATGTAGTTCTAACTGGAACACATTGGACTTTTTGCTATCTGAACCTGGTTGAAGAATCTTCTCAAATACATTAGGGCGTACATTAACTGGAGCATCTGGAAGATTATACACTACAATTATTACTACAAAGTAACCACACTTTCATGATTGCCTAACTTTAAGTCCGTACACTAGACAAGGACAGTCGTAACTATACAAGCCACACCTTCATGATTGCCAAACTTTAAGTCTCAACACTAGACATGGACAGTTATAACTATACAAGACACACCTTCATGATTGCTTAACTTTAAGTCTGGACACTAGACATGAACAGTTATAACTATATAAGTCACACCTTCAGACTGCCTAACTTTAAGTCTGGACACTAGACATAGAAAGTCATAAACTATACAAGTCACTTCTTTATAATTGGCTTACTTTAAGCCTAGACACTAGACATGGAAAGTCATAACTATACAAGTCACACCTTCATGATTGCCTAAACTTTAAGTCTGTAGACTAGACATGGACAGTCATGAGTATACAAGTCACAACTTCATGATTGCCTAAGTTTAATTATAGACACTAGACATGGACAGTCATAACTATACAAGGCACACCTTCATGTGTGCCTAACTTAAGTCTGGACACTAGACAGGGACAGTCATAACTATACAAGTTACACCTTCATGATTGCCTAACTTATAATCAGTATACAAGACATGGCCAGCCATGAGTATACAAGTCACACCTTCATGATTGCCTAACTTTAATCTGTACACTAGACATGGACAGTCATAACTATACAAGTCACATCTTCATGATTGTCTAACTTTAAGTCTGTAGACTAGATATGGACAGACATGACTATACAAGTCACACCTTCATGAGTGCCGAACTTTAAGTCTGGACACTAGACATGGACAGTTATAACTATAGTCACACCTTCATGACTGCCTAACTTTAAATCAGTATACAAGACATGGACAGTCATGACTATACAAGTCACACATTCATGATTGCCGAACTTTAAGTCTGGACACTAGACATGGACAGTTATAACTATACAAGTCACACCTTCATGATTGCCTAACTTTAAGTCTGGACACTAGACAGAGACAGTCATAACAATACAAGTCACACCTTCATGATTGCCTAATTTTAAGCCTAGACACTAGACATTGACAGTCATAAATATACAAGTCGCACCTTCATGATTGCCTAACTTTAAGTCTGTACACTAGACATGAACAGTCATGAGTATACATGTGACACCTTTATGATTGCCCAACTTTAAGTTTGGACACTAAACAAGGACAGTCATAACTATACAAGTCACACTTTCATGATTGCCTAACTTTAAGTCTGGACACTAGACATGGACAGTCATAACTTTACAAGTCACACCTTCATGACTGCCTAACTTTAAGTCTGGACACTAGACAAGGACAGTCATAACTATACAAGTCACACCTTCTTGATTGCCTAACTTTAAGTCTGGACACTAGACAAGGACAGTCATAACTATACAAGTCACACCTTCATGATTGCCTAACTTTAAGTCTGTACACTAGACAAGGACTATCATAATTAAACTTTTTAATTCTACATATGATCACTAAATTCCCTGAACCATAAAATAATGCAAGCCTTAAAGTAAGGTTATAACACTCTGAATCATTAAAAAGGACTTTCTATCTATTTACAGGGCTTGAAATTGGCAAAAATATTGCGTTATCAAATAGGCAAATTTAAAAAGGAAATTTGGACGACCTCCATTACATTTACTGAAGTTTTAGGTTTCCCAAAAGATTTAAGGTTGTTTTTGACGACTGCTAATTTCAAACCCTGTATTCATATGTGTAGTTACACAAGTTATACTGGTACAGAACCTGTTCCTGATTTAAGACCAGTTCATCGCTAATCATTTCAGTCCTCTAATCATGATTTCTGGTATCTTTTGAAATCAATTTCTGCTGGCATATATTGGTTACTAATGAAAAACTGCAATTTTTAGCTGGAAACTGGTCCAGTATCAGAACAGGTAGTTTTGAAATCATATTTACATCAACAAATTATGTATTGATAAAATACCTCTATATCTAGTATCACTGGCAACAATTTCATTTGAAACTAGGTCTATGTCCTTAGACTGGTCAGAGAAGGTATCAAACTTCAATGTGGAGCAAATAAAGTCCAATTTTGCTAGAGATACATCTGGAAAATCAGGACCCTGGGCATGGGCCATAAGAAGTTCTACAGTGACATTGTTCAGATCTATGGCTAGAGATATTCCTTGCCATACTTTACCACTTAGTACAGTCTGAAATCAATTAGCAGTATAAATTAATATATCAATATCATGTGACATGCTCATGTATCGGTGATGAATAGTGTGTAAATTTTCTACAGTGTACAAAAGTGAAACATTCCCAAACATACAAAACAAACAGATGCAAATTTGACAGACCACATAATAATTTCCCCTTAGAGCACTGTTGTGAAGGTGTTATAAGAACTGAATTCTAGTTGTATTGTACAACTAAATTTCAAAAAATGTTTTTTTAACTTTTGATTTTCTTTATAAAAAGAGGAAACAACAATAACAGAGACGATCAAAGCGATTAACTTGCATACAAAAGCTTTCTCCTTAATATTATGTACAAATCTGTACCTGGTTTACAGGATCCATTAGATGGGACATAAGAGGTCTTTGAAATTCCGGTAGCTTCTCTCCAAGATTATGCTCCAGGATGCCCCTCACTAGTTTGAACTGTGTGATATCCAGGCTACAGTACACTGATGATAGGGCTCCCTGAATCTTCCAATCAGGAGCACTATGACTAATGTCACCCTCCAAGTTCCTCTCCACATGTAGTTTAAAACGACACTTTTCCTTCAACAATTTTCCACTCTGAGATGCGAAGAGTTCATATCAAAATACATATATCATTTATATAGAAAAGAAACAGAAAATAATATGTTTACTTATAAAAGAACAAATGAAAGCTAGTACATCATTTAGTAAGATTCCAATCAGCAGAGTTAGTGTTGTACTTCGTTCGCTAATTTATGACAACTCCAATAAAATTGTCTTTAAACATACAAAAAATACTCAAAAATTGAACTAATTCATGGTTACACTAATATATCACTTCTTACACTATTTTGTGCTACAGTTTTATTTGGTACAAAATAAGTATGGGTACAAAAGTATTTTAACTTGATTTACTTTAAACCTACCTGTCTCTGAATGACACAGGACTTGAATTCCAGGTCCCCACACATGTTCCCTTGATAACTACTTTTCTTGATTCTTTCCGCAGAATATAGGTCCATTTCTTTTAAATCTATATTCATAAGATCCAATAAACATCTATGTTCATCAGCCCCTACAGTAACCAGTTGAGGTATAGAATTTCCTGATGGTGTTTTCCGTAATTTCCCAGAACTGCGACTTGATCGTACTGATGCCTGTAATTGACTCTGGGAAGGGAGAGCTGAAGAAATTGACAACCATGACCCAGATTCTGGAAAAAATTCTGGATCCACACTGCTACCATCAGGTGAAGTAGGGGAATCTGTGGGATCAAATATTTCATTGTCACTTTCAAGTTCGAAGCTGACATTGTCAGGTGAACGAAGGTCAGAATCCAGACTACCATAGATACTTTGTAACATAGGATGGGTGGAGCTGTTCATTGGTGGATTGTACTGGTTAAACACACTCTGAGTCATGTTATGGAATGCTGCTGAACTTCCATCATAAGAGAATTCACTAACTTCTGATGCAGTCATAGAAGACAAGGATTCCTTTGATCCCTGTCTCTTTATCTGACTCTTTTCCTTTGCCTCGATTGCATTGATGGCTGTTAAAGTGCCTTCCTCCCCATCATAACAGAAACTATTCTGAATAGTCAGATTTCCAAAATCTGCTACTAGTACATCCGTAGACTTGGAGCTATGAGGGAATAGTAAGATAGGTGACTGTATCTCCACATCAAGCTTGATTCGAGATCCTCTTGTGGCTTTGTCAGTAATCTGTAAACCAACCCAATTTTCAATGCACATATTTTTATTTAGATCCATGTACATGAATAAATATATACATGTACATTGTAATGAATCTTCAATATCAAAATAAAGCTGATTGTTATGATTAATACTAACTTCCATGTCCATACACTTTACAAGATATTGACAATCTGATTCATACCTCCATGAAAAGACTTTTCTTTTACCTCTCTAATTAATTCAGCCCTTGTTGCTCTTTTGCTTTATTCTCTGTTCCTCAATGAGTCTATAAAACTCCTACAAACCTTTTTACCAGCTGAGGCAGCCCTGTAGCGACCCAACACATCTTGTAACTGTAAAAAGTGCTGTAGAAATGCTACAAACTCGGACTGAAACCTATTGGTATGAATATACCGAATGGATGACATCTGCAGCCGCACACTGATATCGCAATTCCTAGTCAGATTGGGATCTACACTTCCATACCTGATATAAAATGAGTGAGAAAATAATGAGAAAACTAATAACATAAGATACTCATTTCATATTGCATCATTGTACAATATCACAGATACATTTATCACCAGTTACCTCGGATACATTAAGATATCATGGTACTACAATACATCTCAGTGAATTTCACTTGAACTTAAGATGAATATAAGCTACTTTATATACCAGGTAAGAAGAACAACTCCATTCATGCAGACAGTGGACTTATCTCTAGTATACACTTAAAGCATTCAGCAAATACTTAACACTTTGCTATTCATTGATGTAAATTGTAATATGGCTGGGAATAAGACATCCCTGTTTTCACTCATAAGAAATAAATCTTTTCACCCATTTCATTCTATAATTACTTCTTTGATAAAAACAAAATTATAAACAAGTCCCAGTATCCATATTAGTCCTATTTCCACTATGTCAATATTGTAAATACCATGATATGATATATTACAGTGCAAGCCACTTAATTGAATAGGCTATCTGTCAGGACATTATTATTCAAATAAGCAAATATTCAATTACACGACGTGGTGAACGAACGTCCTTTCTTTACTCGAAATCAATATACATGTACATTTACATGTATCTATATACAGATGCATAAGAGTTACTTCTCTTTAATCCCTATCTTGTTTCCTTTTAGTTACATTAAAAAGTCAAAAGACCACATGATAATAAATTTGTAACTGTCTTTTAAGTAGAGTGACCCCATATTATTGATTTTCAATAGATATAATAGGAAATGTTTTGGATATCAGCATCTTATTCAATAAAACGAAATATTCAATAATGCGACATTCAAATAGGTGGCGGGCACTGTACATGAACCTCACAATCTATACTATTGTTACATCATTGAAATTGAATATTCAATATTCTTTTGAAATTATAATAAGATAATATATAATACTATAATAATAATATTAACTCAATGTATATATATGTAAGACTGAATTTAAAGCAATTAAGTCTAAAATTGAATTGATTTCCTTATAGACAAAACAATACCTACTTGAAAATGTCAAACACCAATGCCTGGTCTCCAGCTGTAACAAATTTCTCCTGATAAAGTCTTCCATGAGGTGACATATCCATGAGAGAAGCATGTCCAAGCTGGCCAGATATAGTAAAATTACCATCACGTAACTTGATATGAGATGACCAATTTTCAATGTTAGCACAGCAAAGTTCATACTCCGGTTTGTTGAAAAGTAAAACAAAACTTTTCACTGTCAAGTTGACAACAGAGTTTACAGATGGCTCTTCAGAGGCTGAAAATGAAGGCATTTTTATCTTGTTACAAAATAAATAGAATGATAGTTTGTATATTAAACGTTAGTGTATTTCTGTATGTTTGTTATTTTAGGTATTCAATGTAACTCTAATAAAATTTCGATAGTTATTACCTTGGTCATTAACATTAATGTATCATTTTGAAACATTTTATGAAAGAAGACCTTTCATATTCACCTATGAATTTTTTTTTTCAAAATAATGTTACTCCACTGAAAAAGTGGTAATTGAAGTTTCTACTGAATCCTATAGGTATTACCTCTGCTAAGCTTACATTTCTTCAGATAAGACAAAATATGAGAACTCTTGGTAAAAAGTTTTGTAATAATTTAATTCATCAAGTTTCATGAACACAAGTATGGTTCACTATGCAGAATTTCTACATCTGAAGTTTTCAGATTTTTAACAAGAAAAGATAACTCCTATACAGGAATTTATAAAGAAAATTTACAATCACTATCATCAATACCATTAGGAATACAAAGAGTATTACTACAACAAACACCATGATGCATAATAAAATTTCATTTAAATGGTTGTAATCGGTAGTGCTGGACACCAGAGTATCTAGAGAGAAATACTGACCACTGACTGGATTACTGACATGCCTGTCCACTAGAACAGCCACTAACCTCTGACAAATAAACTGACATACCTGTCCACTGGCCCAATCACCAACTTCTGACAGATAATTATACTGACACACCTATCCACTAGCCCAATTACCAACCTGTGAAAAATTTACTGACACACCTGTCCACTGGCTCAACCACCAATATCTGACAAGTATAATGACACACTTGTCCACTGGTTTAACAAGTGACACCTCTGACAGACCTACTGAAATGTCTGTCAAGTACCTCAACCAGAATAATTATCTTAATATTAAAGAAGTAAGCATAATAAAGTCAGGGCATACCTTTAAGTTATGTGGAACCATAATGTAAAGTTTTATTATGATTCAATCATAAATGTTGGAAATGTAATTCACACATAAAGTGGATTGGACAGACAGACATACTGAGAAGCACATCAATAAAGGACATCTGTCTGATTGGGGAACCCTAATAATTCATATATTGAGATACCATGCTTAAAAATAGAGCATTACCAGGTAATCTAATGACATCCCCCTCCTCTCTTGGAGCTGCATCATCCATCTTGTTATAAGCACTAGCATCAGGAATTTTGGACCCCATCCCTAAGAAATCCATCAACATCACCCAGGTCTGTAGGTTCACATTGGCATCCAGACAATTAAAGTCCACATCAATGAAGCGATTGATCTGTAATGAAAGTAAAAAACACACAACAGAAATCATGAAGGAGCCTTAATGTAAAGTTTTAAACACAATACCATCGACCTAGTTTCATTACAATGCGTACTGTTTGAAATATTTGTCAATGTTGACTTACTGACCAAATTTTACCTTGTAATGTAGATTAAAACTTTTGAGCATTTGAACTTTAATGCAGTTTTGTATTTTATTGGCATGCAAGTGACACAGAACACACAAAGAAGTTACATAGACTGCATTTGTAAAATTCCAGTTTCACTTCTTTTGATGGACATACCCATAAATTCTAAAATCAAAATATAAAAATTTGTTTACCCTATCATACTTTTCCTTGTACTCTGGAGAGTTCTTATCAATAAGTTGGACTTTAATGTGTACCAAGCTATCTTCGATCACTGAGTCATGTGACACTCGTCTAGATGTTCTCAAAGACGGGGGTGGAGTAAGGGGGCGACTGGACTTTCTGCAGAAAAACCTTTATCTTTAAATATAATGTTATTGTTAAAGTTTTAATGAAGTCTTATACCCTATTCTTTTGTAACTAGAATCTAGTATTTTCATAACGTATATTTCAGAATGCACTGATATCATTTCCACCCATTTAATATATATAAAATATCACTCTGAGTATCTCTGTGTGCTATAATAATAGCAAAATAATGCAGAAAAAATTCCAAAATTTGACAAAAGTGGAAAGGAACATACATTTGATAAAACAATGTCTTACCTACCATAACTGCTTGTGTATAATGCACACCAATGTATACTGTGCACCCTCAAAATCAAGAAAAATTCTCAAGAAAAAATTCTAATTCCTATATAAAATGTGTAGGTAAAAACAAATGAATATTGAGTGCCTGTGAAGCTAACATTATCCAGCAGCCCTGATCTTCAAATGTTAATGATTTGTGCTAAGTGATGTATTAACAAAGTATGTTGTTTATATCTGTGTCTTCTGCTATATACCTTCATGATATCATTATACTTAATGTTTGTGTTATTTGTTTATAAATATGACATATTTAAATTTCTCTCTGACTGAAACGTGTGTACAAACTAAGCAGTTGGTAGAGCAGGTATTGTCAGAATATGTCACCTATACACAGTCCAGTGGGTATCAAACTGTATAGGTAAAAAGTATACAATGGGACAATTATTAGTTATATGTGTCCTCTCACTAAACATCCAAACCTTGGACAAAAAATTGCTTTATAGTAGTTCCTATGTGTAATGTGCATCCATGAAATTAATGTCACAAATTGTGAAAAAGTAAGCATTATACATGAGTGTGTTATCGAATAAATCTACTTCGCACTAGACATAAAAAAATGGGTTTTTTTTCATTACTGAAATTTCCATTTCACTAGTTATTATTACTAACCTCAGGCTAGGATGATGCATCAGTGGTTTGCCTTGCTCAAGGTGGAGATTGGCATTATCAAGATTGTCATGGAAACTGACTGGTAAAGAATGAGGCATCATGGGAGAAGGTGATAATATTGTGCTGTCAGGACAGGATACAGACAGGAAGAGTTTGGGTTTCTGCTCCTCTGACTCCTTCTTTCTGTCCCGTGAAATGAGCAGATATTTGTGATCTGAATTAGTATTGGCCAGCAGGTCCTCCATTATCAAAGACTTCAGTTTAATTTGAATGTCTGTACAGTAAGTATTACTTTTTTCAAATTCTAACGAAAAATCACCAAGCTTCAAATCTACTAGCCCTTTCTCTCCTGCATCAAAATCTCCCTTTAGCTCTACTTCAAACATAGGCACTTCAAACAGTACTTTTGTAGTCATCTGTTTTTGAGACTTTCCTTTAATTTGAGAAGGTTTTATTCCCTGAGGTGATTCTTTCTTTTCCAGTGGGATGAGGGGGACCTCTTGATTTGAGACCCTGGGACTGGTTGGATGACTCTTATGGACTCTTTCATCATATGTTAAATTATCAGTTGTCTGTAAAATTTGCTCATACACATCCTTACAAAGTTGCACTTTTAATGGAGTAGCTATTTTAGCAGAGATTTCCATCACATCTCTTATCTCAGAATTTTCTCCATAAGATTGTGATTTCCATTGGTAGGACTCTTCTCCAAAAAAGATATGGTCATCTCTATTAATCAAAGGAATTTCTGGCTCTCTGTTCATTATAGCTATTTCAACTGTGGTATCAAATACAATAGGTGTACCACACTGGTTTCTATGATACATATTACTCTGGCTGAATGCCTCAGTATGTGATTGATCGACTGTATCCAAGTCCATGGAATAAAGATTCATATCTTTTGCCTCAATAAACATTTTATTACAGTTTGATGTTGAGTGCACATCCTCACTCTCTACATTTTTAATAGTTATTTCTCCTAAATGTGCAACCAGTGCTTCAGAACTTGAAGGTGTTCGTGGAATAACTATCACGGGTGTTTGTAATTTAGCTGAAAGACTTAAAAAGCTACTTTCTTTCTCTTGAGAAACATTCATTTCATCTATTGAATCATTACCAAGTTCATCAATATCCATAAGGTCATATTTACTATCGTCTAAATTATGGACACTACCAAATACAGTCGTATCAGCTGCTCTCTTTGTCACTATTCCCATGGCAACCTCTGCTGCTGCAGTTTTGATCGAAAGTGCTACAGAACTAGCATAATCCTTAAATTCTGATAAACATTCAGTGATTTCATGAAGTAGAGAAGGAGAATGTACATAACACATTGAAGCTATCTCAACACTTACACTCAATACTTTATCATCTTTTAACTTATAGGCTCCAGTTTTGTTCAGTTTATGAAAGCTAAAATCCTGTAGAGTTTCTGATACTTGAATTCCTTTAGTAAAGTGAAATGAAAAAGCTTTTGTATCTTCTTCATCCCCTTCTGAAAACATGGATTCTTCATGAGCTGTTTTATACATAACATCTGGAGGAGGGAAATAAGATGATGACAATTTGTTTTGATAACCATGACTACCAGTGATATCACTTCCCACACCAAACATCTGCTGATGTCTGATATCTTCTGAAGAAACATCTAGAACATGAAAACCACCAAGTGATCCAGAAACATCCAAATCTTTATCTGAAAAATACAAATGTTAATCAATGAGAATTGTTTTTAAGTCTTAGATCATTAACTGTAATTTGAATATAACATGACTTTTTATGTCTTTCTTCTAGTGTCCTGTGTACTTACCAATGCTTGCCTGCACCCTAGCAGATGACATTGTAGCAGTAGCCACCTTGTAGGCTTTTGAATCTTCTATCCTCATTAACAAAAGACCAAGTCTGTTAAAGTCAGCAGTCACTTCAAGTCGACCTTTACTCTAAAGTGCAGTACAAAAATGTTGCATTAAATATGGAATATGCACAAAATGGTACCTCATACAGAGTCCCTTGCACATAAAATTCAATCGTTAACAATGAGTCACTTAAAATTACCAAAAGCCAAACAATGCCAAAATCTTTAAATTCAATTGAATTTTTACAGAAAATACAAACTATATATGTTTGTTTTACATCACATTCAGATTATTTCACTTCGTTATTGACAGCTATGGCTCTGCTCTGCACAGAAATTTCAATCTACACAACAAACTTATCCCAAGCAGTATTGATGTTTTACTTGCCAGTGTCTATTGTGACAAAGGATACTGCTTTTTATTGTCTCATTTGGCAGGAGCCAGAGTATCTTCATGGATGAGGTGCTGTTAACTGAGAGAACTCTGGTTCCACTGGAGCAGTGGAGCAGACCAGTGTCCTATCTTCAGATGAGACAGTAGAAACTGAGGTGCCATGCCATATATATAAGGCAGATGCCATCATCATACAATGAATCATTCATGAAGTGACATCAAACAATAATAAATCGATCAATCTCAACTGAAAAGTAGAAAAAATGACCTGTGGTCAGCTGGGCTCCAATGCAAGACCACTCCCAAGCTAAATATGTATATGCTACCAATGGAACTATGACCACTTATCAAGAAATATTCTACATTGGCTTTAAATCATAACTGAGTGCTAGTGGTGTATCAGATATCTCTGTCATTATACATACAATAATATCATATTGTATCAGAGTACAACAATATTTTCTGTTTTATATTACCTGTTGTTCTGTTACATGATTTTGATCATGTGATACATTAAAGGGCTCCATTTGAGATAGGGAGGTAGCAGAAGTGGACTTTTTATTGGGTGTAATGATCTTCAAGAATTCAAGAAGTTCAACCATTGTTTCTTGATTAGCTGAGAGAGACAAACATATAATACACTGTCATTAGTATATCTAAATAAATTTGGTTTCATACACACAAGCATTGTGATTATATCATGATTGAGAATAAACTAAAGGAAAAACATTATTATGAACTGAGGGCATGCCTGTTATAATATTACAACAAACATAAATAAACTTCTTTAAACAATGATTTGGTACCTATAATATCTAGGCTGTTAAACTGAATATTTGCTACTTTAAGCTCTGAGCCTGTGTTATTGCTTGGTGAATTCTCCCCTATAATATCCAGCTCCAGTGATATCAGAGCCTCTGTGTCGTGAACAGACGGCGGAGTCTCATTCTGTGACAGTACAGGATCACTTGCATTTGTAAAGACAGTAGATCTAGAGGCTGTAAGAAAATGAATTTCACGTTTGATTAATATAGCACTTTCAAAAACAAGAGGCCCAAGTGGGCCTATATCGCTCACCTGAGTACCTAGATGATCAGTCATTTATTTTTGCATTACTGTGACTAAGTCAACACAAATGTTGAAAATATGTCAAGTTTTATTTCAGACTAGAATCACAAAACAACACTTTTTGCACATCCATTCAGGTGATTTTGATATTAAGCATTTCCTTTGTCTCTGCAAGATGTCATTCAGGGCAACAAGTTAGTCATTTTCTTTAAGTGGGGCCTTTTGTTGAGTGATTTCAAGTCTGGGTCATGAACAACAATTGTTTCAAATATTGTCCAGATCTAACTTAAAATTGCCTAATTTCATATGTTGAGTGTTGAGAAAACATCTAAAAACTTATTTAGATGTGTAAAGAAATGAAAAAAAAATTTCTGACCACAGCTGGATTTGAACCGCTACTCTCCATCTTTCAATTACCAAGTGGTATATGTACCACTGTGAGACCTACTTTTTAGACATGGTGGCATTATCTGTTAACCAATTTGGATGAAATTTACCAAACTGATAGAGGACCTTTAGTACTTCATGTACTCCATGTTTCATTAAAATCTTTCATGTGGTATAACAGCAGAAGTGAAAAATGTGATTGAATTGTTCCTATACACCCTCATTTGGAAGTCTTAAAAAATTCATAGAAAATCCAAAAATTGAGATATTGACAAAATTATTTCAAAGTAACATTCTTTACCATAATTATGATCACAATAGTCCATAAGAAATCATCATTATCAATTAACTAGGAAAAATGACACTTTTCTGCATTGAAATCACCAAGTCCAAAGAAATGTCAAAAAAAAATCTAAAATTTGATTTTGGAAGGGAACCAAAATGGCAATACGTCTTCACTCATCCCTCTAGATCATTTCTATGCATTCTGTTTGTCTCTGTATACAGCCCGTATGAAAAAGAATATTGTTAAAGGAGGGAACTCTTTTGTGACATACTTTTGACTATGGTGGCGCCACCTGTAAAGAGGTCTGGACGAAAATAACAGAATCTAAAGTGGATCATAAGTGACTTATTTCTACCAAGATTTATTAAAATCCTTCAAACAGTTTTGTAGAAAAAGATGAAAATGTGAAAAATGGCCAACACCCCCTCCCCCCCTTTTTTTTTGGAAGTCTTAAACTTAAAATTGTCTAATTTTATATGTTGAGTGTTGAGAAACATCTAAAAACTTATTTAGATGTGTAAAGAAATGAAAAAAATTTTTTTGACCACAGCTGGATTTGAACTGCTACTCTCAATATTTCAATTACCAAGTGGTGTATGTACCATTAAGAGACCTACTTTTTAGACATGGTGGCATATCTGTTAACCAATTTGGATGAATTTACCAAATTGATAAAGGACCTTTAGTACTTCATGTATTCCATGTTTCATTAAAATCTTTCATGTGGTTTTGTAGAAAAAATTGAAAATGTGAAAAATGGCCAATCCCCCCCTTTTTTTTTTTTTTGGAAGTCTTAAAAAATTTATAGAAAATCCAAAAATTGAGATAATGACAAAATTCTTTCACAATAATATTCCTTACCACAATTATGATCAAAATAGTCATTTAGAAATCATCAATATCAATTAACTGAAAAACATGACACATTTCTGCATTGAAATGACTAAGTCCAAAAACACGTCAAAAAAGCGTAAATTTCTATTTGACGGATCTTAACCCCAAACACAATTTTTAATAACCCATCTTTATAGATTGTTGAAATGCAATTAGTTTCCCCATATATGTACTGGTTCTGGAGAAGATGTTTGAAGAGGGGTACCGTTTTGGGCACTTTTGGCCCCGCCCTAGATCCACCCCTGAGGGAATCTGGATCCCGAACACAATTTTAGTAGGGGACCTTGAGTACATCATTTACACAAAGTTTGATCCAAATCTGCTATGTAGTTCCAGAGAAGAAATCGAAAATGTGAAAAAGTTAACGACAGATGACGACGACGGACGACGGACGGCGCACTATGACTATAGCTCACTTGAGCCTTTGGCTCAGGTGAGCCAAAAAAATGCAGAAGATTTGAACAAGACATTTGAAGAGTTTTGAATAATTCTTTTTGTTTTTCGTTTTATAAATAATGTAAAAGCAGTATACTAGTTGGTTTAGACAATTTTCATTGTATCAAGATTTTCATTAGGTTATAATTTACAATTTACAGTGTTAGGATTGAGCAACAAGTCTTACTTATATAAAGCTCACTCCTAAATATACAAATTATAATTTACAATTTACTTGAGGTGGATGATACATGCATATTATATCTAAACCATGAACAAATTAAAGGGGTAGTTTTAAATATAACAAATATAAGTATATTAGTTGAGTGCATACTATACTGTGCTTATACTCTAATCAAATAACATACATTTTGATAAAACGTCCTAAATTCAAAATATGAAATGTACATGCATTACTAAAATAAAATCAATCATGAACTATTCTTTTAAAGAATTAAGACAGACAGCAATGAGGGCCTCACCTGATTTGACTAAATTCTGGAATGCATTAGAGATAGCATCTTGTACTGACTGAAGACTGCTGACAGAGGCTGTCTGGGGAAGGGTTTCTATCGGTGACCTAGGTGAGGTTGGGGATGTTGCCGATATAGGGGAGGCAGGATCAGAACCCAATAGACTACCACTTTTACTGTCTATGCTGTTGAAAAATACAACTTTATACTATGTTTCATATCATAATATTGATGTAAATTTTTATTTACTTTGTAACAGTTTATGTTAAACTTTAAAAGATAAAATCAAAGGAAATCAAGAACAGTGCCTAATTCATCGATATTGTCCAAAATCTTGTTGCCATTAATGCTTCTTTTGATTGACTGTAGAGATTATAAGTATGTTCCCCAAGATATCAGATAATATCATATAGTCTTACGTGACATGTTTATGGGAGGCCACTAATAATTCAAAGTCCTGCCCATACATCTGTAATGCATCTACCACCAGTAGACTGTGTACAGACATACTCATCGTTGAGTCAAATGGACGCTTGGTCAGGTTGGCCTTCACTTGCGTAACCTGTAGTTCTACTAAAGACCGACCTAAAAACATAAAAAAAATACTAATTTAAGAACTGCATATGCTACACTAAAAAAAATATTTATAAAGCATATAACTTGTCTGTATTAATTACATGGTTTGTAAATTTAAATAATTAAATGTATAGCTGACAATATTGAAGGATAAACCTCGGCTCTGTATCTCTAGAGAGAGGTAAATTATTGAGAACTGTGCAATAATGAGTCGACTCTCTTCTAATGTCTCTCTGATCTTGTCATCCATTCTTCTTGAATGTTCCATACTGCAAGATAATGCAATCAAAATTGATAACCAGATAGCAATGAACACCACTTAATACTATCATGCTTATCTACAATTTCAGACTAACAGATGTAAAGGAAATCACTATCACTCATAAAGATTTAAAACAGTACTATTTACTTAAATATATGCTTCCAGAGAGTAAAATGATGGAAAGAGATAGATGGATATACAGATGTCCCCAGATCATTTTGACTAGATTTATAGAAAGCTAGAGGTTAGATAAAAACAGAAATTGTTTACACATGTCATATACATGTAATACATTTTCTAAATATCTTGTGAACCTATATGAAAATGAGTTATATTAATAGTTTCTGATGCGAGAACTCTAAAAGCCTGATGGCAATGACAACCTCTAGAATATCATAGAATAAGAAAAGCTAATTAAGTATTGACAAACAACTCAGTAATAATTCAGTTACACAGTATTGGAGACTGATTAAGAGGAACTATATTCATTCTGACCTTTGAACCTGTGCTGTAGTAGATATACTGCTTAGATCTCCAGACACAGACTCATGTAGTGATTGACCACTCATAGAAGCTGTCATATCATATGGCACAGTGTAGGCAGTCGGTGCAGAGAGAGTTTCCACACAGGTCCGAAGGGATAAAACCTGCGTGTGCAAAATGTAGTGGAACTTTTTCCATATACACATGGGTGCAGTCCTAACATAAAATACATGTTAATGTGAGAAGCAGTCTAAATGACTGCTTTAGCATATGTGCCATGACTACTTGACCAGATGTGTGTACGCTCTTCATCTTAACGTGGGAGGACATTTATGTTATATATTGCCATGTGCACTCCGTCCAGTCGCATGTTCACATGCTTTATTTTTCTACGCCATGGTACAGATGAAGCAAATAAAATAAAATAAAATAATTCAATCAACGAGAATGTCGCCATATATAAGTGAATGACATAAAATTAATGATGTGTTTCATATTATTATTAATCTTATTATTGTCAAGTATTTAAGTAATAGATACATAATATACAAACAACATAATGAGGTATTAGATAAGTAAGTTTTCAGTACTGGGGCCAGATTTGTGACATGATAACCAAATTTTAAACCTAATGATATTCCTCTGTTTTTTCTTTAATTACAATCACGAGGTATAACTACTTCATGAAACAGTATTTAGAAGATAACTGAATAGGCATTTTCTCAGTAATTTAGCACCAAAGAAGGACAATATGAAATATTACGTGCGTGACATGGTGTCCTAAATAATTTTATAACATAAACAAATGAAACAGCTTTCATGTTCATAGTATGAATTCTGATGTATTATCTAATGCTTTTATCGAGAAAAAAAGTTTTTAAGATAAAAATATGTTTAAAAGGTTTTAAAAATGTCAAGCAAAGTGGACACCATAACATACGTATTTATCTTTATCTATTTTTGTTATAAAATCAAAATTATGAAGAGTCATTACACAATATGGTTATCTGATACAATAATTAATTAAAAATAGATTATAGTGTAATAGTGCAGGGCAAGATTAAATCGATATATTATGACCAAAGTTCTATTAATGATGATTTTCAAAAACTAAATTACGTGCATAACAGGACACGAAAAATTAGGATGTATCAATTAAATACCACAAAATATCTGAAATAACATTTATATTGTAATAATGCTTATTTTTGTCTCACACATACCTTTTTTGAAAAGCATTAATACAAGTATCACTTTATTTGCGTATTCTAAGAAGAATGTGGTTACAATGTACAACGAGCGTACTCGAAAATTACACTACACATTCTTAGTACAACTTTCAAAAACACTCTATATTAATTGTAAAATACAAAATGAACAATGTTTGGACTTAATTCTTATAGTTTATGTTTGGAAACAACCACTAAAATTACAAAATGATTAACTACATTCATAACAATGGACATGAAATGCGGTCGATTTTCATCGCGTCTTATAACGAGCGAAATCAGAAGTAAAAGTATACGTTCCCAAAATAACATTATTAAAAGCATCTTGGTGGTCTTTATTTAAAGCATTGGTCAAAGAATGAGTTTTTGAATTATTGGATCAGAAAAAGATAATTCATAATAGAAGCATTATAACTTTAGATTACCATTATGGTCGTTATATTGGACACGATAAGTGCTATACTGTTTGACGTCTGTGACTGTAAATGTTTATCAAGAAAGTACAAATAGACATAAAAGAGGGCAGTGCAGATTTTTTTGTTTCAAATCTACAGCTTTATAATATTAATCGATAATTTAATTTCCAAGGACAATTGCAATTTTACAAATATTTTTCTTCTATATACGTTCGTTACGGTTTTTTCTTTGGGGGCATATCCCGGACACCACATGTTCTTCCATCTTTGTACAACAATGACATATATGAAATCCCTAATAGGTTGCTAATTTTAGCAATAGCCATAAATAGAAATGCAATGACACAATGAATGATGATCTGTATTCGGTTAGCGATGTTGTATAAGAGGCAGTTACGCTCGTTATGTTTTGGACACGATGACCGTCATATTATTTGTTTATTTGATTATTGTCTAAATGGTAATTCAAACATCAGGAATCAAATAGTAGATAATCCTTTGTATCCAAGGGTATAAAAACAATAATGAATATAACGGATATCAACCGACATAAAAACGTCATTGCATTTGTAAAGTTTATTATTGCAGAGGACACCAAGGATAACAAGCATAATACAACATTTGTTGTAGTTTTATCTAGAAAATGGATAATGGTAGATTCATCGTCATTTATGAATGAGATTAATGACGATTCATTTTAATCAGTGGAATAAATTGTTTTTTAAGGTTAACTTAACAAATTCTAGAAATAATTGACTTTCAAATAGGTGCTATTCAATGTCACAATTCACAAGTCAAATTTTAGTGTACTTTTGACGTAACAAAGCCTTGTTTTTAATAAGTACAACCTTTTCTCTCGTTTTTTTATATTATAATATTTATTTATTGATATATTAACGATGTGAAAGTATTGAAATGCAAAAAAAAAAGACATGTTGAAGTTTTTTAATCAATTCTCATATCAGTACATGTATAATGACCCAGTACTGAAAACTTACATAGATAAATGATGTACATACCACATGATGAGGTATTAGATACATGATGTACATACCACATGATGAGGTATTAGATACATGATGTACATACCACATGATGAGGTATTAGATACATGATGTACATACCACATGATGAGGTATTAGATACATGATGTACATACCACATGATGAGGTATTAGATACATGATGTACATACAACATCATGAGGTATTAGATACATGATGTACATACCACATGATGAGGTATTAGATACATGATGTACATACCACATGATGAGGTATTACATACATGATGTACATACCACATGATGAGGTATTAGATACATGATGTACATACCACATGATGTGGTATTACATACATGATGTACATACCACATGATGAGGTATTAGATACATGATGTACATACCACATGATGAGGTACTAGATACATGATGTACATACCACATGATGAGGTATTACATACATAATGTACATACCACATGATGAGGTATTAGATACATGATGTACATACCACATGATGTGGTATTACATACATGATGTACATACCATATGATGTGGTATTAGATACCTGATGTACATACCACATAGGTAATATTATAATGATTATCCTCTTACCTTTTGTTCATTTAGATGTAATGTTAATGTTGGTAAGTTTCCTGACACAGTCATACTCGGCCAATGGGGATCAGCAGTATGGATCAGGCGTCTAAAACAATACTTTTTTTGTTTTTTGTGTCTTTGTTGTTACACACCATATTCAAGAAATGTTTCGCTGACACTGTTTGTTGTGACAGCATGCTTTAACTCATCAAAGAACCCCAGCATGAATTATCAATGTGTCTTACAAGATACAGGCTTTGACCACCCAAGATATCATTCATACACATAATATGTTTATGGATCTGGCATATTTATAGGCACAAAATTATAATTTAAAGCTAAAATCAATGACCACTTAGCCACATCAAGCTTTCTTTGTTATATTCTAACAAAATAGATACACACTGTATATGTAAATATTTAAACTAAATGATATGTGACATACAATTACACCAGTATTCATCTTGAAATATACACATACTATGAATAAAATGTATATTTTGTGACCAACAGATTCTGTACTTAAAGTCATGATATATCGCAACACTAGAAGTATGTTAATGATACCGGTAGGTGTGGTAAAAGAGTCTTTGTCGGGTATCATTCCCTGACTCATAGTAGGGTTTCACTGCGTTAATGAATTAATTACTTAATAGTTAATAAACAAGCAATGAAACCACGGTCGTCGTCGTGTTGTTTTTGCTGTAATTATCAAATAAATAATTATATAAAAACAGAATATTTTATCCAACACGTATTATGAAATATATCAAACAAAGTAGTAAATCTTCACAAGTGATTTTACCTTTCAAACTGAAGGTTTATACTAAACTTGTCAACAATATGAAGGTGAGTTGATCCACGCCCCCTGGTGTGCTTCCAGTTGTCCTTAGGTTTACCGACCATAACTTGAAGGTCATTCAAATCTAAGGAATACCTGAAAATAATATACGCAGAATAAAACTCTGTTCTTCTTTTTATTAACATATGAAATTATACAGTAAATCTGGTTATCATTATAGATGATAGTGTATGAAATGAAATTAGTTGTCAAGTACAATATGTTGTGCAAGTTAATGAAGATTCAAAGGCATTTTCTAGAGTTGCTAGAGTTGTCAGAAGACAACAGAGCTTGCCCAAATAGGTTTAAATGCTGAAATGTATTTTTATTTGGAGAACTTTATTCTCCTATCAATTCATGTGTCTGACTCAATGAAATAATAAAGATTTCACCATTAATAAACATCTGACTGTGAAATGATTAAGTTTTCACCATTAATAAATATTTGACTCTATGAAATGATAAATATGACTCCATGAAATGATAAAGTTTTCACCATTATTAAGCATTTGACTATATGAAATGATAAAGTTTTCATCATTAATAAGTATTTGACTCTATGAAATGGTAAATATGACTCCATGAAATGATAAAGTTTTCACCATTATTAAGCAAATGACTCTGAAATGATAAAGTTTTCACCAATGATAAGCATTTGAATCCATAAAATGATAAAGTTTTCACCAATAATAAGCATCTGACTCCATAAAATAATAAAGCTTTAACCATTTTATAAACATTTGACTCTGTGAAATAATAAAGTTTTCACTACTAATAAGCATCTTTATATATGACCAAGGTTAAAGTTTTTGAAAACTGACTGTGACCTTAAGGTCAAGTTCACATAAAAGACAATATGGTATCAATTAAACCTCTAAACACAAAGAGTAGAGATGCTAAATATGACAGTAAAATCTCTTACTTTTTAATAGATATAACCAAAGTTAAATTTTGTAAAATTTTCACTTTAATCTCAAGGTACCAAAATATGGTACTAATCATATGGTAGGACAGCAATGTTATATAAAACAAGATGTGTTTGTGAAACATGAATGCCCCATTATCAACAAAGTCCAAATAAGGCAAATTTTGCAATGTCCTATATCTTGATTACATCCCATCCAATGGGAATATGCATGTGAAAAATGAAAGCCCTACCTCTTACAATTCAAAATTCATTACCAATGTCACTGTTAAGTTTTTGAAATGTAAGTCAAAAGGTCAGGTCAAAAGTCACAGTCAAGATTATAAGGTAAACAAGAGCAATGCCTAGTGTGGCATAATACACCTGTCTCTTAATTTGAAAAAGAAGAAATTTTGAAAGTATGGAAACATTTCCTCATTAAATTGTTTCATCCCCAACAGTTCATTCTTTATCCTGCGTACAAGGTTTTCTATGAAAGCAGTACTACGACTTTCACCTTTGACCTTGAAAAAATATAGCAACTTTGTCTTGGCATAAGGAGTAAGTGTAACGAGTCTTGGCATGAGGAGTAAGTGTATCAAGCTTGACAGTCTTACCCCCAACAATTTGGGCCGTGTCCTGACTATAGAAATTTCCTACCAAGTAGTACTACGGCCTTGAAAAACAATAATCGTCTTTGTCTTGGCATGAGGAGTAAATGTACCAAGTTTGACAGTCCTACCCCTACGGTTTGATCTGTATCTTGCCTACAAGGGTTTCCTACCAAGTAGTACCACGACGGACCTTTGACTTTGAAAAACAATAGACTTCTTTGTCTTGGCATAAGGAGTAAAGGTACCAAATTTGACAGTCTTAGCCCCAACAATTTGGTCTGTATCCTGCCTACAAGGTCCAGACAGATGGACAGACAAATGGACAACACCATACCATAATACGTCCTGTCAAAGATGGGCGTATAAAAATTATTGTACTGACAGATAGGTCTTGTCACAAGAGATACACATCTGAAAAATGAAAGCCCTGCCTCCTAGGAATCAAAAAGTATTAACAATGTTAAAGTTTTTGAAATGTTGATCAAAGGTCAAAATCAAGGTCACAAAGTAAAAACAATATTGTACTGGCAGAAAGGTTTCATCAAAAGGAATACCCATGAGAAATATGAAAGCCCAACCTCTTACAATTCAAAAGATATAACAAATGTATTAAAAATCGTTTGAAATGTCGGTGAAAGATCACAGTCAAGGCAAAGGGGTAAACAATTACTGTACTAATGGAAAGGCCTTGTCACACGGAATATGCATGGGAAATATGAAAGCTCTAGCTCTTATAATTCAAAAGTTAAAGTTTTTTGCACAGACAAATGGACAAACATACCGACAGACAGACAGACCAAAAACTCAATGCCCCTGAATCTTTAATTCCGGAGGCATAAAAACTTTACGGGGCTGTCAGCCATCTCATGGTATCTGAGGACATGACTTTAGCTCTTTTGGACATTTCCTGTGGTAAGCTGAATTGTGAGTACAATTTATCTATTTGTAATCTATATGCCTGCAATATGCAATATCCATAAGACTATATTTATCAACACTGGTATCACTTACTTTTCATACAATTTATCATACAGTTGTGCTTCAGTTAAATCTAACTTTGTGAAATCAGGAGATGGGTATCGTACTGGATCAGTAACTTTTTCTACAGGAGGTGTAGATGGTGGTGTCTGAAATTCATCTATTAAAATAGATATCATCTGATCATTACATACATACATATAACAAAGATACAATTTACTATATATATTTATAGTTACATATATACAGGAAATATGTCCTAAAAGATCTGCTGTCAAATCTAAGATAACAATGTTAGATGCTGTGCATGTAACTTTATCCAGACCATGCTTATTTCCAGTAGGGGCACAAATTACCCTGGGCACTGTGTATGTAACTCTGTCCAAACCATGCTTATTTCCAGTAGGGGCACAAATTACCCTGGGCATTGTGCATGTAACTCTGTCCAGACCATGTTTAATCCCAGTAGGGGCACAAATTACATTGGGCAATGTGTATGTAACTCTGTCCAAACCATGCTTATTCCCAGTAGATGCACAAATTACCCTGGGCATTGTGTATGTTACTCTTTCCAGACCATGCTTAATCCCAGTAGGGGTACAAATTACCCTGGGCACTGTGTATGTAACTCTGTCCAGACCATGATTATTTCCAGTAGGGGCACAAATTACCCTGGGCATTGTGCATGTAACTCTGTCCAGACCATGCTTAATCCCACTAGGGGCACAAATTACATTGGGCAATGTGTATGTAACTCTGTCCAGACCATGCTTATTCCCAGTAGAGGCACAAATTACCCTTGGCATTGTGTATGTAACTCTGTCCAGACCATGCTTTATCCCAGTAGGTGCAAAAATTACCCTGGGCATTGTGTATGTAACTCTGTCCAGACCATGCTTTATCCCAAAAGGGGGCATGAATTGCCCTGGGCACTGTGTATGTAACTCTATTTTGGGCACTGTGTATGTAACTCCAGACTATGCTTAATCTCAATAGGGGTACAAACTGCGCTGGGCAGTTTGATTGCTGAAAATTTAAGATTACCAACATCACAATGATCAATCTAATGAAGTTATGGATTTTCTAACTCTTCGGTTCAAAATAGATTAACTATAAATCAAATACACTGTTAAACCTACCATCCTCTTCCTCTGACTTTTGCATGTCTTTTGTATTTACAAAAGATCTGCTGTAAAAGTGAAGATGTCCTAAATCTAAAACAACCATGTTAGATGCGGTGTCAGTGAAGTTTTCAGGAACCATGATTTGGGGTGCAGATATATCAAGATTGATATCCCATCTCTTGGCTAGAGACTGTAATAAAATAGATTATCTTCACAGTTTAATTCCTCATGCACAGTATATCTTAAATACATTTTACCAATAGGCACAAATTATTTTTCATAGAAATGATACAGAACAAATTTCATTTATTTTAGTTGATAACCAATCCATGAAATATACAATAATCAAGAATTAGAAAATTATGAATATTTGTTCAATTACCAGATATCAATGAATTTATATTCCAAAGGAAATCATAAATTTATTTTCTATGCTACAAATAATAATTAATTTTCCATGAAAGAGCTATTTACCTCCTCACCATCCATCAGTTGTTCTAAGGTATTTTGTAATTCTGCTCTAGTCTGAGCTTTGAATGCTTCATATTGTCTTCTAGCAGCCTCTGAGAAAAAAGAAAATGAACATTAAATCTATAAAGGATACTTGTTCATGTAATTTTATATTACATAAAGATTACTTCACTTTGATCATGAATACATTATATGAATGAAAAACATGAAATTCTTGATTTATCTGTAAGGAATACTTATCAATGTTATTTAATCTGCTGCCAATAAACCTTAAATTACCTGTAAGTTTTAGACGAGACATCTTTGAGGCATTCATCTTTCTAGTAGAAAAGAATTCCCTAACACGTCTGACCATGGTAGGGTTATATACAATGTCCAAAGGCTTGGTTCTTATTGACAATCTGAAATATTGTTCAAAATATTAAGAGAAAACCAGAGATTTCTGCAGGAACATAGGAAAAAAGAAAGAAAGAGCATTTAAATTTACAGACCTGTTTTTATAACATCCTTAAAGTTGCCTTCAAAAATTATGCTACAATAGATAATGAATGACTACACAGGAATATTCCAAAAGAAAACATAACAAATTTCAGTATCTGAATGATAGCAGTCCATCAATCTATTTCTTAATCAAACACAGGATCAAAAGAAACTGACAGATGAAAAACCTCATCTTACAAAGTGAAGCAATACTACATATGCTGTGTTATAGAACAAAGGATATCCCACTGGAGCCACTACCTGTAGTTGGCATTTGTATTTGCAGGATTCTTTTCATATTTCAGTTCAAATAAAGTATCGTCTTTCATTCCTGAATCTGAGGTAGTAGGTGACAATGTCTTATGTGTGGCATTCTGGCTACCTGATGGAGAACGGAACTGAAGTATTCTTTCCTGAAAATATCACTGACAATAAGCTCAGTTACCTACTAACATAGATATTGTGTCATAAACTCTGTACTAATCCAATACAACACTTTATTTCCATTCTAGTGAAATTTATTTTCAGAATAAACATTAAAGGGAGTATTACAAACCATTTAAACACCATAAATAATATTTATGCTATTGTAATGTTTTGCAAATTGTGATTTATTTCTTTTTAAAAACATATATAGTCCTGGTAAAAGTACACATATAAAACCTAAATTCAAAAATAATTTAGTCAAGATATATAAATACAATTACCTTTGGTTGAGGAGAAAGAATATTTGGGAATATCGTATTTTCTGTCATCTTATCCCTCAACAAGAGACCACCTACACCCATTTCAAACTTCATTGCACTCGACCGAGGTCTGGATTCAAACATCATGTCAATATCTGAACACTCCAACTCCAGTATTGTGGACTGAGCAGTGATTAATTCTGAAAAAAACAATGAAATGAAATGTCAAACCTCTGCTCAAACACAGAAAATTAATAATGAGAAAGTATATCCATTTTCAAGTCTCTCAAATCTTCAAGATATTGTCAATAACATTTTCATCTAAATATATTCTGGATAAAGTATAAACCATATCAGAGCAAAGAACAAATCAAACATTCTATGATGTACCAAAATATGCTATATTGACTTCTCTGTTATGTTATGAGCAACTTACCACTAGCCAGACTGGGCATTAGTGATTTAGAGGTTTTTAATTGAAATGATCCTGATTTAAGGTTAAATTTCATCAGAGCAAATACTGTGTCTTTTTTTAGGAATGATGTATTTTCTGTGGTATCATGGATCACATCCATTATTTCTTGTTCTGAAATATAAAAGCATGGTTTTCATTATATTTATCATTCTTAAAACTGCAGGTTATTGAACAGAAATTGTTTACTATTTTGATTACTTGAATAAAAATTGTCTGTCAAACCTATGAACAATTTTAGATAAAAAAAACACTTTAGATAAACAACAAAGTCTGTAAAATGTACAGAATACACACAATATACATAACTCCAAAACCTCGGAAATTCAAACTCACCTAAATCTAGTTCACCTATTTCAGTACTGGCTGCTTTAGGTGGAGGTTCTCCTACAGCCTCCTGTCTTCTCTGGTCACTCTCATGAAAATCTTTTATAACACTCTGTGGTGCACTTGGAGTATTTTCATTTACTGCAGGACTTGTTGAGCCATACCAACCACCCCAACCTGGAAACCATCTCTGAAGTATACCCTGTTGTTCAGGACTTGCTGTTGGTTCTTTTACTTCTACCGGAGGCTGAAGGAATATTATAACTGTACTTCTCAATACATGTACTTAAAAATTTATTTAACTCGGATGCAAGAACAATGATGCTCCATTAATCTGGGGAATCTGGAAATTCCAATAATCTAGACAAAAAAATACAAAAATGGATTTCCTTAACACCATTTTGCACCTATAATTTGGGAATCTGGGATTTGGATCCAGAAGAAAACTTACAGAACAGGAGCCAGTTGTTTGAAACTTTCACCACTGGTTAAACTAACCAACGGTTAAATTTCATTTGACAGTATCTCTAAAATGAGAAGTCTTAAAGTCATACTCGTGTACTGATATGTAGCATATGAAACTTGCAATGTAATTTAACTTCAACATTATACAGAAATCTTACTAATAGCTGTTAGCTGTAATTAACGATAGCTTTTTATTACATCAATACAAACACACACATATAATAGATAAATGTAACTTCCCTATTTCACTACTTAAACTGATCAATCTATGCCTAAGTTCAAATAGAAGTCAAATTCTAAATTTTAAAATTTACTTGCTTGCTAGATTCTTTTTTTATGTGACACCAAGTTTAAATCCTTTTACTGGTGACAGTATATGTTGGATGAATTGCGGGACAATTTTGATCCATGATAGATACATAGAAACATTGCAGGATATTTAATGTGCCATTAAATACCGAGACACGGGACCTCTATTTTTACGGTCTCATCTTGACAACAAGACATTGAAAAACTGACGGAGGAAATTCAACCCAGGACTTCTTCACCACAAAATAAAGACATAAATTTATAGTTTAATGATTATATGTTCAGACTGAGTTTTCTGATATTTTTTTATATTATTTCTTCTTTATCAAACGGTATTAGATATAATATGTTCTTTTCAATTATTCCAATAAAAGGAATAGTTATGCATGAGGCGTTTCATAGGCAGCTGTCAACACTATAATATAAGAGGTCACTTATCTAGACAAATCAGCCAGGTTTTGATAGTTTCTAAGATAAGATTGCTTCAGTGTTATTGATAGAAAACACATTTGGAGTATGATGCATAAATATAAACAAAATTCCATTATTCATATAAAAATCTCTTTTTTTTATGTACAGAAAAATGAATAAGCTCCTGACTAGCAATGAAAATATGATCTTCATGTAGTAAACTGTGGGAACATGCAAGAGTATAATGATCCGGTAGTTTGGAAAATCCATTAATCCGGATGGGATGGGAACAAACGTTTTAAAATTAATGCAGCATCAATGTACTTATATATACATGTACATGAAAAGAAAACGTAACACATATATGGATATAAATTCCCTTACCTTGTACAACTTTCCATCTCTTTTGACTTTCAGATAAACAGTTTCTCTTAAAATCTTTAATTCATCAAAAGCCAATTCTTCTTCTAGATCTTTCTTTTGATTCTGAATAAAATATATCCAATTACTTACATATGGGTACTTATATAAAATGGAGACATATACATTTATCAATTATATAACACTTTCAAAATTCATTAAGATAACAATGGCAAAGTGGTTGTGCATGCAACCAAAGCGGCACAGGATCAAACCTCCCTGACCCATAGTCATGTGTCAGGGTATATCCAAGACCCATAGTCATGTGTCAGGGTATATCCAAGACCCACAGTCATGTGTCAGGGTATATCCAAGACCCATAGTCATGTGTAAGAGTACATTCAAGACCCATAGTCATGTGTCAGAGTACATTCAAGACCCATTGTTATGTGTCAGGGTACATTCAAGATTTAGATTGACAGTCATGTGTCAGGGTACATACAATACATAATATCAAATGATACCAAAACATGTATCATGTGTACAGTAGATTGACAGTCATGTGTCAGGGTACATACAATACATAACATCAAATGATACCAAAACATGTATCATGTGTACAGTAGATTGACAGTCATGTGTCAGGGTACATACAATACATAACATCAAATGATACCAAAACATGTATCATGTGTACAGTAGATTGACAGTCATGTGTCAGGGTACATACAATACATAACATCAAATGATACCAAAACATGTATCATGTGTACAGTAGATTGGGCTTATTAAAGTGCTCAGCGATAGAATTACAAATTTACAACATAATCTGATGAATTCTCTCAGTGCCATAATGCTACACACAAATTCTACAACAAACTTTGATACAACATTTCAGAATATGAAACATATATATGCATTGTACACTTGCACATGAAAATTGTAATCCAAAACAAATGCTTGATTAATCAATATTACATGGTCATTGAATATATGGATCAGAATGATACATATCAAAAATACAAATCCAGTCCTATCATAGTACTTCTACTTGACTTACCATTTCCTTGTCATTCAGATCTTGAGTCACCAAATACTTTGTATAAATTCTGGTGTAAAGCCTGATGTCTTTCATCCTTTTAGAAATAAAACTCCATGTGGACTTTGTGTTCTTTTCTCTTATTTTCTCTAAATTAGCACTTATTGCAAAATTCCACCATGCAGCTGGGCTGAAATTAACATACCAGTAATAAATGTACATCTATGTAAATCTCATCTATTCATCTAACTATATATTTCATATTTTCATTCACATTTACACCACCTATATTGTAAACATCATACACTTTATACTATATGTGTCTAAAATGTTTAGTTTAAACCATAGATATTAAGTATACATGTTACAAGCATAGGCAACTAAAACTGTGTGCAAAGCACGAAGAATATCCCCTGCAAGCAGTATTTGAAGACAAAAGCAACAAATCTGGCAAACAGTAGATTGACTAAACAAGATCCAAACTTTGCCTGCAATTGTTGGTGTACCAAATCCAAATCCATTACTCAGAGGATATTTGTAAAAAGCAACGAACATACAAAATCTGGACAGACAGATAGACAGGCAGTAAAAGTTATGGGGGATGCAATACAATCCTGACATGCCAAATAAATGATTCAACAGTACTGTATCTACCTCTCTGACACAGAACAATGTGGTTTCCATTTCCTGTATTTCTGACGTATATCATGTAACTCCATCTCTTTCAAGAATTGTACAATGCTTTGATACTGGTCTTCACTCAGTCGAAAATCTAGTTTATCCAGAGTAACATCTAATTCAATGCGAGCTTGGTTAGAGGTCCTGATAGGAAGTGGGGAGGTATTTCTCTTGACCTGTGTCTGAGCGCTGACAGGGGCTAGTATATACTCGTGGTCCTGTTACACAGAAATACATTAAACACAGTCACTGGAGATTAATTACTTCTACATCGTTGATAAACACCTCATTATACCCTCACAAACTTACGATATTATGAAGATTAAAATTTCATAGTTTTCTTTGAACTTTAACTCCTTTGGAATAATAAAGCAAAACAACATTTAATATAATGAAATATTAAGCATGATGTATATGCATTACAATTATCCACCAAGCACTTGTATCATGATATATTATATTAAAAGTTACTAGGATCACAGAATACTGACTACACTCTTACAGAACTACCATGATTATACCTGGAATTGTCTTGTAGCAATATTGACATACATGTCTCTTTGTAAAGCATCCTAAAAATCAATCAAATTAAATATGACACATACATGATTATCAATATATAAACAAATACATATACAACATATTTCCTCAGTGAATTTAATTTTCAAATATACAAACACTATGAATCAAGTACAGAATGAGTTATTCACTTATTTGATATCTTTTGTTAATGAACAGATCAAGTATAGTGAACATCTTTGAAAACAAAATGTGAGTAGAGATTGAATAAAGAGACAGTGGAAGAGATTAATTGTTGTAGTTTGTGTGTGTTCAAATCGTTACTCTTTATTCATGTGATATGAACGAGAAAAAAATCCAACCAATATTAAAGCAAGTTTCCTTTTTAACATACTACATCTAAGAATAATTACTAACAGCCAGATCACTGTGTGACAATGTGCCTAACATGGATGCATTGGTATCAAGGTAAACAGCAAAGTCCTTCAGTTCCACTATTTTAAACATTGTGTTTCTTTCCTCATTACTCATACTCTTGGCTGTCTGCAAAATAAAGGTAAATTTTATAATATACATAACAAAAAAGAAGCCTTACGAGCTGTGTTGGAGCTCACAGTACCCTAGCCTCTCAGTTCATAACCATACAGTGTTGTGCTGGAGCTCACAGTACTCTAGCCTCTCAGTTCATAACCATACAGTGTTGTGCTGGAGCTCACAGTACTCTAGTTTCTCAGTTCATAACCATACAGTGTTGTGCTGGAGCTCACGGTACTCTAGCCTCTCAGTTCATAACCATACAGTGTTGTGCTGGAGCTCACAGTACTCTAGCCTCTCAGTTCATAACCATACAGTGTTGTGCTGGAGCTCACAGTACTCTAGCCTCTCAGTTCATAACCATACAGTGTTGTGCTGGAGCTCACAGCACTCTAGCCTCTCAGTTCATAACCATACAGTGTTGTGCTGGAGCTCAATGTACTCTAGCCTCTCAGTTCATAACCAGTGTTGTGCTGGAGCTCACAGTACCCTAGCCTCTCAGTTCATAACCATACAGTGTTGTGCTGGAGCTCAATGTACTCTAGCCTCTCAGTTCATAACCATACAGTGTTGTGCTGGAGCTCACAGTACTCTAGCCTCTCAGTTCATAACCATACAGTGTTGTGCTGGAGCTCACAGTACTCTAGCCTCTCAGTTCATAACCATACAGTGTTGTGCTGGAGCTCACAGCACTCTAGCCTCTCAGTTCATAACCATACAGTGTTGTGCTGGAGCTCAATGTACTCTAGCCTCTCAGTTCATAACCAGTGTTGTGCTGGAGCTCACAGTACCCTAGCCTCTCAGTTCATAACCATACAGTGTTGTGCTGGAGCTCACAGTACCCTAGCCTCTCAGTTCATAACCATACAGTGTTGTGCTGGAGCTCACAGTACTCTAGCCTCTCAGTTCATAACCATACAGTGTTGTGCTGGAGCTCACAGTACTCTAGCCTCTCAGTTCATAACCATACAGTGTTGTGCTGGAGCTCACAGTACTCTAGCCTCTCAGTTCATAACCATACAGTGTTGTGCTGGAGCTCAATGTACTCTAGCCTCTCAGTTCATAACCAGTGTTGTGCTGGAGCTCACAGTACCCTAGCCTCTCAGTTCATAACCATACAGTGTTGTGCTGGAGCTCACAGTACTCTAGCCTCTCAGTTCATAACCATACAGTGTTGTGCTGGAGCTCACAGTACTCTAGCCTCTCAGTTCATAACCATACAGTGTTGTGCTGGAGCTCACAGTACTCTAGTCTCTCAGTTCATGACCATATAGTGTTGTGCTGGAGCTCACAGTACTCTAGCCTCTCAGTTAATAAGGCTAAAGTATTGTGCTGGAGCTCATAGTACTCTAGCTTTTCAGATAATAAAGCTAAAGTGTTGTGCTGAAGCTCACAGTACTCTAGCTTTTCAGATAATAAGGCTAAGAGTTGTGCTGAAGCTCACAGTACCCTAGCTTTTCAGATAATAAGGCTAAAGTGTTGTGCAGAAGCTCACAGTACTCTCGCCACTCAGTTAATAAGGCTAAAGTTTTGTGCTGAAGCTCACAGTACTCTAGCTTTTCAGATAATAAGGCTAAGATTTGTGCTGAAGCTCACAGTACTCTAGCTTTTCAGGTAATAAAGCTAAAGTGTTGTGCTGGAGCTCAAAGTACTCTAGCTTTTCAGATAATAAAGCTAAAGTGTTGTGCTAAAGCTCACAGTACTCTAACTTTTCAGATAATAAAGTTAAAGTGTTGTGCTGAAGCTCACAGTACTCTAGCTTTTCAGTTAATAAGGCTAAAGTGTTGTGCTGAAGCTCACAGTACTCTAGACCTCTCAGTTAATAAGGCTAAAGTGTTGTGCTGAAGCTTGCAGTACTCTAGCTCTTCAGTAAATAAGGCTAAAGTGCTGTGCTGACGCTCACTGTACTATAGCTTTTCAGTTAATAAGGCTAAAGTGTTGTGCTGAAGCTCACTGTACTCTAGGCCTCTCAGTTCTTAAGGACTAACTGTTGTGATGAGGCTCAATGTACTCTCTGTTCATAAGGTACAGATAAGACTTCATCCTAAAACTTCTTGGAAGAAGACTGAACACCACAAAGTCACAGATGAATCTAAAATTCACAATTGGCTTACAACAAAACTGATTCAAACATGCTACTAAGAGAACTATGCCTGCTGTCATTAACTTTCAAGTTAAACATTTAAATCCAAAATATATATGAAGGCTGTAAAGAAAAATTACATCATATCTGATTCAAACACCTTACAGTCTCTCCTATAATGCATAGTACAATCAATTTCCATACAAACAAAATCAAATTCTTTTAAAAAATGTTTCATCAAAGTATTTTCAAATGCCATACCAAATCTCCATCTGTACTTTGAGCACTTAGTTTCTTTATGACAATACCAAATGCAAATGGACAAGCTGGAATAAGTGTGTCATCTTCATAACGTATGTGGACATCTTCAATAATTAGCTGAAATCATACAAATCTTAAGTTAAATAATGATTACTTTTCTTGATTTTAATGTGCTTTCCTTTAAGTTTTCAAACTGAAATCAGCCATTTTGTTTATTTTCAGGGAAAGGACAGCCTAAAACATAACTTTTTCATATCAACTTTACATATTACTGTCACGGTGATACATATGTATTTTTAATCTTAAACATTTAACATATTCAGACACTATGATCAGTCTTTTTTTTTTTCTTCTATTAAAGTAAAGGCCACATTTGTGGCATCATATCTCTGGGAGAATTTAATATTCTACTGATTATATCTTTTGTTATATTACTAGTAAATCATTATCTCTATAGAGCCTGTATCCCTGACCATGGGGTCATGAATTTCACAATATTTGAAAATGTTCCTCTGTTCTTCACAAAAATGCATACACTTTATTGTCACAAGACACAAATTTTTGAAATTTTAAAAACAATTTCACAACACAGCCCATCAGACCGCATTCTTGAGTATCAGTATATACACCAGACCCAGGGGAACAAAGAGTGCTGGGATTATGTTATTTACAATTTTACAATTTACACTTCTCTTAATTTATTGATTCTTCCACAAAAAATGTAACACCTGGCATTGCAGTTTCCATACAGTTATCAAAACTCACAACAATTAAAACTGATAGTAATACGTCACCTGAGTGACTTAAGTGACCTGAAAATGTCAAATGCGATAAATTTCCCACCAAAACCCTCCACCAACCTGGATGTTTTCTAGGATATTTGTTGCTACAGAAGTTCCATAAGAAAACCATGATGATCCATAACCTTCCTGTTTTTCTGCCTTGTGAAGCTAATAAAAGTAAAACCAGTACATGTATTTAAGTTATGTATTTCAAGTATATCTCAAATGTATGAACAGCAGACATTTTCATTCCTGCTATCATTTAACATTGCATCATTTATATTTCAGACAGTACACTGGAAAAAACAAAGTGCTTAAATAATGATCAGAATATATATATATATATAAGTTTCGTAATGCACATCAACATGTGTACCAAGTGTCATAAGTTATCTACATATATTTCAAAATAATGTTCAGCACCAAAATATTATATGCAGCAGAACAACACATAACTCAATATATTCTTTTCTAGCAGATATTTTCTCTTCATATTTGAAATAAAATATATTGGATACATAATCACCCAAATAAAGCAAAGAAATTGATACTTTTCCATATAAACCTTTCTGTGAAAAGATAAAGAAAATCTGTATTTATAATATTCCTGGCAATCCTGCAGATTTATTTGTAACTAAAGTAGAATTATCTTTCCTATCATCCACTGCATTTGATTTGAGGAACTCTTTAGTGTACAGACATAAAAGTATTGCAAGTCGACTATGTCCTTAAATTGAAAAATTATTGAATGAAGTACATAATTATCATACCTGCCATTTGGCTTCCAAGGCTTCCAACATGGCCAGCTTCTTGGCTTGATCAGAATTTTTCTCATTAGTCTCATCATACTGTGACGTAAAACAAACAAATGTTGGTAGAAAACGAACACAGTCAGGATAAATAGAGTATATGGAACACCCCCCCAACACACACACACACACAAATATCTCCCCTGATTACATTGTTACTGAATAGGAAATATAAAGTCCTATATTTTGCTTGTATTTACTAAGAATCTTATTATTACCAATACATATGTACTAATTGGGATTATTTTGCCTACATAGTTCAATACAAAATGACTGCAACTGACAGGATTTTTTTTCTGAATCAAATATATGAAGCCATATGCAGCAAGATTTGTCATAAAATATGACAAGTATGAATCAGTTTGCACTGTTCAAATGATTTTTACCTGTGTATGTTTGAATGGACCAGCAACAAGGTAGAGATTTCGGATGGATATAATCCATGGATCACTACGTAGTCTACGCAAGGGGATCTGTAGTGTGATCTTGCCAATAAACCCTGTCATAAACAATACAGAAAATAATACCCTTGACCTTTGACACAACTCACAAATGTACCTGTAAACTGATCACTTCATATAAGTTACAGTTCTGCCATGACATCAGTGTCCTTGACATAGCAAACAATGGTAAATCAAACTTTTTATAGGTGTTTTAAATCATATATGTAGAAATACTCACACATTACATTATTATGAATCAAATGCAATCTCAGAATATCTGACAAAGTAAGGGACTAAATAGCAATTCATCTGCACATTTTGAGAATTTGTGTCAACTTCTATAGCAGTAGCCTGAAGCTTTTATATAAAATGTTTATCTGATATCACTGACGATAATAAATGTAATTAAGCTTTTACTGACCTTTATATATAAAAATATCTCAATTTGCAATAAAAAGCCTACAACTTGATAGATCTTTTTCTTAAATATACCTGACTTCACTTGCAGTGGTAGATCTAAGCTTTGCAGGGCATTTTTCTTTAGAGGAAGATTTTCTAGCTCTACTGCCCCTGTAAACAGAAAGTAGAAAGTAATATTTATACAAATCTATTACACATATATAAAGAAACACACAACAATTCTCTGTATTAATTACATGTACAAAATTTTATTAAGTACTGTAATCATTCTAACATTATCCAATGAATGTCTAATTCTTCATCTAAATAGAGATACAAAGAACCTCACATCCATTCTGCCAACTTAAATTTCAAGCATCAAATCAAAGAAACACAAACAATATACTCTAACAGCTTTATTTGTTTGTTGTTTAGTATCACCCTAGGGATTTATTTATCTTTAAATTGTGGCAGTATTCCCTGTTTTTGGTTTAATGTTTTATCTGTTAGCAAACATCATCACTATTAACAGTGAGAAATCTTTTAATTTAAAAAGTCAATTGGTAAACTTACACAGGTTTATAAGTATTCAGACTCCAGCCCATCCTCAGTAACCCCATGTTGATGGGAGTAAATGCCATGCAGCTACTAAGATGGTTTCAGTCATTAAAAGTATGAAATCAGGATCCAAGATCCACTGAGACTCAAACCTGAGTTTTTCCAGCTATAAGAATTCATCTTGCTAAACTTTTCAAGTATGTCAAAGAACACAATAAACACCTCGCAGTATCATTTTAAAAATACCTTGTAAAAGAGCTATAGACAACTGTGTGGTATTCAGGTTTTCTACATATTCGCCTACATATGTATTTAACACCCATGCTGCTAGTCCTTCCAACATGGTCTGTATGTCCTTCTATCTATATAACAACATCTAGTAAAATACAATTCAAAGTATAAACACTTGACGTCTGTAGTATAAGAAACAACAAGTACAAAATTTAATTGTATTATTTAAAATACATGTACAAATACATTTGCCCTGTTTATTTGTAACCAATAAGATTCTATATGTATAAGGCAAACGATTGTTCTGGAGCTCAATCTTCTTAAATCATAAGACTAAAGTGTTGTGCAGAAGCTCAATATACGGTGATGCTCTGTTTATCCGGACACGTTTGTTCCCGTCCGATTTGTCCGGATAACAGATTTTCCGGATTACCGGATCATAGTACCAGTATATTCTTGATAAAAGAAGGGTGTATACGGTACACGGTAAAACACAAGTAATAATCCTTATATGCGTTTAATTTATAAACGAAGAATTATATATATCTATTACGTATTTAATGTATTAACATCTTTAGTAAATTGTTCATTAATTGCAGCCAAATTTCTGAAACCTGCAGGATTTTTCAACTCACTGTTCTCTATTCACATGTTGCCAGCTGCCTATGTATATACCTCGCGCTTGACTAATTAATTTCACTTCTATCGCGATCGGAGTGTTTATCTAAGGTACTGCTGTGTCATACAAATTTAGAATTGAAAAGCATTTATGTCCAGATAAATTTATACAGTGTTCATCTTTTAAAAATAAAAATTTTCTATAAATATAAAACAGAAGAATACTTAAAAGTTAAAACTTCTATACAAAAAAAATGTAATGAGCACTTAAAGTAAGGATACGTTATCAATTATCGATCTCAGATAGAAGAGTGACGATACTTAAAGTTTGGTTACAATCTATAGCCCTGATATTTAATTAACAATGTAAGCTGCAAAGTCGGCAATTTACTTTTATTTACTGTCATGCAACTAACAGTAATCTTCATTTCTGGCGTGAGCGTGTACTGACTCATTAAAAAGCAATCATCAATGACCGCTAACATGACGTTTGACTACACCACAAGCGGTCAGTTCGTAATTGGATAGGTAATAAACATACTATAGGTAGGTGACCAGGTTAACGCATCGTTAAACTGTAAAACAAACATTTGGCGCAGAGAGGAGATAAGCAGTGTATTAATTAAAACTGCAATTATTTGCTACAGTTCCGTCCGGAAAGCAAAATTTTGTCTGGATTATCTGAGCAAATTTTATGTACTTTTAGAATTCCGTACCCGTATTTCCTTGTCCGGATCCGGAACGCGGATTTCCGGATTATCGGATCAAAATATCATTTGGGAAATCTATTCCCGCACTTTCTTGTCCGGAAGGTGGATTTTCCGGATAAACGGAGCCCGGATTAACGGAACATCACTGTACTATAGTCTCTCAGTTCATAACTATACAGTGTTGTGCTGGAGCTCACAGTACTCTAGTCTCTCAGTTCATAACCATACAGTGTTGTGCTGGAGCTCACAGTACCCTAGCCTCTCAGTTCATAACCATACAGTGTTGTGCTGGAGCTCACAGTACCCTAGCCTCTCAGTTCATAACCATACAGTGTTGTGCTGGAGCTCACAGTACCCTAGCCTCTCAGTTCATAACCATACAGTGTTGTGCTGGAGCTCACAGCACTCTAGTCTCTGAGTTCACAACCATACCATGTTGTGCTGGAGCTCACAGTACCCTAGCCTCTCAGTTCATAACCATACAGTGTTGTGCTGGAGCTCACAGCACTCTAGCCATTCAGTTAATAACCATACAGTGTTGTGCTGGAGCTCACAGTACTCTAGCCTCTCAGTTCATGACCATACAGTGTTGTGCTGGAGATCACAATACTCTAGTCTCTCAGTTCATAACCATACAGTGTTGTGCTGGAGCTCACAGTACCCTAGCCTCTCAGTTCATAACCATACAGTGTTGTGCTGGAGCTCACAATACTCTAGTCTCTCAGTTCATAACCATACAGTGTTGTGCTGGAGCTCACAGTACCCTAGCCTCTCAGTTCATAACCATACAGTGTTGTGCTGGAGCTCACAGTACTCTAGCCTCTCAGTTCATAACCATACAGTGTTGTGCTGGAGCTCACAATACTCTAGTCTCTCAGTTCATAACCATACAGTGTTGTGCTGGAGCTCACAGTACCCTAGCCTCTCAGTTCATAACCATACAGTGTTGTGGTGGAGCTCACAGCACTCTAGTCTCTGAGTTCACAACCATACCATGTTGTGCTGGAGCTCACAGTACCCTAGCCTCTCAGTTCATAACCATACAGTGTTGTGCTGGAGCTCACAGCACTCTAGTCTCTCAGTTCATAATCATACAGTGTTGTGCTGGAGCTCACAGCACTCTAGCCTCTCAGTTCACAACCATACAGTGTTGTGCTGGAGCTCACAGTACTCTAGTCTCTCAGTTCATAACCATACAGTGTTGTGCTGGAGCTCACAGTACTCTAGTCTCTCAGTTCATAACCATACAGTGTTGTGCTGGAGCTCACAGTACTCTAGTTTCTCAGTTCATAACCATACAGTGTTGTGCTGGAGCTCACAATACTCTAGCCTCTCAGTTCATAACCATACAGTGTTGTGCTGGAGCTCACAGTACTCTAGCCTCTCAGTTCATAACCATACAGTGTTGTGCTGGAGCTCACAGTACCCTAGCCTCTCAGTTCATAACCATACAGTGTTGTGCTGGAGCTCACAGCACTCTAGCCTCTCAGTTCATAACCATACAGTGTTGTGCTGGAGCTCAATGTATTCTAGCTTCTCAGTTCCAGTCAAATCGAAACCCCACCTGACTGTTGGACAAATCTGGTAAAATTCGCTTCAGTCCGGTAAATTTTCGTATTTTCCTGGACCGATTGTCCGGTATCGCATCCGTGAGATTAATCCTTTATAAATCCCATGAAATACTGCATAATCAACATCCAGTTTTATCATGCGTTTTGAAATTATCATCTTCAGCCATTTTGTCACCTGACCGTGAGAATTTCTGGTTACTGTGCTATGTTACTATATTTGAAACCATGTACTCCTTATATGGAAAAATAAGTATGATATTGATGTATACTTTGAAATTCCATGTGTACAGGATAGCAAGCAATATCACCATCAAAATAGAGTCCATTTAGTGTTATATCTGCAGTGGATAATTTGATAATTAGCTCACAGTTTCACACTTGTTTTTCCGTATTACAAGCATCGTTCTTAACATGGCAAACAGAGACGGTGAATGAGGACAAAAATTTGTAGGACATTAGTCCTGTAAATTTGTTGAAATTTTGAAAAACTACAGAACATTTGGATGAAATGTAGGACAAAGAATATTTCATCATAACTCAATATACCATGGATTGCAGATACATGGCTGCAGAACATCATGTATTGGGTAGAATCATAATGAAGTCAATCTCTTGACAGTAGCCAAATATAACTGGACTTACCCTCATTTGACCAGTTTAAAAATTGGCCATGACATTGCGAAACCACCAAGTAAATCACAATAGTATATAACATTAAGTGTAAAACAGAAGGCAACACCCACCAATAAAATTCCGAACCTCAGATTCAAGAAAATGCCTATGACAGTGGCAAAGATTCAAAAAGAAAACATCTTAATTGATTTATTTAGACAAGTAATCAGTGATATCATGATCAGTGCCATCATTTAGTAATTGATGGGTAAACAGTCCTGAAAAAACTTCCGGACGAAATGTTCAGTACAGGTTCAGAAATTATCAGACATCCAAAGAATCAACAGGAGATCGCCAGCATTTTGCCATCTCTGCGAAAAAATACATGAAGTAAGCATTGTACTTGGAAATTTTCATGGTCAGGTAACAAAATAGTGGTAAAATTGGATGTGGATTATACAATATTTTATGTGATCTATAACCTCTTTTTTATGGATTAATCACTAAACCAGTAAGGGTTAACATCACATGACGTATTTAATCTAAATAACTCCAAACCTGTCGGGAAACACCCGTTGTCAAGCTAAATATTAGGGATAGGTATCGCCCAAAATTTTGTATCGCAATAAATCACAATTTTTCCTCACAATATTGTAACAATATCGCAATATATTTTGGAACATCCTGGTTTTTCCTTATTTCTCTGTTACTTCCATGACTGCTTGGGCATTAAAACACAAAGACTCAAAGTCATTTATGGTAGTTACTTCAGGCCTTCAATTGTCCTTTCTTGAAAATTTAGGACAAACTCAAAGACAATCTTTCACATTTTTTGTAAGATGATTTTAGGATTTTCAGAAAAAAATTAGGATATTTTTAGGACATATACTTACTTTGAAAAAGCATTTAATCACTGATTTACATACAGCTTTCATTCCCGTTTTCAAATTTGTTGATTGCTCTTGCATTATGAAGCTGAAATAATGATGAATAAGTGCTTAAAACCCATAAAGTAGACTGCAGACATAAAAAGCAGTATGTTACATTTGTTCTTACATCTTAAAATTGCCATCAAATTTTCATGGCTTTCTCTTCACCCTTCCTAGCCATTCCATTTCCTCCTTTTTATTTTTCCTATCCAAGTCATACTGACAAACACAAACACTTTCACTGTATTACTTAAACAAAATCAAATCATATTTGAATTAGAATGCAACTTGTAATATAATTTCAAATTGTAATACATGTAGTAATGAAAAATTACACAGCATTATAAGACCTGTTATTGCATGTTTGTTTCCTTAATATGTCATTATCTAAGCACACAACAAGTATACAAAAACACAAAAACAATCTTGGAACACATATTGTTGCCTGCATTATTTCTGCTAATAACAGCAGTCAGAAAACAAGATGGACAAACTGACTACAAGAATGCAGGGATCTACCTTGAATTTGCAGTTGATGGGAGGCCCATCAACTGCAAAGTCTGTATGCCGAAGGGCAGGGGTATGAGGGCTTCCTAAGCCCCAATTAGGGTCCAGGAACAACGGTTTCTATGGAAAATATTTTTTCCTGGAATATTTTACTGAAATCCTGCCTCTGTTTCCACTTAGCATACACATTTTATCATCTGAAAAATTTCATAATGTGTGATTTATTTCCATCATGACACAAACCCTTTTTACTATCAAAGCAGAGCATAAGTGTGTTCTATAACATTATAGCTCATTTACGTGTGTTTATATTACCTACTGAATGTGCAGTTCTTTTACCAAACAAATAACAAATGATTGAAAACTTCTAAACCGACATTTGACATACAAGGGATGTGATGAACAACAATAAGCATCACTTATATGGAGATTAAAATCCTCTCTCTGCTTCGTATAGCCCCCTGTACAGGAGCTTCATGCACCATTTATAATGACAATGTGCCAATCTGTCCCCTTGATGGAATAAGAGCGCACTATATAAAATTTTGATGTGCCAATGGCACAAGAGCACGGCCTAAAGTGATCCTTAACTGTATGTTTATATAGAAATAAATGAAGGGAAAAGTTATCCATATATACAACATGGATTTTGAAAACTCTTAATTCTTTTACTTATTCAGAACTTTGGACACATATGCAAGATTGTCTTACTTCTATCTGTTTGTTACAAACTGATATAAATCTGTATAAAAGCAATGCAATAATTAATACATTCAGAAAGACAGTGGATGTGTTTGGACTGCTAACTAAAACTTTTCATGCAATAAGAGATGCATGATAGGAGCAAGTAAAAATCCCTCAGATATTCTTCACTATGAATATTGATTCTAAGAATGAGCACTTACCATTGAGATCTAATAGCCTCCTTGTGCTTCAATATGCCTCGTCATCAACTGATTTGAGAACTGGAATGAATGCTCTGGAATAAAATACTGAGAAGATTTTGTTAATTAAAATCTTATAAATGCGTATTAATTGTACCATTGCATGTCATGCACTTAATCAAATATTTTTCTTTCACATTAATTTAAGTAATAAATGAATAATGACTATTACACGAAAAATTTAGGATTTTAACACAAAATTGAGGACATTTTTAGGACTTTCTTTCATATTCCTTTACAAGCACTTTAACTTTTTAGGATTTGAACAAATTGTCTGAAAATCTAGGATTTTTTAGGATTTAAGGATGGACTTGAAACTCTGTTACTTTAATAAAACAATTAAATAACAAAAAAAAGGAAACAAGTTCACATCTGATTTTTCAGCTTCCGGAATTTCTTTTACTGTTTCATTGTCTGATTGAGCTTTACCAAGCATCTGTGGGTAATGACGATGCAGATGGCCAGTCTAATTTGTAGTCCCACCAGGACATTTCACATCCACACTGCATGTTACACAAACAGCAACATTGTCTATGATTTTTTTTTTGATAGCTTCAGTTGTTTAACTTAAAATAAGACAATACACTTGATTTTCCTTTAGAAAATTTCACAAGTTCGTAATCTTCATCAGATTTGGATGCCATATTGTTACTTCCTGGGACAGTAAATTTAGAACCCAGAGTATTTTTTCTCCGAGCCAATATCTACCTACAAAAAACATCACAACAGACCAGAGACCAAACCCCCCATTTCCTTGTGCCACACACTAGGACAACAGTGTTCAAGACCTCCTTCTTAGGCTATGGAATAGATTACCAGGAGGGGTGGTGGAGGCTGATAGCCTGGACAGCTTTAAGAGCCTCAATGGCAACCAAAGAGTAGATGGCTGTGCATTTTTACCTTTTATCCTTTTTTAATATGCTGACTACACAGATGTTCACCCTTTCACACAACAGCGCAAAAATACTTAAAGGGGAAGATGTAAGCCCTGCCTCTTACTTGTACAGCTAGCAGACAGAGATAATTTGACTGCTGTCAATCAGATATCGATTCATCACACTGGCCACAAGAGCGAATGACTGGGGTACTTGTGTTCAACCATGCGAAACCATGGGACATAAAATTGATATCAATTGCCCTATTAAATATGAACACAAATAATGATAAACTAAATTTGTGAGGCCATGGTCTAAACGTTTTTTAATTTCAGATTAATTATTTCTCAGAAAATGTTAATGCGTTGTTTCTATAAAGGAAACAAACTGATAATATGTAATTAATGTAATGCCGAGAACAAAGTAAAATTTTCAGTTAGAAATAAATTATGAGAAAGCGTTTTAATATACCTGAATTTCTTCCACATATCATTCTGTTTCTAAAACCCAACAGTGAACATCGAAACTTGAATCTACATGTATCACCTGATAAGCTTCAAGCGTTACAGGCATTTTCATAGTGACTGGGATTAGAACAAATACTCCGCCAGCACCATGACAGAGGACCATGTGGACACCGAACTGTCTCGCAATGAGCATATCATTCCATAACTTGAAGGGGAACACAAATATCCAGATTGCTTTTTGTCAACTTGCGTGATAAATGATTGCTGATGTGGTGGCCAGAATCAGAAGTAATCATAGAAAGAGAAAGCTCCTATACAAGAAGTTCTGGACAATGCTGTGCCATCGTGATGTGTGGGATGATTCTCGATATTTAGATCAAAAGACTTGGGCAGTTAGACTGGACAGAGGGTGAAACAAATTTGTATGTACAAACTGTCTTATGAATATTGGCTAATATCCTCAAACTCTTTCAAAATAAAACTTTCTGAATAGAGATCAAAACAAACAAATACATCAAACACCCCATCCCCTGAAAAGTAATAAAACCAATCAAAATTAAACACTCCTGGAATCTTCATAATTGGGACTAAAGAATGTACTTTCTATTGATAGTTTTCACTGAGTCTAAATTTATAGGATTTATCTCCTGTATTCAGCCATATTTTGGGTCAAAGAAGAGATTTTCATTCATAGTACATGTATAACCAATTTAAAGACCTCTGTGTGGAGAGGGTTTTCATAATTTTGCAACAAAATAAACCATTTTGAAATACATGTACATTTTATCTAAATATTTACTCGTTTGTAATCAATTCATATTTTCAAAGATGATTTTAAAGAAATTCTGTCTGTGTTTTTGTTGACTAAAGCACAAAACTTCACATCCTGACCCACAAAATCAAAATGGCTGACAGTGGGAGACGACTTTTGTGAATTTTCGCTGAGTGAAAACTTTCTATTACCAATTCAAACCCCACACATTGTTCACACCAAACTATAGCATGTTCACACCTTCCGATTACCATGCGCCTATAGGCATAACCAATACCCCGAATACCAAGTGCCTCTTGGCAATACCCCGAGCTGGAGATAAGCAGCGAATTCAGTGACCAGTTAAACCATGCCCCCAGTGTAATTATGTGATTTCAACCATACGGTCAAAAATTTCCCCTTTAAATGTTGTTACACTGAACTGGAAGAAGAAGAAGAAATAATGATGTAATCATCATCATGAGAATTCAGAAAAAAATGTGCCGAAAGTGAATTGTGTTCGTTCTGCGCTGAAAAGACGAACAGGGGGCTTTGTAGGGCCGGGCTTTGTAGCCATAATCCAGCAACTGAAAACGTCAAAACAGCAATACGTCCGATAGGGATACAATGATAAATGTTGTGAGCTACAGAGTACAGTACTCGGTAGAGTCGGTAGTCGGTATTGTAATGTAATTAGTCATCAACCACTTTACACATCCGATCTGAGGAAATTATTCTAGTAGTTATTATTTAAAACAACACCCTCCTATACCTTTAGTTCAGAGTCCGGAATAAATCTAAATTCAAGTAAACTGATATAGTTTGGAGTTTTGCGAGGCCATGTTTACGTACCTTAATACAGCTTGTAACAACTTTGTCGTTCTATTTTCATTTTAATGTTTCATGTTTGACCTTAGATGTTGTTGTTAATTTTTTAAATCCAGATCTCGACTTTCTTTTTTTTTTTTTTTTTTTTGTATACGTATGCATTGGTTCAAATAATTTGTGATTGGTATATACCCTTTAGTTTGTGAAAATTCTGATGATTTCAGACCTATAAAGTTTACATAGATAAGAAAACTAGATCTATGGTCATTCCATATACTAGTCCTATAAACATGACAAGCGCGAGAACAGCAAGTAAATAAGAGGACCGGAGTCTTACATTGCAGGACTATCCATATACCATTAGCTTTAAATAAGCTAGTTAAAACAGCGTGCAGATTACAGCCTACATAAATTTACACGTAAAATCATCGTCATACATACTAATTTACTAACTTACTTATCTATTCAAGTTCTCACTTACTTACTTTCATTATAACTTACATACTTACTTAATTACTTACTTTCTACTTACTTACAAACACAAAACTATAAAATTTAGCGAAGGTGGAGACACAGTCAATATTTACAAAAAATATATGTGTGTGAAGTACATATGTCAAGAATCTAAAAGGATAGTAAATGAGCGAATACTAATACTGTTACATAAATGAAATCTAGAGAGGAAAGTCGGATAAGAATGCATTTTCATTTACATGCGCAATTTTCCCCCTAGAAAATATTCGTTCAGAAAGCAACTAACCCCATCCCGCCCTTTCAAAGTTTATCAAACTAAAAGCCATGATGATAGCTACGTCTGCCACTGATAAACGAAATCAGATAACTGAATGATAAAACAGTTCAACCACATACTTGTGATTGCTCAGAGAATATATACTCTGTCATCGATTTTTTTTTTTTTTTTTTTTTGAATCATTTATTTTAAACCAATTAAATTACAAGTGGTTTATCTACCGTTGCTTGAACACTTCTCACCAGTGTGGGTGCAAATTCATCCTAAAGCATATCCGGCTTGACTTATGTAGGTAATATTTTCACATACGTTGACTTCTATTACTTTTGATGTGTGCATATTTCAGTATATCACTTTTTCTTAAGAAAGGATATGGCAGGTCGAACCCAAACGACGGACGCACTCACCCGCCGGGGATTTACCAACCCCTATTGCTGCAAAACGCACGAGATTAAGTCTTCCTTTTTCATTATTAAAGTGGGTTTTTGGGATTTGCTAAAAACCCAATAACGGATTAAGTGTCCATTGAAAGTGTTTTAAATCAGTTTGCGGAGATTGTTATTGCAGTGCGCATGATTTATTACGACATACACTGTGATATATGCGTGTAATGTAATGTAGATATCCGTAATTCAATTTACACTAAGAATTAATGTATTGCAATCATAATAAGTTTGAGAAAATCTTTTGCATTTCAATTAAATGCAGTTACAATACATACGATATCATGAACCATTGGATCTTTTTGTAATAGAGGGTTATCTAATATTTGAGTAAGTATCTGAGACGTAAACCAAATTATGGAAACGAATGTAAAACAAAGGGAAGATAGCGCTTCCACATGGGTTCTCTGACGTCACATTGGTTTGCACAAATGGGAAATAATTCTGTAATATGAAAGTCACGAATATATACATTAATTTCTAACTATACATTTTATGAAATTAAAACGTGTATTAAAGGAAAGAAACTGAATACAATAAGACGAGAGAAGTTAAACTAAACTAATTGCACTAAACTTAACTTAATTTATCTAACTTAACACTTAACTAAATTAACTTAAGTAAAATAGGATAAAACAGAATAGAATGAATTGAAATTTAAGATGAAACCGGAGGAAGTAAGACTAAATCTGGAGTTGAAGTGCATAAGAACCTTAACTTAATGTAACGTTACGTGAATAATCTAATTCAATCGTTAATTTAAATTAACTAAAATAAAATAAATGTGATATAGTATAGAATAAAATGAGATAGAATAAAGATGAAACCGGGTCAATGAAAACCCAGTCAGAGGCATACGTACTATGAGAGACAGAATTCAAAGATATGAATAATAAATATTTCTACACTTTTTAATCAGTTACAGAATATATATTAAACACTATGTCCAGGTGCGATTTATAAGGGGAGAAATCGGTAATAAATTCATCAGATTCCCATAAATTTGAATAAATTTGATCGTAGTTTTCCTTCCTGCACAGGTGTAAAAGTGCAAAGATCTTTTTTGTATTTGCATCGATATAACAGGAATTATATGGATCATGTAATCTATCAATGACATCTTTAACAAGTTTGAACTTTGTCACTTTCGCCATACACTTTTTGGAATGTGTTTGAACTTTACGTTACCTGGGAAGGAAAAGTAAGACTTCACGCCGAAAATAATGTTAAATCACTTAAATTTAACGCACATTCTCTCACTTTGTTTCACATATATGCATTTTATGCACATATTTATTTACAAATATAGGTTGTAACTCAATGAGTGCAGTGTGAGTGTTAAAAAGAAGGCTCTTGATGCAGGTGCATACAGTAATAAACTTTTTAAGTAGAACTTATTTTGTTGAGAATGTAACGTTATAAATACTTGTTGTAGCAGGAAGGTTCTCCAAATTCTCATCTCCAGTATATAATGTATAGACATTCATGAAATATTGAGTCTACCTATAGACTAAGTAAACACGAAAATGAGATGCATTTACATTTGTAACTGAGTTGGCTAAAATTCCCATTTGGGCCCCAGTGTGTTCCTCATTGTGGGCTAGCAAATCTTTCAAATCTGAGTGTGATCGAGATATACCACGGAAAAAAGGAAGGAAAAATTCATCATTGCGCGTAGCGCATGATTCATAAGTTTTCCGTCCTTTTTTTTTTTTCGTATGTCTGCACTATTTCTCAACATTTCTCTGCCGCGGTGGTATGAATATTGTCGTCACAGTTACGAACACGCGGGGAAAATACGTCGTCAGAGAAAAATTGATTTGGATGAGATATACCACTGATTTTTAAATCAATCAACATGCGTGTTACTTGTAAAATTGAATGATACATAAATCACTATAAACGGGCCGTCATCACTATTCATACCATTATAAGCAGATGACCCAGTCCTTATATGTGATAGCAAAACAGGCTTACAGCATTGCTTGAATATATCATCTGATTACTGCAATTCTTGAAAATGACAAGTTTATGCTAGTAAAGCAAATATTTTGTTATTTAAATTCCAATGGAAAATTTCCTAAAAATGAATTGAATTAATTAGATACCCCACTGCAAACCGTTAAAGAATATTGCTATCTTGGTACATTGTATTACTATACAGCTTAATGGAAACGTTTAATATGGCTATTTCTTCACTTGCTGAAAAAGCCAGCACATCTTTATTTATAATAAAATCAGTACAGTAACTGGCCTCCTTGTCTCTTGTACACTTCTTGAGAATCTTTTTGAATCCACCATAGTTATACTAATATTATTGTGTGGATGCGAAATCTGTGTATTATATAAAACTAATTATAAAGGATCTAAACCTCATTTAAAACTCCATTTAAAATTAATTAAAGAAATTCTAGGAATCCACCGCAAAGTTTCTAATGACGCTTGTCGTGCTGAACTCTGACATTTACCATTAAAATGTTATGTATCAGTCTTGTGTAAAATTCTTGGATCATGTTCAAACGCATAAGGAATCTTTACTGCACAAATATATTCAGCCATTACATCATCAAATCCTTAGATTATAAACTTCAATAAGCCTTAACATAATTTAGGATTTTCTTTTATTATATATAAAATGATGTACTTCATCCCTATCTTAACTCCAATAACAGAGAATAAATGAGAAAAAGAATGTTTGCAAATACAAAACACTGGTATTATTAACTGTAATAAAGTAAACTTAAAAAAAGAATTATATATTATGAATCAACGCCCAATCTATGTTTATTAATCAATTAATAGATATGACAGGTCACATGATTTGTAAAATGAGAATCAGCACTCATCAATTTTAAGTTAAAAAAAAGGTAGATATTCAAACATACCAAGATCTGAATGTTTTGTAATGTTTTGTAATGTTTGAATAGCTAAATTAGTTGAACATGAAAATCACATTTTGTTAAATTGTAATATTTATGAAAATATAAGAGATAATCTTCTGAATCATCTCAATTTTCATATCAAAAGTTTCAATCACTAAATATTCATATATTGTTTCACAATAATTCCTCGAAAATTCTCAAATAATATTCAGCCTTATTTCTGACTGTTTTAAGCTCAGAAAATCCCTTCTCGGTAAACATTCATACTCAGTGTGTGTGTGTGTGTGTGTGTGTGTGTGTGTGTGTGTGTGTGTAGGTGTGTGTGTGTATGTATTATTACAGAACTTTCAAATAACAAAGTAATTAATCATATTTCACTTCATATACAATGTACTGTTGCTGTGTCGTATTGTAAATAATTAGGCATATGTTTGAAATGCAACGAGACTAAAATATAATTGCGTCCTTTTTTTTTTTTTTTTTTTTTTTTTGATTAATTAATTAATATATTTATTCATTTATATATTATTTATTTATTTATTTGTTTGGTAATCTATTTATCTGAAGATCAGTTATAACTTCCACAATACCCCAGTGTCTGTCTGTTTACAACTTTTTGTGTTGGATCTGCTAGGAGAATTTTCTTCACCTACATACACTTAGGTTTTCTATGTCAGGTGTATGCCCGAGCCAACATAATTTGTAGGTAGCGTGCTCAACGCGTAACTTACCCCGACTGGTACATTGGTAGACCAGGTCACTTACCCTGACTGGTACATTGGTAGACCAGCTCACGCCAACTGGTACATTGGCAGACCAGCTCATTTACCCCGACTGGTATAGTGGTAGATCAGCTCACTTACCTCAACTGGTACATTGTTAAACCAGCCCACCCCTACTGGTACATTGGTAAACCAGCTCACCCGACTGGCATATTGACAAACCAGCCCACTTACCCCGTCTGGTGCATTGGTATACCAGCTCACTCCGACTGGTACATTGGTAGATCAGCTCACCCTAACTGGTACATTGGCAGACCAGCTCATTTACCCCAACTGATATATTGGTAGATCAGCTCACTTACTCTAACTGGTAGATTGGTAGACCAGCTCATCCCAACTGGTGCATCGGTAAATCACCTCTCCCCAACTGGTACATTGGTAGACCAGCTCACTTCCACCGACTGGTATATTGGTAAATCAGCTCACTTACTCCGACTGGTACATTGGTAGACCAGCTCATTTACCCCGACTGGTATATTGGTAGACCAGTTCACTTATCCCGACTGGTATATTGGTAGACCAGTTCATCCGTAGTAGTACATTGGTAAACCAGATCACTTCCACCGACTTGTATAATGGAGGACCAACTCGCTTACCCCCAGTAATGGTAAATTGGTAGATTATCATCTCATTTACCCCGACTGAAACATTAGTAGGTCAGCTCTTTTGCAACGACTGGTGCAATGGTAGACCAGCTCACTTGCACCAACTTAACATTGATAGGCCAGCTCACATGAGCTGACAGATGCATTGGTAGACTAGCCCATTTACCCCTACTGGAATATTGGTAGACTAGGTTTCTTACCCCGACTGAAAAATTGGTAGATCAGCTCACTTGGTGCACTGGTAAAATATGAAAATAACTATTAAATTAGCAAAATCAATGAACGTAAAACAAATACAAAGATAACAAAAGCAACAGCCTACATTGCAAAATACCCCGTCTCTTTATTTCACAATAGTAACTACCTTGCAAAATACTCCTGTATTTTGTTTACAAGATGCCTTTTATTTTGAATGTTAAGTGCATGACTTTGACCTTTTTTCTCTGACCTTAAAAATACAAACAAACAAAACAGAAACATAAGGGGTCAGCCTTTTGATTTAAGAAATACAATGTATGTGTACCAAGTGATGATCGTACCTGAATATGGTTCTCTCGCTTCCTTGTTTACAAGATGCAGTTTATTATATAGGCAAATGACCTTGACCTTTGCTCTTGAATTACAATAAGAATAGTCCTTTTACCAAGTTTGACGCTACCAGCCTTTGCGGTTCGATCTGTATCGAGTTTACAAAGTTTACTAACAATGTTTAGCATGTGACTTTAACCTTTAACTTTGGAAAACACTTACAATAATTATCAATAATGTTAAGCATGTGACCCTGATCTTTGACCCTTATACTAGAACAATTTAAAAAAAATAAATAATAATAATAATAATAATAATAATAATAATAATAATAATAATAATGAATAAATAAATAAATAAACAATAAATAAATAAAAGTAACATTTAATTGATAAACAAAAGGTATTGTCCTCTTGTCTTGATGAGTATATGTACCAAGTGGGATGAACTTAGCCTAAGCAGTGTGGTCTGTATCTTGTTTGAAAGGTTTCTCAACAAATGTGTGAACTTGACGTTTTACTTTTGAGCAATAAAAGATAGGCATCGTCGAAATAAAATGAAAAACTGGAATGTAAAAACCCATTCTACGGATTTTCTTTTCCAAGTTTTTAAGTTAAAAAAGAAAAGAAAGAACTGCTTGTTGTAATTTTATTTAAAACTCTGGTGGACTTCTTTCGAGCTAATGGAAAGATGGAACTTCGCATGAATGATGTACTGAAGGTCCCTAACAAGTATTGCTGGGGTTTTTTTTAACCAAGTCCGTCAAGAAAAGAATCCAGCGTAGGGAGATATTCTTCAGGGGGTACCTTCCTTTAATAAACTTAAAAAAAACTCTTAAAATGAAATAAACTAAAGAAAACATATCTCCTGTGTTTATTTTACCAATGGGTAATGGTAGGTTTGCCTCTCAGAAATCTTTTAATTCCATTCTCCTTTAAAACGATAAAGTCAAAGAACAAAACATAACTTATTTACATTCGAAACCATGTGACATAAACAATAAAGCTAAGCATTCTTTTCATTTCCAAATTGTCATCTAGTTTTGTGTTGCGTGGCATGGCGTTATATGCGGCATTCTTTGTACGCTAGTCGAAGTCGCCGCACGGTTTATACTACGGAAACGTTTTGGTGCCTGGTGTTGTTGTGTTGTAAGTAGGTATCATGACTAAAATAAAATTGACTTGCCGAGATTAATAAAACTTGATAACGTAATGAAGTCGAAAAGTTGCCGTAAACTCCTTTAACGAGTTCTTTTGGGCAACTTGTCATGTATAAAACACTTAGTTGATTTTCTTTAAGTCAAGATAAATTTATGCGATTTCTCTTATGTCAATTTAAAAATAAATCGTCGTAATAAAGTCACATTTCCACGAAAATCAAGAATTATTCATATCATTTTTGTTGATATGTTGCAATAAACATGCTACTGACGAGAATTTTATGTCGAGTTATTGTTTTAAAAATACCATTTCTCTTCGAAATCGACTTATCAAACTCGCATTTGTATGAAAACCTCGAAATATTGACTTCGTTGAAGTCGTCATGATGCGATAAAGTAATAGTTACTGATATTCTTTTTGACGACTATTATTTATATGCTGAATATCCCGTATAAATGTATTTCCAAAATAGATATGTTTTCCATAAACAATTATTTATTTCTTCATAATTTCTTATATTTTAATAGTAAACAAGAGGCCCAAGGGGGTCTATATCGAATGTTTTCAAATAAAAGTTTAACTTTTTAAAAAGTCTATTCATAATAGAACCAAACAACCACCACATACATCTAATTAACACTCTCACACATCTACAATTTAAGTTTTTATGTAACCCATCTAAACTTTCTGTGTAAACAAGAGGCCTAAGCGGGCCTATATCGCTCACCTGGGTACATAGATTATCAGTCATGCAGGAAGGAAGAAGTTACTTATTATTGCATTACTGTGACTAAGTCAACACAAATGTTGAAAATATGTCAAATTTTATTTCAGACCAGAATGAAAAACAACAACAGTTTTTTGCCCATCCATTCAAGTGATTTTGATATTATGCATTTGCTATGTCTCTGCAAGATGTGATTCAGGGCAACAAGTCAGTCATTTTCTTTAGGTGGGGCCTTTTGTTGACTGATTTCAAGTCTGGGTCATGAACAACAATTGTTTCAAATATTGTTCAAATCCAACTTAAAATGGCATAATTTCATATGTTGAGTGTTGATAAATATCTAAAAACTTATTTAGATGTGTAAAGACATGAAAAAAAAAATTGACCACAGCTGGCTTTGAACAGCTACTCTCCATATTTTAATTACCAATTGGTATATGTACCATTGTGAGACCCATTTTTTAGACATGGTGGCACCATCTGTTGACCAATTTGGATGAAATGTAAAAATTGATAGAGGACCCATAGTACTTCATGTATATCATGTTTCATTAAAATCGTTCAAGTGGTATAACAGCAAAAGTTTAAAATGTGAAGAATTGTCCCTATACACCCTCATTTGGAAGTCTTTAAAAATTCATAGAAAATCCAAAAATTGAGATATTGACAAAATTCTTTCAAAAACATTCCTTACCATAATAATGATCAAAATGGTCCATAAGAAATCATCATTATCAAATAACTAGGAAAAATGACACTTTTCTGCATTGAAATCACCAAGTCCAAAAAATGTCGAAAAAATTTCTATAATTTGATTTTGGAAGGGAACCAAAATGACTAGACTTCTTCACTCATCCCTCTAGATCATTTCTATGCATTCTGTTTGTCTCTGTATACAGCCAGTATGAAGAAGAAGATTGTCAAAGGAGGGTGCTCTTTTGTGACCTACTACTGATTGTGGTGTCGCCACCTGTAAAGAGGTCTGGAAGAAAACGAATATCAGTATTAAGTATGATTTTTTCGCATCATGTTGACTTCAACAAAGTCAATATTTCGAGATTTTCGTACAAATGCGAGTTTGATAAGTCGATTTCGAAAAGAAATTGACTTACGAAATCTCGAAATGGTATTTTTAAAACAATAACTCGACATAAAATTCTCGTTAGTAGCATGTTTATTGCAAGATATCAACAAAAATGATGTCAGTAATTCATGATTTTCATGGAAATGCGACTTTATTACGACGGTTTATTTTTAAACTGACATACGGGAAATCGCATAAATTCATCTTGACTTTTAGAAAATCAACTAAGTGTTTTATACACATACTTAAAACACAACACCGGGGTCCGGCGCCATAAACTGAGAATATACTTAAGTCAAAAATTCATATTCTTCTGTTCATCAATGAATTAATAACTGGGATTTGGATTTTATTTAGCTTTATTCTACTGATAAATAGAATTAAACCATTCTGCATTAAAATTTATTTGAACGTTTAATAATGGAATATATTAAAATGAAATTTTTAAATTAAGTATATTCTCACTTATATATCACCTATATTTGGACCCAGGCACCAAAACATTTTTGTATAATACAGACTATATTTTTGTGATCCTTGATATAGCGTTATATGCGGCATTCTTTGTACGCTGGGCGAAGTCGCCGCACGGTATATACATACTATATACAGACTATATTTTTGTGTTCCGTGGCATGATGTTATATGCGGCATTCTTTGTACGCTAGGCGAAGTCGCCGCACGGTTTATACATACTATATTTTGTGTTCCGTGGCATGACGTTATATGCGGCATTCTTCGTACGCTAGGCGAAGTCGCCGCACGGTTTATACATAATCTATTTCTATGTTCCGTGGCATGGCGTTATATGTGGCATTCTTTGTTCGCTGGGCGAAGTCGCCCTACCGTTTATACATACTATATTTTTGTGTTCCGTGGCATGACGTTATTTGCGGCATTCTTTGTACGCTAGGCGAATTCGCCGCACGCTTTATACAGACTTTATTTCTGTGTTGCGTGGCATGGCGTTATATGCAACATTCTTTGTATGTTAAGCGAAGCCGCCGCACGGTGTATACAGACTATATTTTTGTGTTCCGTCGCATGGCGTAATATGCGGCATTCTTTGTACGCTAGGCGAAGTCGTCGTGCGGTTTATACAGACTATAATTTTGTGTTCCGTGACATGAAGGTGAAGTCGCTCTACGGTTCATACAGACTATATTTTTGTGTTCCGTGGCATGGCGTTATAAGCGGCATTCTTTGTACGCTAGGCGAGGTCGCCGCACGGTTTATACATACTATATTTTTGTGTTCCGTGGCATGGCGTTATATGCATCATTCTTTGTACGCTAGTCGAAGTCGTCGTGCGGTTTATACAGACTATAATTTTGTGTTCCGTGGCATGACGTTATATGCGGCATTCTTTGTACGGTAGGCGAAGTCGCTGCACGGTTTATACGGACTATATTTTTGTGTTCCGTGGCATGACGTTATATGCGGCATTCTTTGTTCGCTGGGCGAAGCCGCCGTACGGTATATACATACTATATACAGACTATATTTTTGTGTTCCGTGGCATGATGTTATATGCGGCATTCTTTGTACGCTAGGCGAAGTCGCCGCACGGTTTATACATACTATATTTTGTGTTCCGTGGCATGACGTTATATGCGGCATTCTTTGTACGCTAGGCGAAGTCGCCGCACGGTTTATACATACTATATTTTGTGTTCCGTGGCATGACGTTATATGCGGCATTCTTTGTACGCTAGGCGAAGTCGCCGCACGGTTTATACAGACTATATTTTTGTGTTCCGTGGCATGACGTTATATGCGGCATTCTTTGTACGCTAGGCGAAGTCGTCGTGCGGTTTATACATACTATATTTTTGTGTTCCGTGGCATGACGTTATATGCGGCATTCTTTGTTCGCTGGGCGAAGTCGCCCTACGGTTTATACATACTATATTTTTGTGTTCCGTGGCATGACGTTATTTGCGGCATTCTTTGTACGCTAGGCGAATTCGCCGCACGCTTTATACAGACTTTATTTCTGTGTTGCGTGGCATGGCGTTATATGCGACATTCTTTGTATGTTAAGCGAAGCCGCCGCACGGTGTATACAGACTATATTTTTGTGTTCCGTCGCATGGCGTAATATGCGGCATTCTTTGTACGCTAGGCGAAGTCGTCGTGCGGTTTATACAGACTATAATTTTGTGTTCCGTGACATGAAGGTGAAGTCGCTCTACGGTTCATACAGACTATATTTTTGTGTTTCGTGGCATGGCGTTATATGCAGCATTCTTTGTACGCTAAGCGAAGTCGTCGTGCGGTTTATACAGACTATAATTTTGTGTTCCGTGGCATGACGTTATATGCGGCATTCTTTGTACGGTAGGCGAAGTCGCCGCACGGTTTATACGGACTATATTTTTGTGTTCCGTGGCATGACTTTATATGCGGCATTCTTTGTTCGCTGGGCGAAGCCACCGCACGGTGTATACAGACTATATTTTTGTGTTGCGTGGCATGGCGTAATATGCGGCATTCTTTGTACGCTTGGCGAAGTCGCCGCACGGTATATACAAACTATATTTTTGTGTTCCGTGGCATGGAGTTATATGCGGCATTCTTTGTACGTTAGGTGAAGCCGCTGCACGGTGTATACAGACTACATTTTTGTGTTGCGTGGCATGGCGTAATATGCGGCATTCTTTGTACGCTAGGCAAAGTCGTCGTGCGGTTTATACAGACTATAATTTTGTGTTCCGTGGCATGGCGTCATAAGCGGCATTCTTTGTACGCTAGGCGAAGTCGCCGTACGGTTTATACATTCTATACTTTTGTGTTCCGTGGTATGACGTTACATGCGGCATTCTTTGTACGCTAGCGAAGCCGCCGCACGGTTTATACATAATCTATTTCTATGTTCCATGGCATGGCGTTATATGTGGCATTCTTTGAACGCTTGGCGAAGTCGCCGCACGGTATATACAAACTTTATTTTTGTGTTGCGTGGCATGGCGTTATATGCGGCATTCTTTGTACGTTAGGTGAAGTCGCTCTACGGTTCATACAGACTATATTTTTGTGTTCCGTGGCATAGAGTTATATGAGGCATTCCTTGTACGTTAGCGAAGCCGCCGCACGGTTTATACATAATCTATTTCTGTGTTCCGTGGCATGGCGTTATATGCGGCATTCTTTGTACGCTTGGCGAAGTCGCCGCACGGTATATACAAACTATATTTTTGTGTTCCGTGGCATGGAGTTATATGCGGCATTCTTTGTACGTTAGGCGAAGCTGCCGCACGGTATATACAAACTATATTTTTGTGTTGCGTGGCATGGCGTAGTATGCGGCATTCTTTGTACGCTAGGCGAAGTCGTCGTGCGGTTTATACAGACTATAATTTTGTGTTCCGTGGCATGGCGTCATAAGCGGCATTCTTTGTACGCTAGGCGAAGTCGCCGTACGGTTTATACATTCTATACTTTTGTGTTCCGTGGTATGACGTTATATGCGGCATTCTTTGTACGCTAGCGAAGCCGCCACACGGTTTATACATAATCTATTTCTGTGTTCCGTGGCATGGCGTTATATGTGGCATTCTTTGTACGCTTGGCGAAGTCGCCGCACGGTATATACAAACTATATTTTTGTGTTGCGTGGCATGGCGTTATATGCGGCATTCTTTGTACGCTAGGCGAAGTCGCCGTGCGGTTTATACAGACTATATTTTTGTTTTTCGTGGCATGACGTTATATGCAGCATTCTTTGTACGCTAGGCGAAGTCGCCGTGCGGTTTATACAGACTATATTTTTGTTTTCCGTGGCACGACGTTATATGCGGCATTCTTTGTACGATAGGCGAAGTCGCCGTACGGTTTATACATATTATATTTTTGTGTTCCGTGGCATGACGTTATTTGCGGCATTCTTTGTACGCTAGGCGAATTCGCCGCACGCTTTATACAGACTATATTTCTGTTTTGCATGGCATGGCGTCATATGCGGCATTCTTTGTACGTTAGGTGAAGTCGCTCTACGTTTCATACAGACTATATTTTTGGGTTCCGTGGCATGGCGTTATATGAGGCATTCCTTGTACGCTAGGCGCCGTACCATTTTTACATACTATATTTTTGTATTCCGTGACATGGCATGACGTTGTAAGCGGCATTCTTTGTACGCTGGACGAAGTCGCCCTACAGTTTATACAGACTATATTTCTGTATTCCGTGGCATGACTTTATATGCGGCATTCTTTGTACGCTAAGCGAAGTCGCTCTACGATTTATACATACTATATTTTTGTGTTCCGTGGCATGGCGTTATATGCGGCATTCTTTGTACGTAGGGGAAAGTGCTGTACGGTTTACCCAGACTATATTTCTGTGTTCCGTGGCATGACTTAATATGCGGCATCATTTGTACGCTAAGCGAAGTCGCCGTACCATTTATACATACTATATTTTTGTGTTCCGTGGCATGGCGTTATATGCGGCATTCTTTGTACGTAGGGGAATGTGCTGTACGGTTTACCCAGACTATATTTCTGTGTTCCGTGGCATGGCGTTATATGCGGCATTCTTTATACGCTAGGCGAAGCCACTGTACGATTTATACAGACTATATCTTAGTGATGTATGTTTAATTTTAGCCATTCATTCGTGATTATGGAATTGGCTATTCCTTTCGGCTTTTGTATCCGACAGCATTGTCACAATTAGGGAGCAAGTATTTGATTTTTAGGAAGGCGACAAAGACTTTTGTGAGCCGGAAATGCCCAATATCGAGAGCCGGATTATTTATTTTGCCACTTATCCATGAAATTTAGCGTACGTGATGGTAGTGTGTGCGTGTGTGTGTGTGTAGGGGGGGGGGGGTGTATTATATATAGTAGCGGGCCGAAATATTTACCCAAAATAAAAAATTTCGGCCCACTACAATATATAATTCACCTCTATTTTCACTAACCCTTTGTCCAGATTTTTGTTTTGCCGGCCCTTCGGGCTGTAAAATTTATTTTTCCTATGCGAGCCGAACAACTCTTTTCTCTCCCCAATAAATATCAAATGGTTGCTTCCTTCTTCTGGTGGCAGTAAGAAGCTCGTAGGAGGGTTTGATATGGAACATATATACATGTACAGTATTATTTAACATTCATATTGTGTACATAGTGTGAAACTTCTGTCGCATTGTCTGTATACTTTTGGGCAACAGAATGTATTCCAACTGTGGTTATGACATCTCCTGGACAATGACGCATCCATCCTCGGTGTGACACTTTCGGTACAGTGATACATTCATCTCCGCTGTGGCACTATCGGTACAATGATACATTCATCTCCGGTATGAATTCTCTGTACAGTAATACATTCATCTCCGCTATGACACTTTCGGTACAGTGATACATTCATCTCCGCTATGGCACTTTCGGTACAATGATACATTCATGTCCGCGATGACACCTTCGGTACAGTGATACATTCATCTCCGCTATGGCACTTTCGGTACAATGATACATTCATGTCCGCGATGACACTTTCGGTACAGTGATACATTCATCTCCGCTATGACACTTTCGGTACAGTGATACATTCATCTCCGCTATGGCACTTTCGATACAATGATACATTCATCTCCGGTATGACACTTTCGGTACAGTGATACATTCATCTTCGCTATGACACTTTCAATACAGTGGTACATTCATCTCCGCTATGACACTTTCGGTACAATGATACATTCATCTCCGCGATGACATTTTCGGTACAGTGATACACTCATCTCCGCTATGACACTTTCGGTATTGTGATACATTCATCTCCGCTATGACACTTTCGGTACAGTGATACATTCGTCTCCGCTATGGCACTTTCGGTACAATGATACATTTATCTCCAGTATGAAACTTTCGGTACAGTGATACATCCATCTCCGGTATGACACTCTGGATACAGTGGGACATTCATCTCTGGTATGACACTTTCGGTACAATGATACATTCATCTCCGCGATGACATTTTCGGTACAGTGATACACTCATCTCCGCTATGACACTTTCGGTATTGTGATACATTCATCTCCGCTATGACACTTTCGGTACAGTGATACATTCGTCTCCGCTATGGCACTTTCGGTACAATGATACATTTATCTCCAGTATGAAACTTTCGGTACAGTGATACATCCATCTCCGGTATGACACTCTGGATACAGTGGGACATTCATCTCTGGTATGACACTTTCGGTACAGTATTACATTCAAGTAGGACACTTTCTTCACAGTGATACATTTGCGCATGACATTTTCTGTGAAATGATAAATCTATAAGTTCATCTAGAGTATGCTATGTTGCAATACATTGAAATGTGTGTATGTTTTAGCGTGTATGGGGCGGTGTTGATAGCCAACGGGAGATGAGTTATACAGTAATGCTGTATCAATGACTTTCTTATTTTACATTATTCTCACAATTATTCCCTATACACTCTAGTACTAGTTCTAGTACCGTTGTTTTGAGTATCTCGGTAACATTGCAGCAACAATTGCTTTCCTATCTCTTTTCTACACTCTTTGCATGCTTTTTGCTCCTTTTGCATATTTTAAGCTTTGCTTGTTATAGTGCAGCTTTTTGTATCTGGTTTATATATGTTATCTACCATATTTTGCTTTAGTAGCTAAAGTAACTTTTGATATGAACAAATTGAGTAAAGACGTTTCAAAGGCTTAATATAAAGTCAAAAATTAGTCTGGAGTAAAAACGTCTTGCCCCAACATCAGTATGATGTAACAAGGAAGCGTTGGGGAAAGGAAAGTGGAAAGGGGGAGGGGAGCGTGAAAATATTTTATCAAGTTGATTACGAGTAAATAACAATGCTAGGTAATTTACTGTTATCACGAAATACCGTCTTGATATCATGAATTTATTTTGAAAGGGCGCGTTTTCTACATCTCTACTATATGCGTGTTACACAAATATCGTAAAATGTATGAAAATATCCAACATCAAGAATTCTGTTTAAAACAGTATGGAAATGATGTTAAGATTTATCGGAATTTGTTCATATTTCACTATGCGCTTACATTAACTTCTCTACGGACTGTGTGCATTGCCGGTGAATCGAAACACCGAAACGGCACCCTAAACAACGGCAGGGTAAACACCGAATCAGCACCGAAACGGCACTTAAAATTGATAAATAAAAAATAAAAAACAACTTTTTTTATGATAGATATATATATTATACATACAATGACCAAGTGATATTGTGATTTGATGCATATTGACATAGTATACACATATATGTATTCTTATAAATTATATGATCTTACATTTTGTGTATTGATGTTGATGTGTGCTTTGTAATCATTTATATGTGTTGATTTACAAGAAACAAAGAAAAAATAAAGTGTGTAAAAATAGTTTATCTTTATTCATTTGTCACAAATGGTAGCAATATGCATGTACAACGGTGTGATACTTATGACGGCTGCAGTCAGTTATAGTTAGGAAAACTGATGTATGCATCATTGCGATAAATAGGCAGATGACTGTGATCAAATGATACGAAACTAATTCTGAATACTCAACAATGATAAATATGCCCGAATCCTGAACTTGCTGTAATCCAGAGTTGTCCGAATGACTTTAAGCAGTTTATTGTATATCAATCAGAGGAAATTCGGAATATCAAACTTTTTATTTCTAAGTCAAAATTAAAACAAAAACCTGCATTTCCAATGTTGTTTAGCCTAAATATTATGGAAATTGGCATATTTGTCATTATAATGAGTATATAAGTGCCGTTTCGGTGTTTACCCTGCCGTTTCTGTGTTTAGGTGCCGTTTCGGTGTTTCGTTTCACCCGTGCATTGCCGATTACTTCAAGTACAAAATCCCAGATAAGTAATTACACACTGCTCTTAATTAAATTGTCTACACTGAATGATGTGCACTTGCCGTGATTCTGAATAGATGATGGAATAATTGACGATTTTACTAGTGCTGTAAAACAATAAAACGAAGCAAGATTACCAAAATATCGAAGTTACATCTGCTGAGCCAATAATTACGTAACATTGTCGTTTATCAAGTTATATAGGAATGCCATGTTGTGACATCGCACACATTACATTATGTAGTGATATCCATGGGCGGATCTAGAAATTTTTGAAAAGAGGGGAGGGGGGATACAGTCTTCCATGACTAGTGTTTTGCACTATTCGGTCTGGAAAAGGGGGTTGCAATTCTAAAAATGGTCCAGAATTACCTTTTACCAATGGCAACACACGCATAAAATCATGCAGTAACATCGCACACATAATAGCATGTAGTAGAATTACACGCATTATACCGTATGCTGAGATTGCATGCATTATATAATGTGGTGACATCGCATGCATTATATCATGTAGTGACACCGCACACATTAAATCATGTGGTGACATCGAACGCAGTTAAGAACTATCTTTTTCCCGAGACACTGGGGCATGCTTTTGCAGTCGGTCTTGGAAGAAAATTCTGTGCAGCAGGGTGGTGATGTTATGCGTGCAATGTCATGTATGAACACTACAAACATTGGAAAATGCAGTGCAGCTGCCATGCTAACTTGCATATGCAGTAGTGTAGTGACACCGCACGCATTATACTATGTTATGACATCGCACGCATTACACCATGTTATGACACCGCACGCATTATATCATGTAGTGACACTGAACACACAATATCATGCAGTGACACTGCACACACAATATCATGTAGTGACATTGCACGCATTACATCATGTATTGATATTGCACACATTATGTCATCTATGTTGAAAAATACCGAGAGAAATATAGCAGTGTATTTCTCAATATCAGAAATATCAGTTCGTAATAATTCACTAAAATAACCTTTTAATGGTATGATGGAAATAAATAGCCGCAAGTAGTGGCCCTAAATGAATGATAGGCATTCATTTAGGGCCACTACTTGCGGCTAGGAAATAAATTGCTGTGTGTTTTAATATAATATTGTTACATCTTGACATTGGTATATCATTTCGTGACAAAGGTATACCCTGCAGCTCTAGAATTTCCTCTGATATTTGAACTTCGTGTTACCTTTCATTCACTTATCAACATACTTCAATACTGCGGCATGATATTAGTATTTAGACGTGTTATTTTGCAACTTTTGTTATTTTCAAATATGAGTTTGTCATCATTACTGAGAAGGGTTTAATACTCGTGTACACTGCAGTACATTAAAGTATACCTTGTCATATAATGGTAAGAATGGTATCATACATTTATAAGTGATATCAGTAAATTATTTTCTAGTCTTCTGTATTAAATTCGTGACTGATACCAAAAAAAAAAATAATAATAATCATAATCATATTAAAATATGATTAAAATACGCATTCAGTTAAACGAAAAAAATTTAATGATATCACTGAAATTAATCAAGTTATCGATATCGCTGGCTACCGAATATAAAGGAGCTTTGTGTACATGTATTTTATATTTGGTCATGTCATATAAAATAAAATCAATACTAAAACTATAACGAAGATGCATTCATCTGTTTAATATTAAATATACTATCGCAAAGTGTGATTGGTTTTACAAAGTTTCCTGAAATACATGACATTTACTTCCAATAAAAGACACTGTTTAGATACATGCTGATTATTAAGTTATTAAAAATTAAAGAATATCCGTAGCTTCATACGACTTCAAACTGATTGGAATTTACAATATATAATACACAAATGAAAGAGGGGGAGAGAATGCTTTAAAGCAACCTGATTTTTTCTCTATTCCAAAACACAAACAAATCACAATACAAATATTACCATGACAACGTAATAAATAAGACAAAAACAATGTCTTACAAGTTAGAATTAATGCACATAACCATTTGATATATACTGCTGGGCATCGACTATGACGCTGGTGTAACCTGCCTGGGGCATGACGGGATACTGTCTTTGGTTTGAAAGAGGAATTGTTTGATTTATATTAGATTGATTGTATGTATCATAAGCACATGCTGCTCGTAAGCACTGTGCATACTCGTGTATGGAGCGCACGTCAAGTAGTTTATCCGTAGCAGGAAAATACTCGTGTTCAGGTAAAGGGCCATCAGCTATTTTCATTGCCTCTGGTGTATCATCGGAACGAGCACATGACGGAGATTTCGAAGACTTATCGGCAATTTTAGTTAGACTCGATTCAGACTGAATATTCGCTCTAGGAGTCGGACGCATGATAACGGATGGTTGAACAATACGCTGTACAGGGGATATGGCTTTTTCATAGTCAGAACTTTTGCAACGGGATTTATAATTTTCACCCTTCAGAGAATTATGATCAATACTGTACTCTCGTTGGTTGCGTTTCTCGTATTCCTCGTTGACAACATCGACTTCGGAAGCCGAGGACTCGGACTGATTGCTATACGGACAAGGGTACATCTGGTTCGTACTGAACGAAGCATCTCGGCTACTGCTCCTTGAGCAATGGTTAGACACTCGAACATCATAAATAGGAGATATATTTGACCTATGGTCCACCGGATCCATGTGAGTCAACTTTGGACTTACCAAATCATTTTGAGCATTGGTATATCCATTATATTGATTCATACTACGTGAAAAGAAGCATTTGTCGTCCACCTTGTTCTGCAGCCTTTCGTCTATATAACGCTGCTGAGCTTGGAACTGGAAGAAGTCGTTGATAGCGTTAGTGTGATACTGCCCGTACACGTTTCCATACTTATCAGGAACTTCATGTGCGTGAATTGAATTATGAAATGAGTTTTGATAGTCTTGAGCATTTGAGTCTGAAGCCAAGTCCATATGTACTCGGTCATTATAGTCACCGGTGTAGTCTGGGTTCTCGGCTATGTGAGGGTAGGGAGATCTGCGTTGTTTTGATTTGGTACGGACTTTGCCGTTAGATGATCTTCCAGTCATAGAAGAAAACTGCGAAGATTCCTTAGACACGCTTTGCTCTAGTTGAACTTGAAGATGCCTCGATTCAATTTCACTGTTCGAAAATAATGATATACATATATACAATTTACTTGATAAAATTCCTTAACAAAAACAGGAGCAGTTTGATCTTTCTTATCGAAGTGGAAGTCAAATTTAAGGACCCGGATTCATTATCTGCGGTCGCCTTGGATTTTTAAAGTGATTTATCATCTACTGTCTGCCAATCTGTCTTTCGGACGAGACTGTATAATCCGAGGCCCAAGGTCTCGGTAAATGTTGGCATATAAGATATCTCTCGCTGCGACGGGTGGGTCCGCAGTATAAATCATAATTATGAAGCATCGCACCAGGCTGGTGCCGCCATCATATAAACACAATGATCTTAGAGCGACGTAAAACAAAACAACCTTTAGTTAAACTAGATGTGTGGATTAGCCACGAATGTCCTGCCGGCAGAAAAAGTGAAATGTGATATTTTTAACAGTACGTATTCCAGTGGCCATAACTCCTGGAAGAATTTTGAACAGCATTCCCCTTGCAATATGCACATCTATATATTGTGATCTTTGGTTGTACCAAGTTTCATTGAAATCCTCCTATGGGTTATGGAGGAGTTGCGAAGACTAGGTGATATTTACAAAATATGCATAGACATCCAAGTCAAAGGGGTGTAACTCCGTCAAAAATTATGCGATCGTCACCAAATCAATTCCTGACCTAGATGTTCTTATGATGTATCTATATACCAAATTTCAGGTCAATGTGCACATTCATTACAGAGAAAGAGCATGGTAACGGTTAATTATAGGAAGTTCAAAGGCTGTAACTCCGTCAAAAATTATTCGATCGTCCCCAAATTACAATTTAACCTAAATATTTTCATGGTGTATTTGTATACAAAATTTCAAGTCAATATGTGTATTCATTGCAAAGGTAGAGCGCAGAAACTGTTATAACTGGATATTTTTTTAAGTCCAAGGTACATAACTCCATCAAAAATGATTCCACCAAACTCAAATCAGAACATTACCCAGATTATCTCGGGATTTATCAGTATACCAAATTTCAATCTAATATGTGCACGGAGCACGGAAACGAAACTATGACGGAATGACAGAAAGACGGACGAACAGACGGAGAGAGATAACACTCTTTGTTACAATTATTTTCAATGGCGGGGCATGTGTCGGTACCTTGCCTTCGATATAGAGATTCCGTATAACGGTAGACGAGGCAGGTAAAAGATCCTTTACCTCTTCGAGTGGGTCAGTTACTTAGGTCTATTTCTGTGCAATGCATCAGAAAGTTGCCCTCATCACATAGGTGCAATAATCTTGGTGTAAGGTGAAGCAGGAACAAACAAACATTTAATCTTTTTTTATACTTTGTACTAAGTCACATTAATCTAAAGACGGAAACTGTGTATAGATTTTTTTCCAATGAATTTCAACTTGATATACAAGTAAATTTATTTCATAAATTCTACTTAATTAGATGTCCATTCAATCATGTACAGTTTTTATAATATACGTATGCTATTTTAACTTTTCATTATACAACACATTTAGATATTTGTATATGTATTCATTGCATTACGTCAATAAATAAATGAATAAAAAGAAACACAAAGTGTGTTCTATGAAACAAACTTTACATGCTGATATGTCATTAAAATGAATGTTGATAAAGACCTATAATATAATATCATATAGATGAATAAAGTATGTGTAAAATAACGACCAGCTTACCTTAGTACGTAGTTGACACTGACTATGCAGTGTGGTCGAGACGAGCGACTGTTATGGACGATAGTAGCGTAGCTCTGTATCCACACCCAGCCCCCATCCTTAGCCATAAAACGATAATACTTGGTTGTAACTTGTCCTTTTAAAAGAACTGAAAGAAAAATGTGTACAATGAATTTAATATTGTTTTTATTTCCTATCCATTGTACTTACAGAGTGTGTAATTACATGTAGATATATGTGTTTTAATTATGTGCCAGGAAAATTGATACCGAGAGAAACATTCATTCCCAAAAGCTTAGGACAAGGGCATAAGGGTGCAGATTCCAGTTGAAAACTGTTTCAGTCTTTTTTAATTGAGAGTTGCAGATTATTTTTTTTTTCACTTTATAATTAAGAGTTGCAGTTGTACCCTCTACTTTTCAACTGAAAGTTGCAAGTTGTGCACTCTATTTTTCATTGAGAGTTGCAGGTTGTACCCTCAACTTTTAATTGGGAGTTGCAGGTTGTGCTCTCTAGTGTTCAATTGAAAGTTGCAGACTGACCCTTTCACGTTGCAGGTTGTGTCCTCTACTATTCAACTGAGAGCTGCAGGTTGTGCCCTCTATTGCTCAACTGAGAGCTGCAGGTTGTGCCCTCTATTGCTCAACTGAGAGCTGCAGGTTGTGCCCTCTAATGCTCAACTGAGAGCTGCATGTTTGTGCCCTCTACTTTTAATTAAGAGTTGCAGGTTGTGCCTCCATTTTTCAATTGAGGGTTGCAAGTTGTGCCCTCCACTTTCCAATTGAGAGTTGCAGGTTGTACTCTCCAATTTTCAAATGAGAGTTGCAGGTTGTGTTCTCTACTATTCAACTGAGAGCTGCATGGTGTGCCCTCTAATGCTAAACTGAGAGTTGCAGGTGTGCCCTCCACTTTTAATTAAGAGCTGCAGGTTGTGCCCTCCATTTTTCAATTGAGGGTTGTAAGTTGTGCTCTCCACTTTTCAAGTGAGAGTTGTATGTTGTGCCCTCTACTGTTCAATTGAAAGTTGCAAGTTGTGTCCTCTACATTTTATTTGAGAGTTACACTTCTGAATTGAGAGATGCAACTTGTGCTCTTCACTTTTACGTCCTATGGTACGCCATTCATTGAAAGTATAACAATACAAATAATGTTTATATTCATTTGTCTAGCTATTTGACCACTAAAGACTTTCTAAATGTGAGTTTACACGTGTCAAGGATAAAGTAACTTTTAATGAGTGCCTAGCACACTTGAAATAATAATGTTACCTACATATGCTGATCGTTTTTATGGCTCACACGGCTAACAGTCATAAACATTGTGTTTAAAAATACATTTATAATTAGAAATATATATCTTTGACGGTTTCGGTCAATTTGTATAAGAGAGAGAGAGAGAGAGAGAGAGAGAGAGAGAGAGATTTTACTGAACAAATTCTATTTAATCGGGAAAAAATATTCAGATACCATGGTTTCTGTTCGAGTTCAATGTTGCTGTTGGTGATACCAAACTTACTCAAGTAACTTTAAATAACACGAATTTATAGCAATGACCTTGACTTAGATCAGAAATATCCAATATTCCAATTAAATGAGATTATCGATTGTTTCCAACTTTAAAATTCAAATAGTTATTCAATGGCATAATCTGTTAACTTTCCCGATAAGTGATCACATGAAACTTAATTAAGCAATGATTGCCAAAGTCACTCTAGGATATATCATTAAAATGTATGTGAAACTTTCTCGTTATCAACCAGAAATCATAATGTAGCATATAGCTCGAATGATAGCATGTTCAACAGACAGACGGAAAATCCGAATATGCATGAGTTCAATTCAAATCATGTATATATAAAAGGACAAACATGTACTTTTGTGGGCTTTAGTCTAAGTCTTTGGTAAAAGGGATCACAAATGAGCTCGCCAATTAATCACGGAACAATTAAGTCACTGTTCTCCATTTGGTATTGTATTTTTCTAACTTTCAAATTTATTCTAATAAATTGCTTAGAAAAAGACAGTATAAACATACTGCTGCTTGTTGTTTACAATAAGATACAAACGTTAGCTCTTTAAAAAAACATTACAATAAAACGTTAATAACAAATAGAAATAAATAAATAAATAAATAATTCATACACAACACAACAATACTGTACGTAAAGTTGATATATTCCTGTATCTATTACACATCCATTGTGGCATGTCAAGCAGAAATATTTTATAAAAGTCGCCTTTATTATCTAACAGATCCATGTTGTAAGTATTCCTACGTATCGTAAAATAACCTCTAGTTGACGTGTGTTCACTTTTAATTATTTAAATTTGTATATCAGGAAATAGCACTGCATGTGTAATTCGCAGAACATTTGATAAGTCAACAGAATATATATCTAGTATACGTAAACCCTTTCATTGTTACAAGCGTCATTCAATCAGCATTCATTCAGAAAACATCGACTAGTCGTTCACAATTCAAACCCAATATATTCTGCTTTGTCGACCACATTTCATTTCCGAAGTGCCATGATGTTTCGCTTTTAATTATTTAAACATTCTATTGGATTTTGCCTCTCATCTAGAAATATTCAAATGATATCTAAATGTGTGGCCCATCTTTACTATTCACACAAAACCACGATCCAATTGTGTCGTCTGCATATGCGATTTCAATGCATTTATGGAATAATGGAGAGCTCGGAGGATACATCGGTGTCTAAAGACCTTTTGAATACCACTCGTGTACATGTAAACACAACTTTTTGCAATCTGTTTCACATTTAGAAAGCTTATCAGCCTAAACCTGCATTGCAATTGACAGATATCGATCGAGTACCGTATGCAAGTTTTCTGTAGACCGCTGCACTACGCGAGGACAGCAGCAAAAATTAAACGGCCTTTTTATTTTATTTTATTTTATTTTGCGTAGCACGCGTGTATATAAATTAAAGTTATTCAAATATTAAGAGTTCAAATGAAACTAGTGGCAAGGTACATTTAGGTATAACTCATTTTCTTGTGCTTTCTTGGATTTACTGTTCTTTCATCACTTTTTTAGAGAGGCATATTAGTCACCATTGATGTATCCGAGATTTGGAATATCAAACGTTTATTGTGATGTATATTTCTTGCAGTTTTTATTCATATTTTAATTCTATATCCATATGTCGCTTACAGTCGTTAGATATATCTATTGTAATTAAAGTTATAATCAAGAAGCTACACAGATATTTATTCCCCGTATATATCATATACATATGATAATTTGTGGATAAATTTACTACATAATTATGTTCCATGTATATGCGGTATAGTTAAAAGTGAGAATATAACGACTATGTTTTACGCCAGACTTTGTGTAATTTCTTCACCTGCAAATAGCTTCCATACTGTATTAGGACATGAAATTGATTTCACTACCCACTGCGCACACCCACAGCGCGAAAAGATCCGGAAAATTTCACAACAAATGCCTGACACGGTTGCGTCACAGGTGTGCAGAAAATATCGATGTTCCAAAATTAATGTAAATAGAAGGGCGCAAACACCTGAACGAATTTCCTACTTCTAATCTCATTATAAAGCGAAATAATTTCCAGTCTCCTATATTTTTATTTAAACTGTCAAAAGTTTAATGACCCAATACGCTTGACATATGAAGTAATTTTCAATGGTAATTCATTCGACTAATTTTTCTGAAATAAAAAACAGGAATAGTACTATACATATTTTTGTAACTTTTGATGAATAGGAATATTTATTAGGGTATGCAATATCAATACAAAATGAGGAAATATCACATGGAGAAGAAACTGGTCATTCTCTGGAATTCATGAAGACTACATGTATTTTGAGTACAAAAGACTATTTTCAAAAAAACCCTAATTATGCTGTTTGGTTACACGAAATTGGCGGGCGTTAAAAGTATACATCACTTCATATTCCTTTAAAGTCGGCGTAACAATATTCCGAATTTTTTTATCAGAAATGCATAAAATGCCCATAGCAGCTACTGTAATCATAAGTTTATTCTAAAGTGCCCAGTGAGCTTTGTTCCAGTCCAAACTGTGATTGCAGATTTAGTTTGCCCAGGTGCAAAAGGAAAGGTATAAAACTTTAGCTCACCCCCTAATTACATTTCTACGTGCCTTGTCAATGGATGAGGGAGGCTCCTCAGAAGGTACTTTATCTAAAATCCACGGTGCTAATAGAGCAATAACACAAGGGGCAAAGTCCAAATGGCTGCCACAAATGAATTGCTGAATATGCTAAATATGCCATTATTTCTACTGGAAATTGTGTCCATCTGTCTATTCATTATATATATATATCAAACATATGACGGAGTAAATTCTATAAAAAATTAGCAAAATGTTCTGGTGTTTGATATGTTTGTAAGTAGACAGGGTGTATTTGACTTACGTGTGTGGTGGGAGTATCTCATGTGTAGTATATCACAGGCATGAATGTAATGGTACAGGGTTCGTTCGATCAGATCCTGAGGCTCATATCCCGTCAAATGGGCAACCCTACAAATACCAAATTCTAAATCATATATATATACTTGTGTACTTTAAAATATATGTAAATTTGCTGTCCGGATCATAAATTCCGTCTATTAGTTCATTAATGTAAGCCAAAATTCAATTGGTATAGGGCATTTCAACTGGTAAAATTGAGTGGGCTGACTATGACAATGGAGTTAAATCAGAATGAAAAGCTTTGCCATCGATGTTTTACCTATTATGACAGAAATTCAATGACCAAATAAGAAAAAGATCTATCATCATTCCCAAGAGGTATGACACTCAGAAAAGAGTTTCGCCTATGGAGTTTCCAAACCTATAAAAACTTTTTATATAACTTCTGTAAAAACTTGTATTATTACTTACGACAAAAAAAAATGATAATTTTGATAAGAATTGTGGCGATAATTTGAGATATATTCACATAAACAGGATTCTGAGAGCCCACTGGTTTGGTAGGAAGGACAAAACCTGTATTTATGATAAAGTTAATTATCTGACATTACATAGAAAATTGGTAATTTGCAAATACAATACTAGCAATCCTCTGGAATAAAACTTAATACTGACGGAGAGACGGATGTGTAAACCTTGTGTTTATAAATATACCGAAACAACCTCGTACGTGATCAACTGACCTAGCATCGAGGAATATCAGCTTTAGGTCGAGACTGGCTCGGAACATGAACATATTGCTGAACATTTTCATTTCCGTTATGGCACTTGGAGGGAGTGAGTGACCTACTGCCACCAGCCCCACGTTCTGGTAGCAACCTTCATATGGCGACATATCCATCGAGAATTGTTTGATTTTCAAATATCCACTACAATGGATCACCTGAAGAGAGAGAGAGAGAGATTGGATACGCACGTGTATTCTGGTCATTGTGTTGATGAAAATATTTAAAAAAACAAAAAAAAAAGAAATTAATCTATTTCAGTGGATATACAGCATCAGTAGTATAGTGTGTTATGTACAGGTAGATAAGTGTGGTCTCTGTTGCAATTTCGCCTTTATGGTAAAGTAAAGTGACTACCGCAATTAAAACTAAAGAAAATATATGAACCTGTCAATAGTGAACATTGGTGCATTTTTGAAGAAAAAAATCGTTGCATATCTCGGCAAATCTGTTACATTAAAAGACTATATCTATGCTGAATAATGTAGACTATATTAAATATTGACTATGAAATACAAAAAAGATATTTAATTGCCGTATTTTCAAAATGTACAATGTGTATGTTCTTGTTGTATGGCATGTTGACCTACATTTAATATTGTCATGAAAGCTCGAACATTTATCAAGGATTACAAACTATCTGTATTTTCATTCCCGATACTATTATGTGACGGAAGCAATACACTCAGCAATCCGCAAATGCTCGTATAAGTCAATGGTACGAAGTGTGTGTGTGTGATAATACAGTTTGTAACATCAATATATCCACCAATTATTTACCTTGTATCCGCCTGTTGTCAGGCCAGCGTTCCTTTTTGCGAGGACACACTTCATTCGTATGAAAAAAGAACGTTCTATTTCAAAATCTGCAAAATTGTAAAAAATGAAATTAATTTCCCTCTCTTTGTATTACCTGAAAATTACATCCTTTTCGATATATACAGTGCTGTAATACCTGGTATTATTGAATAATTACATAACTTGAAACTTGTTCAATATGGATTCGCGAACTTGCAATGTTACTACTCTATCCGGTTAATGTCCATATCAAACCAGCATCACTTCCTTTCCCTAACAGGTTCCCTCTAAACATGTGAAATGATGTAATTTTCTAACAGGTAAACCTAAAACATTATCAATTTTAATTAATTGCTAACTAGTTATCATGCAGTGAAAAATATTCACCATGTTCTGTAAACAACATTCTTTGTCAACAGGAAGACTCCAACATGGGAAGCATGCAAGATGTTTTATTAGTCGAATTTTTCAAATTCTTCGAATAAATGTGAGTTGAAAATACAGTTTTTTTTTCTTCTTTTTTTTCTATCTGTCTGAATATATTTTAAAAACCATTACTTAATCGGATAAGATATTTGCCACATTGAATACATCTTTTATTGCATATATAGAGTAGCAAGTACCAATTCCATCTTCCAATGAATACTTGGGCCCGTTATCTGACGAGGAAAAGCGTCCAAAAACAGCAAAAGCGTTATGAGTTTAGCGAGTTGTTAGAATTTTACCTTGAGGAAAATGTGGGTGAAAATGAGGATGAAGTGTTAAAAGGGCTGACATTTCGTCATGGTCGGAGGGATGGATATATTCGTATATACTGTTTCCTGTAAGTTCCACCTGCAAGAGCACAAAACACTCGATCAACATCTAGTCAAGAAGAAGATGTTAGCTCGGAACCGGATACCGAAAACCATCATTTATACATGCCCAGTTTTTTGTTTGGGGATTTTGTTTGTTTTTTGTTTTGTTTTGTCTTTTTTTTTTTTTGTTTGTTTGTTTGTTTTTTTATTTTTTTTTTGGGGGGGGGGGGGGGGGGTGGGATTCATAATTTGGTAACATACTTTACAATGGACACTGTAAGCCAAAAGATTGTCTAATATTTATACTACACAAACTTTAATTACCTTTTGGGGGGGGCGGGCTTTTTTGCGTTAGTTTGGTTTTTTTTCCAAGATTTTCTTAGAATATTCCAAATGCTTTATGGGATATTCATATTTGCAAACCAAAACATGATACCGTTATGTTTACGGGTAAATAGATAATGGTTGACGGTAAAGGTTAGGTGATTACCTATATACTTATTTTGTGGTAATGTCGGGTCAAATCTGTTAAATGATCTCTCTATACAGTTCAGGTAGGATCGACGAGTTTTTATCATTGATCATTTTTTAATTTCAGAACTTACTGAATACACGACTGCAGATTATCACCAACAGATTTGACACTGGACACCCCACTATCACTGTGCATGCGTACAATTACCTGGCGGAAGATATGAGGAGAGAGGAGGTGGATTGTATGATAGAACTGTGGCCATTTCCTCCCGATCACATTCGTTTATATAGTCATATATACTGCTACCAGTCAACTCTATCTAGAAGTGGAACAGTCAGAATACCATGTACACGGAACCATATAATATTACTTCTATATAATATCACTCCTATATAATATATCGCTCCTATATAATATCTCTCCCATATATTATAACTTCTATATAATACATCACTCCTATATAATATATCACTCATATAATATCACTCCTCACTCCTATATAATATCACTCCTATATACTCCTATATATCACTCCTATATCAGCACTACTATGTAATATCATTCCTATGTAAATATAACTCCTATATAATAACATTCCTATACATCACTCCTTTATAATATCATTCCCATATAATAACATTCCTATATTATACATCACTCCTATATAATATATCAGTTCAATATAATATAGCACTCCTATATGATGTCACTCCTATATAATAACACCCCTATATAATATCACTCTACATAATATCACCCCCATATAATGTCAGTCCTATATAACATATAGCTCCTACATAATATCACTCCCATATAATATCACTCCCATATAATAGTACTCCTACATAATAGTTTAAGAAGTTGGTTACCCCCTGCTTCTATATCGCGATATAACTGAACAATTGTTGAAAGCGACGTAAAACACCAACCAACCAACCTACATAATATCACTCCTGTATAATATCAATCATATATAAAAGTATTTCTACATAATATCACTCCTATATAATAACACTCCTATATAGTATCATTCCTATATAGTGTCATTCCTATATAATATCACCCCTTCATGATACCACACCTATATATTGCACTATCTTGGACCTTTCCGACACAGAAATGAAGCAGTAGTGATGGAGATGATGATCGAGTGCACACCACGATTTTTTTTCTCTACGTGCAGTGTATGTCGGAATTCGACTTTGATTCTATTGTAATAGCCCGAAACTTGAAACCCAGATTTAGGGCTTGACCGCTGGGGTTTGGTATTCCATTCTGCTATAATGTATTTCATAGATTCGCTGCAAGGAATGTTTTTGTATATAGGTCGTAATTTGGGCTTGCACAACATGTGTCATTATTATGGACTGAAGACCACCAATGTAGGCCTAATGATAAGCGAATAAATAAACCAATAATGTAATGAGTGATTTTCAGTGTTGTTGGATAGGTTCAAGAAAGTGCAATCTTATGTGTACTAAATGGAATTTATAAATAGAGATCATCATCAGTTATTACAAAATAAAAATTAGATGTTAGATATTGGTGCAACAGTAGAGGATCAATATATAAAATGATAATTGATTTTAAACAATTACCAACTAGAGGAAATCATGGAACCTTAGAAGTTTTATCTCAAAAGTACATTAGGAATTTATTTTTAGATAATCTTAAGAAATTATTGTTGTTTCCAAAAATGTTTTCGAGAAAATTTAGAAAACAACTTTAAGGGAAATCTGAAGATTTTCCTGGGATCTATTTCAGGTAAGAAAACCTCATGCATGAATACAACAAGAAGTCTTATGTCAAGAATTGTTAACGTCGGGAATTACAGATCTCTCATTTCCAATCAAAAGTTGAACACGTTTACTTACTTGCGATAAACCTAGGTGAACTGATGCTGTTTCGGAAATATACATAATTTTCCCATCCGGTGCCACTACAAATATGAACCCATCTAAAGTCTGGAAAAAAGAGTGTTCGATTAATTATGTGCATTAAGTATTCAGTATGAGAGTACTGATATGATATAACAAGTAAAGGTTTGTGAAATCTATTGCTGTGGTCACTGTCACTGGAGTGGCAGTGGTGTATTATTCATGATATATTTTGAATTCAAAAAATGCACGAGAAAAAGACCATTGATACATATCATTTAATCAATTAATTTCATAAACTTGTGTACTTACCTATACACACACACACACACACACACACACACACACACACATATATATATATATATATATATATATATATATATATATATATATATATATATATATATATATATATATATATATATATATATATATATACTTTAAACATATTACTATTTGATGTATATACTTTTTAATATTGATATGGCAACTTACATTTAGAATATTTGCTTTATATTAACATTTATATATTCATTAACAACCTGTTAGGCATGTTATTACTTTGTATCAAAAATGTCTTCGATATGTCATGTGACCTCGAATGTAAAGAAAGTTCTGTTCTATTCCGTTCTATTAAAAAGGAATCTACAGGAATCCCTATAAGGTAATGTCCACAATGAGCAAGATGCAGTTAAACTATCTATTTCAAATAATTAAAAGAACTTGAACAGATGAGAAAAACTTGAAGGTCATTTTGTTAGAACTCGTTCTCGGTGGATTGAGAGTGAGGAAAAGCCTACAAAATATTTTTGTAACCTTTAAAAAAGAAATTATATAAGTAAAACTGCTAAAACATCATAAATGAAAATGGAGGGATGATTACAGATTAAAAAGAAATTTTAAATACGACTACATTCATCTATAGAAACTTGTACAGCAATAAAGATAACGAACTAGAACATGTCAATCTGAATCAACTTTTACTTAATTTAAATGTTCCTAAATTGTATGAGGAAGAAAAAAGTCTTTTGGACGAGTACTTAACTAAGAAAGAAATTTTAAATTCATTAAAGGCATGCAAAAATAATAAAACCCCAGGTACTTCAGGATTTACAGCAGAATTTTTTTTTTTTTTGGAAAGATCTCGGTGATTTTCTTTTTCGATCCTACATTTGTACTTTTAAAACTGGAGAATTATCCATAGCACAAGAATTAGGAATTACATGCATATCCATTTTACCAAAGGGAGATAAGCCTAGACAATATCTAAAACCCTGGAGACCAATTTCCTTTTTAAATGTTTCATATAAAATTTTATCTGGAGTTATTGCTGATTAAATCCAGATATTTCCAAATATTATTCATGAAAACCAAAAAGGATTTTAGCAGGTAGGTACATTGGAAAAAAAAAACCCTCGCTTCATGTATGATATTATAAATATCTGCAACAAAAAGAATCTCCCAGGCATGATTTTGATGCTGAATTTAAAAAAAAGCATTTGACCAATTTTTTGGAGGTATCTTAACAATGTTTTAAATTTCTTTTAACTTTGGGGATAACATTATTAGATTAGTAAATATTTTCTGGAATGACTTTAAACTCTCTGTATCCCAAAATGGATTTTTCAAGCTTCTTTCAGATTGAGCGGGGCTGTGGGCAGGGGGATCCTATATCATATCCTATACATTTTTTATTAAGTGTGGAAATTTTAGCAATTTTACTCAGGTCAAATGAAAATATAAAGGGAATTAGCATCTGTAATAATAAATACAAATTTCTACAATATGCGGATGATACCGCCTTACTTCTTGATGGTGCGGAATATTCTTTACAAAACTCTCTAACTCTTATTGGTCAGTTTGCAAAATTTTCAAGTCTGAGGCCTAACTACAGTAAAACACTTAATATTAGAATTGGCTCATTGAAAAATTCAAGACTCCGATTATGTGAAGAATATAACTTAAACTGGTCACGAAATCCTTCAAATTTTTATGTATAAATTTTCCAGCAGATTTGTCTAGGATAAAAGAAATTACAAGAAATAAAAAATTAATTCAGTCATGGCCTCGAAGATTTTTAAGTACTAATGGAAGAATAGCTGTGGTTAAAACTATTCTATTACCAAAACTGACACACCTACTTATTGCTCTTCCAAACCCATGTGAATCAACTATAAAAGCTATTGAACAATGGTTTTTTAATACATATGGAACCAAAAAACAGAGAGAATTTTTTAGAAAATGCATCATACAGGATTACAAATTTGGTGGGTTAAGAATCATGGTATGTATTAAATCATTTATGAAAAGGTTAAAGATAACATAGGTAAGAAGAATAATAAATGGAGATGAGCATCTATCATGGCTGAAACTCTTATCTAATTCACCTCTTAACTTGGGATTTTTTTCTGAACATTGGTACTGAATATTTAAGATTTATTACAAATTCAGTTGATAATGCTTTTTGGAAAGATGTGTTCATGTCATTTTAGCAGTTTAGGAATCTTGTGGACTGGGAAGACCATTTGTATAAATCATTCTAGTAAATAATATGCTTAAAATTAACAACAAAACATTGTAATATACGGATTGGATTAACAAAGGGATATTTTTATCAGTGATTTAATGGATGAACATGGAAATTTGCTGTCATTAGAATTGTTTTGTGCTAGATACAGCTTCCATCCGCCATTTACAATATATTATGGCCTAAAATTAAACATTGGAAAAAAGAAGTTAAGTTTACATATGTTCCCTTTGCTTCATTATCAAGTAAGGTGCCCTTATCCTCAACAGAAACACAAAGGGTTTCAGAGCTTTTTATGACATCTTTGTTAGAAAAAAATTATATCAGACCGAAAAGTGAGAGAAAATGGGAAGATGAACTTCAGTTACCTTTTGGCTTATCCTATTGGGAGAATATCAACCTATCAGTAAATACCAGCACTAATGATTGTAATTTAAAATGGTTTCAATATCATGTCATCCACAGATTCTTAGGAACAAATGCCATTTTACACAAAATAGCTATCAAAGATACAAATATGTGTTCCTTTTGTCATAATTTTCCAAAAACAATCTGCCATCATCTACGTGACTTTTCTCTTACATTATAGAAAGAATTTTAGAAATGGCTTCTAGATACTTTTGAAATTGGTATTTGTTTAAATGTCCAAAATATTATATTTGGATTAACAGAGAAAAGAACAATAGACTAAATATTATTATCTACACAATAAAACATTATATTTTCAAACAGAAGTTGACAAATTGCATTCCCTACTTTACAGGTGCTAAAGGCAATATTATTAACTATTTAAAATCAGAAAATTGCATATTTAAAAAGAATGCTCAAAATGAAAAGTTTTCAAGGAAATGGGGTATGTTTCAAAATTTATTACTGTAGATAAACTTCTCTGAATTCTATTTCTGAATGTGTGCGAATTTGTGCGGGTTTTTATGTGTTTTTCTTTCTCTCTTTACATGTGAATCATTTTGTTTTGTGAATGTGTTCAGCATGTGTTTATGATATAGCTTTATTGAATTAAAGTTATTTGTATATGTTTTATTTCATTGAATACTTCTTGTCTTGTGATTGTATTCTACATGTACTTATGTTGTTTGTATGTGTGTATGCATGTGTTTATGCTAGCTGTACTGTGTTGCACTTGTATCTTATTTGTTGCTAAACGCTTTTTGTATTTACGTTAGCTGTACTGTGTTGCACTTGTATGTTATTATAATTTTTTATTTTTGCTAAATGCTTTTTGTTGAGAAGTGATAATTGTATTGTATTCTTTGTAACTATGTCTGTATGTATCTATGTATGTATGTATAAATGTGAATAAAAATATTTTTAAAAAAAAAAAAAAAAAGGAATCTACTTTTTTTTCATTTTTATAATTCTTTTAGATGTGTTTCAAACTGTATTTGTAATACAATTCAAATTAAAAGAAAAAAGTGAAATGGCCATAACGATATCACACATGAGACGGCCTGTGCAATAATGCGGGCATTTAGTTTCAATTTTCAGATTTTTGCATAATTTTGAATCCTCGAGCACTCTCAACAATGAAAGTCTAGAATGGCAAATATAACGTCATAAAGTGGATTGTCATCGCTTTCGCATATAGTTAAAATAAAATCGAGAATTAAATATACATGGTACTGATAAAATAACCACATCTAGCAGAGATATGCTGTAGATTTTCTCTGTAGATTATCATAACGTCAATCAGAAGAGTTACCTTTCTTAACACTGGCATCGTGTCTATAAATACATTTACTACGGAAACGATATACATGTAAGTGTGTATCACTACATATCACTATAGTCCGGATTTTTTTTTTTTTTTTTTTTTTTTTGTCAAAATCCTCCTCTTATAACCATTTTAAAATTGCAGAATAGTGAAATGTATAGTATAAGAAGTAATACATGTTTAAAATAAACACAATTGCTGTCATCATGTCATCATACCAGTCTGCACAACAAAAATTAGAAAGGAAAAGGAAAACCGAAAACACATTAAACAGGGAATTTCGTATCTCTTAATTTTATATGAACTATATTTAACTGCCCTACTCCGAATGAGTAGCAAATAGTATCATTTACTACTCTGACTTATATGATATGCCGTCATTATACTTAACTCACCATGGATCCACTGGGTAACACTGTCTATTACTTTTCTTGTTTACGTTTTGTATTTTCTTACGAGTTGCAATTGGATAATACAAAAAGAAAAACGCTTTTCTACTTTCAAGGAAATCGAGGATCCATTCTGTAATTGCGATGTTTAAAATATGTTACTCATCAAAATTGTAAAGTAAGATTATTAGAATGTTTACTCGCCTTGATCCGATATGATAAAACAATCGGAGACGCTTAATTCAGTCCCGTAACGAATATTTTCAGCATTAGATAATGCGGATTTAAAGTGAAAGAAAGGCTAATGCTGTACTGAATCGCAAAAAAAGATAACACAATCAAAGTCTTTTGTCGAAGAGGATAGAGTTCATTGAAAATCAATCTAACCTCATCAAGAAAGTTTTGCTTTAGTTGTGAGCGGATTGACAAATCTGAATAACAATTAGATACCAAATTAAAGAACACGTAAAATCACTTTCTCGTTCTTTATCTTGCCGACGACGGCCAAAGGATAAGACGGAATTCAAAGTAGCTTTTTGGATGCTTTAGATTTCATAAAGGAAATCGCCCAGCAACTTAACCGATTATGGTTTGTGCGTGTTTAAAGGATTCATATGATAATCAAAACGGCAACTCGACGCATGACTGTCGTTTCCCGGAAGTCACGGTGATACTCGATTGTCCAGAGGGTTTTCATTTCAGGCTCAATTTAAGGGACTATTTATGATTAACAGAAAACTAGAATGCTCTTCTTAATACCTAGGTTAAATAAAATTGAAATTGAAAAACTACTATAATATATATTCGTGAAGTTGTATGCGATTATATATATATTATCGCATACAGCTTCACGAATATATATTATATTATTTTTCAATATATATATATATTTATATATATATATATATATATATATATATATATATATATTATATATATATATATATATTGTTCTATAGCCAAAGTGGATTCGTGTAGCTGCATGCGATATTATTTGTCTTTTTAAATTTAGACATCAACAACTCATTGCTTACAAGTTACACACATGAACAAAAAATACAATTATAATGTTTTAAAATTTGGTATATCATATACCTAAGGCATAAATTTGTTGAGTTTGGCAAAATATAGTATATCCATTATTTAATGTATCTTTTTAAAGGCTGTTACGAAAAAGAACAACATGATAACTTTTATTTTATTCAATTTTACTTTTCATCATTTGTAATCAACTCTACTCTACATGTTTTTTACTTTATTGTCAGGAACCAGTAAACTATCTTTCCTTTATTTCAATGAAGCAGTATGCTGGTGTTTGACAGACAATCGGAAGTGATCCATGCTTGCCTCCCTTGAGATGATTTTCGGATGCCAGGGCACGTTCTCTAGAACTGTGATATCCAGATAAGATACATTTTGACCTCCGACATGAGAGAGTAACCGCCTTAATACAACTTAAATCTGTCAAGAGTGAGAAAAGTGGGCACACTCTTTCCTGTTTGGATTCCAAGATAAAATTAAATGGACATATGTCTTTTTAGTTATTTCTCTCATCATAAGAGGCAAATATAACGAATCGTATGAACCGCAAATGCACGCAAAAATATTTTTAATTTTCTATTTATTTATATATCTTGGGGTTTTTATTCTCCTTCTGGACGTTTTACCACCGAATATGCTACAGTGATTAGTGATGATACCTGTATGTAACAATAGTCAAGAAGTCTAGTTAAACAAAGAAATTAATTTGGTATTTATCAATTATTGTATAAACTAACTTATTCTTTTGTTTATTCATTCATTTATTTATTTGTTTATTTTAATGATCTATCAGTGGCGAATTTAGAGGGGGGGGGGTCGGGGCCAGCCCCCCCCCCCCTTTTTTTTGTTGCCACATATTTACAAACAAAAATCAAGATTTGGCACCAAAAATGCCTAAGTAGTTTGGCTAATACACATGTGCTCCCCCTTTTTTTCAGAAATCCTGGATCCGCCACTGTCTATGAAACAAAATTTCCATAATATCACCTATAGGTGAATGTTTCTATTCATATTCTACGTCATTTACTGCCTACATGTCGTTGTTCTACAATAACTTCTATTTACATGTATTTCTTTATAACTATTTTCTTGGTTTCATTATGCATGCTTAAAATGCATGTGTATTTTTCATAAGGGCATCTATCACTTACGTCAAGAAGAACAATAAACAGTGACATGTTGTATGATGTCACAGAAAGCTTTATCTGTACGTAATCCGTTCGCGTTATCTCCCCGCGTTTCCTGGATAGACCCCGATTTACATAAATTCTCCGATCAAGCATTCAGCACACAAGTATTTATATATAGTGATAAACTGAAACGATCATAATCTGCGGGACTACATCGTAAAGTATGGATGTATGTCAACGTCACATGGTGTTGTTTATTCAGCTCTACCATTTTTTCTGTTTTGTTTGCAATATCTATTTTGAATGCATACACAAAATGATACTGAACTCCTGCTAAAATTGAAATAGCATTCATGAAAAAATAAAATTCGATGTTATCATGATTATGTTAATAAAGCATTTAACGATATTTTGGGGAAATATAAAAACATTTAAGTAGCGACAACGGTCAGCGAGTTGGAATCGATAGCAAAATTGTGAATTCGATTCTCTTAAACTAAAGGATTGTGTCCAGCGTCCAGCGTTAGGAACGTTAAGCCACAGTACTGTCCTTTTCTAACTTTAAATTTAGTGATTTAAAATGAGCGTTTTTTTTGCTCATTTTAAATCACTAAATTTAAAGTTAGAAAAGGACAGTACGTCTAGAGGATTAAGATATAAACTGCCCAAGGCCCATGGCACCTAATCCCACTCCCTTGCTGGTGTTCACATGCTCCAACGTGGAAATTCTTTGGTTTGTTTGGGGTTTCCCCCTTTCTTTTTCTCTCTAATTGTGTATGCCGTTCAGTTACAAGATTTTACTGAGCTACTGAATTGTTGTATCCTTCATCTTATCAATTTTTTTTTTTTATTTTTTACTGGCAGTCGCCGATAAAATGTTGAAAAAGCAATGGATGTAGCATTATTTTCAAATACCATAGCAAAAGAATTAAATGAGAAGGAGAAAATACCCTACCTGTAGTAGGTGGGACCCTAATTCCTTTTCTAGAAGGCTCCGCGGGGGTGATCGCTGTCCCCATGCATCCCCAAGACCTGCAACAAATGAACATTATAGTCAGGAATATTGTTATTATTATTATATGGCAACAACAGAGAGGTAATATAAAATGGTGGCTTGTTAAATTTCTTTGAAATAGAAGAATGAAGTATTTATATTCTGGACATTTAGAAGAATATATATATTATCTTTCTCTTCAAAATAACTCTTGTTCAAATTTTGTGAATTTGCCAAGGTTGTTCAATTGTATTATTTATACTGCTGATGTTCGCAATCCGGGTGTGTAGTTTGTGAACAATTCAATACAGAAATGTGCTTCTGTATGCTAATGTTACCTGACTTTCGACTTTAGGAATGATAAATATATTGATGGATATTTTCCATTCACAAGTACAACACTGTATAGTTTACTGGTGTATAACCCATCCCCCCCCCCTCCCAACCACCACCACCATTAAGAGATGTGCGTACTCCTTTTAATCTTTTTTCGTGTCGTCTACTTAGTTTTGGTTATTTTAAAGAACATGTCAAACACAAGAATATTTCGTACGAGGACCCTACTCTTGATTTCTTTTTATTCTTGGGTTTCAGAGTGTTATCATACACATGTACGGCCTCTTTCAAGCTTTTACCGTTTATCTATTCATTTTTCTAAGGCTGCATGCTTACATTTTCCCAACATGCGAGTTTAGACAGAAACAGCCGAACAGTTATGAAGGTTACCATATTTTTACACATTTTAAAGCCAAGTACTTAATTATTTCCCTTTCAGAACTACGAGTAAAATAAGTAAATAAAATTCACATCGAATTTGATACTCACAAAACAAAAAATCCGACGTCCATGAAACACAATCGCTCTATCTCGGGTGATTGCAAGTCAATCATAACAACTCATCCATTTCCGTATGCGAATAAGAAATGGGGGCGGTGTTCCGATTGAATTGCAAGTATCACTTATAAATAGTGGCATAGTACTTAGTCAGTATATGTCTTTTCACGACAGAGCAAAAACACGTAACATGAACGAATTGCAAATGCAAAGCATCAGAAGGTAAACAACGTAGAAGTACCAATGGGTTAAGAATTATATCTGTCACCGAATGGTTTACTGTAAACAAGAGTATTTCATAGATGTGCAGAAAAATTTGCAGATACAAACGAAAATACCAATAAATACCAACCCTTAATTGAATGAGCTTCTTTTGTGCTGCTAATGGTACTCTAATGTCACTCCGGTATTAAAAAAAGAAACAACAGGAAATCGCCAGTAATGAGATTTTAAACAATTAAAGCAGATTTTCGCCGACAATGCCATCGTTTTTTCATTTGCTATAATAAAGTCTAGCACCAAATCACCCACTTAGCAGAGTAATTTACTGTTAGCAAAAAGGGGCCTTTGGGCGAAACAACCACTGAATACTGGTGTAAATTCATCAGTAAGCGCATACTAGTTGTGCAGTTCACAATACCATGGGAGCTCAATTCAATCAACTTGTAATTTGTTCTTTTTGGTGTGGCTGAGACACAGCCGTTCCTTGTTACAGCGCAGTGAAGAGGCGGTGATGAACGGTACAGAACATCTTGGGGACGTCTGATAATGCTGAAGTTCTATAAAACAGTGGTCTCTCAAGATATCAAAATGCTCATTATTAATTCCTTATCATATGAAATTTTATTTTCTTAAAAAAAAAACAGTAAAGTTTCGAGCAGTTTTCCTGGCTAGTCACAGACCTTAGGAAATATTATTGGTAATGTGCATATTTATTTATAGCAATATTAATTAAAATAATGATGATAATAACCAACCACTCCAACCCCAACCCCAACCCCATCCACACACACAAACACATTCCTATAGCTAAAATCACGAGGATAAATGAAGAAACCAATTTACATACAGAAATAAACAAACATTCAAGATCTAAATAAAAAGAAAACATCGAATATCTTAACATAAAATAAAAAAGAATGAAAACATAGAATATCAATAATTCTTTAAAAAAAAACAATACGGTAGTACGTTTGCATCCAAATTATGACAACAATGATTAATATTTTGGTCAAGAACAAGATATCGTATCAAAAACTATAACCAAATCATAAAATATTTAAAGGTTAGGCATAAATATTTATCTACAATTTATTGCAGTGTTTCAGATATTGATTCAAACAGAGCAAATCTTTTGTGATGTCACGTGATAGTCTCATACATCTTTTAATTAAATTTCCCAGAATTTCAAATTTGATAACGAAAAACGTTTGCAATATGCATGGAATACATGTTTTATTTTCAGTTTAGACAGACATGTAAAAGGAATTCATTTACTATGGTTATTATTATTATTATTATTATTATTATTATTATTATTAATAATAATAATAATAATAATAATAATAATAATAATATTATTATTATTATTATTATTATTATTATTATTATTATTATTATTATTATTATTTAGGGGGGCAATTTTCCCTTGCAACATATAATTATATGTATGCATTCCTATTTATTTTACTTTCAATTAATATCTTATTATTTTGTCGGCAAACTAGGAGTTCAATATATAATAGGAAACACACCTTTTTTCAATATACAGTATACTCATTATGTATTGCTAATCCTGAATTTTAATTCCGTACTATTTTCTAAGTTTCATATTTTATTTTCATTTTCTTTTCCTGAAACCTTATTCGTCGTTTATTTTAACTATATTACGAACATAAATAATGTAGTCTCCCAACATGTAGTATGCTATAAACCAAATAGATGATATAAAATATGCAAATGAAAAATAAATTGATTATCATATTAATGGCTTTGGTGACTAATCTCTCATCGAAAATAACCACAATAAATTATGCCATTTTCCTTTATTAGCACGCGCACATGTAGACGTCCTTCATGAATATGTATAACATTGAACCCTATTTTCTGGTATCGATACTATGCTTTTGACATGTATATCGTCAGTAGATCTACGTATCTCGCTAGAAACATGTGTATTGAATGGTACCCATTCTACATGTAGAAGTATAGTACACGCCTTGGTGGGATTATCTTTTATACTTCATAAATACCCGCCATAATGGTTTTTTTTTATTGTTGTCCTGAGGAAGGGGCAGATTGCCTAGAAAATTTGACAATTTTTTTTTATTTTAGTGTCGTTTGTCGCTTTCTTGTGCGCATATATATATATATATATATATATATATATATATATATATATATATATATATATATATATATATATATTCTTTTTATTTTTCTATTCTGTATTACTTTATTATAACATAAATATTTACATACAATGCACAGAAATAATTTATGATTGATTATTTGATACTGCCTTACCAGGATGACTTCATCAGTACAGTGGCGGTATTGGGTGGACACCAAGCTTGATTTACAATTTTCCACACATGTGATAGGTTGGTCAAAATCATTTAATGGGTTTTTTTTTTACATTGCACAAAATGATCTTTTTTGAATGTTTAAATTCCAAAATATCAAAAAAGAATTATTTTCAAAAATTATATTTTATTGTTTACAATTAACACTGTATGAAGAAATGAAAATAATTTTGAATCATCAATGAACTTTCGTTTTATAAAATGTCATTTTACTCTATGATAAGGTAAACGTCTTTGATTTCAACTTTGTATCTATTGTTTCACTTCTATCGTGTTTTAAAATATTTCCCAATTTCTGTGCGAGAGTCCATCTTTATTTAGCCATTACACTTACGATAAGTTTAATGCTAAAACCAAGAGTAGTAACGAAAGATATCAATATAATGTTTACTCGTCTCCCTTTCACAGGTGCGAATAAGGAGGCACGCTTATAAATGCTACGCAAACTTTTGACACCTTGCAAAACACTATTATGAACGAAAGATTTTTTTATCTAATCTTTGTCAACTATCTGCGCATTTGTCAGCGAGTCGGGGGTCCTTTTTAATAGAAATTGTTATGAAGGCCGTAGAATTTGACAATATCATGGGAGATTATCTCTGAAATGGCGAATGAAATTCCGCGATAAACGCCACAATAGCAAGATAAATGTGATTACCACGGATGGGATTATTTGATACCAACTTAGAGATAGAAGTATATTAAATAGATACTTGACTTACCATAATTTATGTGTTTGGACAGTTGCGAACAATATTTGTCATATCACATATTAAACGAGAAGTCTATTACTATTTAGTTACCAATATATGTGTTTGTAATTTTACTTCATTGGCAGGATGTCGGGGTGTTAATAAATTAGATTAAGATTAAAGTTCGAACTTCTGAATTATTTTGCCGAATCATTATGCGTTTACAGATCTATATTCAATTATTAGTAAAGTTTATTTTATTTTATTTATTTATTTATTTATTTATTTATTTATTTTTGGTAGTCACATATTTATATTTCTTTGATTCTTACCATGAATTTACTTCATGTATCACTGTAACTAAATCTATATAAAGTTGTTTACTAAATATACCTATAAGATTCTTATTATTTACTTAATTCTTGTATCACATTCTGGTTGTTTATTTGTATGTATTATTAAATTTTTGTCATTTATAAATTGAATATCTCTTATATCAATTTCTTATTGTTTATAAACAGTAGCCATGTCAAATAATATTGTATACTTTTGAAATATTGTCCATCTATATTATGATTTACCTATTTTTAACACTAAAAGTCAGGTTTCTACAAATAAGTCTTTACTTGTTTTTGATATTATATTTTCCTTTTCTGTCTTTTCTTCTTTATTTGAAAAACTTCAGATCGGATCTGTGGCCTGTGCAGAATAACAGGAATGAAAATAATTATATTCGTTATCTTCACAATTCCACAAGAAGATTAATTATTTTTGATAAAGGGTGATGGTAGAAATCACCTCGATCAAACAATGCACTAATGCCCCATAAAACGCCACAGTCGATAAATAATTGGAAATTAATCAAAGTAAATATCCATGAACATTTTGCATACATTATCCTCGATTCTCCCATTTTCTTGTTAAAAGGACACTTTTACTTTTAACCGTTTCCGAAATTAAAATGTAGATTACACAAAGATCAACTAAACTGTTATCATTTGTAATAATTTAGTTAAAACCTCAAAGGAATGGTGCTTTTAGAACTTAAGAGTTCGTTCAAACGAGTCGATCTGCCGAGATTTATGCGAGGCTGTTGGGTACAAGGCGGAAGCATTTGAAATTTCGGGATCGAGAGTAAACTGAGCAGCATTTTATCAGCGGTGGGAAATTTGTACACCGCTTTTCTAATTATTTCTTGAAGATAAAGGGTAGTGTCGGTAAATTACTACGATAACGAGTAATTCGACGACACTTGACGATCACTTGTAGAAGAAAGAACTGTAAACATTGCATCAAGATGGTAAATCCTCAGCTGCGTAGCTGATCAAAGCTGGGTGTTCCCGAAAGCAGATTTCCACACTATGCTCCTATTTCAATACAAAATCCCTGTGTGAATTTAATTCCTATTGTCAATTTCAATTCTTACTTTTTTATTCTTATAAAATCAATGTAAATTTGTATGTATATGTGTCCTAAGAACGAAAATAAATACTAAGAATACATAGACTAGTGAGAAAGATACAGTTTTGGCTCTTTTTTTTACACTTCATGCCAATGTCAATTTAAATTAACATATACTTGTACATATCACCTACACGTTAACGGAAAATACAGATAATAGTTTAATTATGAAGAGTGAAACAGGTGTGAAATTCGGATAGATTCTTCGCATTCCTGTTCACAAATGACACTACATTCTAAACTATAACGCATCAATAATTAAAAGAGCAAAATGCAGAAATACTTCATCAGTAATAAAGAACGGTAACATCCCTTTGGAAAATAGAACCGATACACTAGACAGTACAATATACAAAATGTATATTTACTATCTGTTCAAGATTTGAAATAATTTGAATCGACATCTGTAAGTTGTAAGTCGGCACTTCACTCAAGGATGAAAAATCCTACCTTCATTCGTCATAAATATAATCTATTATAACCCATTTGTTTGGAGGGAATTTGTGTCGCTGCTTATATGATATTCAACAATGCATTGTACAGAAGACACCCAATTACAAACGGAGCAAAAGGCATTTGAAATCCTTGGACTAGTGTGAATCCCCGTACGGTAAATCACAGGTGTTCTAAAGGTGTTTTCTAATAAGAATATTGCTGTGGTGGGATCAACTGAGTAAATATAAAAGACAACAGTTCTACCTTAATCCTCTGGCGTTATTGCCTCTTATTGAAATCTTCTGAATGAACGACAGACCACAGAAATAGAATTTTATCCCTAACCAATATCGACAGTCCACACTAAACTCTCCCTTACAAGAGGTGAAACATTCAAAGTGCTTTCATTGGTTTAGTATTGTTTCGAATTTTGTGCACGATTTAAGATATTGGTCTTGTTGAAAATAATAGATTAAAGTCCTAAATCATAAACAAAATGGCGAGAATAAAGACACCATGCCTTGATATCGTACGATATTGTCGGTGGTTCCCAAAAACCCTGGGTATGGCTACATATGGCACGACCTTTATCGGAATTTCCCTTGTTGGACGGTGTCCGGAAAAAGAGCATATGTTCACGGCTTAATGTGTACTATTATCATCTTATCTTATATATCTACGTATATAGTAAATGTTATACATTAATAACAAATCGCTCTTCTTTCACTGGATATAGCAAGTTCATTCATAGTATTAGATATCCGCAAGTAAAAAAACGTTAAATCGTTTAACTCACTATATGATCATTCAAATGACAAATTTTAATGAAAAAAGAACAGCATACACGAATAACTGCATGGTGAGCAAGTGACCACTTCACAATATGTTTTACTTCATAACCATAAAAATGTAGTAATATCAGGTAACAAAAAGGAAAACGCATCTCCTGCTAACCAGCAAGCTCTACACATTGTGCGTTCAAAGGAGTCAGCAGAAATACATATTTTAGTGCGTGTCCATTTCACAACACCTTACATAGTAAAGTAGTATGAGCATCTGTATGTCGCCCAAAGAACATACACACGTGTTTGTTCGTATATAGGCGATCTGTTTCTTTGTTTTTAAAAATCTATATTCCATGTTATAATTTTTCATTCATTTCATTTTATGTTATCGTTTCTTATACTGTTTTTAGTCTATTAGAATCACCTTATTAATCATTCGGTGGTATTATTCTTCTTTTTCCACAATTCTTCCCATGTGTTTGCTTTCTATAAAGCATATGACAAATATCAAATATTTTAAATAACGGCGAGAGTTTCAAAGCAAATAATTACTTTACTATTTTTGTAAAGCAATGACCTTTGTCTTCCTCTCTTCTGTATGTAAATACGGTGTACTCTCATATAAACACTATAACTGAGCTTAACATTCGTTTCCCAAATTCATCTAGAACAATGTGGCCAAACGTCATATTCAATATTCTATCACCTTTTGTTTTAAAAAATTATTATAATAAGCGCATAGTTGTATATATATATATATATATATATATATATATATATATATATATATATATATATATATATAAAAGTACTCGAACATGTATTTTATCCATAACAAATTCTCAAGTCTTTCTTTTGTTATCTTTGGATAAATAAATCTAATTTAGACAAAAACATTGCGAGTTTGTGTAAAATAAAATAGAATTGGAAGATAAGCTTCTAAGAGGTACTGTAAAAGTTGAGAACCATCACACACCTTGTAAAAGTTTGTAGTTTTGATACCCTACGAATAGGAATGTTCAGCCGAATTGAACATAGTGCATGTGTTATACTAGCACATGTGTTATACTAGTACATGTGTTATACTAGTACATGTGCTATACTAGTACATGTGTTATACTAGTGCATGTGTTATACTAGTACATGTGCTATACTAGTACACGTGTTATACTAGTGCATGTGTTATACTAGTACATGTGCTATACTAGTACATGTGTTATACTAGTACATGTGCTATACTAGTACATGTGTTATACTAGTACATGTGCTATACTAGTACATATGCTATACTAGTACATGTGCTATACTAGTACATGTGTTATACTAGTACATGTGCTATACTAGCACATGTGTTATACTAGTACATGTGCTATACAAGTACATGTGATATACTAGTACATGTGTTATACTAGTACATGTGTTATACTAGTACATGTGCTATACTAGTACATGTGCTATACTAGTACATGTGTTATACTAGTACATGTGCTATACTAGTACATGTGTTATACTAGTACATGTGCTATACTAGTACATGTGCTATACTAGTACATGTGTTATACTAGTACATGTGATATACTAGTACATGTGCTATACTAGTACATGTGCTATACTAGTACATGTGTTATACTAGTACATGTGCTATACTAGTACATGTGCCTATTGCTTTGCCTTTGGTCAATAACGTTTACTATTTACATAAGATTTTTATAATTAAACATGAAGTATTAACAATTTTCTTGCAATGACAGTTGCATTCACATTTATGATATTGCTGTATTACAATTGCTTTCTTCCTTTTTATTTATTGTAGTGTTATATGGCAGTATTACACTTGTTGTCTTACTTGTTGTTTACTGTGACGTTGTATATCAGTATTACACTTGATGTCTTACTTGTTGTTTACTGTAGTGTTGTATGGAAGTATTACACTTTTATGGCAGTATTACACTTGTCTTACTTGTTTTAATTGTAGTTTATTGTAGTGTTGTATGGCAGTATTACACTTGTCTTACTTGTTGTTTATTATAATGTTGTATGGCAATATTACATTTGGTGTCTTGCTTGTTGTTTTCTGTAATGTTGTATGGCAGTATTACACTTTTTCTTTATTGTAGTATTGTATGGCAGTATTACACTTGTTGTCTTATTTGTTGTTTATTTAATGTTGTATGGTAGTATTAAAAAGGTTTCACATAATCATATGTACTTTATAAATGTTGTCAATATTTTTATACTCTTTGATGCTTACATTTGTCAAATCACTGAGTGAAAGGTACCATTTTCTGAATCATTTTGATACAAAGATATCTGTATATATAATGTATATTCGATATAATATATGAAGTGAAAGCAATGTTTCCCGGAAGTAGATCACTTCGACCAAGAGAATACTTATTTTCCAAACTTTCATAACAACATAAATTCAACATAAATCGATATTAAGAAAGTCACTTACCATCGGGGAAGACCGTCCGCATTTTGAGGTAACTTGTACATAGTCGTATAATGGAGGCCTTGTCCAGCTGGCTAGTAATGGCGGACGGAAGCGGAAGTAGCTTAGCCAGCTCATAGAACTCGGCGTTCTCCTTTTCTCTGCGTGATCGGGCCGCCGTCTTGGATTTATCCTTCATATCACGGCCACTGTGAAACAAATGACCAAACGTAAGTCCATATAAAATCAAAACTTAACAATTTATAAAATATCGCCATATTTACGTAAGATCTATATGCCTCATCTGCATGTTTTACTTCACGGGCGTTTCATATTATGAATCCAAATTTAAAAGTTTCAGTTCACACACGTTTTTTATTTTCATCCAAAGTTTACACACTTTGTCATGTTTTATAGTTCACGTTGAGAAAAAAACATCGTCGTTCATAAAATGCGAAAATGCTTTACGCAATTGTTTGCGTACAATCGTGGTACAAGAGAGGGCCTACAATCTTTCCTTTTTCTCTATGTCGTTGACACTGTACCTCCAGTATAAATAGATAGAATTAACATTTTCAACAAAAAGTACATCCAAATCCTATCTAAAGGAAAGCTTTCCACTTCACATCTTGAAATTTAAATGGGAAGAGTAGCTCCAATCGAAATATGCGAGTATTTTCTCGCCTAGCTTGTTAGACGAAAATATTGACACAGTCGGAATTCGTCGGAAAATCAAATAAAATACTGATATCTGAGCTCACAGAATTCTAATTTCTAAATAGATGGAAATAGATTATGGGATCAAGTTTACATTTCTCAGTCAATTAATCTGAATTTTAGTGAACTTGTTCAATTATTATTTCGGTTTCATATCTTAACGTTAAACTACTAATATGGTTAAACTTTAATGCTTCTGCATACATTTTTGTGATACTTATGCTTAAGTCATTGTAATCAATATTTAATGCTTAGATATATCTATAATAAAAGCGCATTGTTCTGATGTACTTGAAATACATTTGTACATACAGTACATAAAGACCAATATTTGAAAGAAAATAATACAACAAATTAAATCATAATTTACTAATTTCATTTCATACAATGTTTTATTCTTCTTAGATTTTCCAAAAAGAAATTGACATAATTGAGATAGTGTGTTTGTTTATTTACTGACATTGTTTAAGCAATGATAACCTTTTTATCTTCGCGCGACAAAAGTCAAGAAAAACCTACATAAAAATAAATCTCTTTTGGGTTAGTGGAATGGGAGTATGGGATGGGGAAATATGTGCAAGAATGAAATTGAATTGTTTGAAAGGCGTGTGTGATTAGCTCAATAATCAGGCGTGAAAGAACAATCACCTGCAGAGGTTAATGGCATCCCCAATCATTGCAAATTCAGATCCGACAGAGTAACGCGAAAGGGACAAATCGAGCATAAATCAGGTCTAGAATTAACTCTTCGCTGTCCATAGTAATGTATAATTTCATGGGAAGAAATTAACAATACAAGTTTAAGGGTTTCTCACTGGATATAATATTTACACTGTTTTGAATTATTTCTTATATAGGTAATTATTTTACCATCTTGTAAAAGAGAAATTAGTCTATAAAAATTTCACGATTTGCAAAGCTGAGAAATTCTAAACGTGGCCTCAATTTCCCTAATCAAATAGACGTTGTACTTCATAGTTATCTGGATGATTGAAGTTTATTCTATCCGAAAACAAAATCAAGCAGTTTGGTGTGAACTTTGTTGGTAGATGATAAGTACACAATAGGTAATTGCTTTATCTAGAGTCTCAAAAGGTAGCGGTGCGTTTGAAGAGGTGTACTAAGCAATTTGAAAAGAAAACAAATGTTTAGCATATATCGCAGGCAAGTAATCCTGTCAAATATTGTCTCATCCGAGTAACGGTATCTTCGATATCTCTTATTCCGTGATGAGGATGAACAATAGCTGAGATAATTCGGACATGAATATGTGTAAATAATGAGGGGACTGAAGATAAAAACTAGATCTTCTCATGAAGTCGGGATTTAACTTCCATAAGACTTATGATTACTTTTACTTTGAGCCTTTTATGTAATAGACTGAAGTTTATTTACTGCATATTATAGAGAGTCTATAATTTGACATATGAATAATTTTGCCACTTAAATGTTATCATTTCAAAGTATCATATTCTTGTCTTAGTGTCCAATGAAAAAAAAAATAAATAAATAAATAAAGGTATACGAGACATTCGTTACGACCATTTCAGTCTCACCATTCATTGCAAACTTTCATAGGTTAAGAATGTTTCTAACTAATTTTTCACTTTCAAAATATTTATTATAAACCATGTCATTTCTTGAGAGGACGGTAAGAGGGTTCAACTTGTACTGATTATAACAACTTGCACACTATTTTGTCGTTGCATTTAAAAATATCCTCTTATTGTCCAAACGTCGAAAAATAAATCTGTCTGCTGCATCTCGAAGCGGCATTAAAGTGAGCATTAATGACACTTGAACTGATATTATTTGGTATAAAGTACTTGACCGTGAGATAGTTTAACGCCATTATCGGAGGATCATGAGGACACTGTCGTGTCCCCTCAAGTGCTTTTGAAATACTTTATGTTTATGAAGTACATTTAGTAGCATCATACTTCAAAATTAATATAAATATTATTGACTTGGGTCTGCTTTTTTTTAATTAATAGAACGACAAACATATTAAATACGAAGGTTTAAACTTTACGGGAAAGCAAGTTTTCTTGTTACAGTTTTGTATATTATTTCTCCATAATTTTCATATATGCATCATTTAGTTTAATTAATTTATTACTCTGAAATTAGCATTGACTCTAAGTAATTCACATTTATGTTATGGGACTTTATCTATTATGATAGGTTTCTATTGACCAAAGTAAAATAAATTTATATAAAAATAATTAATTTCGCAATATTGTCCTATGACATATTTGTAATTTGGTAAATTAGAACATGCATAAATGACTCAGTTATGCATGTTTTTAATTTCCCAAACTACAAGTATGTCATAGGACAATATCATGGTCTATCAAGGACTACATATCACATGATTCACACCAATATTTACTGCTATCGTGCCGTTTAGTCCCTATTTTCTTTGTCTATGTTTTAACACGGTACCTTTTAGTCTATGAGAATATATTGGCTGAAACAGGCTGCTATAATTTGCAGAATACACAGATGCTAATTGGTGTTGACATGTTATTAGGGCTACAGTGTGAAGCTTCCAACCTTAGATAAAAGGTTAACATAACGAAATATAAATTATTACTCACTTAATGAGATTCTGTCATACACCAAGATTCTGTAAAATTGTTTTTGATACCGCACTGATAATGCAGGTAATTAATCTAAACCCTCAAATCCTACATCTTGAAAGAAAAACTATTTTAGTGTGATAAAAAGGGATGTAGCATATGGAAAGGTACGGTCTAAATGTACTCGAACCCGTTTTAGAATCTACATAAACGTGTCATTTTAATCTGGGCTTAACCTTATACATGATGCATTCTAATTCAATATATTCTCCCAAAGCTGATGAATATATCATCCGGCAATTCTTCCCAAATTGTTAACGACGCATATATTACAATCATAAAGTTTCACTTGTAGCGAAAAAAGAAATAGTAATTTTGAAAAGATGTCAATTATTTTACCCTTGGACTCTTTCACTGTTCCTCAATTTACCCTACGTCTCGCAGGTGCGACTCTGGAACACATCGTTACGCCGTTAAAATTATTTTATATAAATTTACGCATCCCTGGCTGCAGAGTTGCTCAACCTGTGGCTTCTTTTTTCTGCTCGAAAAGCGTTGTATGTGATTTCAAAAGCTTGGTATAAAACACAGCTTTAGTTATCAACTTAACCAATTTAATTTTGAACTGCTTATTTTAATAATAATAAACTGGTGAATTTATATGGCTTATACTTGAAAATAAAAGTGGCCTCTTGTGAAACAGCAAATATTGACATTAAGAATATCTTTTTGTTTAATGAATTTGGAAAATTCTTAGTCTAAAGACGGAGCATTGCTATGATCATACAAATATTTGATATAATTTTATTATCACTTATTTATTATCACTTAAAAAAGACATGGTCTCATATTCGGAAAAATAATTTGTAATAATATTTATGACATTATATCTCAAATAAGAGTATTTCTTTTGATAACGTTTCCGTTCTGTTCTGTTCCGTTTTTTATCAAATTAGGCTATAAAAAAGATAATAGTTCTTTTTCTAATCTGGGTGTTTAAAATCACCATTTGTTTGCACATAATAATATCATACGAAATGCACAAGACCCGTGTGTCCGAACAAACATTGCGCAAAATATTTTAATGGTAAATAAATATTATGAAAGACAAATATACACATAAAATACAAACTCAAATTTCAGAATTATATATTAATTGCGTTTTTCATGTCATATATTTCACTATATGCTTCCCAGATTATCCATTGAACTTGAGTTGAAAATAAACACTTTTATTGACATTCCAAGTTAAATATTGACTCACAAGAAAATGATGTCATTTGCTTAAGATAATTAATGTGAAGCATTGGCAATCATGCAGTGTTCCCGAAACCTAATTTCTATTATCAATGGTCGTGCCCTTACCTAAAACTGGCATGTTTCTCTTTTCCGTCGGACGCGTGCTTTATCCGTTATAGTTCCGCCACTACCTCTCCGTATGGAACGTACGAATACGTGATAGAACTGATCCGGAATGGGTTTGTAGGATAAAATATAAGATCGCTACAGTTTCTCAAATGATCACGCACGATTGTATCTAATCGCACTATAGACGGATTCCTCAAGAACGTGCCATTCCATTAAAGAGTCTCTTCATATTTCCATGTCACCGAAACTCTTATTCGCTGGAGTCCACAATGCTTTGATTAGACACGAACCGTCTGTATTAAGCACGTCGAGCTCGCCTTCTCCTGCATTCTAGTCCAAATTGTCCGATGTAGATGGATGCCGTTATTACAAATTGGTACGACGTAAGGGGAATTTCTTTCCGTATGATGTACGGTGACAGTGTTACATATAATAATATGTGGTCGGCGCGTGGAGATTGTGTGATATCGGTGTAGGAATCTAGCTTCTACTCTACAGAGATAAAACTTGACTTTACCTCGCGTCAAACTCACATATTCTCCATAAGTAAGCGGAGGCAAATTTTTATATTATTTTTAGGACAAGTATTATTCGCAAATTTTGTATAAAGTTGGAAATAAGTGTCTGTCAACCCCTCCCACTTTTTCCCAGCAACCAAGCATATTTGAATTTGTTATTCATCCAGATCAATCAATCAGCCGAGCCGGAGACAGTTCGAGGAATCTGATTGGACGAGACAGATATGAGAGGGATTAAGTGCCTGCCTAATACCAGGAGTTGTAAATGAAAACAGTTTTTATATGAATAATAAATCAGAGATGCAATTTGGCAACTCTGGATTAATTTGATTATAATTGGATTCTACGTTCAGAATGGTATATATAAATATACATTCATGCTTTTCATGATAACACGTAAATCTCTCAAGTTTCGCATTAAATATAATCATTTTACGAAAATTTATTTCGTTAAAGTTTCACTTGAAAGTACATATTTTCATGTTTACATACAGTATTTACGTATCAAGCATTAAATTATCTAAAGGCTTTATTTCAGTTTAAAATGAGAATTTATTGTCCTTGTTATAAAACAAAAGCAAACAGTGTCTACCTGTCGCTTATATCAATAAAACTTTTTTATACATGGTGCGCCGCGGTGTAGATACGAAAGTTCTCTCTCTCTCTCTCTCTCTCTCTCTCTCTCTCTCTCTCTCTCTCGGGGGGGGGGGGGGGGGGGCTTACATTTAAGGTTTTCTATTTTTGTGACCACCTAGATCGAATAATTTTCCTCACACATTGATTAAGAATATTTTTAATTTCAACTATGTAAACGAATAGTACTCTTTCAGATATATTCAAAATTACTGAAGAACAAAATGAAAGAAGCTTTTCGTTTTCTTTCTCTTTACTTTTGCTGCACACATCATCTAGTACAGTTTACCTATTCTGACACAGCGAATTGCAATGTTTTTATTTATATTGTATAGTTTATCAATCAAAAAGGTATTAAAGTTTGTTGACCAGTATATACAATGCACTATATACCAGTATATACAATGCATTAATCATTATAGTAATAAACAAGGTCAATCACTTCATTATATTCATTGGATAATGTACAGAGAAGTAATGATAATGATGATAATAAGGTAATAAAAATATTAACACTAAATCATACGGATTTTCGGATTAAGAAAGCTTGTTTGAAAAATTTCCCAATAATACAAAGGTTTTTGCTGTTGTCTGTAGTTCATCAATTAATAGATTTAAAAACAGAGGGTCCTCTATAATAATAAAGTAAATACGGGCAGATTTCTCCTTAAAATTTGTTGAATTATGCTAGTTTTTCTGCATTTATTTTCAGAGCATTCAACGAATTTCTTTTTATTAATCCAGGGTCAAAAATATTTACCATATTACGATGAGTTTTTCCGTAAATCGTACCCCAAGTCTTTTTGAATTGATATTACGTTTACTTAGAAGAAAATAAGTTGGGTCGCATGCCTAATGCTTTATATATTATACATGCATGTTTTTATATTCAGAAGCATGATTTCTTTACAGTCACCATACAATACTTTATAGATATCAATTTAAAAAGTATTTGAATTCGAATTCTTAAAAAATGAATTAAACATGTAAAAGGCCATGTAGGCTAGGAATTAATTTAAATTGAATCTAGAAAATGTTTAATAATTTGAATACATCACAACTCATTTCATCAAATGATTAAATAAAAAAATCTTGAAGTTATCGTTTTATTAAGCTACGAGTATCTAGACAAACTATGACAACAATATTCTTGATATTAATTTTATCAATATTGTTTATCTATTTCTGCATCGTAAATACACAAACGAATTAATTACATTCTTGTACATATGTATAGTAGAAGTCAAGGCTCTGAAATAGTCTGAAAACGTAGGCCTGCTTTCCGGATCTCACAGAATTTACTGTCTCGTCCAACCGGTCAGTCTCCTGTAAAACTCACTCCTGTGGACTTCCGACTTAGAATCCAACCTGATGCCATGTTTCGATGTTACCCAGAGATGTGTTACGCTACATGTGGACTACCTTAGTAATCTATTCAACAGTCCCTAATGACGCGACATTTTTACTTACTATTAAAGCGACATTTTTATTCACTTTCCAATCCCATGTATGAAAAATATGCCATAAATTTCAAAATAAAATATCAAGTGTATTTTATTTTCAGTTCTGTATTGAATTTAAGAAACTTGAGGGCAAATAGGAAGGTATGACCAAAATTTAGATTGCAATATTTGTAATTACAATAAGGTGTTATTACAATGCTATGCGTGAATTAGAGTTTTACCCCTCTCTCTCTCTCTCTCTCTCTCTCTCTCTCTTGAAATACTGTCTATAGCACACAGACAGAGACATATATACGCTTTGTGTATATACACATTGTAAATATAGGTCTCTGCATACAGAGGTATAAAAATGGATTGTGTTTTTCTTTCAAGTAATGATTCGTAATGTCTGGTTGTACAGACGACGCCCTTATGGCAATGCATTTGATGACGATATAAATGACTTGAATTTGCCCTATCGATTGACCCATTATGCGGTCGATTTCCCGACAACAAACCATGAACACACGGAAGCGGCAAGGGGGACACTCTCGCTTTCAAGGCGAGGTAATAACCGCTCATTCACGTATCCCTCATTGAGCAAATATAATGCAAAATCATGTTTTCTCTTGTCGACGAGCTAACCGACTGAAGAAGCACACTCTTTTACGAATAATATCTCAGTAAAGTGCCCATCATTCCAGGTTTGCCTTCACAAAGGGTCTGAATGACTGTAGTCTTAAGAATTTGAAATTTAAAAGAAGTTTAATGACCATTATTTTGATGTGAGAGAAATCTGTTTAGAGAGTCTGTGCAGATGGCTTACAGTCAGGTACGAATCCAAGGACAAGTGAGGTCAATATATCGACCTCTGTATATTTCAATATTATTTTCAGTAAAGAAAAGAATGTAGGTAAAGCATCTTACACGCAGGACATGCTTTTGAGAAATTTATAACTTAAGATTCCAGATGCTAACATTGCTCGATCAAGCCTGAGAATAGCTTCCTTCTAATCGACCAAAGACAGCGGAGTTCCGCCCCTGATGCTAATGTCTTGAGAAGGAGATGAGATAATTTGTCAGTTTACAAGTTTCCTTTTGCTGACATAATACATAAATCTAGCATAATCTGTGAATGCCACCATTGTGGATAGAGCGTGAGTCTCCAAGCCCGAAGACATTTTCTTTCTAGAATAGGACGATCGTTTGAATTGTTATGTTCCCTAAATTGTCCTGTAAACCACGATAACACCTCAAATTTCTCAAACAACTGATGTAATTTACCATACAAAGATTGGAGCTTTTGTGGTTTCTTGTGATAATTTCTGCAATATGTTTACCGCAACGCGAGAGTTTCTTGGAGATACTACTGAATCAAATATGTCATTTAGATGTTAATGTTTGTAGTTATAGCTGGCACCGTTATTGGTTCTAAAATTGTTCCAAAAAGACGTACTCAAAATTATTCCATTTTTATTGGCTCAGCTACATTCTTAAGAAACAAATACAACTTACACTAGAAAAATATATTATAAGTTAACAACAAAATAATATTGAAAAATGACATGAGTCACACACATTCTAATGATATGGAAGATATCAACTACACATTCATAGGAAAATGAATGTTTATACAAATTGCAAAATTTTGTTTATTAAAAAAATTAAACGTTATTGACTTTACAAAGCGTTAATCAATCAACGCCACATTATAGCATCATGTAATATATAGTAATAATAGAAGAATACATATTAATAAAGAAATAACAATACAGATTACGGTTGCATAAAACACAGATCAGCGTTTTCCAAAATTTTCTATTCAAGTACAAGAATACGATTTTCCCATACTTATAAGTGTCTGTTTCCCACCTTGAATTTTATTCTAGAAGTAGCTTACTATTAAATTGCTTAGTGGACACAGTCTTGATGTATTTAGACAGAGCCAATTTAGACTACCATATTCGTCTTATCGCCTAATTTTCCACGTCTACATGTCCATATCGGAATGTACATTCTCTACACTGAAATTGCTTTAAATTATTAAAAACACAGTGATTGAATCAATTGAACGTCAAATATATACAAAGATTTCCAATTTGACAATTTAAGTTAGTAAAGAGTGTTGGGATATTGGCAAATCTCTGTTATCGAGGAGTAAACAATGTCCGATACGAGACTCGGGACAGGTTAGCTGCTCCTTCTTGAACACAGACGGTTTCACACCTGTTCATTGTGATATCAATGCAGATACCTGGCGATAGAGAGATTGCCATGTGTGGAGGATCTCGCGGTATTTAGTGGTGACTATGAGTAAGCACTGAGTAATACAAGTGTGGATGATTCGTAACTTTAATGGCCAGTGAACGATTGAAATGTCTGAAACCAAGTATGTATTACCAATGTAAGTAATTAAAGTAAGTGGTACATAGAAACTATGCTGAATGTCCGCAAAATATGATATACGGTAATATCTACAAAATTACATTACGTTACAAACACGTGCTGTGTTCTGGTCTCAAGATATTTTTCTATCAGTGGCAGTATTATAAATTGCATAAAACATTGATATATATATATATATATATATATATATATATATATATATATATATATATATATATATATATATATATATATATATATATATATATATATATATATTTCACATCTATAAATCCTTTGAATCTTAATAAGCGTCAAAGGTTAGGTATAAAAGTGAAAACTCAGAAATGTGGTCAATAAATCTAATTCACACAGCATTATATGTACATTATATACACAGTTTTTTTTTAAAACTTGCAGACAACATAACTTGGTATGTGTTTCAGGCAACGGATTCTGAGAAAAGGACAATGAAATAGAATGTCAAAAGAAAAAAACCCCAAACAAACAAGCAAACAAAATAAAAAAAAACCCCAAAACAATTCATGAATAAATAAATAAATAAATAAATAAATAAATAAATAAATAAATAAATAAATAAATACAATGATAATAAAAAAGATGAGTACATGTACTAATTGATTGATTGTTTAACGTCACACCACGAATATTTCACGTATATGGTGACGGCATCTGCCTGATGCGGGGCATACACATTTTGACCTTTGCAACGGACCCACCCGAAGCAGTGAGGGATTTTTAACGTGCCATACATACCACGACACGGGGCCTCTGTTTATACTGTCTCACCCGAAAGACAGGACACCGGCGGTGAGCGGGACTCGAACCTCGGCCTCCCGATCAGGATACGAGAGCGATACGACTAGGCCACGCTGGCTTTGTACTAATTGAAAAGTCAAAATATCAAACATATAATACCAAAATATAGAACGACATATTGTGACAGAAGTAGTCCATTTACATATCCGGAAAATTCCGTATACCATTATTGATCTTACAGACAAGAGAAATGTGCTCCTGGCTCATAGAACATGGACTAATCTCTAGAAGCGTTATTTAAAACATACAAATTGCATCAAATCGCGACAAATGTGACAGATTCGATGCATTATTGAATGTACATACCCGACATGAAAAGGCAACATAAAATATTGGACGGATAGATAAATAACTGAAGTGATTTTGGAAAATTATCACTTAATATAAAAGTAACGGCGATTGCAATTTCTTGACCTTTTGTCTCCCTAGTAAATAAGAAATGGTTCGGGAATTTTAAGGAGACGTTTGATATGACTATACAAATTTGATTTGCTGAAGACAAATTTGTACTAGCATCTTAGACTTTTGATAGATTCGATAAGATTAAAGATATAAGATGAAATTCTGTATTTCATTGTGTTTTGAGCAAAGACTGGCAAAGGTTTGTATTCTCATTTTTCTGTCAATCTTTGGCCTTTCTCAACAGTACAATCAAGTTGTCGCCAAGCTTATAGTACAAGGGTACTTTGAACACAGTAATTTCAACTTTAAAATAAGAAAATACGACATACCCAGCTTACCAATGTATGACATCATAATACACGGTATTCTCTAATAATATGCACAGTTTGAGCGTCGTGGATATAAAACATTGAACAATATCAACAGCGAGTCTACATACAGGGACTGTAATGTACTGCAAAGTGTCGGTAGGCTTCTGATGGCAGGTCTCCTGTAAATTTGACATTTTCATACTGTGTTTAAAAAATCTACAAAATATATACATGTAAACATATTCATATATATTAACGATGCGTATCCAGATTTATCTGTGTATATTTTTGTTGATGTTGTTTTTTAAAATGGAGGCTGCAGAAATATTTCTTATCTAATAGGTAAAACTGAAAATAGATCTACATACTATTTCTGTACATGCTGACATTCTCTAAATGCTTCTGTTATAAGTAATTGGAACATAATCCATACTTCATGTTATGATGAACTCTTTTTATGTGTCTAATTTTATTTTATTTAATTATTATTTGTATAAAACATGAAGTTGGTTTTGAAGTAACTGTATGTATCATTGCCTAGCTAGGGTACTCGGTAAAGAATGACGGTACACACTACGCGCAGAACTTCGCATCTTGCGTTAAAAAGTCTGGTACACACATCAAATGATCCAATCAATTCTAAACTAACTAAGCATATTTACTCGCTGTCCATGATATCGAGATTGAATTACGAGATGAGGATGTCTTAGACATGGTCACATTGTTTTCTTTGTCATGCAGTTCTTTTAAATATGCCCCTCTCCGACTGCAAATAGTGACACATTGTGGAAAAAGAGGAATATTGACGGTTAGATATTGTTTGTAAAGGGAGCTAAAACAGTTGCACCAGAAGTTACAAGGCCAACCTCCGTTACTCCTTTCCAGTTTAGGGACATAAATGTTAAGATATTGATTTCAAATTTCTACACTAGGGCATCAGTGACGTCCATATGATTTTATACTTAATTTTTATATAATCAGTGTTTGCAAGATACATTAATACATTTCATCATAAATAAATACTTGTATATACCAAAATGCATACCCACTGCATCTACACGCCATCAATTTTTGAATCTTATATTTTAGAACTTGATAATAATGAACTTTTACATATATACTAGTGGTGCTCGTGTTTCAGTGCTATATTTATCAAGGAGTCCCGTTATTGGTGATTGAATCGTCGTGGACTAGTCTGTCTCTGTATTGCTGGAGTGTTGTATATTCAGTTCAATGCAAAACGTATACATCTATTGCACAAATATTTCATAAATGATTTTTGTATGCAACACTGTTTAACAATATCAAAACTATCTAGCTTTCAAATGTAATAGATGTAATATCTCCATTGCTTCTTGACATGACTTCTGTTAATAACGGTTGGTTGGTTGGTGTTCCACGTCGCTTTCAACAATATTTCAGTTATATCGCGACATGGAAGCAACCTCTTAAACATAGTGGCACAATCCGGGAATCGAACCCGGATCGTCGGCGCCGTAAGCCAAGCGCTTAATTACTACACCAAGCCTGACCCTCTGTTAATAATGGTAAATACAGGAAAAACACATTAGATTACTATTCAGGCACAAACTATTACAGCACATATCACAACAGCTACTTATCATAAAAGTATACAGGGGCAGTCACGGTCATTTCAAACGCAAAAATTACCTCATTCACAGTAGATTGCTAACATTTGGTGAAGTTAATCGACTTAATCTTAACTTTGTGCATTTGTAATTGTATCATAATTATGTGGGGTTTTTTTTTCAAATTATCGACGAAAATGCATTTATCTTCCATTTAAGTGAAGGACTGCATATATGCATCACTATGATTATTATGACATGCCACTTTTCATTCAAACACATTACATTATCATGTATCTATCTATGACGTACTTTGAAATAATGAAAAAAAAAGAAAGAAAAGAAAAACAAAACAATGCTATGACAAATAATATCAAAGTTATGAGGAATGCTATCACTCTTATAAAAACTGCAATAAATAGAATAGAAAATTCAAAGATGAAAAATAATCAATATACATATGACCGTATGATTCAAATAGGGGTCAAATTGTCCAGTGTTATGGGTGGAAAGTCTTTGTGCTGAAAACAACACGAGTATTAAGTGGGATTTATGCCCAATATGGAGGGTGATTTAAAAAGGTCGGCCATCCAAGGAATCAATATGCAATTCAAAGACTGTAATTCTATTGTCGACAATTTCAGTACTGTACGAAATTGCTTAGAAACGCTGTATGATCACCATCTCCGCCCGAAATATCTACTCCCATCATAGATCTCTGTACCACCTACGTTAAATGTTCACAATAAAGTCATGTTCATATCATCGTATAGCCCATTTCAGTAAAATAGGTGGATGTCGGCCTTGTTGATTTCCTTTGTGTCTTTTTCATTTTCTTTAAGTGTGTTCTTATGAGAGGAAGGGCTAGAACAGGGCGACCCGCCGGGAGACCTATTGTAGGGAGATAGTTTTCCACAGTCGCTTTTAATACAGGAATGTTTGTCCCTCTTCATGATAGCCCATTTTTCACAGGTGTTCATATGTTTACTTTCAAGTCATTTAATCGAAATGCGAATAAAAAATTCTGTGTTATCTGTGAGACGAGTTAGATTTGTATTGTTGAAATTCTGCTTGAAAGTTTGCAGTCTGAAAGTTATAAATTTGAATGACTCGACATCAATATATCAAAAGTAAAAAAGAAAACAACTCTCATATATACATTATGATTCATCTACGATACAAATGTTATAAAAGGGGTTTGTTTATATAAATAGAAGATGATAACAATATCGATAAAATGTCCATGATCATATTATCTTTTTCTTTGTAATAGCGATACTGTAGCAATTTCTGTATACCGGTAATACATAGTGCAGTATATAATGGCGTCATTGTGACGTACGCTTGCAGGTAAAGGTTAACAATCGTCTTGAATTTTTATAAAGCTTATGATAAAAATAGGAACATCATAGTTTTAAAGGAAAAAAACTTGAATATGTAGATGCCAATCTGGTTTTCAACTTAGTTAGAAATTTTAGTTAAATAATATTCGCATGTAATCAGAGTCAGCCAACAGTAATATCGACTCCGTAAGCTTAATGTACTGTAAGAAATTGACCAATTAATATTATATATTCTTTAATTATAATAAAAAATAATATTAGATACGTAAAATTACAATGTACAAATTTCTGCTTGGTGTGTTTTACACGATTGATGTACAGAAACTGTATAATGTGTGAATATGTAAATGGAATGTATCCGGTATATTGTCTAGGATCAAGGCCGGGCGACGGCGGCCAGTTTCCATATGACCAAATAAATTTGACGGCAACTTGAAAGCAAACCCCAATTAATGTTGATTCATTTTGCCATAAAATCACTTTCAAATTTGTCATTCAAAAGAGAATGGCTGGTATTGACAAATAATGCGCATTGGTTGCCCAGTTTCGATTCAGCGAAGTAACAATACGAGAAATCGTTTGTCCAGGTGATACTCGTTCACCATCACAAAAGGCCAATGCCAATCAGGTCAAGGTTATCTTGACGAAATCATTAACTAACAAGATTTGTTCCAATCGTAAAACGATACAACAATCCCACAGAAATCGTTATTGTGTTAATCACTTCAAACAAAAAGATTGCATTGGATTTCAGTCTTCATTGCTCGCACCAAAACGCACTTGTTAATATTATTCCGATCGTGTTTCATATGCCTCAATATTAAATAATGACAAGTGACAGGAATCTGGATACAATTTAGAGAACAGCCGTAGGAATACATTCTGGATAAGGTGACGAAGAGGCTGGTAGTCCAGTCGCACTTTCGTTTATCTATGCTCATTCCAATACAATTTACACAAATATATATTTTTAAAAACCCAAAATTATACACGTACTTTTCGATTTTTTCCCCTGATATTGGTATACTGGGTGGCCCTCGTGTAGTAAATTCCATGTCATCATATTATTCCATGGACAGATTTTTTTAAAACAAAAACAAACTATGTACCTGTCGTTTATTCCAAATGCATTAAACATAATAGGTTACCGAGTCCGATGAGGTATCTACACATAAAACAACAGTACAATATATCATTTATATTTTTTAAAAATTATTACCATTAATCGGTATAGGCAATCCACTTTAAGTCCCTATACTTCCCACTAGAAGTAACCATGGGTGTACTGACAGGCAAGTCCAGTCTTCTAGCAAGGAAGTAACCATGGCTGTACTAACAGGCAAGTCCAGTTTTCTAGCAAGGAAGTAACCAAGGGTGTACTGGAAGGCAAGTCCAGTCTTCTAGCAAGGATGTAACCATGGGTGTACTAACAGGCAAGTCCAGTTTTCTAGCAACGATGTAACCATGGGTGTACTGGAAGGCAAGTCCAGTTTTCTAGCAAGGATGTAACTATGGGTGTACTGGAAGGCAAGTCCAGTCTTCTAGCAAGGATGTAACAATGGGTGTACTGACAGGCATGTCCAGTCTTCTAGCAAGGATAAAACAGTTCGACAATCTCTTTTATCTTGAGTATTATTATACATCTGTTCTGATTCCATATAGCTATAATACTTGCTTTGAAATATATACACACATGTATTATATATATGCAGGGTTGAAAAAAGTGTGATATATATATACGCTATTCATGGTTAGCGCATGGCAGGAGGTATTTAATCCTCTAGGGGCACCTTGTCTTACCTCTGGTGACCAGGAATCAAGGAGTGGCAATACATTGTTGTAAGGGTAAAGAAATCCCACAATTTACTTGCTAATTGCGTGCATGTATTTCTTTTTGATTTTTACATTTATGTATCAACAAAGGAAGTAAGAATTCTGACTTAACCGTACCGAAAAAAAAACCCCCAATAAACATAACTGTTGTATACGGTAATTTAAAAAAATCGAATACTTAGCAATCAATGTGCAGACTAATTGACATATAATCAAACTGTATTATTAAATAGTCTATGGTCCATACTTTTTCTTATTCTTATTTATGAATATAGTCCGATACACTGAACAAGCATTAGAAAAATAATCACAAACTTCCCGTATGTAAGACATTCATTCAACGCGATAATATTAAATGACAGGTCATAAAATATTAATATTTATCGTTTAACACGTAAGCAGTAAAATCACATGACATGATTACGAAACAAATCCGTTTAACAAAATTAACCAAGAGGTTGAACTCTATTCTTAAATGCATTTACAAGACAGAAACAGCAATGTCGTGTGCGATTTGTTCAGCATATTATTATATCTAATAGTATTATGGTAACTGGATTGAGAAATTCTACTGAACTATATCGAGAACTGATGTAATCTGGTGGAAACTAAAAAGAGCATGCCAAGTCCTCCTTAAAACATCTTTTATCATCTATAATATTCATAGATAATGTATTGCAATCTATAATTATATTTTACGCGTTAGAATTATATAATGGCATCGAACTGAGCGCTTTATTCCAACCAGTCAGTTAATGCATCCATTGTAACCTAGGATCGCCAGAACTTTGTGAATGTCGTGTCGACTTGGGATGACATTACACTTGAGATGCAATATATCTCTAAATATACATATTCTATTCTATGATTGATAGTAGGTAGAATATAAAAAGAATCTATCACTATTCCTGAATACGACATTAGCATTTCAATGGCGAGGCATGGTAGATAAGGACTGCTGTCAGAGACACATGGTCCTTGCGGAGTTTTCTACATTCTGGTGTTGGAATGACATCCATCATAATATAGATGTGCTGACATCGTGAGTAGGTCATTTGTCTTGCCATATTGCAAAGAAATGAGAGTCGCCCAGGAAGATACCTACAAATCGATATTGACATTGTGATTTTTGTCGGCGTTATACAATAGTGTTTGATACCTGATTCATTATTTGACGATTTACTATCATTATCCCACAGAAGAATATCCTTCTGTTTCATTGGTAGACAATGAACAATCTTATCAATAGTATAAATGACAGAATAAAATATTTACAACCAAAACATAATGCGATCATAACATTACGATTTTACATTGTCTTGCTGTACATTAATCGCTTTAATAACAAATTTGATTAGAAATGGTATCCACTGGAGAGAAATTCATTGAGATTTATGTTTGTGTTCTGCATTACTTCACTGTAGAATGAAGATCCCTACCTAAAATGCAGATAAATGTTTGTTTAGTTTTGGTGGTGATTAATATCCGTTCAGTGGTATTTCAATTATTCTAGTCAGCTCTAGGTGTACAGGCTTAAACCTGCTGACAAACACTTTCAGAAAGACAGACTTTCGTCCTGAAGGTCGCTGTCTTAATATCATTTCAACAGGACATTGATCATAATCCAAATATGAAAACATCATTGTGCTCCACAACTCTTAACGGATTTTTAGATGCAGTTTCATAGATATGTAACGAAATAGTACATTTAATTTCTTCATAACTACCATGAAATATCAGTTTATGAGAGGAATACGAAGTTGCAAAACAAAACTTTACGGACAACGACCTCCTTAATTATTATGTTTTGGCTTAGTCTCCTTTCTAGCATTTCTACATCTACGATTTTATCAGTAAACGTCTTATGGTTTTAGTGCGTTTCTTGAAAATCATAAGCTACAATCGTGATACAGCAATGATCCCATGCATGTACTGGTCGTATAAAACATGTTTGGAACAATATATGTTCATTCTTATCAATTTGAATGCCACTGTGTCAAGATAAAGTGTATGAGCATAGAAGGAAATAGTAAATATTCATTGTTCAATAGATAGTTTTCGAATGTATGAAATTTAATCGGAGTTACTTCCCTTTTCTGCCATTTTAGAGGTGAAGCTGGAGCATTTGCTTCATATTCATACCAAATTTATTGAACGTTTTTGAGAAAGTTGTTTATATTTTCACTCCTCTGAGAGCATTTTAACATTGTACAAAGGCTTTATTATTGCATAACAATTGCAAAAATTTCAGAAGCATTCTTCGTTTAGAGAAATCCCTTACATAATATGGTTAATTTATGCACAAATATTCGGCCATATACCTCCAAGATGGCAGAAAAGGGAAGTAACTCCGGAGAATTTTCATGCATTCAAAAACTATCTATACTTTCTTCTCTAGTCTCAGTTTTGGTCATTTATGGTGGGTATATCTATCCAACAGAAGACATCTACTCCTCCTGATTCTAGATTAATTTTAGCTGTGGGATGTTTGATATGACACCAGATATTTACATAAGAACTAATCGTCTACTGTCCCAATCTCTATTAATTATATAATAGCTTTTAAACATCGATTAATCTTTTAATGGAAAGGATTACCTTTGGTTCACCATGTAAGTCACTTTTTCCATTAAATGAGATTTTACCCAGTTTTACAAGAATCTTGTAAAACAGCTTCGAGCCAAAAACAGAGGGGAATGCGGAGAATAGCGTAGCGCCCTTTGTATGAGAAATTGTTGCTGTCCGGTCCACCATGGACCCGAAAGAACACGATAATTTGAATACCTGTTTAGATAATCGGACCAATGTAATCGCAACTCAAAATAATATTGCCTTAGATATCAGCGGTACTATCTATTACTTTTAGTCAAAATTCAATTAAAACAGAGTTTTTCCATAGTGCAATTCAGCAGGGCAGAATATGACCAAAATAAAAAATGAAATTCAAAACCAAATGAAAAACAGAATAAAAAGTTTTGCCATTTTGTATTCATCATTATGATAGAAATTTAATCATCAGGGTATAAAAGAGATCAGAGACATGCCATTTTGAAAAATATTTCTCCTACAAAGTTATCGTTCTTAGCTATGTTAATTCCCTATTAAATTTTGTTATTAATTCTGCAGTACTAACGACGAAATGAATTTGATAAATATAAATATAATGCGCGGATCCAGAGGGGTTGGGGTGTCTGGTCCTAAAAAATTACTTATTTTTTGATGTGAAAAAAAATAAATTTATGCACAAAAGCATGGATGGACCCCCAATTTTTGGATCCGCGCCTGCATACACGTTGTAATATATATATATATATATATATATATATATATATATATATATATATATATATATATATATATATATATATATATATGAATCAGATCACACTTGCCCCAAAGTTAGCACTGTTCATTTTATTTATACATGTATATATATATTTTTTATTAATCTTTGCAAGATTGCAATATTAATCGTCCTATTTGAGAATTATTGATTTGCTAACCCCGTTATATAATAAGCAGAAGAATAGATTTACAAGAGTTTGATCTAAGTAAGAGATCGATGATGCCCGTCATACATGGTAGGGTTTTCACACCACTGTAGTTTTTACGTACACTGCTTGAATTAAACATCAATAAGAATTATTTACAAAAGAAGTAATCATGTTAGCGTCCATTCTTCGAAAACCAAACACATTGTATTGATTGAAACAGACACCACATTATAACTGCTTGTCAATATTTGTATGTAAAATGAACCAGTATTATATGTCTTTGATCCAAGGATTAAACCAAAATGCAGATTTTGTGCAAATGAAGTTTCTTTAAGTTTGTCAACACTTTGCAAACGATTTTCTCATTTCTGATCGAGTCAACATATGCGATCGTTTGTACAGGCCAAGTCAGTACCCGCATAGAGGCTCCGATGTCTCCAACTTTACACTTTCTGACCAAAACTTTAATTATGTTTGTTGATTTTCGTCTCAAAGAGGAGAGAAAGTAAATGCTCAATCAATAAGGGTGATTGAAATCCCTCATCCCTCAATCGGTTACTTAATTACTTTGTGACCGAAGCATAGGAATTTTTGATAAGCTAAAGGATGTCATTTAAGGAAGAACGGGCGATGAGAGAATATAGAGAAACCACGTGCTCAGTTTTTCATTGTACAAATTATGATACACTTGGTTCGCTTGTATACTGATAAGCTCGTTCAACCCACTTCGCACCTACATAATGGTAGAAGTAAGATAACATTTTACTCTATTGCTCACTACACACAGCACCACAGTAGAGAACAGAGGATATTCCCGTTTATAGTGGTCATGTATGTATTATCGGCTGATAGCAATCGCAAAGACCATACCTCTGATACTAAACATGCCAAGCAGTACTAAATATAATCATGTGATCAGTGGCGGATCCAGGAAAGGGGGGGGGCAATTGTGAAACCCTAGTATTAGCCAAACTAATCGGCCATTTTGGGTGCCAAATCCGGAAATTTACTTGGAAATTAGTAGCGAAAAATCCGCCACTGGTGATGGTGTAAAGATTAAGGAAAATATCCCTACCCCAAATTAGTATTTATTCACTAAACTAGATATTTTCCTTCCAATATAAGATACTGAATTCAATATATACTTGTAATATATCTGATACGGTTATACGATACATAAGAAAATAAATGAATTAGATGTTATATGATGATTTTTAAAAGGTAAATGTATGCAAATATGTTATGATACAAAATTCATAAAATTATTCAAAATTAAGCAAGATATTCTATAGATTTTAAAGACTGTCATTCATCTCAATTGTTTTTGATATCATAAAGTTTATAAAACATATTACATAGACTATAAAATATATATTATATATATTAAATATATATTATTATTATTATATTAATATATATATATATTCCTCATGAAATTTTTGATATAAATGTCATGTTTTAATTTTTGAATTTACCATAAAGCAAGATTAAATTCAAAATTCAACACACGTTTCTCCCCCAAAAATTATCTAAACACAGGTTGATAAATCAAAAATGGTAACTCTCTCGCTCCTATTTGAATACTTATCCATGGCCATGTTACTGTTAGCATGCAATAGTGAATATACACCTAGTATATATGATAACTTCATGTTGCTGTAAACATACAAAAGTGGATATACACATAGTGCATCATCTTCGGAAACCCACGGCCTTTTCTCCGCTAGCGCTGCCTGAAAATAAACGTAGTGCAATGAGACGTAGGTCTCTGACGATGATAGTGCATATGATATCTTCACGTTTACTTACACCTAGAGTATATGATAACTTCACTTTTACTGTAAGCATACAGTAATAAATATACAGTTAAGGTATACGATAACTGCACGTTTACTGTAAGTATACAATAGTGAATATACACTTATAGTATATGGTTATTTCACGTTTACTGTAAGCATACAATAGTAAATATACATCTAGGGTATATGATAACTTCACGTTTCAGTGGATTTCCGTGAGCGGTTTACACGGTTATAATAAAGCAATAATCTTATTATTATCAATTTTTTTTTTTGGGGGGGGGGGGGGGGTTCGTTTTCAATTTTCGCTCACCTGAATCGAAAGCCCATGGGTTTCTTGTATCTCTTTGATGCGTAAGTTATAAAGTATTCTAGCTACAGATACTCTATACACTATATAATACAAGCTAATGTAAATCAAATGAATAAATATTCAAACTAGAAGATAAAACTATAGGAACTTTATACGTAGAACGTGAAAGTCTAAACTGAACACCGGAAGTGATACATTAATGGCGACATTGATGGGTTTTGACTGATAGAATAGTAGTCATAACTGGAGGTAGATGCGTTCGCATATGTTTTGAAATATTTTCACAGTTTTTATTTGGGGGAAGGGGGTGTTAGCCCTAAGGATAAAATAAGAAATTTAAACACAAAATGATGAAATAAAAATGGAGAGTTAAAAAAATATTAATCTTGTACATGTATATGATTAAATCTGTGTTTGCTTTCTTTATTGAGTTATAGGTGTAGTGCTCCCAGACCACAACCAGTTGGACGGTAGTGTATCACATTATCTCAACTGATTTTGGATAGTTGGGCTGAAAATAAGTTGAATAAAAATAATCCTCATTTAAATGTGAACTGGTGTTTTATTTGAATTTCTCTTGAGATTGAAAAATTAATTAACAGTATTTAAATGTTTGAGCGTCCACGCGATACCTGTTATCGTCCAGAGGAGGCAATCAATTTCTATATAGATCTGACTGATCCATGGGGGAGGGGAATTCCAAAGTGCACCTTTGTAGGTCGGGTGACTATCAGTGCTTCCGGAATGTTTGGACATCTGTGTAGAAATAAGTAATGTTTCAAGTATTTGACTATTGTAAAAACAATATTGATACTGCGTGCACTAGATTAAAACTGAACATTTGACATGAAAATCGATGGTTTAACTTTTCTCCGAGACATAAAAGAGGGCGCAGCAGATTTACTGAAATTAATTGCAAATGAGTCTGAAAGCCCCGGATGTCAATATCATGGATTTTGTCTTTTTATCATGAGGGATTCACGTTCTGTCATTATCGAAGGATCGGCATGCATTAATTGTAAACATTTTCGTTATTGTATGTAGTCTTAACTTTCCATTGATTACCTAATGGAAATGTACTTATAAATAATCTACTGGTCTTTTCATTGTTTTTATGAGACTGCAGTGGTGTATAAATAGTATCACAAAAATAATACATGTACACGTTTGAACTTTGTCAATACATCATGTTTATACACGTATAATGTAAAGTAAAATTCAAGTTCAGAAAATGTGGCAAGCAATGCAAAATTAACATATAATATTAGAATCACAACATGGGTTAACAACAATAGTATAGCACACTTCTGATTGTGTGGTCCTGATGAATGTCCACCGTCTGGCATTCTCCTTATGCCCACATACTTAACTACAAACTGCCGTGAGTAGAGAGACCAATTCAATACTATAGGTATGTTGCTAAATTCATTACAACCTTTTGCTTTAAATTAGTTCAATATCATCATTGTTGGGTATCAAGGTAAGTCTTGGGATGATTTATTGCCATTATAAGCTATTGTCTTACTTTATGACACCAAACTCTGTCTGCAAACATCTCAATTCGTCACGACCTGACCAGAATATGTTATAGACTCATTAAGCACATGATAATGATGGCAATACCTGACCAAGAAGCGCTTCTCACATACAGGGGTGGCGTTGCCTACTCGATATGGTAATACATGTGCATAAATGATCATATATAATTGATTTATTATATAACAATGCTCTACCTTGTCTTGTGCAATTTTTGCATGACGAATAAATGAGGAACCTTTTGGCATTATTGTCCAATCCAGGTGTTGTTGTTTTTTCTGAAGACATTGAAAAGCTTTTCATTACCCTACTTATTATGCACGGACATCAGGTGCTGTTTTATTTTAAAATCTGATCTGCAATGTAATGATAATATTGAAAGCAACCATTTGATTTTACGCATGGGGGACGAGAAGACTGCAATAAATAAATAAATAAATAAACAAACAAACAAACAAAAATTTAACAGAAAAAACTCAGAAAACAAACAAAAACCCCCTCCCAAGAAAACAAAACAAAACAAAACAAACAAAACAAAACAAAACAAAAAACAAACAAACAAAAATTCCGATTGGCAATGTAGGAAAAATTAAAACAAAAATAAAAACAACTCCGGACAGGGGGTTATTGAAAATGGGGGCGTAGTGTATATGGTAGTCGCCCAAATATTTTGAGTATATATATGTACATATGGTAAGTTTGGTTGCGGCCAAAGCGCCGCCGAAATTAATACCCCCCCCTCACGCACGCTGAGTTTCGTTAGATAAATGGCAATAGTAAAGCAAAAACATTTCGGCTCTTGCACCCCCTCCCTCCATAAAAATCAAATGGTTGCACCTTAAGTGTTGCCTTGTATAACACTGCTGAATCCTGGATAACATAAAAGTGAGAACCTATCAGTGACAAAAATCGGAAATACCCAAACAGTAGCATCGCAGCAAAGAGTAGCACCGCAGCAAACAGTAGCATTGCAGCAAACAGTAGCACCGCAGCAAACAGTAGCATCACAGTAAACAGTAGCACTGCAGCAAACAGATTACAGATAATCTATAAGAGTTCGTGTTAAAGAGGAACCCGAGTCCAGAGATGAATGATACTTTTGAAAGTTTTGAAATGCACCACCGCCTTTAAACAAGAGGCCCAAATGGGCCTATATCGCTCACCTGAGCACAAATTGCTTATTTACGATAAAATGACAGCTCATTTCAGTAGAAAATTTTGCTTTTTTTCTACAAGACTTTCTATAAGGTTTGGTGATATTTTGTGCAGTCGTTCTGAAGAAGTCCAAAATGTGTCAACCAATCAGAGCCAATGGCGGCCATCTTGGGTTACGGATCAGCACGAAAAACACAATCTTGGTAGAGGACCTCGAGTTCTTACTTCCTATGAGGTTTGGTAGAATTCTGTGCAGCAGTTTCTGGAAAGGAAGTCGAAAATGTGTCAACCAATCAGAGCCAATGGCGGCCATCTTGGATTACGGATGGGCACGAGAAACATAAACTTGGAAGAGGACCTCGAGTACTTACTTCCTCTGAGGTTTGGTGAAATTCTGTGTAGTGGTTCTGGAAAAGAAGTCCAAAATGTGTCAACCAATCAGAGCCAATGGCGGCCATCTCGGATTACAAATGGGCACGAAAAACACAAACTTGGTAGAGGACAATGAGTACTTACTTCCTCTGAGGTTTGGTGAAATTATGTGCAGCCGTTCTGGAGAAGAAGTCCAAAATGTGTCAACCAATCCGAGCCAATGGTAGCCATCTTGGAGTACGGATCAGCACGAAAAACACAAACTTGGTAGAGGACCTTGAGTACTTACTTCGTATGAAGTTTGGTGAAATTCTGTGTAGTGGTTCTGGAGAAGAAGTAAACTTGGTAGAGGACCTTGAGTACTTATGAAGTTTGGTGAAATTCTGTGTAGTGGTTTTGGAGAAGAAGTCGAAAACGTGTCAACCAATCAGAGCCAATGGCGGCCATCTTGGATTACGGATCGGCACAGAAAAAACACAAACTTTGTAGAGGACCTCATGTAGTAACTTCCTATGAGGTTTGGTGAAATTCTGGGCAGCGCTTCTGGAGAAGAAGTCGAAAAATGTGTCAACCAATCAGAGCCAATGGCGGCCATCTTGGACAACGGATGAGCACGAGAAACACAAACCTGGTAGAGGACAATGAGTACTTACTTCCTATGAAGTTTGGTGAAATTCTGTGTAGCGGTTCTGGAGAAGAAGTCGAAAATGTGTCAACCAATCAGAGCCAATGGCGGCCATCTTGGATAACGGATGGGCACGAGAAACACAAACTTGGTAGAGGACCTTGAGTACTTACTTCCTATGAAGTTTGGTGAAATTCTGTGATGCGGTTCTGGAGAAGGAGTCGAAAATGTGTCAACTAATCAGAGCCAATGGCAGCCATCTTGGATTACGGATGGGCACAAAAAAACACAAACTTGGTAGAAGACCTTGAGTATTTACTTCCTATGAAGTTTGGTGAAATTCTGTGCAGCTATTCTGGAGAATAAGTCGAAAATGTAGAAAAGCTAACGACGGACGGACGACGGACGACAGACGACGGACGACGGACGGTGATTAATCACAATAGCTCACTTGAGCCTTTGGTTCAAGTGAGCTAAAAAGAGAGGGGGGGTATAAATCCGCCACTGTTGATTGTACTTTCACTTATTTACTAAGACGAGACTTCTGAATATGTTTTAAGGGCCACACACGTATATTTATTGTAATATATTGCAGTTATGGAAACTTTTTATGAAAATATTGTAGATTGTTACACACGCAGAAGGAAAATCATGCACGAAAAATTACATGAAGAGCCCGTCTATTTTAAAACTGTATTTGTTCATATAAAAGGGTACTGATATGACGAAGAATTGAATAAAGCCAGCAAATACTTCGTGCTAAAATTCACAGAAATCTATCACTAGGCAGAGGATTTAACATTATCGTACTGAGTATTTTTTAATTTACAAAACAGGTTATTTGAAGTTTCAAAGTCTCACACAAAAGTTGCATAATTCAACCGTCAGTAAATACTGAATTGGAGGTAATTCTATGACTGTATTTATTCATATAAAAGCATATTGATAAAACAAAGCACTGAAGGCACAAAAGCAAATTACCAAGCCTTCAAATACTTCGTGCCAAATTTCAATGAAATCCATCAATGAAATAAAGGAGGAAGTATATGTAACAGGATCTAAAAGTTTTAGATTTTTGAAAAAGTATGCGGTACACCGCTTTTATAAACAATCCAGTGATTTCTTGTATGTGTTCTGCAAATATTCGAGTATAATCAAAGGACTCAAAAGTCCTGAGAGTCGGCTTTGCTGATTTCAAGTATGTAATCATTTTACCATTTTAGTGGCGGATTCAGGATTTCAGGAAAATGGGGGGGGGGGGGCAAAAATTAGGTCTTTGTTGCAACTACATCGTCATTATACCTATGTACAAAATGCTAATAAAATTTGATCTCTTCATACTATCTTACGGCAAAGAGTTTGCAATTGCTTGTATCCGAAATGAACGTGCGATCGACAACTTCATGGCAACAAGTTTTACTGCATTGTTGCCACGAGTCGAAGCTGAGCCAAGGAACAACATTCCTTCAAGTGGGACATTAAATAACCATCTTATTCACGATTCTCATAATGTTTTAACATCATTTATATTTAGAAACATACAACATTTACCTAAATATTTATAATGCATTTTCATTATCAGAGGAAATGCGGGAAGATCGATCTTTAAATTTGTCATATATGTGAAAAAGAACTAAAGTTCCAGAACATGTTGGGGAAAACTCTAATTGAAACATCTCGATAAAAACAAGCGATACAAGATCAAGACAAATGGTTTGTCCGGAGAATTACACAATCGAGTACATCCGACGGTGTCGGTGGTAAACACATCGTAAAGTAGTCACAACTACATATTATTACGCGAAATTTGAAAACATTATTGCAACTCCTTTTTCGAGTTATTGAAACTAGTTTATGTTTAGCTTAAATTAACTGAGCTAAAGGTGCATTGTGCTGATCAAGAATTTTTAAGACAACATCAGTAATTTTTCGGCACTTTATTTTTCAGAGGCGTAGTAAGCTCTATATCGGTAGTGAAAGTTATAACCCCTGAAAAGCGAGAATTTGAAAAGCGATGAGAGCACCGACTCAAAAATGTCATCATTATAATAAAAATATGTGAATATAAATTGCATCTTCTTGTGCAGATATACATATTATCCTTTCCTTTCATCCGAAGTTTCATGGAAATCTAAGCAACAATAAATGAAGGGTTCAGTGACATTTCCCTTCCAATTTCCTTATAGTTGTTTGATTTCTGAAACATCTATTCAAAGTTCACTAAACTTAGATTGTTATAATAATGTTTAAACATATTAAATGTTTAAATATTAGTGTAACATATATACCATGCCGACTTTAAATAAAACTTACTTGACTTGGCCTGATTTGGAAGAGTCTTGGAGTCTTCCACAAGAAAATATGTAAAAAGCGCAAAATTTATAATTATCTTTACGATCTGACACTTGACATCAATTTTGTCGGAAGGATACATTGTTGCACTTTTGTAGGCAAACTAGAAACATTTTTATAAATGACGTTACACATTCTGTACTTTGATGTGATAGTCGAGCCAAGCAAACAGCAAACAAGTGGAGATGCCAAATAACAATAAAAAATTTCCGAAACGTGGAATTTCATGTTTGCACATTCTGAACTTTAATATGATATGCGAGCCAAGCAAGCAAGGACAAATTTGAAATACCTAATGGAGATCAAGACCCACTATCAACCCCCCCCCCCTTTTTTTTTTTAAACCGCCTATGTATGTGTATCATTTTATTTTAAAACATTATAAGATTCTCGAATGATCCTATATCGCTGCTTGAGCACTTTAAGCACATGTAATGACAGAACATTAGAATACTATGAGAAATTTAGTTTTTCATTCGTGTAACCCATCTTCAGTTTTTCTTTGTGAAAGAGGTTTCTTCCTTTTGCCAATCGTGAATAAATTCTTGGTAGATCTAGGCGAAAAGCGACAGCAATTGTAGCCGACATTGAAGAGGCTAGTTAGTTCCCATAAAAATTCATCAAGATTTTCCCATTAATATTAAAAATGAAAAACATAAAATCTTAATACAATCTGCATAAATTTCCCCATTTCCTCAAAATACCAACTTTTTATTTCTTAAAATTTATCTTTGCATTCCATTCGTTACAGTAAAACACTTCAGATAGGATGAAATACACAAAATTAATGCATTATAAACAATATTAAATCAGAAAGTCAAAAGTATAACATCAATATGTGTTTTCTTGACGGAAAATATATTTGACAAAGTACCTTAAACAAAAACACTTATTTTATAAGGAACCCTTCTATATTGCTTTAATGCTTTCGGTTTGTCAATCTAAGCATCGAGTCTGAAGTTTATCAAGGGAAAGTACCCTCTAGGGCATATACAACATCCCGCTCCGGGGCCAACTAAAACAACAACACTTGTGGTAACCCAACCTTACTAAGTTTCATTAAAGTATCTTCTCTACTTCTGAAAAAAGAGATCGACAGACGTCGGACGGGCAACAGTCGACACGCTACACGAAAAACTCACTTTGAACAGGTAGGCTAAAAGGATTATTGAAGTCACCATTTTCATAAACTTCATTGTATTAAGAATTGTGTTCTAAGTTCCTTACAGACTAGGTAGCTCTCACACGGTGGTATCGATGACGCTGCAAGTCTGTGTGTGGTACCGCGAACCTCCCATTTCTCCCACTATGTTAGCTATCTCCAATGACACTATTTATCATTGCATTCAACTCGTAGACAAACTTTAACGCGATTTCTATACCAGTAGCAAATGTCAATATTTACAATAAATACGATGATTGCCTTTACGATATTTCCACAGTTTGTGATGCATAATTCAGAGTAGGAGTAAATGAGAACGTTTTCTTCTAAATCGTCAGCTTTACCTTCGGTAAGGGCTTTCTTGAACTCCATGGATATTTTCACAATTTTCCCATACCCTGACGATCGCAGTAATTTCATTTTCATCACTTTTGTAAAATTGCACACCTGTTTACACGCATCACCATATAAGCATTATCAAAAGAAATATCTTTCGTGTAAGGTGAAAATAATATAGGTATCATGTGTGAATCAACAGTAACAATGACAGAATTAAGAAATGAATAGCTAATAACAGTCCTATATGAACATTGTAAAGTACATATGATGGAAACCATACTAAAGAAATCCAAATAAGAAATCATGATACACTAGACATACAAATTAATTGTAATTCTTGTACTAGTCGTTTGTTGCATTCAATATTAGATCTAGTTATGAGTAACAGAACTCCCAACATTTAGTAAATAGCTATATTACTATTAGTTGTTACGTTAATTGTGGCTTAATGTCAGCTCCAACAATATTCAGTCATGTAACAACAAAAGGGCGACAATCTTGAAATCGAATCCCCTCCCTTACACTTGCAAGCGGTTAACAACTACATCAAGTCTCTCCCTGTTCTATATTAGTAATAATCGTACCAGTATACTTATATTCAATATAAATAACAATTATCTTAGTGACTCTATCTATTTAATATCAGCAGTAAGTATATCAATAAGTCGATCTACTCAGCATAAGAAATAAGTATATCAGTAACACGATCTACTCAATACAAGTAATAAGTATATCAGAAACTCGATCTACTCAATAAAAGTAATAAGTACACCAGTAACTCGATCTACTCAAAATAAGCATTCTGAAAGTATTGCTTAGGCAATACTAAGTCCCCAAATGGAAAACTAAGACCTCCAAAACACACACACATACACACACACACAACATACTGTCTTTCAGGCTGCCAGCAAGTTAAGTATTTGATCACAACCTTTAAAGAAATTTTCTAATTCCGAGAGCCGTAATTCCGTCAAAAATCAGTGGACCGTAACGAAACTCGAACTTGATCTGTAACTCATGGTGGTATACTCACATACCAAAATTTGGATGAATGTCTACAAGCGTTTAGAAAAAAAGGCCGGAAAACTGCCATTTTAAAGAAATTTTCTAATTCCAAGGGCCGTAATTCCGTCAAAAATCAGTGGACCAAAACGGAACTCGAACTTGATCTGTAACTCATGGTGGTAGACTCACACATCAAAAATTGGATGAATATCTACAAGCGTTTAGAAAAAAAGTCCGGAAAAGTGCCATTTTAAAGAAATTTTTAATTCCTAGGGCCGTAATTCCGTCAAAAATCAGTGGACCGTAACGAAACTCCAACTTGATCTGTAACTCATGGTAGTATACTCACACACCAAAAATGGGATGAATATCTACAAGCGTTTAGAAAAAAGTGTAGAAAACTGCCATTTTAAAGAAATTTTCTAATTCCAAGGGTCGTAATTCCGTCAAAAATCAGTGGACCGAAACGGAACTCGAACTTGATCTGTAACTCATGGTGGTAGACTCACACACCAAAAATTGGATGAATATCTACAAGCGTTTAGAAAAAAAGTCCGGAAAACGTGAGTGTGACTGACGGACTGACGGACAGACGGACGGAGTGCAAACCTATAGTCCCCTTTGGCGATGCCGGTAGCGGACTAAATAAGTAATAAGTTCATCAGTAACTCGATCTACTCAATATAAGTATCAGTAACTCGATCTACTTAATATAATTTAAAAAATATATTAGATAAGATCACTCTGTACTGGTAATAAGTATGTACTTTAATTCTATCCATTCCGTTTGTTACTAGGGGCAGGTTTTGTGTAGTGGCCAAGCACTTGGCTTGCGGCGCCGACGATCCGGGTTCGATTTGTGGATTGCGCCACTATGTTTAAGAGGTTGGTTACCTCCTGCTTCCATGTCGCGATATAACTGAAAAATTGTAGAAAGCGACGTAAAACACCAATCAACCAACCAACCGTTTGATTGATGTTTAACGCCACGTCAAGATTACTTTACTAACACGGCATTTCCATGATGTCTACCGCAACAGGACTCCTCAGTGTTTTCGTCTCGACGAAAAAGCCCAATATGAGCCGTATGTGTGACTCGAGCCCGAGACCTCTCGGTCACGAGCCAGTCATGCCTCAGACAACGCTCCACCGGCCTACCATTCATTCAGTATTAGCCATAAGTATTCAAGTAATTTGATCCTGTCAATATAAATAATCAGTGTATATAATCCAACGAGTAATTTTTTAACAAGTAATTGCAGGTTTGTAGTCATTGGATCTGTTCCAGGGTTAGTTCTCAGTACACTGACATTCCATCTATTCTTTACTTGCCTAGAACACTGGCATTAGTGTAATACTATAACCATAAAGAACAAGTACAAAACTGACAAATACTACACTTAACAATACGCTGTATGTAATATGTGTCTAACCTTATTAGTATAATTTTATTTTCAAGTATTTTTGTAGTTGTTGACTTGTCACAGATCAAATGTTGGCATCTCCCTGTGGGATTCAACTCGTGCTATGTTTAGATTACTACTGTAATATCATGCGTATACATCTTTACCTTTTGGGAAATATGTGAAGAACTTTAAATTTAAAATATGGGGTTTAAGATATTAAAAAAAAAAAACAACAAACAAACAAACAAAAAAAAAACCAAACACAAATAAAAAATCAAAGGACTCAAAAGTCCTGAGAGTCGGCTTTGCTGATTTTAAGTATGTAATCATTTTACCATTTTAGTGGCGGATTCAGGATTTCAGGAAAATGGGGGGAGGGGGGGGGCAAAAATTAGGTCTTTGTTGCAACTACATCGTCATTATACCTATGTACAAAATGCTAATAAAATTTGCTCTCTTCATACTATCTTATGGCAAAGAGTTTGCAATTGCTTGTATCCGAAATGAACGTGCAATCGACAACTTCATGGCAACAAGTTTTACTGCATTGTCGAAGTCGAAGCTGGGCCAAGGAACGACATTCCTTCAAGTGGGACATTAAATAACCATCTTATTCACGATTCTCATGATGTTTTAACATCATTTATATTTAGAAACACACAACATTTACCTAAATATTTATATTGCATTTTCATTATCAGAGGAAATGCGGGAAGATCGATCTTTAAATTTGTCATATATGTGAAAAAGAACTAAAGTTCCAGAACATGTTGGGGAAAACTCTAATTGAAATATCTCGATAAAAACAAGCGATGCAAGATCAAGACAAATGCTTTGTCCGGAAAATTACACAATCGAGTACATCCGACAGTGTCGGTGGTAAACACATCGTAAAGTAGTCACACCTACATATTATTACGCGAAATTTGAAAACATTATTGCAACTCCTTTTTCGGGTTATTGAAACTAGTTTATGTTTAGCTTAAATTAATTGAGCTAAAGGTACATTGTGCTGATCAAGAATTTTTAAGACAACATCAGTAATTTTTCGGCACTTTATTTTTCAGCGGCGTAGTAAGCTCTATATCAGTAGTGAAAGTTATAACCCCTGAAAAGAAAGTAATTGCAATGATTACGGCTTCACCGAAGCCGACTCAAAAAGAAAAAAAAAGTTCATGAAGAAATGCCAATGAGATGATAAAATCCTTATCTGCCTGTCTGTTGTATAACGTCATACTAGATATGATTAACCTATAGAGAGGCGGCAACTATTTACTGGAGAAAGTCACTAGCCATTGGCAGGTACACTTGTGGACCTACTCCATTAGCTCAATAGGCAGAAACAGTGGCGGACCTTTTCATTTAGCTCGGTCGGCAGAGACACTAGTCGATCTTTCCGCTTAGCTCGGTCAGTGGTTACACTGGTGAACATTTTCAATTAATTCAGTCAGCAGGTACATTTATGAGACTTTTCACCTCGCTCGGTTCGCAAGTAACCTGGTGAACCTTCCCACTTACCTCGGTAGATACATTGTGGACCTTCCAATTTAGCGAAGTCGCTAAGTACACTGGTGGACCTTACGCGTATGCTCGGTTTGCAGGTAAGGTGATTGTTTTTCCGACTACGCATGGTCAGCGGGTACACTAAAGGACTTTCCCACAAAGCTAGGTCGGCAGGTACACTAAAAGACTTTCCCACTTGGCTAGGTCGACAGGTACACTGATGGACTTTCCCCCTTGGCTAGGTCGCAGGTACACTAAAAGACTTTCCCACTTAGCTAGGTCGACAGGTACACTGATGGACTTTCCCCCTTGGCTCGGTTGGCAGGTACCCTGATTGACTTCTGATAAGCTCCGTCAACAAGAACACAGATGATGGACTTTCCAACAAAGCTCGGGCATAGGCTACACTAGTAATGAACTTGGTCGGAAAGTGTACTGGTGGACCTTTCAACTTTGCTTAGCTCTGCCGGCAATTACTCCGGTGGACCTTCCTCCTTGGCTCTGTCGGCAATTACACTGGTGGACTTGCAGTTTAGCTCTGTCGGCAGTGACACTGGTGGACCTTTCTACTTAGCTCTGTCGACAGATACACTGGTGGACCTTCAAGCTTAGCTCTGCTGGCAGTTACACTGGTGGACCTTCTTCCTTCGCTCTGTCGGCAGTTGCACTGTTGGACTTCCAGCTTAGCTCTGTAGGCAGTTACACTAGTGGACCTTCCTCCTTGGCTCTGTTGGCAATTACACTGGCGGACCTTCCAGCTTTGCTCTGTCGGAATTTACACTGGTGGACCTTTCAGCTTAACTCTGTCGGTAGTTACAGTGGTGGACCTTCCATCTTAACTCTGTCGGCAGTTACACTGGTGAACCTTCCTCCTTAGCTCTGTCGGCAGTTACACTGGTGGACCTTCCAAATCAACTCGGACGGCATTTGTGGAACTTTCAACCTAGCTTAATCGTGGATCGTATAGAAACTGACACTTGATATACATGTAGTATTAATTAGTAAACTGTATGATTATAACGCAAGTAGTGTATGTTGTAACTTCGTTAAAAAAAGATGACCTTACACGCATTTCATTCAAACTTTAACTCGATGTGTCATAACAAAAAACATTTTGGGTGGAATGAACTCCTATTGTCATAAATGATGCAAGTGTTAAAATTGTAATGTTTCATCCGCCAGGTGTCGCTACTTCAGGACTGAACTATGTCAAGCACAATGTTCCCTCAATAAGAACATGTTTCTGGCTCCTTTTATGTTCCCGAGTAACCTCCCCTTTGCTCAGCAACCCAACAAGCTAAAGCACCTTCGATTCTGACCCCTCATACCTGTTCTCAACTGTTTTCACACCTGTGTTTCATAAATCATTCTTAAAATATTTCAGTACTTGACGAATCTCATAAGAATAGAATCTAATCTGTTGTTTACTGACTGCCATTTCGGGTTATAAATACGTATTGAATGTCACTTCTGAGTTTTATAACCGTATACGAATTGTGTGAAGTATACATGCACAATATATCTATACATATGCATATTGGTACAAGGAAGACTTTAGGAACGATTCCAAGACATCATAAAAATATATACGAGTGTCAAAAGAGTAAAGAAATGATTCTAAGATGTGTACTGTCAAACTCTTTTTAAGAAGCCACCATAGGATTGGTGAAAAAATGGCCACATAACTCAGGTGACCTCTTAAAATAGGCTAAATTTGTAGAGACAAGTTGTTAGGAATTAAACAAGTGGTTGTTAAAACAGGTTAATGCTCTATATAGATCGTATTTAAAGCAGATTTGATTCTATATACAGGAGATTTTAAGTCAGAAGCTTGGAATTACACGGGATAAATTTAGATTAAAGAAAAATCACTATTTGGTATTAGCTAATTAAAACACAGTATGAGTGTTTTATGTATTTTTATGGTCCTCGTGACCTTAACTGTGACCTTTGACCTACATTGCAAAATCTTTAACAATGATTATAACTTTTGAATATTAAGAGGTAGGGCTTTCATATTTCACAAGCATATTCCCTTAGAATGGATGTAATTAGGATATAGGATATTGCAGAATTTGCCATATTTGGATTTTGTTGCTAACGGGGGCATTTATGTTTCACAAAACACATCTTGTTTTACTAGTATCTATTTATTTATATCAAAATGAATTCAACATAAACAATCGATGGCATTTGGGACATTAATGTATTATTTTTATCTGCAAAGAAATGGTAAACATAACAAAGTCAGTTACAGAAATATCATCTTTTGCTGTTCTATGTAAATATGACTCTTCGCCAAAGTTTTATTACCTAATTATTTCATAATTATGTTTATCACTGTGATATAGATATCTCATCATATTTACAATGATTTCTGAAACAGTTGTAATATAAAGTGGTCAGTTTTAAAGCAATGTCTGAACATTTAAAATCAAGATGCTTTTAGTGATTGCAAAATTTTAACAATGCACCTCAAAATCTAGGTCATATTAAACACTAAAAAACTTTAACTGGATATATATTTAAAATACCATCAAACCATATATACTTTTATGTCTCATAGTTTCATTTTTATCTAGGTGAGGGATGTTTACAGTTTCCTGTTTCAGAATCATGATGAAGCTGAGATTTTATCAATTACATGTACAATGATTGGTCAAGCCTAGAAATCCAAACCAATACAAGACCACATACATACTGTACTTACATCAAGCAACAAAAATGCCACTTTTCATTAATCATTAGGAGAGAAGTGAAAAATATACTTAGTCCTATGTGTATGCCAAAATTTGTAAAGGAGTACTGTACAAAAGGCCCATGAGGTTTATGTCACTCAACAGTCAATGTTGAATAGTTCACTAAAACCTTTTGCTTAAGAGAAGTGAAACATCCTAACTTTTGACTCCATTTAATTGTTATCATCCCAACTAGGTGATAGTTCTACCTTTTACTATCTATGCAAGTATATAAGTTGAATCAATACTATATTTGCAAGTATATAAGTTGAATAAAGTATATGTAAAACTTTGTTTTTTAGCAATATTTAGTAACTGTCTACAGCCACTGAGGCTACAACGGCCTACATTACTTGATATTAATCACTGCCCTTCAGATATATGTCTCAGCAGTTACAAATACAAGATCACATAACCAACTAAATGATTTAATATGAATTCCCTGACAATTAAACATACAGCATAATGTTTACCTGAACATTGTTTTGATTAATAAACAAAATGTAGATTATTTAATTCAAAGTTCATACAAAAATGGTAAAATATGGATATCAAATTGTAAATACAGATAGACATTCTTTTTTAAATGCTTCTAAACAAAAAATCAAATTACTAACTAAACACAAATGTGAAAATATGCACATTCAACAATGGACTTTAAGGTATTGTTTTATATGTTACCACATGATGGATTACAATGTCTTTGCAACCTTTATGATTTGTCATTTCTTAATTATAACATTGTTCCTTACCTAACATCCATCATGTGAAGCAAATTGAGTTAATTTCACTTACATCTTGTATTCCCGGAATCCTTTGTATATGATGAAGGGTATATGGGATAGAGTCTACCACTTACATCTTGTATTCCTGGAATCCTTTGTATATGATGGAGGGTATATGGGATAGAGTCTACCACTTACATCTTGTATTCCTGGAATCCTTTGTATATGATGGAGGGTATATGGGATAGAGTCTACCACTTACATCTTGTATTCCCGGAATCCTTTGTATATGATGGAGGGTATATGGGATAGAGTCTACCACTTACATCTTGTATTCCTGGAATCCTTTGTATATGATGGAGGGTATATGGGATAGAGTCTACCACTTACATCTTGTATTCCTGGAATCCTTTGTATATGATGGAGGGTATATGGGATAGAGTCTACCACTTACATCTTGTATTCCCGGAATCCTTTGTATATGATGGAGGGTATATGGGATAGAGTCTTGGAGGGTATATGGGATAGAGTCTACCACTTACATCTTGTATTCCTGGAATCCTTTGTATATGATGGAGGGTATATGGGATAGAGTCTACCACTTACATCTTGTATTCCTGGAATCCTTTGTATATGATGGAGGGTATATGGGATAGAGTCTACCACTTACATCTTGTATTCCTGGAATCCTTTGTATATGATGGAGGGTATATGGGATAGAGTCTACCACTTACGAGATGTTTATGATGTCCAATCTCAGTATTCCAAACTATTAGACTGATGAATTACAATAGAAATATATGATAAAATAAAAGTCTCAGCTTGCTGATGTGCTGGGAACAGGGTCAAGTTCTGCTCTGTCTTGTGTCAAGGAATCCATTTCCTCTGTTTCATTGTCTGCTTTAAGCATATTGGTCAAGTCCCCTATTGTGAGGACATTTTCCTCAGTATCATGACTGGATGCAGATCTAGCAAATGCTTTGAGCATACTATACATCTTCTCCTCTATGGTCCCTTTTACAAGAAATCTATGAACCTGAGTTGGTCTGAAAGTATAAAGCAAGGCTATAACATTGTTATTCTTTTCAACATATAATCATTAAAATACCAAATTTTCTCAGCTATGATACCATCGGTTAATGGGTGTAAGAATATCAAATATACATACCAGTACATGCATTATATAAATATTACACTTTCTGCAGTTTTTTTTTCACTCTAAAACAACTTGTTACTTGATTTAAGGGGTCTGAATTAATATTCATTTCATCGTACATGAAATCAAATTTGATTCAATGATTCAAAAAATATTTCAGAAACTTGAAACAAATATATATAGTTACACAGTCTTTTCTTTCATATGATTAGGTTTTGATGATTTTAGATTTTAACAACATCATAATTATATATGATACCGATACATCAAAAGAACAGGAATGTAGAAGAATGTCCATACCTCATCATTAAAAGCCATGAAAATACTAACAAGAGCAACGCCTAGCGTGGCTAAATGTGCCTGCCGCTTACTTTGGACAGTATCAATTTGAACATATGGTTTTATTACCCTCTAAACTTGGGTCTCCTTGGTAATATTTTTATGAAATATTGAAATAAAAAAAAAGAAGAGGTAATTATTGAATTCTATTAAAGTAGTGAAATATAACCCCACATTATTCTATCATATTATATAACTTCCATTTTCTTATTTAAGCATTCTGCATGAGTTTCATGTAAAACAGCTGACGTTTATTAAAGTTATCACGTTCCATAGCACGTTATCAAAGTAAAAATAAAATCCAAGTCCCATAACTCCGAAACGACACACAGAATTTGCTCATAATCGAAAGACGGCTTCCGCTACCCTATTTAAGCATTCTGAATGAGTTTCAAGAAAAACAACTGGCGTTTGCTAAAGTTATTGCGTTCCATATGCATCTTATAATAGTAAAAATAAAATCCAAGTCCCATAACTCCGAAACGACAAAACAGAATTTGCTCAAAATTGAAAGACGGCTTCCGCTATCCTATTCTAGCATTCTGAATGAGTCTCATGAAAACAGCTGACGTCTGCTAAAGTTATTGCGTTCCATAGCATCTTATCATAGTGAAAAAAAAGGTTAATGATTACTGTCCCACTTTTATATACAAAAAAGTGTTACAAGAGTCAAATATGTCTTTATCAGTAGATCATAACATATATGTAAATATACAAACTTGGTTTGTCCTATGCGATGAACTCGGCCAATAGCTTGTAATTCTTGTGCTGGATTCAGGACAGGTTCCACCAACAGGACATAAGTGGCCTCTATGAGATTAAGACCATTGGCTCCCAAGTGGAATGGTAGCAATAAAGCTATGACTTCATTCTTTTCTTTGAACAGTGATAAATTTTTCTGCAATCAATATCAAAGCAAAGTCATTGTAACAAAAAGTAATGCTAAACCCCAGTTTCGATGAATGAGTGTTTGTTCTGCTTTTAAGCATAAAGGGGCTGCTCCTGAGCATCATGGCTTTTCAGCTCCTGAGCAGCATGGCTTTTCAGCAAAACAATATTTTACAAATATCTCATAATAAGTCAATGCATGGTCAGAGGCCAAGAAAATGCAATATTCTGAGATAGTTGAAATAATCAGCCAAGGCCAGTGGGAAGGAGTGCCAGGGTCCTTGCTAAATGCTATCTATTTCCCTGCATACTCTAGCTTTCTCCATCATTAACCAATGGTTGCCATCACCTAGGTCAAGTAATCCTGGTGTGATATAAAACAAACGCAAACAAGAGGCCCAACTGGGCCTATATCGCTCACCTGAGTACCTAGATGATCAGTCATGCATGAAGGAAGAATTCATTTATTTTTGCATTACTGTGACTAAGTCAACACAAATGTTGAAAATATGTCAAATTTTATTTCAGACTGGAATAAAAAACACTTTTTTGCACATCCATTCAGGTGATTTTGATAATAAGCATTTGCTTTGTCTCTGCAAGATGTCTTTCAGGGAAACAAGTTAGTCATTTTCTTTAGGTGGGGCTTTTTGTTGACTCATTTCAAGTCTGGGTCATGAACAACAATTGTTTCAAATATTGTCCAGATCTAACTTAAAATTGCCTAATTTCATATGTTGAGTGTTGAGAAACATTTAAAAACTTATTTAGATGTGTAAAGAAATGAAAAAAAAAATTTTGACCACAGCTGTATTTGAACTGCTACTCTCCATATTTCAATTACTAAGTGGTATACAAGGAATGTTCCGAAATTATTGTTACTTTGGCGATTTCTTTTTGATAGAAGTAATTGTGATCATTTTACTTTGCCATGTCCATCGAAGTACTCCTCCTCTGCATTTATGCATCGTTTCAACCGATCAATCCACTTTTGGCAACAGTTTTCGTACTCTTGAATTGGTATACTCATAAGATACTGGTGAATGGCAGAGGCAAGGGCATTTCTTGATTTATATTTTTTTCCAGATAGGTGAAATTTTAGTTTGGGGAACAAGAAAAAGTCACAGGGGGCCAAGTCTGGTGAAAATGCAGGGTGGGGGAGGACAGTGACCTTTTCTGCCTTCAAAAACTCTGTTACAATACGCACCTTGTGTACTGGCACATTGTCATGCAAGAGCCTGAGGTACTTCAAACCTGTATGTGGGCGGCGGTGTTTGTAGACTTTCTTCAGTTTTCGAAGTACAACGTCTCTATAATACTTTGCTGTGACAGTTTTGCCTTTCGGAACAGGGATTTGCATGATTGGACCCTTGTTATCAAAGAATATGACATACAAAACCTTCCTCACGGAGCGTATTCTTTTAGCAATGCTAGGGCGCCTGGCGTTTTTGTTTGCCCAGATTCGATTAGAGCATTTTCTTTTGGGCTCGAAAAAATACACCCATGTTTCATCACCTGTGACCAAATTATCAAAAGCCTTTTTGCTGTATTTTGGGTATTTCTTCAATAAGGATTTGGCCTTGTCAACCCGGGACCTTTTTGGTCGTCAGTTAGTAAATGGGGTATCCACCTGGCATTGATCTTGCCCAGCTTAAGATGTTTCTTTAAAATACAGTGAATACGTGCTAAAGACAAGCCTGTCATTTTAGCTAACTGCCTGACAGTGTACCTTGCATCTTTTTCAAGGATTTGCCAAATTCGTTCAATGTTATGCTTTGTTGTTGTTGTTGCAGGGCGACCTGTGTGAGCAGCATCTTTCAGCTGCTGGTGTCCCGACTTAAATCGAGCAACCCACCTACAAATAGTCATATATGACATTTGACCCTTCCCATAAATATCACACACCTAACGATGAATATCTACCGCCTTTAAGCCAAGTAGAGACCTACCTTTGATATAGGCCCTAATTTCAATTACGTTTTCAGCTCTCTTGCCAACCATATTTATAGAGTGTAACGAGTACGCTACAAAACAATGTACACAGCACCAAGGTCAGTGTAATTGTGAGCGAGAAATTTACCTATACCACGCTTCAGATATCACGCTATCGCCATGAGGTAGTTTTAAGCTCATTTAGCACTATTTCCAAGAGATATTGCGCAAGTAACAATAATTTCGGAACACCCCTCGTATGTACCTTTGTGAGACCTACTTTTTAGACATGGTGGCTTTTATCTGTTAACCAATTTGGATGAAATTTACCAAATTGATAGAGGACCTTTAGTACTTCATGTATTCCAAGTTCCATTAAAATCTTTCATGTGGTATAACAAAAGAAGTGAAAAATGTGAAGAATTGTTCCTATACACCCTCATTTGGAAGTCTTAAAAAATTCATAGAAAATCCAAAAATTCAGATATTGACAAAATTCTTTCAAAGTAACATTCCTTACCATAATTATGATTACAATAGTCCATAAGAAATCATCATTATCAATCAAGTAGGAAATATGACACTTTTCTGCATTGAAATCACCAAGTCCAACGAAATGTCGAAAAAAAATTCTAAAATTTGATTTTGGAAGGGAACCAAAATGACAATACGTCTTCACTCATCTCTCTAGATCATTTCTATGCATTCTGTTTGTCTCTGTATACAGCCCGTATGAAAAAGAATATTGTGACCTACTTTTGACTATGGTGGCGCCACCTGTAAAGAGGTCTGGACGAAAACAACAGAATTTGAAGAGGATCATAAGTGACTTATTTCTACCACGATTTATTAAAATCCTTCAAACAGTTTTGTAGAAAAAGATGAAAATGAGAAAAATGGCCAAACCTCCCCCCCCCCTTTTTTTTGGAAGTATTAAAAAATTCATAAAAAATCCAAAAATTGAGATAATGACAAAATTCTTTCACAATAATATTCCTTACCACAATTATGATCAAAATAGTCATTAAGAAATCATCAATATCAATTAACTGAAAAACATGACACTTTTCTGCATTGAAATGACCAAGTCCAGAAACAAGCGTAAATTTCTATTTGACGGATCTTAACCTCGAACACAATTTTTAATAACCCATCTTTATATATTGTTGAAATGCAGTTAGTTTCCCCATTTCTGTACAGGTTCTGGAGGAGAAGATGTTTGAAAAGGGGTACTGTTTTGGGCACTTTTGGCCCTGCCCTGGATCCATCCCTGAGGGAATCTGGATCCCGAACACAATATTAGTAGGGGACCTTGAGTACATCATTCACACAAAGTTTGATCCAAATCTGCAATGTAGTTCCAGAGAAGAAGTTGAAAATGTGAAAAAGTTAACAACGGACAGACGGCGCACTATGACGATGACGACGACAGACGACAGATGGCGCACTATGACTATAGCTCATTTGAGCCTTTGGCTCAGGTGAGCTAAAAAACTGAAAGAAATGATATACAGAAATAGGCCAATATACCTGAAATCTGGATCCACTCTGTAACATTTTATGGGGTAGATTATTCTCGTCCATGGCTTGTGATATTACATTGAGAACATCGGGCCACTGCCAAAACATTCCAAGAAAAGATGCAAGTATTAGGATTCCAATATTAATAATTTTGTTTTCAAAAAATAGGGCACCATTAAACGGCACATTACATGCCTGCATTGTATTATCTTATGTGTCACACAAACTAGAACGAAGTACATGTATCTAATCTAACTGTGGTAAATTTAGATTACCTTTGATATGGTTAAATTGTTCAGTTTTCTTCTTCAATTGTTTGTAGGTTAATTAATCCTCTTTGCACATTCATCAACTCCCAGGTTGACACCCCCTTCCTTTTATTAAAACACCAACTATAACTGTATTAAATTTTGAGGAGACGTGAAAATTCTTGTTCAATAAGCACTTCTCCATAATGTGATCTTTCTTTGTACTGAGTTTCATCAAAATCCACAAAAGGGTTAAGAGGTGTTGTGAAGATAAGGTATTAAGTGTAGAAAAATCTAAGTCAAAGGGTCATAACTCCAGTAAATTGATGGAGACAGCATTCCCCTTTCAATATGCACATCTTCATAATGTGATCTTTCTTTGTACCAAGTTTCATCAAAATCCACCAAAAGGGTTTAGGAGCAATTGCAAAGATAAGCTATTTACCATAGAAAAATCTAAGTCCAAGGGCCATAACTCTAGTAAATTTTTGTGGAAAGTATTCCCCTTCCAATATGCACATCTTCATATGGTGTTCAATCATTGTACCAAGTTCCATCAAAATACCCCCATTGGAATTACACGGGATAAATTTAGATTAGGAGGCCTTGTATAGACAAGATAAATGGGACAGACAGACGGACAACAGTGGTATAGCATACTATGCCCACATTATTATGCTGGCATATAAAAATCACTTATATTCAAGAACATAAAACTTTGATACTTTTTATTTCAAAATCAATAATGTTTCTTTTCTCTTGCTTGTGGATAACTATGTACAAAATTTGTGGTACTCAGATTGAAGAATTAGTTTGAAACAAACTCCAGATGAAATGAATTTATTCATTCTGAGAAATACTACTCTTACAGTAGAGAAGATGAGAGTTTTAGCGCCAGGATCCTCCTGCTGAATCTGTTTCAGACATTTGACCACTCCTTGAATCTTGCTGGAATGACTTCCCTATAAGAGAAAGTATCTAAACTAATTATTACGACTATATACTTAAAATGAACCGTAGTCTTTTCACTTTCTGTTTCACAAATCAGTTTAACTTTTTTTCCAATATTTAATAATTTTGAAATACATGTAATGCACTGAATATTATATTTTCATTTCATTGCAATTATATTATTTTATCTCAATTAAGGTTACTATAATATATTAAAGTTTTGTTGAATTTCAGGGTAAAAATACATAAGTTTTCAAAATAGCTATCGAAACAGCCTTTTAAACTATATACACATAATACCATTTTCTAAGTCAATGGTTACATGGGAAAATAAACCTATAATTATTTAATTTAGGATATCAACTTATATAAAGAAAAATAGATCTTGTAGATTTAGGTTAAACACAGTAAAAGTATTAATGGATATATATTTGATGAAACAAGAGGTTCAAATGGGTGTGTATAACTAACCTGGGTACCATGAGCACAAGAGAAACTTAGAAAGTATCAGAAGGTTTTAAGAAAGTATCATTTTTCAGAACTTTCATTTTACAATTGAGCTCAAAACAACACCACATCGTACTTTATGAAAACATCTGAAAATGTTAAAAAAAATGACAAAAGGTGTCAAAACTTGATGTCCAAATGGAATAAAAAATAACAACTCTTTTTGAAACATCCTTCTGGATCACTCTGATGTATTCCCTTTGATGATCTATGCAGCTGGTCTGAAGAAGTTTGTCAAGGGAGGGTACCCTCTTCAGCTTACATGTTTATTGCACTACCCTTGATCGACTCCTTGACAGATATGCCCAAAAAAGAGCGAAAGTTGTCAGGGATCTTGAGTACTTCATAACTACAAATTTTCATCAAAATCTTCGTGAAGTTTTGAAGAAGTCCATCAAAGCTTTTAATTGCATGCCATAGTAGTATACCCCCTCCCCTCCTTTTTTGTAATCATACAAAATTGCAAAAAAAAACCCCCTAAAAATTATTTCTGTATTGCATTTCTTTTGGATTACATGAACTACGATAAAATCAGTTACAATACACAAAATCAATGCATTAAAGCGACGTACAAGGAGAAGATATAAGAAATTACCTGAAAATACTATTAGGCAACAAGAGCAACACCTAACATTGCACAATACGCCCATCATTTAATTTGATGAGTGACTAAGTGAATGTATGTAGAAATTTCCTTTCTCCCTTATTTAGGGCTTCAAAAGTGCATAATTTTCTATTCAGTTTCATTTAAGAGGTAAAACTTTTGTAAGATCATACTAATCATGAAATTTGTTTTTTAACCTTGGCTCACAGTCATGACACACATTTGGGGCCTGGGCAACAAAAGGGTTTGTCCTCTTGTTATACAAAATTAGTGTGCAAAGTTCTTGCATAGACAGTTTGGTCTGATTCTTGTTTACAAGGTGCTTCCTCAAAAATTTGCTATTTTGACCCCAAAAATGACCTTGACCTTTGACCTTGATATTAAAAATAAATAGGGTTCGTCCTAATGTCATAAGAAGTAAGTGTACAAAGTTCGATTAAACGGTATGGTCTGTATCTTGTTTACAAGGTGTGGACAAACGAGTACAGTTGTTTTAAATTTTGAGATGTGAAAATTCCTGTTTAATACACACATATTCACAAGGGATCTTTCATTCTACCCAGTTTCATCAAAATCCATCAGAAGGGTTTAGGAGGAGTTGCAAAGATAAAGTATTAAGCATAGGAAAAGAGAAGTCCAAGGGTCATAATTCCTGTAAATGTCTCTGGACAGCATTCCCCTTCAAATATGCGCATTTTCAGATGGTGATCTTTCTTTGTACCAAGTTTCAACAAAGTCAACCCAAGAATTTAGGAGGAATTGCAAAGGCAAGGTAGTTTGCATTAAGTCGACTACAGTTGTTTTATATTTTGAGATGTGAAAATTCCTGTTCAATATGCATACATGCATAATGTGATCTTCCTTTGTACCCAGTTTCATCAAAATCAATAAAAAGGGTTTCAGAGGATTGCAAAGATAAAGTATTTAACATAGGAAAAGAGAAGTCCAAGTGCCATAACTCTTGTAAATATTTTGGACAGCATTCCTTTTCCAATATGCAAATCTTCATATATGTATGGTGTACTTTCTTTGTACCAAGTTTCATCAAAATCCACCAAAAGGGTTTAGCAGGAGTTGCATAGACAAGGTAGTTTGCATAGAAAAGTCTAAGAAACTCGAAGGGTCATTACTCATGTAAATTTTTCTGGACAGCATTGCCATTTGAATATGAACATCTTCATACTGTGTTCAAGTATCATCAATATCCCCCAAAAGGGTTTAGGAGACAAGATTGGTGGGACAGACGTAGATATTGACAGACGAATGACAGTGACATAGCATGATATTCCCACACTTTTATTTGGGCATATAAAAAGTACAGAAAATAAATATTCATCAAACAGCAATAACTCTTGTAAAAAGTAAGTTTGAGAGAAAGTTCAACTGGAATGGTATCTTTTCACACACTAAATTTGATTTTAGTATTCAAATCTCAAAACATAAAACACTGCTTACTAATCTACATAGTCTCTTTTCACTAAAAATAATTGTAAACATACAACTCAGGATCACAGTTTTTATAGAACAAGGTTTACTTACGTATAATAACCTACCATTCACATCAACTGACAGGTATATAACTCTGAGATATGACTACCTTGACATTGAGTTCATTGATATGACTACCTTGACATTGAGTTCATTGATATGACTACCTTGACATTGAGTTCATTGATCTCTGTCTTTTTCTTGATGGTACTGACATAAGAGATATCTGAATGGTATGTTTTTTCTCGACATAGAGCACATGTCACAATACGATTACGACCTCCAAAGCTGTATTGTTCACACAAAATTCGTATACAGTTGAGACAGTAACAATGACCGCAATGTAGTGCACTCCACTGAAAGCACATAAAAAAGGAACTAACTTAGGTCATTTACATTATTTATATTATACACAGATTTTAAGAATAAATAATAGTGAAAAATAGTTTTACAGTCTAATAATATTTTTTTTTATCATTTTCATTCATATTTATTTCCGTTTCAATTTTAAGTTACAAACACTGTCAACACATTTAATACTATTTGCAATGCTTACTTCTTGTCCTAGTTCTCTCTGACAAATGGGACATGTATCATGATTTTCAGTGCATTCTTGACCTTCTTCTGCCTGTGAAATCAAGGAAACAAAAAGTAAACAAGAGGCCCAAGTGGGCCTATATCGCTCACCCGAGTACCTAGATTATCAGTCATGCATGAAGGAAGAATTCATTTATTTTTGCATTAATGTGACTAAGTCAACACAGATGTTGAAAATATGTCAAATTTTATTTCAGGCTGGAATAAAAAACAACACTTTTTTGCACATCCATTCAGGTGATTTTGATATTAAGCATTTCCTTTGTCTCTGCAAGAAGTCATTCAGGGCAACAAGTTAGTCATTTTCTTTAGGTGGGGCCTTTTGTTGACTGATTTCAAGTCTGGGTCATGAACAACAATTGTTTCAAATATTGTCCAGATCTAACTTAAAATTGCCTAATTTCATATGTTGAGTGTTGAGAAACATCTAAAAACTTATTTAGATGTGTAAAGAAATGAAAAAAAATTTTGACCACAGCTGGATTTGAACCGCTACTCTCCATATTTCAATTACCAAGTGGTATATGTACCATTGTGAGACCTACTTTTAGACATGGTGGCATTATCTGTTAACCAATTTGGATGATCCGCACAAAAAAAAACCTTTGAAAAGGACTATGAGTACTTGCATCCTACCCAGTTTTATCACAATCCTTCAAGTTGTTTTGTAGATCAAGTTGAAGATATGAAAAATTGTCCCCCCCCCTCTTTTCTTGGAAGTCTTAAAAAATTCATAAAAAATTCAAAAATCCAGATATTGAAAAAATTCCTTCGCACCAGCATTCCTTACCATAGAAATGATTAAATGAAACCAAATGAATGCATCAATGTTTACTAAAAGAAAATAATAACTCTTTAATGCATTAAAATAACAAAGTCCAAAATAAAAATGAAAAAACGTCAAAAATTTGATTTCGGAATGGAACCAAAAATATCAACACTTCTTCCCATATGCCTCTAAATCATTCCTTTGCAGTCGGTTTGTCGCTGTATGCACCCGATCTGAATAAGAAGTTTGTCAAAGGAGGGTACCCTCTGTGACCTACTTTTGTCTGTGGTGGTGCCACCTGTTCATGGATCCTGACAAAGATGACCACATTTGTCGGGGACCTTGAGTATTTGATGCATGCCAAGTTTCATTGAATTCCAGCAAGTGGTTCCGAAGAAAAAGTTCAAACTGTGAAATGTTTACATTAATTATCCCACCCCCCTTTTTCTTGAAAGTCTTAAAAAATTCATAAAAAATCCAAAACATAAAATATTGAAAAATTTTCTTCGCAGTAGTATTTCTTACTATCAAAATGATCAAATTAAACCAAATTAATGCATCAATGTTTACTAAAAGAAAAAAATACCTCTTTTCTGCATTAAAACTACCAAGTACAAAAAAACGTCAAAAAAACGTCAAAAATTTGGTTTCGGAACGGAATTAAAAATAACAACACTTCTTCACACATCCCTCTAGATCATTCCTATGCTTTCGGTTTGTCTCTGTATGCCCCCAGTCTGAAGAAGAAGTTTGTCAAAGGAGGGTACCCTCTTTGACCTACTTTTGCCTGTGGTGGCGCCACCTGTTGATGAATCCGGACGAAAAACAACAACACTTGTAGGGGACCATGAGTACTACATGCTTATCAAGTTTCATCAAATTCTGTTCCGTGGTTCTGGAGAAGAAGTTGAAAATGTGAAAAGTTAACGACGGACGACGGACGGTGATTGATCACAATAGCTCACTTGAGCCTTTGGCTCAGGTGAGCTAAAAATGATTAAATACTATGGACATGTCATGACTTTCTGCCAAAAAAACCAAGGGATGTGTAATGTAGAAACACGTAATAAGCTACAAAAAATTCAAAACCTTTTGCCTTTGAAAGCTTCAGTCAAAATTCATACATAATTTCAAGTATTTTCTGAATTCCACATCATAAAACTTATTTTAATGATATAATGGCCAAGTCAATCAACACTCCCCCTTATCAGACATTACATACAGATTTTCTCCACACAATATATACAACATTTATACATTAACAGGAAATTAAAGACAACTGTTTTGCAGTGAGTCTCTCATCATTGAATTAGCTGCGTTTGAATTTATTGTACATAATTTAAACATGGCAAAAATGTTAAATATGGTGCAATTTCAGATTTGTACCTACCTTTGCCATTGTTTTGAGATAAAGTTGTTGACCTAGTTTTTTTCTCAGTTCATTTTTGGCTACTGTTCTGTCAGACATTAACTTCAGTTTGTGATGTTCTAACTACAAAGTGCAATGAACATAGTTGCTTCTAAAATTCTCTATATGGTAAAATATAGGAAAGCATCATTACAATGTAATTGAATTAGTAATTGTCAATTGCACTTTATGCATTTAAATGTCTTTATAAATACATGTACATTTGTATTGACTTTACCTCAGAAGGTTCTAAGATATTCATTTGTGTATTATCTGGTTTGGGCTCATCCGGCAGTCGTAAACGTAATCGTGTAGTTGCCATACTGATTTCATCAAACGCTGCAGTGTATGCCTTTAATTCAATCCAAAGATTTCTAAAGGGCTGTAAAAGATTTTCTTAAATTTTAATGTACAAATAAACAAAAAACAATTTCTCAAATATCTAAGGAAAAAAACTGTACAAAAATGTAGTAAAAAAAAAAATTGCAGCTAACATTATGTTATATTTTCATACATTTTAAGAAATTCTAAAAAAAATATATAAATTGTAACAAAAACTGAATATAAATCTTTCAAACATGACAATCAAATTCTTCATTTAAGACTTTGCGGTAATATTATAATTTCTGACATTTTTTCTGACTGGAGTCCTGTAATTTATCTGGAAGCACAAGTAGACAAGTGATTAAGTTTGAAGGAAAATCTAGAGACATAAAACATAATGTGAAGATCAGAACAATTGTATATTAATTCCCTTTGCATTGTCATGACATACCTTAAACTCCTTCTTCAATGAGTCCATCAGTTTTAAATGAATCTGTCCATATTCTATCAATGATTGATCCACTAAAATGAAATACACATTTCGGATTTTCGGACATATGGTTTGGATTTATCCATCATCTTTACACAAACATATATGCTCAAACATACTGACATACTTGAACAATATAACAAGAAAAAGACATCAATTCATAATACTGTGGCAATATTTCTATACAAACAGAAACAAGTAAATTACAAATTCAAAAACATATTACCAGTAGAAGTATTTCATCGACAAATATAATTTTTCAAAGGAAAACCAGTATTTCCATATCAGACAAAAAGTCCTTTTTAATTATATAATGTGCTACATTTGTAGTACTAGAAATCTAGAAAAATTTTATTGGGTTATAATTTGGTAACATTGCAAGAAACAAACAGAACCATTTTGACTATTTTTACGAAATTCAAAAAATGAGAGACAAGTGATTGTCACACTAGGTTGATTATTTTCCTGTGTGGAAGGCTACATATATCCTGTGAAGATTAAAAATCTTGCGTGGAAAATATAGATTTCAAATATGAATGTGTGACTGTAATAGTAAGCAATGCGGCCACTTGAATGCCATGTGTGGTACAGAACTCTCCCTACTGTGACCATTATAGTACCGTAAGCAATGCGGTGACTTGAATGCCAGATATGGTATAGAACTCCGACTACTCTGACCATTATAGTAAGCAATGTGGTGACTTGAATGCCAGATATGGTATAGAACTCCGACTACTCTGACCATTATAGTAAGCAATGTGGTGACTTGAATGCCAGATATGGTATAGAACTCTGACTACTCTGACCATTATAGTAAGCAATGTGGTGACTTGAATGCCAGATATGGTAAAGAACTCTGTTTATTGTGACCATTATAGTAAGCAATGTGGTGGCTTGAATGCCAGATATGGTATAGAACTCTGTCTATTGTGACCATTATAGTAAGCAATGTGGTGACTTGAATGCCAGATGTGGTACAGAACTCTGGCTACTGTGACCATTATAGTAAGCAATGTGGTGACTTGAATGCCAGATATGGTATAGAACTCTGACTACTGTGACCATTATAGTAAGCAATGTGGTGGCTTGAATGCCAGATATGGTACAGAACTCTGGCTACTGTGACCATTATAGTAAGCAATGTGGTGGCTTGAATGCCAGATATGGTATAGAACTAAGTCTACTCTGACCATTATAGTAAGCAATGTGGTGACTTGAATGCCAGATATGGTATAGAACTCTGACTACTCTGACCATTATAGTAAGCAATGTGGTGGCTTGAATGCCAGATGTGGTATAGAACTGTTTCTATTGTGACCATTATAGTAAGCAATGTGGTGACTTGAATGCCAGATATGGTATAGAACTCTGACTACTCTGACCATTATAGTAAGCAATGTGGTGACTTGAATGCCAGATATGGTATAGAACTCTGTCTATTGTGACCATTATAGTAAGCAATGTGGTGGCTTGAATGCCAGATATGGAATAGAACTCTGTCTATTGTGACCATTATAGTAAGCAATGTGGTGGCTTGAATGCCAGATATGGTACAGAACTCTGGCTACTGTGACCATTATAGTAAGCAATGTGGTGGCTTGAATGCCAGATATGGTATAGAACTCTGTCTACTCTGACCATTATAGTAAGCAATGTGGTGACTTGAATGCCAGATATGGTATAGAACTCTGACTACTCTGACCATTATAGTAAGCAATGTGGTGGCTTGAATGCCAGATATGGTACAGAACTTTGGCTACTTTCACCATAATAATAAGCAATGTGGTGACTTGAATGCCATGTGTGGTACTGAACTCTGTCTACTGTAACCATTATAGTAAGCAATGTGGTGGCCTGAATGCCAGATGGGGTACAGAACTCTGCCTTCTGTGACCATTATCATAAGCAATGTGGGTGACTTGAATGCCATGTGTGGTAAGGAACTCTGCTGCGACCATTATAATAAGCAATGTGGTGGCCTGAATGCCAGATGGGGTACAGAACTCTGCCTTCTGTGACCATTATCATAAGCAATGTGGGTGACTTGAATGCCATGTGTGGTAAGGAACTCTGCTGCGACCATTATAATAAGCAATGTGGTGTCTTGAATGCCAGATGGGGTACAGAACTCTGCATACTGCGACCATTATAGTAAGCAATGTGGTGACTTGAATGCCAGATGTGGTACGGAACTTTGCCTAATGTCATCATTATAGTATGCAATGTGGGTGACTTGAATGCCATGTGTGGTACCGAACTCTTTCTGCTGTGACCATTATAATAAGCGATGTGGTGTCTTGAATGCCATGTGTGGTACAGAACTCCACCTACTGTGACCATTATGATAAGCAATGTGGTGGTTTGAATGCCATGTGTGGTACAGACCTCTGCCTACAGTCACCATTATAGTAAGCAATGTGGTGGCTTGAATGCCAGATGTGGTACGGAACTCTGCCAACTGTGACCATTATAGTAAGCAATGTGGTGACTTGAATGCCACATGGTGTACAGAACTCTGCCTTCTGTGACCATTATAATAAGCAATGTGGTGGCCTGAATGCCATGGGTGGTACAGAACTCTGTCTACTGTGACCATTAAAGTACATACAGAGTAATAGTAATGATTATTAAGTCATTGTTGCCATACTTTCAGTATCAATGACAGATAGTACATACAGAGTAATGATAATTAAGTCAGTGTTGCCATACTATCAGTATCAATGACAGATAGTACATACAGAGTAATGATAATTAAGTCAGTGTTGCCATACTATCAGTATCAATGACAGATAGTACATACAGAGTAATAGTAATGATAATTAAGTCAGTGTTGCCATACTATCAGTATCAATGACAGATAGTACATACAGAGTAATAGTTATGATAATTAAGTCAGTGTTGCCATACTATCAATATCAATGACAGATAGTACATACAGAGTAATAGTAATGATAATTAAGTCAGTGTTTCCATACTATCAGTATCAATGACAGATAGTGTCTATCAACTTATTATAAGTATTGAGCAACATCTACATATATCCAGTGGGTAGCATTTTTGTAACCCAGTAACAGAATATAAGCTGTGACATCAGCAATCTGAGAACTTTGTGATCTACAGTTGGCACTCGTTATCTCAAAGTCACTTAAGTCGAAATTCTGTTTATCTCCAAGTCAAGTTCAAGTCCCGATTTTTTTTCTTTAATTTCTATACGATTTTACTTTGGTTAAATCAAGGTCGGTTAAGTCGAAATTCTGCTTATGTCAAAGGCATTTTTCAGTCCCAAAAATCCATTTTCTATATATTTTACACTCGTTATCCTGAAGTGTCAATGTTTGAACAAAATAAATTGATTAACACAGCAGTAAATGTAGAAGAAATGCGAACAACCAATTATCCCAACGGGGTGTACGGTAATGGCTGACTGTTTGACCGTGAAGCCATTTCACAAGATCGACGATTATTAGATAATTGGATTGCATTGGCACTTATTATTCTAAAATATGCTAATCTCATTAGTAAAAACATCTTCAATTAGGGCAGATTATAGGCCAGTGTCGTTTTCGCAGTTTGTAAATTATTTAAATTAAATTGAAAATACAATTTAAAATTTTTTTTCATTTATCGGCTTGTCATTGCATTGATGGATAGTAGTTAGAATTTATTCGGTAGAAAGATGCATTACACAGACTAAACTATAGAATAACAGGTAAAACAATGCATGTATATTCATATGTTAATAAGAATGACGGAAAATGGTTACATAAACAGCTGATGTTTATCTCGAATTCAGGATAAATTGAAATATTTGTTCTGGTCCCGTCAACCTCGACATAACGAGTTTCAACTGTGAACTTTAATGCACACTTTGTATATATATTCTTAAGTTTATCCGAGCTTAAGGCTCATGTGATTTATAGTTAGAATGACGCTCCACATCCGTCTGTTAACTTTAAGCAATTTCAAAGTCTTAAGAATAAATAGGTGGATTCTGATGAAACTTGGTAGAGAAGAAGTACCTAATGAAGTTATTTTGCTTTCTTTCTTTTTATTTGTATACTGATATTGAATGTGCTGGTCATATAAGTGTGTAATGTAAATGTTTGATTTTTTGTTGTTATTCATGTATTCACTTGTTTTTGTAATTAATGTTTTGATCTTGAAATACCATTTTCTCGTTTGCATAGTCATACAGAGAAATTTTCTATCATTTTAAAATCTGTGACAAGTATCATACTTAAGTTTAGTTTTGCAAATGACAATATTGCTTTCAGTGCTTTTTCTATGTCGCTATCTGCCCAAGTTCCTTGTCGTTTGGTACTGACATCATCTCCTTCTGCTGTTATTCCCCTTCAATAATCAATACAGTAACATTTACATATAGATTTCCTCAAAAGTTTACATATATCAACTCAATAAGAAATCCATTGTAACACTAGTGGTAAAATCTTGCTTTATCTGGTAATATGAAAACTAATGACAACATAAATTGTATCACTATGCATAAATGTAATGTTGTCAAAAACAATTAAAAACTACTGAAACTGAGAAATAACAAGGAGCTTGATTCTTTGAACCTCCTTTCCCACAGAGTTCAAAAGATATAGTCAATAATAAAGTTATCAAAAAGTAGGTCAATGTCAGTAAGTGAAAACTCTTAACCCTTACATTCAAAAGATATACCCTATTAGCCCAGTCAAAGTTTAAAAGAAACATGATAGCACTTGTCATGAGGAATCTATATACAAGAATATCAAAGCCCTCTCTCTTGTGGTTCTTCAGATACAGTCTATGTTAAAGGTTTAGAAACGTAGGTCAAAATCCAAGGTTAAGGTTAATTGAATGAAATGCAGTGTTCAAACTCGGAATGCTTTTGCAGTTTACATATTTGCTAATAATTGCCAAACAAAGGTGTTGTCTCAAACGAGGAGTTATTACATGATTTTGGACAAAATACCAAAGTAGTAATTCTTATTCTACTAAACATTAAAAATTTTTTTTTCCCTAAAATGCATTATATCTTTAAGATAGAAACAAAATTACTAGTTTTAACCTTATGTTCTTTTTATAGCCATGGTGGTCATATTTATGTCCTGATTGAAACCATCAATAATCTGTTTCTAGAAAAGGTACCACATATCATTCATATAAAAAATAAAAACATTTTTCCTTTAAGTTTCAAGAAAGAGGATTTTTGAAAAGTAATTGACTGATCAGAATGTAGGAAAGCCCCTGGTAGCCATATTATTCTTAAAACAAGAACAAAAAAAGAATTGATTGTAAAGGACATTACATACATCACCCATGCCAAGTTTGGTTTAAATCAGACTGGTAGTTTCAAAGGAGAGGATGAAAATATGAAATGTTTATGGACGACATATGATGCATGACGTACCATAAGAGACACCGAGTGATGGCAACAGCTCACATGGCCACTTCTGGCTAGGTGAGCTAAAATGGGCACGATATGCTTAAACAGTAAAGTGGAATTCACTGCTTCTTTCCAATGTACATTCATGTTAAGAAATCACTAATATCAAATATGTTAAAGGCTAAAGTTCAACAAAAAAATGTTGAAATTTTATGTTCCCACTTTATCATCTATTTCAATGTTTACATCGAAACAATCTTATTATTTGACACAGAATGTTCCAAGTTCTTTTATATTCTTCTACAAAATGCTTCAAAATTCTGATAAAAATGATTCCCTATGTAATTTGCAACGCAAGTAAAAAAAAAAAGCAAATCACACTATTTACATTTTTTAAGGCTAAATTACCTTTCTGAGAATGAGAAGAGTTTAGACTCATATTCTTCGAACAATAATGATGTTTTGCAAAATGGACATCTGTAATAAAGATAATTTGAATTAAACACAACTTAATTATTTATAAGAATATATTGATATATACTGATAATGAAATATTTCATTCTATGAGTTGCACTATTTGAGCCTTGCATACAATCAACATCCATCCTTACGTTGCTTGTATAGCCCCTACTGGTCTGAGACAGCAATCAGTGACTTCATTGATCAACTCTTGGGTAGGTTCTTCACTTAATTTGGTTACACTCTCTCTAACTGCTTCAAATGCTTTTTCTAAGGCCACTAATCGCTGGTCTAAAATAAGCTCTAAACCTCTTGCATTACGAAACCTGAAAAAGCAGAAGAATGTATAGATCTTTTCATGTTAACTGCAGGACTGACATTTTGAGTGGAAAATAGTTGTTTTCTGTAATAAATTTTGACATTATAACATGATATTGATTGTCTCTTATGTTATTTTGCGGGAACAGTGATAATTTTGCCACTCAAAATATCAATCCTGCAGTTAAGGTGAAAGGGTCTATATAATTATACAGAAACAAACAGAAAATCATATAACTTGTGAAGAATAACATAGCAAAACATTAAGAATATAAAAGTTCATCATTTACAATAAAGAACCTTGGGTAAAAATGCAATTAATTTAGCAATTTCTTTACTATAGGAACACAGATACAATGTCGCACATAAGTAATAACACAAGTTTACATTTCACCACAAAAGGGGGACTGGGTGCTGCAGTGTTCTTATGTATCCAGAATATATCATTTTCATTTTAGCACCCCTACCATTCAACAATTGAATTGTTTATTACAGAGGTCACAGACCCTGGATGGGTAACATATTCACTTTAACACTATACTTGAGTCTGTATTTATTTGTAAGACAAGGTACAGAATGTCTTATAGTAAAGTTTGTCAGATAAATGAAGTGTGACATACGATCTAGACATGGACAAAGTCTTGCTCCCTTTATCTTTATCTATTTCCTCCTTTACATATATGACCAAATTCTCATCTAACTCTCTGTTTTTACAGAGATGTATTGCTTCTAACCACCAGGTCCTGTTGGTCTTCAGCTATATTAGGAAAAATAAAAAAAATATATAATCAACAAATAATCAAGAGTTAAAATATGGTTAAACAGCTCTTTTGATATTAATCTTGATTACATTTAATTAGATAATATTGAAGATTGGACATCTCCATGAAGTGAATATTGAAACACTCAGGAATTATCACTTCTTCTATAATGGGGAGTAATATAGCAATGTTCTAAAAAAAAACCAGAGTACTTGTTAACCATGTTATGCTAAGAAAATTTTTACAAAGTCAATTTCGAGTCAAAATGAATATAGAAAGCTACATTAAATTTCAGCTCATTGCATACTCTGCCATCAATAATCATGGTTGTAGTTCTCAGAATGAGCATAAATTGCTAGAATCCCCTTTATACAATGTAAAGAAAAAAAACCCAATATACCTCATCTCTGTATTTTTGAATATCAGCTCTAAGGGGAGCTAACTGTTCTTGAACATGAAACACTACACTCTTTGACTTCATCCTGTACTTTTTTTCTATATCCTTTATCTGAAATTTACAAAATCCATGTCAATTCAAAGATTTAATGATAGTCCATATTGTGACTACAAAAAGTCAGTAATAGTCCACATTATGGCTACAAAAGGTTTACCATAATTTACAGGATATAGGTCTATATTTTTTCTAGAGAAAGTCTTCTCACCAATACAGTGCTTCAACCTATATATCTCTAAAAATTACAGCTTGATTTTTTATCAAATTGGAGAAGTGAATGTGAGGATGAAAATATTATGATTGACGACTTGCCATTTGTGGCTGTGTCAGTCTTTTATTCAGATGTTTACAGAGACATAGACTACTTAATGAAAGTAGTATATGTCTTTGTCTACAATAGACGACGATTTTGACATATCTGAAAGCGATGGATATGACTAATATTATCAGTGCTGGAATCAATACCGGTGTAATGAAACTACTTAAATGTGTTTTAATTCAAATTTAGCTATGCAACATTATGCAAGAATCTATCTGAACTTTTTAACCCTTTTTCATGCAGTTATTCAAAAAGTTTAGTTTCTTTTAATAATAATGGTTGTGATAAAAAAGTCAAAATAAAATCTTAACACATGTTACCTTGTTTGTGTAATAATTGTATATCATACTAGTGATTATAACTTGCCTTTGATGCAATGGTATCAAATGTTTGATAAATATACCCCTAAGAGTGTTAAACCACAGAGAAGGTTATTATGCACTGGTAGCCTGTTTGTATTTAGCAGGTATTCTGCTCATATGGTGACAGCTGATATCACAGGGAATTAAAGACAATCAATAACTATCTGTTATAATAATAGAGATCCCACTAATGATTAACACAAGTCAATGTATGGACCTCAAAATCCTTTAATTACAATATAAAGGTTTAAAAATGGTAAAATCTCATTTGTAAATATGAACATCACTTAACAGTTCAAACCCGGCTTCAACAAGTCGTTTGCATACATAACAATGCCCTTATATAAGTATGTTAGCCCTTATACCTCTACAAGGCTTTGACATAATGGTATATAAGGACCATGATTTTAAGCCCCTTGACCTATACACTGCATCGACTTATAGTCCATAAATTACCACAATGATAGTCCATACAACTACAAAAGTTTAATGATAGTCCACATTACAAGTACAAAAGGTTAATGATGTTCCAAATCTCATTTGAAGATTACATAATAAAAGAAATCTATACGTTAGTAAGGGTTTTCATTTTGAGAAAGTTTTTTGAAAGAATATAACATATGAACTAAAGTGAAATTTCAAACAGTTAAAACAGAGGTGGGACATTTAGCAAACATAAAAACAAAGAGATAAATGGAATAGATGACCAGAAAGACAGATAGACAGACTGACAAACAAATAATAGACAAAATGATCCCTTGATTTCGCTGTAATTCTAAAGGTGGCAAGAAAGACTGTTGAAAGTTAAAATACATGGTGATTATTTGCTTACCTGTTCCCCTAGCTGATCATCCCTGAGAGTCGGTTGGACACCCTCAGGCTTCATACTCAGTACTTCATTCAGATTGTATAAGGTATGGAGCAGCTGTAAATCATCAGTACGTAGTCTCTCTTTATGTTCCTCGATAGATCTCAGTACTTCTCTGTACATCTCTACTGCCTCTACATACTAAAAGAAACCTATCATCTTAATTTAGTATTTAACATTTATTTACATCACTTTTAGTAATGTTTTATATTTATATCATACTGATACATGTACAGGAGCAATAGCCATGAAAGTTGTTTTTACCTCCTGCTAAGCGCCCTAGATGTGACAGTAAATCAGGGAACATTCACATACTGTAAAACACTCATACTGGGGGCATTATGTTTTCTGGAATTATATCCCTGTAGATATATTCACAAGACATTAGTTTTCAAATGAAACCAAATAAATGCCATAGTTTAATTGTCAAAACACAGAAAGCAAGACCTTCACATTCACATGGAATCATACTCACAAAATTATGTGAAAATAAAATCCTAAAGTGTTCTACAATATACACAGATACCAACAATCTAACTCACATGATTCGAGCTACAACATTTCCATATCATTTCTGTTTCTTACTACTAACTGGTAACAACTTAGTGGAAGTTGATGTTATATACATTTACTATTACAGACAAGATTCTTTTTATTCAATATCAGCATAAATGTATGGAGTGGTTTCTGCCAAAATGGTGTATACACCTCGGTCTTTTTGTCTGACATCACACATTTCTATCATGTGATACTACATATATACAATGTACCAATTTTAGTAAGAATCATATTTGAGTGGAGTTAACATTGTTCTCTGTAACTTCATACAGGACTATGCTGATAGAAATGTATTCAAAGATATGAAGAAAGACAATCACTAGTCACCTACTACTTTACTCTCAGTCTGCTCTGAGATACAGTTGCACTAAGTATGTACACATACAGTGAAGTGTAGTAAAGCTTCAGTATATTTTCATATCATATGTAACCTGTTGTTTTATGATGTGCCATCCTGCTAGACCATTGTATGCAGCTACAAGTAGACGATGGGCTTCCTCACACTCCACTGTTGCTTTTTTTATTAAAGAATCTAGTAACTCTTCCATTGTCATGGCACTGATAAAAATAACATCTTTAGTGACTTTTTTATGATAAAGACACCATTAGATATAAATATACAGCTGTTACAAGTCAGTACCAGTACCAGTCTTATCTTCAGATTGCCTTATAATCATTACCTTTATGAATATTTGTAGACTTTTTTTATATAACATATGCAATGCTTCCATGGTCTATTCTGAATTGCACCTTCATATAATTTCTTCAATCTTAATATATTTTTCCTCTAAAGAATTATTAAATCTTAAGTTAAATGAACAAGAAGGTATATTTCACAGATGTAGATTTTCTATAATACTGGATTGCTCAAGAATATATCCAACTCACTTAAGTTGATCATTATGGAAACATAATTACAGTAAAATTTCATCAAACTCTAAACAAAACTCAGGAGAGAGATACATATTTTTAAGGATTTTCAGGAAGATGATAATAGCAGATATACATGCCTTACGTTATATAATAGATGGTTGTCTGGATACTGGATATCATTTATATTTGATAGATTGATTATTGTTTTACATCATTTCATGATTGTTTCATATAAAAGGTGACAGCATCTGCCTGATGCATTGCACAGAAATTTTATACTTTTGCAATGAACCCATCCAAGGCAGTGAGGGATCTTATACATGCCATGCCTATATGGAAAAAGACCATGATTTTTCTGTCTCATCTGAAAGATAGGATGGCAATAAGCCCATGGCAGGAGTTGAACCTGGGACCTTTCATGTAGGAGCTGAGCACCTCATTCACTGAGCCACATCCACATTCCTTTATATTTGAAGAAGTTAAAACAATTCAATACAGAGGGAGGTAATACATATTCAAATCTTCCAAGCTACCTACCATGGTGAGCATAGTGGTTATATGACAAAATTTATAACATAAATTTTTCGGGTTTTCTTTTATTAATGTCATGATACTGACAAACATACTTAGAGAATTCAACATTTCTAATGACTTTTTCTTGTTATTGCACTGATACCAAGCTATACACACATAAACACAGAATGTGCTTACCTTTTACTGAGGTGCAGAGGGATAAATTCTCCTCTGACAGCCTGAGGGTGGCAACAGGCTTGCCGAAGTCTTAATAAAGGATACAGTAGCTACAAAATAAAAGGAAAATTATAAATATTAAAGGAAAATTATAACTTAAGTTAAATATTTCTTTCTTAACTAATTATATAGTTGCCTGTATCGATTTCTGTGTGAAGAACAAATAACTGATGGAAATGTTCTAGTTAGAAATCAAAATACTTGGGCTTAACATTACAAAGTTTACCTTCAGATTAATAAACAAATCTTTGATATTGCTATCTGACACTAAACCCATATTCAGATTACAATAAATAGTCAATGAAATCAGTTTTCAAAAAACCTTAGATCTAGAAACATACAAACCTGATTCAGTGTGTTACGATCCAGGCTACTTAATTTAATAGAGTGATCTGTCCACTTACTCAGACCCTACAAAAGACAGAATTAATCATTTCATGACATATCTAAAAACTAATTTTAATAAAATCAAAAACTTGTATCTTAAAGTAATGAAAGAGTAAAAAGTAGTAAAAGTTGTTAAAGTAGTAAAAGAAATTTGAAATCTTTTATGTGAATGTTCATTATTTTTGTTTCCAATTTATTTTCACTGCATACTATTTCACAGCTGACTTATTCTTCAACTGTTGTCAGCAAGAGTTGTCAAAAGACAACAGAGCTTGCCAGTGGCAACCAAATTTAACTAGCAAAAGTTTCCATCAGTAGGTCGATCTTCAAGTTCAAGGTCAAAACATAAAAAACAAATCATACCTTATGAAAGGTCTTGTCACAAGGGATACACACATAAAATATAAAAGCCCTGTCTCTTACTGTTCATAAGTTATGACCAAGGTTAAAGTTTTTTAATACTAGGTCAAACTTCAAGGTCAAGATCACAAGGTCGAAAATCTTGGCATCCAATAAAAGGTCTTGGCACAAAGAATATGTATGTGTAATGTTAAAACTCTGTCTCTGTAAGTACTAAAGTTATGATCCAGGTAAAATATTTATGTCTATGGATGACGACGACAACAACAACGACAATGACGCCAAGGATATGACATTAGCTTTCCCAACATTTGTCTCGGTGAACTAAAAACACTTTAATTAATTTCATTTATAAATTTCAAATTCATAACATCATTTGAAAGCATATTTGAACAATATCAATCATCATGTCCGATTTAACAAAGCATATTTTCAAAGGAAGAAATTCCAAACATCTTCACCTTGATAGAAAGAAAATTAAAAAAAACCATGTACCTTTAAACTCTTTTCTTCAGATGAATTGTGGAAAATACTAAAGATCATTAGTTACCTTTAAGGAATCATTGATAGATGTGTCATATTGTCTCTTATAAAAATGATCTTCTACAGGAGAAAATGTTAACCAATGAATATGCTCCGTCTGCTCAGGAATATCAACCTTGTCAAAATCAGGAAAAAGTTCTTGATATCATAAGATCTTAGGACATATATCTACATGATTATATACATATTTTCTATATCTTTTAGTATATATCATATTTTTACCTCTTTTAATGCCTTTGTGCATGTGCATACATGTGTGTGTGTAAAGCATAGCAAATATTCAGGAAAAATTCCATTGATACTGAACATTTTAAATTAATTCAAAATACATAAATTATGAAAAGTAAAGTTACCTCATACATTGTAAACTGATACGTGTAATTTCATGTTCATTTCATAGTTAGTTTTTCTCATCAATTTCCATTTCAAGTTAAGAACATTCACCTAATAAAAACTGTTTAATGTTCTCTCTTTAAGAAACACTTACTGGTACTTCAGAGAATACTGTGATCCTTCACATCCATAAAGATGAAGGTTAAAGGTAAAGAAAATTGACAACTTTTCATTAATAATGTATTTATAAAATTACCTGATCTAGAACATCTTTCTTGACGGTTCTCCACAACACCTTAGAAACCAATTCGTACATTGGACCTTTCACTCCATGGCAAAGAGGTTTGTACAGTAGTTGATCAAACCAATTTTTAACCCAGTAAGGGTCAGTTCCAAGAAACAATAGAAGTCCATATAAATCTGAAATGGAAATGATACTACTACTCGTTCTCTAACCTGATTGTAATGATCAAAGTAAAGAGCATAAAACAGATCTGGAATTATGAGTTGCTAATACGGTTAAAAAGGTAAATTTATTTTTTAAGACAGAGTTGGACCACCTCTAGAAAATTTACCTAAGATGGACCCCATTTGATAAAATTTCTGGATCCATACCTTGCAAACTTATTACTTACAACCCAATGAGGTATGGTGCTACAAACTGATTGCCTTCAAAAGTATCTTTTACTACATGTAATAACTTTTACCATTAACAATACACCTATATTTGAACATTATGTGCATGATATTCAAAGTGAATTACACATCTTAAAATTTCTTCTTTAATGAAATAGATTGTTAAATTGCATTATTACTGAAATAAAGGATAACCACTGCAAGTTGGTCAGGGGTAATATGCATTTTTTTTTCAGAATGGCTGCTTTGGCACTGCCTTATTTGATTAAGAAACATTTCATGCCATAAGAATTTGTTATTATGTGCAAATAAAAAACATGTTAAAGATTCTCAAGATTATATTTATATTATTTGGAAGGGCTGGAACAAAGGACACTGACAATCCACTAGAAGGGCTGCAACCAAGGATATTGAAAAGCCACCAGATGGCTGGACCCAGAATAATGACAAGACACTACAAGGGCTGAAACTGAGGAAAAATGACAAACCACCAGAAGGGCTGGAACCAAAGATATTGAAAAACCACCAGATGGCTGGACCCAGAACAATGACAAGACAATACAAGGGCTGGAAAAGAGGACATTGACAAGCCACTAGAAGGGTTGGAACCAAGGATATTAAAAAGCCACCAGATGGCTGGACCAAAACACATGACAAGCCACTACAAGGGCTAAAACTGAGGACACTGACATACTACCAGAAGGGTTGGAACCAAAGACATATGGAAAAAGCACCAGAAAGACTGGGACCAATGACACTGATGAGCCAGAGCCAACTGAAGGTCTGGAACCAAGGATGCTGACAAGTTGCAGGAGGGACTAGAACACAACACTTTGACAAACTGACGATACACCAGTATAATAGGAATCCAGAACTCTGACAAGGTGCCAATAAGGCAGTGAAGAACTGCTGTAGTGCTGGAACCCAGGATACTGATGACCTGCCCACCAGGATAGAATGAACAACATTAAATTGCTGATGGGGCTGGATCTAAGGACACTGATGGGCAGCTGATGAGGCTGGAATGCAGGACAATGACAAAAACCCAATGGAGCTGGAACTGACAAGATGCTGATGATGCATGAGCCCATGACACTGAAAAGCTGCTTGTGATGCTTGAACCCAGGACACTGACAACTTACTTGTGGGACTGGAATATAGGAAATTATCCACTGGAACTCGGGACATTGATGAGTTGGTGATGGGGGCTGACACTCAGGACATTAATGAGCGATGACGGGATTGGAATTCAGGGCATTGATGAGCTGATGATGGTTCTGGAACTCAGGAAATTGATGAGCTGATGATGGGGCTAGAACTGAGAACACTGATGAGTTGATGAAGGGGCTGGAACTCTGGGCATTGAAGAGCTGATGATAGGGCTGGAACTCCGAACACTGACGAGTTGATGATGGGGCTGGAATTCAGGACACTGATGAGCCGATGATGGGACTGGAACTCAGAACATTGAAGAGCTGATGATGGGGCTGGAATTCAGGACATCAGTGAGCTAATGATGGGGATGGAATTCAGGACACTGATGAGCTGAAGATGGGGCTGGAATTCAGGACATTAATGAGCTGATGATGAGGCTGGAATTCAGGACATTGATGAGCTAATGATGGGGCTGGAACTCAGGATACTGATGTATCAATGATAGGGCTGAACTCAAGACAATGAAGAGCTGGTTGACGGGGCTGAACTCAAGACAATGAAGAGCTGATGACAGGGCTGGAATTCAAGACATTGTTGAGCTGATGATGGGGCTGGAATTCAAGACATTGTTGAGCTGATGATGGGGCTGGAACTCAGGACATTGATGAGCTACCAATGAAGCTGGAGCTCTGGACATTGAGAAAGGCTGGATACTGATTAGATGCCACAGAGCTGGTGGGGCTAGATCCCAGGATATTGATGATCCACAAGTGATCTGGAACCCAAGACTTCTCAGCTTCAAGACAAACATATGCCCAATAGAGCTATGCCAGTTCATCAATATTATGCACTCTCTTTCCTAGACATACTTACCACATAGCAGTATCAATACATAACAAATACCCAAGAAACATTGACAGTAGTTACGATACCTTGTTTGTAATTTTAATGAGCAAAGATTTGTTTTAGCCACTGTAATAATTAACATATAAGATACATGATAAGATACAGTTGATTCACGAGAACGGCAGTGTCAGATGGTGGTATGTTACTAAGTTTGACAGTATCTAAATTTTAATTGTATGTAAATTACTAAATGCAGAATAACAGTTTAAAAACTATATGCTTAGGCATGTTATATTGAGCACATCTTGCTGAATGTGTTATGCAAGTGATTCCTGGTTAAACAGAACATTTGCCTATGATAGTCTGTACCTAAGAAAATATATGTAGCAACTAAAGTATATTATACATAAAGTCATCTGCTCTGTATCATATGACTTTGCCAATGTAGTCTTTGAAGGTTGTCTACATTGAAAAAACACTTTCCCTACAATCTGATATGAGTAACAACCTTTCGTTTTGGTGATCATATTTTTCCAGAAACCGCAGATAATTGTACACATGGAAATGCCTTAGGTCATGATACCAAAAAACTTATACCAAAATAAATTTCACATTATACAGTACTGATATATCTTGAGTAGACAATCTCTACATATATAAGGTTTCATCAAAAATTGTCCTGGACCCAGTCTCAAGACCAAAACCAACAAGCAAATTCAGAGAATTGTGGTCCCCTGCTTCGGGTTCAATGGGTGCAGTGATCTGTGTCACTTTGTCATGGTTGTGCATGTCTACATGTATCTGCAGCACCATTAGGGACACACAAGTCAAATATGAAGGCCCCACGTCTTATGGTTAAAAAGTTACATTGAAGTAGGTCAAAAGTTACAGTCAGGGTCACATGATAAAAAAAATTTGGTACCAACGGAAAGGTATTGCAATTAGGGACACACATGAAGGCCCTACATCTTACTGATCTTATTGTTAAAAAGATATGACCAAGGTTACAGTTTTTGTGACAGACAGACAGACAGATAGACAGACAGACAGACAAATGATATTTAATTTTCCCATGCTTTTGCGAAAAGAGGGGGACAAAAATTCATGTACACAATCATGAATACAATAACTTCCTCTTGTTTAGTTTCTTATTGGAGAAATAATAAATAACTCTGATACCACCTTCCACGCTCTTCTGAATAGGAGTTCCAGTGGTACACCATCTGTTCACTGTACACAATTTTAGGGCCATCTCTGCAGGCTACAAAATGAAGAAACAAAAACCTTTAAAGCAAGAACAACACCAATGTAGCATATGCCCCTCTTGGTTATTTTTGTAACATAGGCATAACTCACATGAGCACATTAGAGGTCATTTACTCCTCATAATCACCCACAAACAAAATTTTTCCATTCAAAAGTTTGTGTCTAATGATTAACAGATATGTCACTTATCTTCATTTAATTTAGACATCAGTATTAACTGACACAAAACTTAATCAAAATGAAAGTACCAAAGACAGGTATCCTAATTATAACTTATTAACTTGACCTAGATATCCTTAAGATGTATCTGTATACCAAATATTAATTGAAAATATCTAGCTGTTTATGCGATAATGAGGGGATACTGCTAATTTTAAGAAATTTTCTCAGTCCAAGGGGGATGACTTTCACAAAAATTATTGAACCAGAACCAAATTTGAACTTGACCTAAATATCCTTTAGATGTATCAGTATATCAAATATCAATTCAATATTTTCATTGGTTCCTGAGATAATGTGCGGAAACTGCTAATTTTAAGAAATTTCCTAAGTCCAAGGGGAATAACTCTAACAAAAATTATTGAACGATAACCAAAATTGATCTTGACCTAGATAAACTTAAGATGTATCTGTATGCAAAATTTCAATTCAAATAACATGCTGTACATATACTGTGTATGCATTACATAGATTTACTTCTGATCAAAAATACAGTGCATTACACACATCTTTAAAGGTGATATTAGCTTATGTTATGCCTTTACTAAATCATTTCTTTCTTCTATGTTAATATATGCTGAAACAGAATTTAACATATTGGAAAAATTCAATTGATGTTCATCTACTAATTGGGAAGATTTTAGCTGAAATATTTTACATATCTGACCTACATAAGCAGCAGGTCTTAAAGGGAATGCTCATATCATTTGAATAAAATTTACTCAACTACTATGCATTGTTTAATCTATGCCGATTTTATTTTCTGTAACATACATTTCAGCTTACTGGCTTACCTTTGTTGATGTGCTCTCTACCATTTGAGCTTCGTCCAAACAAATCTAGAGAAAAAAAATTCAGAAGGTATAATACACAAATATTAATACTTTTATACCGTCCACATCATTGTCTGTTATTAATTATTAAGACAGTAGAGAATTTATATACATATACTTCTTTCTGAGGGAGAAATCTGCTACACTTACAGAGAAACAAAAATGTCTTACCCGCCACCAATCTACAGCAATGATTGGGCTTGGGAGTGCCATGAATTTCTTCATAAATCGAAATCCTTTCCCAGGTTCTCCTATAAACAAAAGATCAATCCTCAAGATTTGGAATGGTAAGTGAACTGTAGCTGGAATATGCTTTGTACTTCTGTTAGTTCATATAAATGGATTATTGATTATTGAAGTATTCATATTAATGAATAATTCATCCTTCCAGATATAAAAGGTAAAGCGAAAGACATGTCATAAGTGTGATTTACAGATATTTAGTCCTTGTTTAGTTTACATGTATGTACATGTATTTATTAATGTATATGTGATTTTCTACAGATTTATCTTACCATTACTTTCAGGAATGTTAGTAAAATATATTTCTTTCCTCAGTGTTTCATAAGTAGTAATAACAATGTCCTGCTGAGCTAGAGTTTCTGGCTGTATAAATCCTTGCTTACCAACACCAGTGTAAACCTAAAATGAACAAAAGGTCTCTTTTTATTTACCTTCATGTTAAGAAACACAAAGTACTACATATTGTTAACAAGAATATTATTTCATGACCTAAATAAGACCCAAAGATTGCAACTATGAACAATATCATGGAAATCTCAGTAGCTAAGCAGTCCAAACCAAGATTTCAGCATGTGAACATGTATGTGTTGATGGTCCATGGTACCTTCTGGTACATGTACCTGTTGATGGTATATGATATCTCCTGTGACATGTACCTGTTGATGGTATATGATATCTCCCGGTACATGTACCTGTAGATGGTATATTATATCTCCTGGTACATGTACCTGTTGATGGTAAATGGTATATCCTGTTACATGTACTTGTTGATGTTAATGGTATCTCCTGGTACATGTACCTGTTGATGGTTAATGTTGTCTCCTGGTACATGTACCTGTTGATGGTCTATGATATCTCTTAGTACATTTACTTATTAATGGTCCACGGTATATCCTGGTACATGTAGTTGTTGATGATTAATGGTTTCTCCTGGTACATGTACCTGTTGATGGTTAATGTTGTCTCCTGATACACTTGCCTGTTGATGGTCTATGATATCTCATAGTATATTTACTTATTAATGTTCCACAGTATATCCTGGTACACTTACCTGTGTTGTCTCCTGGTACATGTACCTGTTGATGGTTAATGGTTTCTCCTGGTACATGTACCTGTTGATGGGTAATGTTGTCTCCTAATACACGTACCTGTTGATGGTCTATGATATCTCCTAGTACATTTACTTATTAATGGTCCATGGTATATCCTGGTACATTTACCTGTTGATGAGTAATGTTGTCTCCTAGTACATGTACCTGTTGATGAGTAATGTTGTCTCCTGGTACATGTACCTGTTGATGAGTAATGTTGTTTCCTGGTACATGTACCTGTTGATGGGTAATGTTGTCTCCTGGTACATGTACCTGCTGATAGTCTATAGTATCTCCTGGTACATATATCTATTTATAGTCCACGGTATTTCCTGGTACATATACCTGTTGAATGTCCATGATGTTCCCTGATACATGTACCTGGTGAAGGTTAACAGTGTCTCCTGGTGCACAACCCTGTTGATGGTTAATGATGTCTTCCAGTATGTGTACCTGTTTATAGTCTATGGTATTTTACATTACATGTACCATATGATGATTAATAGTATCTCCTGGTACATGTACCTGTTGATGGTTAATGTTGTCTCCTGGTACATGTACCTGTTGATGGTTAATGATATATCCTGGTACATGTACCTGTAGACAGTTAATTGTTTGTCCTGGTACAGCAGTTTCTACATCACTGTACGCTGTCATCATATTAAGCATGGCATTCAGCAGCATATAAACAAATGCTGATAACTGATTACATAACACAAACATGCATTTTTCAGAAATCATTTCTGTAAATTTCATAACCAGAAACAGAATAAATAAATGTATTATGTATGAAATGATTTTTTTATGAGTTCTATTAATGAAAGTATGTTCTTAATCAATATGATTAAACTAAAGGAATCAAAAGGGGTTTGAAGTTTTAATGCTATAAAGACATGGGGAAAATTTCAATACTAAGACTTTCAAGATGGCTGCCAAGTCAGGTGTATCAGTAATAAGTAATTAAAAAATGACTTGTTCATTTTTAAGCGTAATTTTCAACACAAAATATAAACATTCAGACAGGACAAAAGCAACTTACTTCCATCACATGTATGACAAAAAGATTACAAGAAAATGCATGTACTCACAAAAACTCTAAGTGATTGTCTTTTAACATGTTTCGTTATTTCATCTATCCACTGGTGACATATTGAGGCAGGGGAGATGATCAATGTGGCTCCAGATACAACAGGAGGCTAAAACAAAAAATTTAAACAAGTGGTTCATATTAATAATATGGTAGCATGTCTTATAGCACATACAACTTGTAATGACTTTGTCAAATGGATAGTGTAGGGATATAATGCAAGACCCGAAGACATGACCTCTCTCAATGCAGCAGCACTGTTATTATTCCAGAGATCAGAAGGCAAACACTGGGGGGAGGGGGCATCATCATTAAGATCATATTGCTGTACATCATGCACCTTTAACCATATATTACAAAGACACTTATGTTTGATACTGAAAACTGACACCACAGAACCAATGTTCACTGCTTTGAAATTAAATGTGTTATAGGGCACACCAAGTAAGTGGTTGAATGTGCCATTTTCAATCTGAATAGGACTATTTCACAGGAAGCGTAGCCTTCCCAATCTCTATTATTCCACTAAATAATCATATTCTATTATAAAACCATTGAAAAGTAATTTTAGTACCACTGTCATAAACATCACTTACATTTTATTACCGTCTATCAGACAATGAAAACTATGATGTTGTCTAACAAGTACTTTAAGTACAATTAAATCTGAGAGATCACTTACTGACATTACATGGCAGTGTGGACACATAAACTTTCCTCGATATGGATTCTTTAAATCATAATTGACGCAGTCTGCATGTAACCACTGCCCACATTTAACACATTGTACCTTCCTCTTCTGTCTGCTCCATTTATCTGATGAATCAACATCATTCTCTCCAAAAGATCCACAAACACAACCAAATTCATGGAGATCCTTGGAAAATTCTTCAATTTCAAGGTAGTTTTCTCCATTCTCTACTAATTTTTCTAGATCGCTCTTACTTTCACTGACTGGAAAGTCATATCCACTTATCTGACCTTCATACTTCAAACCTTTAGAGTCTGTTAAATTAGACTCCATATCTTGTAGTATGAACTTACAAATTGTGCAACGGTTTTCCTATAAAATAAAAATTATTCATGTACTTATTATTTTCCGTATAGGTACTAAATACCATACATGAATAAATCTTATCTCCCAATAAAAGCTCATATTTCCATGGTATAGTTGCAAACAGACCTCTATCATACTTTCAATAAAAATATCATTAACATTACTAACATAACCAGATGTGTTTTTGAAACACAAATCCCCCAACTGCAACAAGGTCCAAATAAGGCAAATTTTAAAATGTAGTTCAAAGGTCATGGTCAAAGTCATGAGGTGAATGACCCTGATGTAATCTAAAAGGACTTTATTAATGGAGTATGCATGCCAAATATGAAGTCTCTATCTTTCACAGTTCAAAAGATATGGTCACAAAATCAAAATAAGGCAAATTTTAAATGTGGGTCAAAGGTACTGGTCACGAGGTCAATGACATTAATGTAATTGAAAATGACTTTATTGGTGCAGTTTGCATGTCAAATATGAAGTTTCTTTATCTCATAGGACAAAAGTTATGGGCACAAAGTCCAAATAAGACAAATTTTTTAAGATGAATGTCATAGGTCATGGTTAAGTTCATAAGGTCAATGACCTTGATGAATTTGAAAGGGCTTTATTATTGGAATATACATGCCAAATATAAAATCTCTATCTCACACGGTTCAAAAGTTATGGCGAAGGTTAAAATTAACAACTGACAGACAAACAATCAGACAGTTAGGTCAAAAACAATATGCCCCTGATCTATAGATCTGGGGCATAAAAAATATTATAGTTTTCAATCTTTCTCTAATAGTCCCTAGAGTTGCATTATATCAGATTACTACACAATCTTCCTACATGTATCATAATGCTAAGCATAACTCACTCTTTTAACAGTCAAAGTAGGTAGAGGATCTGGAAGCCGCACGTTACTACGACGATGGTTCATGATACAAGCTAACATCTCTACAGTTTTGCCAAGTCCCATTTCATCTGCAAGAATTCCACCAGGTGGCCATTCTATTTGACATGGGAACTTAGATACCAATCTGTAATACATAATTTAATATACATATACACACAAAATAGTAGCACTTAAAAACTGACCAATTCCTGTTTTAATTAGATAAGCTGAAGAAATGAAGCTCAGCCAAAATATCAAGGTATAAATAAAATCTAATGATCTATAACTTTTACAATTTACAGTGAACCTTTAGAGGAGATGACAGAACAATATACAATTTGTGAAAATCAACTGTTACATCCACTCCCTATCTAATGGGCATGACCAATAACTGGGTCCTTCGGCATCTGAAGCATTTTAAAGTTCACAAAACAAGCAATGTTTAATTTTGAGTCTGTCATATTAATAAAACATTTTTTTTTTAATGAGGCACTAATTGCATGATGAAAGTTCCATTAAGAGAGACAGATTTCCTGATACATACAACATATAAAACTGGCTTGAAGAATCTGTCTACAACACTGGTCACAATGAAGTTGACATTGTGATAAAAGATGATTTTTAAAGAGATTAAATAAAATTATGATTGCTTACCTTCCAGCTAGTTTATTGAAATAAAGTTTCTTGTTATCTAGTGTATATATTTCTTGATACAACATGTGCAATTCTTTTTCTTTTGATGTGTCTAAAACGAAATGAACTTTTTAGTGTTACTGGATTATGACAGAATCAATACATGTACATGGGACTATTTCATTGTAAAACAAGATGAGCAGTCATGTTTCTTTCTTATCAAATGGAAGAGATTCCAGATTTGAAGTTTATAATGTCAGATGACTGAATCATAAATTGCCTACAACAAATAACATTAATAAATACCTGAGTATGACATATTTTCTAGCATTGTGCTAATTTTCAAAGAAAAAGGAAGTCTATAGCAACTAAATAGGAAGTCTATAGCAAATAAAAACAAAGATAGACAAGAGTATCAGTAAAACTGATGAATGCTCCCTGAATGCCAGTTATGATGCAGGAAATTGACGACTCAATTCATATACAAAAAATTTGTAAAACTGATGGATGCTCCAAAAAGCACAGCAATAACGAAGGAAATGAATAACTCAGTATATAGAAAATCATTGTATTAATGACGATTTCAAATCTCAATATATCAAATGGATATCCAATTGAATCAACTGTAGAACAACTAAAATGAGTTAGCTTGACCTTGATTAGTTATGAAAAAAAACTTTTTATCGTGAACATGACCTTCCAGATATGACCTTGGGTGACCTTTGTCCAAAGGCTCTTAATCTTAATAACATTTTGGTGAAGTATGATCAAATTCTGATGAAAGGTGTAGGAGATATAAGTACTTAATAGCATTTGAAGTCATAGTTATTAAATGACCTTAACTTTCAGAAATGACCTTGAGGGACCTTTGTCCAAAAGTCCTTAACTTAAACAACATTTTGGTGAAGTATGTTCAAATTCTGATAAAAGGTGTAGTAGATATGCATACTGCATGGTATTTTAAGTCATACTTAATAAGTAACCTTGACCTTTCAGAAATGACCTTACGTGACCTTTTCCAAAAGTCATGACACTTAGTCATAGATAGTAAGTGACCTTGACCTTTAAGAAATGACCTTGAAAGACCTTTGTCTCAAAGCCTTTAACCTAAAGAACATTTTGGTAAAGTATGATCAAATTCTGATGAAAAGTGTTGGAGATATACATACTTCATGGTGTTTTAAGTCATAATTAACAAGTGACCCTGACCTTTCAGAAATGACATTGAGTGGCATTTGTCCAAAAGCCTTTAACCTGAATAATATTTTGGTGAAGTATGATCAAATTCTGATGAAAGATGTAGGAGATATACATACATGTACTTCATGGTATTTTAAGTCATAGTTAAGTCATTAGGAGATTAAGTACTTCATGCCACTTGGTCATAGTTAGTAAGTGACCTTGACCTTTAAGAAATGACCTTGAATGACCTTTGTCTCAAAGCCTTTAACCTAAAGAACATTTTGGTAAAATATGATCAAATTCTGATGAAAAGTGTTGGAGATATACGTACTTCATGGTGTTTTATGTCATAGTTAACAAGTGACCCTGACCTTTCAGAAATGACCTTGAGTGACCTTTGTCCAAAAGCCTTTTACTTAAATAATATTCTGTTTAAGTGTGATCAAATTTTGATGAAAGGTGTAGGAGATATACATACATCATGTTATTTTAAGTCATAGTTAATAAGTGACCTTGACCTTTCGGAAATGAAATTCAGTGACCTTTATCCTAAAGCCTTTAACCTAAATAATATTTTGGTGAAGTATGATCAAATTTTGATGAATGCTATAGGAGAGAATGAGCTCGGACGGACGGATGGACAGACACACGGGCACAACAGCCACTAAATATGTTCCCCAAATGATTATATTGTATTGGGACCTCAGTGGCCAATTCTGCTCAAACACTTCATTTGAATCTTTTGTCATGTCTTCCCTATTCATAGTCTGGTCAGGATTATTGGAAGTTCTGGGCAGGCTAATAGGAGGTTCTGGTCAGGATGAGATGTTTTGGTCTGGCTAATAAGATGTTCTGGTCTGGTTAATGAGATGTTCTGGCCAGGATAATGAGAAGTTATGGTCAATCCAATAGGAGATTCTGGTCAGTTTAATAGGAGGTTCTGGTCAGGATGAGATGTTCTGGTCTGGCTAATGAGATGTTCTGGTCTGGTTAAAGAGATGATCTGGTCTGGATAATGAGATGTTCTGGTCAATCCAATAGGAGATTCTGGTCAGTTTAATAGGAGGTTCTGGTCGGGATGAGATGTTCTGGTCTGGCTAATGACATGTTCTGGTCTGCCTAATGAGATGTTGTGGTCAATTAAATAGGAGATTCTAGTCAGGGTTAATATGAGGTTCTGGTCAGGATTAGATATTCTAGTCTGGCTAGTAAGATGTTCTGGTCTGGTTAATGAGATGTTCTGGTCTGGCTGATGAGATGTTCTGGTCAATCCAATTGGAGATTCTGGGCAGGCTAATAGGAGGTTCTGGTCTGGCTAATGAGATGTTCTGGTCAATCCAATAGGAGATTCTGGTCAAGATAATAGGAGGTTCTGGTCATGACATGTTAATGGGAGGTTTTGTTCAGGACAATGGGAGGTCCTGATCTGGTCAAGTTCTTGTCAAGCTAATGAAACGATTCTGGTCAGGGTAAATGGAGATTCTTGTAAGGATAATGGGAACTTTCTGTAAAGTCTTCCCTCTGTCAAATTCATTGTCTGGTTAAGATAATGGGAAGTTCTGGTCAAGATCATAGGAGGTTGTTGCTAGTCCAATGGGAGGTTTGTGTTCAGAAGGTTCATGCAAAAAGCATGGGGGGAGAAGGTGGTTTGGTTCTGTTCTGGACAATGGAAGGTTCAAAACTCCAGTTTCGTCCACTACTAATTACCACCACTAGTTACCACCATATATATGGAATAATCCAGAACTGTGAGATGTTAAAACGAACAAAGCTTATACTCAATCAATAATAACAACAATTTATGTAAAAACAATCAACAAAAAAAGCAATAATCACACATTTATAAACTATTAATATGAGTGAAAGTTGCACCTTTGTACTTGTTGAAGTGTTCCCTAAACAGCATCCAATTGACGGCTTCCTTTTGGTACAGTCTAAGCTGAGGACGAAGATCATCATGCTGTATATCTATACCATGGTAGTAGGCTACCTTATCATGGCCACTTTTCACAGTGTCATATAACTCCTGTATGTCATGCTTTTTAGACAGCATTTCCTCTTTATATGCTGTAGAATGTAAGACATTGTTTATTCTTTAACAAAGCAATTTGTTAAACAAGAACAGATCTAGGAACAGAAGAAAATTTTAAAGATGACATTTATATTATATGCATGCATAATAATCCAGTTTTCTATTGAATTTTACATAAGGAATATTATACAAATCAAATCATTGAAAGTGTTAATTAAATTATGTGTATAAGAAATTGTACTTACTTTCCACAATGATGTTGTTAAAATAGCAAACAATAGCTTGTATTGCTGCATTGGTTTTACTAAATCTAACTGCTGAACTTGGGAAATCTGGTTTTGATAGAAGATTTGATGTTCCATGTATACCAACACTTAGGGTTTTCTCATAACCATTGTAGCTCTGAATTACAACTTGAAACAACTTCTTGCTTTGGAGAGCATCAAGAACCTAAACACATCAAAATGACAAATAATTTCTGTATTGACTGTATAATTACAAATCAGACTATCACACTTATACTTGTATATTTTTTTTAACTTCCTGTATTTATCATCAAATGGGGGAGATATTAGCACCATGAAAGTAAGAGCTAGAAAATGCGAGTAGGTTCAATAGAACTTTATTCCAAAAAATAAAATAAATCTGAGGCCAACAATGTGACTGACACCAACTTTGAAGGTCATCTACTCCAAGGGAAAGGAGCAAGCGCTGTGGTGATCCAAATAACTGGCGTCAAACACCCCCCCCCCCCCACTTCCAGGTACATCAAAAAATATTGAGGAAATATCATTTTATGAAATTTGGTTTGCCCCCACCCTTTTGATTTGCTTCCTATACCACTGAAGAGGTAATCTAATTAAAATCTATCTCTCTTTATTCGCTAACTACATAGAGTTTACGGAATAAAGAGAGCTAGATTTTAATTAGACTGCTAAAGAAGAAACAATTTTCAAAAATGTCACATCAAAGAAATGCATACAGATCACTCATATTAGTCGATATATACAATGTAGTGATTATATTTTATGGAAAATGTTTTCAATCTAATTTGAACTTGATTTTTACCATGTGAAAGTCCCTATTTAAACTGCATTTAAACTAGAATTAACACACAAGAAGACCATAGGCCACATCTACCTGCTAAAAGAGAAAAGCAGAAAGGTATCTATAAACTTCTTTGTTCTTTCAATATGAATATTCATGAAAAGAATGAAAGATGTGTAAAATTGCTCTTTGGAATTAGGCGGGGATCTCAATACTTTTGAAAATATTAGGCCATTTATAAAATGGTGGAGTCAGACATGACCACAGGGTCCTCTGTATACATGTATTTGTCAATGAACTTTTCTTGCCACAAGGAACAAAAAATTACTTGGTTTGAGGGTGGAGCCTTCAGCTGTTTCTAAGATAATTGACCATTTTAAAAAAAAAAAGAGGTCCAAGTGGGTCTATATTGCTAACATGAGACATAAAAAACATTGCACATAAAAATACCCCCACTCTGCCTTTTCTACAATTTTAAAAAATTCTTGAAATGCAAAACTTAAAACTTTGTTAAAATTCTTTCAAAATAACATTCCTTCACTATATTTTGGCTAAACAAGCATTTCAGTGCACTGAAAGTCAGCCATAGACTAAATATTAATGAAAATCAATCTATTTTCCAAGAATATGTTAAAAGTCCAAAATTTATATGGAGTAAGCTACCTGATTCTCACATCCTATGATAATCCATACATGTATACATGTGACAATTTGTAATACCTTGATTGGAATATCCATTTCTACACACCAAAAAGTAATACTTTTGTGAACTGTCTTCTCTGAGGGTGCATTTTCATCGTTCTCTTGAAGTTCAAAGTACAATAAACTTTTGTTTGGCTCTTCACTTACATAAAGCCAACAGTTTGAATTTTGTGGGAATTCAATCGGTGGCAACTTCATATGTGGGCTTGAACACCACTTTATAGTCAATGTTCCGAAAAAGTATGTCTCCTCTGAAGAAAGAGAGGACAGATGGTGTGACAGTGGTATATAAAACAAACAGTCAGCAAGAAGAGCATTTAATATATCCTGAAGCTCTTCATTTGAATAGGAATCATTCACAAATGAGGAGACTTCTGGCTTTGAATCCTTTGAAGTTTCTTGATTGCTAAGGACTTTCTCTGTCTCTTGAATTTCATGCAACAGACCAGAGTTTGCATTATCTATTGTCAGAGATCCTGATGTTCCAGTTGTGCCTTCTAACATATTCCATGACAGAAATTGTCTTTTCTCCTCTGTTATCTGTACTGGGGTGCCTTTACGTTTACCCATGTTTACTTAACATCCAGCATTGGTTAACCAGAGGATGATTCCCTGAAATTGAAATTTACATAAAATGTAGTCTTTGTATATATGCATAATGAAAATATAACTATTATAGCAATATATATATATATATTGTAATGTAGAAAAACAAGAAAGTTCCATTAATAAAACATCATGCTATATTCAAATAGAATTGTAAAACATAGTTTCTAATATGGAGATAACACTATCCTTTTAAACTTTTTTGGTAGGTATCAAATCCTTCATCAAAGTTGGTAGGTATCTAAACTTTGATCATAGTTTTGAACATTCTGTCAAAGGTAATAAGAGCAATGCCTAGCGTGGCATAATACCACCATCGCTTAGGTTGAAGGGACGAAATTAGAAAGTATGGAACAATTTCCCCTTTGTCAACAATTCTGTGAAATATTATTCAAATCCGTGCAATGGATAAAAATTTAAGGACCTAACAAAGATTTACGGTCCTGTGCAACAAATCTGTGAAATAGTACTCAAATCTATGCAAGGCGTAAAAAGTTAAAGATTTATCTATCATGTGCAGTGTGACTTTGGCCTTGCAGATATAACTTTGGTTCAAGATCAAGACATACCCTTGGGTCCTGCACAACAATTTTGTGAAATATAATTCAAATCCATGTTAGGGGTAAAGAGTTTTGGCCCTGACAAAGATTTACCCATCATATGCATTGTGACCTTGACCTTGCTGATATGACCTTTGAGTCAAGGTCATGACACCCCTTTGGGTCCTGGGCAACAATTCTGTGAAATATTATTCAAATCCATGCATGGTGTAAAAAGTTATGGCCTGGAAAAGAATCAAACTGATATAAGCATTGTAACCTTGACCTTGCAGTTATGATCTCGAAAATCAATAGGGTTTATCCTCAAGTCATAAGAAACAAGTGTGCAAAGTTTAAAGTTCTAGCATAAACAGTTTGGTCTGTAACAAGTTGCATTCTCAAAAATTTGCTATTTTTACCCCAAAAATGACCTTGACTTTCGACCTTGATATTGAAAATCAATAGGGTTTGCCCTCATGCCATAAAAATTAACTTAAGTGTACCAAGTTTGAAAGTCTTAGCCTAAAAGGTATGGTCTGTGTTGTGTTAACAAGGTGCGGAAAGACCCACAGACCAACACCATACCATAATATGTCCATCTACAACAGTTGTTTGAAAATGATATGAAGCATAAAGTAAATGTTCCTCACACTACCGATAATAAAGTTTCAACTTAAACGGACAGAACAAGTTTTCTATCAAAGGGATACTGTCATTTTGACCTTTGACTTCCCACAAGTGAAATCATGGCTTATGCTTGTGTCACGGTAATCAATTGAAAGAAGTCTGTTTGTTTGTTCCCTTGACTCTTGTTTCATAATACACCAATATCATACATTGATGGCATATACTTGATACATCTAATAGAATTTAGGTCAATGCAATAGACCTATCCTAAGTATTGAGGGATTTTTAATGTGCCTCGTCTATTGAGACCTGCAACTGCAAGACCTCAGTTGTTCCTGTTTCATTTGAAAACCGACAAGCCTTAGATGGCACTTACTCCTGGGCCCTCTGATGGCACCCATGTCAGGGACTCAGATGGCACTCACTCCTGGGGCCTCAGTTGGCACCCACTCCTGGGGCCTTAAGTGGCACCCACTCTAGGGGCCTTAGGTGGCACGTACTCTTGGGGCCTTAGGTGGCACTTACTCCTTGGGACTCAGATGGAAATCATTCCTCACTTCACCAAAAGAAGTAATTGAGACCAACCGTTTCAATAGAAATTTTCTAACTCAATTCCACACCACATTTGCAAATACCAGATCTTACTGAGTGAGTCACTTTTTAAAATTCTAAATTATTATTTGATCTAAACTTTTATTAATATGAAAATATATTTCAATATTCTTGAAGTCGGACTGGTCACATGACCTAATTTGCATCAAATCTGTTGGGGGATAAATCTCAGGATTTATCATCGCTTTCTACAAAGAATCTGATATTTTGAAATCTCAGTTTTGCAAACTGCGGTCATATAGAGTTCGAAGAAGGAAAGAGATCAATCATCGCGATATTCCTCGATGAATTTCAAAAGTTTTAAGACTCAATTAGCTCTTGTGCTCAAAATATGACTCAGCAAAGTTGCATTATGGTTTATGATAAACACTGAGCACAGACACTACATTACATAAAGAGTGTCTTTTAACTATACAAATCCCCTATATCGTCTCGTTCCCTTTCCCCTAAGGTAAGAAATGACAGCCAGAATGCAGCTACTTGAACCAGTATTTTCTATAAGTTCCAATGATATTCAAAGGAAAATAAAGCACCAGCATGTTAAACAATGTCTAACTGTTTGATATCTGTCCTCAAAATTTCATTCAAGCATGTTTAAAAACACTATCAAATACAAATTCGAAAAGCACAACTCACAGACAGTTTGCTCGCAAGCTCACTATGTTTATTAAACTTTGGCAGGGTATAAAGACAAGAATGGTGCAATGACAAGATAGACAAGATTGTGATAAAAAGGGATATTAAAGCCATAAAACAAAATAAATATTTGAATTTTGATGTTGTTTTTGGTTTGGGGTTTGTTTTTGTAATCATAAAATAGATTCAATCTACATTAAACTACCTTTCGGAATCTCCCTAATGTTATCCAAGCAAACAGGGTAAAGTCTTATTATGTAAATAAACCTGTAACAGATTGCTGGCAAGCAAACTATCCGCAAGTTGTGCCATTCAAATTTGCGTGTGCTTGCACTTTTAAACATGTTTGAATGAAATTTTGAGGAAAGATATCAAAAGGTTAGGCATTATTCTACATGCTGGTGCTTTAATATTTCCTGTGATTACCATCTGAACTTGTAAGAGATACTGGTTCAAGCAACCGCATTCTGGCCGTCATTACTTACCTTAGGGGAAAGGGAATGAGACAACTGGGGGATTTGAATAGTTCAAATAATAAGGCACTCTTCATGTACATGTAACGCAGTGCCTGTGCACCGAGTCTATCACCAAAGTCATTCTCGGAATGTTTCCGGGATTATCTTCATTTAGATCTTAGTGATATGTCACACCACTGGGCTTTCAGCTCGTTGCCCCCCCCTTTATTACACCAATATTGGTGTAATAAAGGGGTGGGACAACGAGCCGAAAGCCCTGTGGTCACACCGACTTCGAGAATAGTCTCGCTATTTCTTTCGTCTAGTTCTGCACACTCCGCCACAACTTGGTTTTATTACGTTTCGTACAGTATGCAGCACTGACCAGCTGACTACTAGTCTACTGCACTGTACAGTAACAGTACCTCAAATTTTAATTTTAAGTTACATTTATTATCACCGTTCCTCGGGTGCTCCTTATCAAAAAGAGGAATGTCCTTCCTGAGATGAACTAATTGAATAGTCCTACAGTACCGGCATAACAACACAGCTTCTTCTTGAGATACATTCAACCGTTTTCGGTGGCCATCGAGTTCTATTTTTATACATTATACAATCTATAAAATCCCCTTTATATATTAGACATACCGTCTAAATATTCATTCGGTATTTTGATATTTCTTTTTCTGTAAGGTTTGGTTTTGTTTGTCTGTTTGTTTGGGTTTTCTTTTTATTTTATTTTGTTTCGTTTTTGTTGTTTATAGGGGGGTGTTTGTTTGGGGGGGGGGTGTTAAGGGTTTGTTGTTGTTGTTTTGGAGGGGCTGGATTAATTTTCTAACTAATCCAAACTGGACAGAAGAAGTTATAATTAATTAATCATTAAAAGCAGAACTATCGTATAATGGAAATCCCAAAATTTGATATTTATACATATATGGAAGAAGTTATCAAACAGTGATAATAGCTCATTAAATTTTACCAATGTATAATATATTTTATTCCATGACGGTAGAGGATTATTTTATTCTATTATTTTATCATTTCCATATTTCAAACTGTTAAACGTATAGATTGTTGTGTGTTTAATTCTAAACACTACTATTACGTGTTGCAGTTCATCTTAATGCGTTGTGATATAATCGTGTTTTATCTTATAACTGCTTATTTTAACTATTAATCTGTAATCGTGTCTTAAATTACCCTCGCATAATATCATTTATTTTCTATCAGAGACATATATACACAGAGACTGGAAACTCCCATTGAAAGCTATATAGCTCCCTGACATAAGTAACATTTCCCGACAGGCATCTCGATAAGCCGGAAGTCCGCCATATTGTTCTCGGCATTCATTCGCTTGAAAGCATTAAGCTTGCAAAGAAGAGGAATTTTCATCGCTTTTTAAACAAAGGTAGTTCAGATAAGTAAAAAAAGCAATATACTAATCATTTGAATCATAAGACATTTCATATATGATCTATTCAATGTGAAGACATAACCCCGATCAGAAGCCATTAATTGTGATAGACCTCTGAAAACATTCGCTTGGGTTTATGCAAAACATTTACACAATATTGAAGCACATGCCACCATTTTTCGTTTATAGCACCATCAATGTTTATTATAGTCATAGTGCTTTAATTTTCATATGAAATATCTGTAAATCATGCATAATTACCCGGTCGTATTTGAGGACTTCGCGACATTTTTCTCCTCACTACCGAACCCGCTGAGAAACGACAACGGCAAGAAAAATTGTTAAAACAACAAAAATTAATGTCCTTTACATGACTAAACTCACACGTGTGTGTAAAGAAAGGTTTCAGACACATTTTATATCATTGGGTGTAGAAGACTTTATTCGTTATTTGATTTTAATTCAATTTTATCTACGCGGTAAATATTCAATCGTTTTTAACAAGAAAACCGATACCATACCATATAGAGCAAAATAATCATATAACCTGTCGATATATATATTGTTTTTATATTGAAAGTCATACTATAATCATCAAAGAAGTCATAGTTGTTATTGTAGTAAGAACTGAAGCAGTTATAATCACGTAAGGGGACATCTTGCAATGCAAATTTTCTGTGGCCGGCGGGTCGCCATTTTGTTTTTGTTGTTTGTGTGGGGTTTTTTTTCTTCTTCTTTACAAAGGAGTAAATCTTGTTCGTATCACGTGAAGTGTGCACAACAGGTACAGAAATTATTTTGTTTTATGATTTACCATCTGAACATTAAAATAAACATTAAATTGTTATTTACTACCTTCCTAGATGCATTGATTGCTCAGCCTTATAAGGTAAATTTAAACAACTCCTATAAAATGGCAACAAGTGCTGTTTAGAAAATAAAATAATAAATAAATAAATAAAAATAATAAGTGCGGGGGGGGGGGGGGGGCACAGACACATTTACAAATTAAAGTTGCCATTTAAGTACGAATTGAAGAAGTTATCAATACGTAATTGGACATATTGCAATGCGAAATTTCTTTAGACGCCTGGATCGCTTCTTTACATAGGAGGGAGTAAAACAGCTCATACCACGTCAACAGTGCATAAAACATTATTTTGTTTGCTATTTACCATCTGAATTTTTAAATAAACACAACATTGTTATTTACTGCCCATGAATGACAAAGACAGACGCTGGTGCTTCCCCTGGGGTGGTGAACAAAAAGTAGTAAAGGCAGGGGCATTGACTGCATATATCAACAACTCGTAAATGGCAACAAACGCTGTTTAAAATGAATAAATATATAAATAGAAATTATTATTTTAAAAAAGCAGGAAATGAAGGCGTCTCAGTAAAAATCTTGGTTTTAAAACTATTTTTTATAATGATTAATGATACAAGTTTGTCTCGATTTTGTTAGAAAGAAAAAAGAGAATATTATTTCTACACATTGATAGAATTAACAAAAAATATATATATATAAAAGAAAAAAAATAATAATAAGTGCCCGTAGAATTTGACCTGGGGTGCGTCGGCAGGAAACACCAACTGCGCTATACGTCCCCGGGCGATATCCGACGGTTAAAATCGGTGTATTGTAGAGCGCGGTCACCTAATTAGCATAACAAAAGGACGTGCATCATATGCCGGACGAAGCGGCGAGTTTCCAGTCTCTGTGTATATATGTCTCTGTTTTCTATTGTTTATGTCATGTGAGATAATAAAAGTAGCAGAGTCCTTGAAAAGTGTCAAATTTATCGGATTTGCTAATAAAATTTACGAAGGTCCGATGAAAATATGAAAAATATATCCCTTAATTGGACCTAATGTCCGATACGAGTCAGATACGACCTTATCGTATCTTTCATTTCCAAACATATATGTGCCACAAATTCTAATATACCGTTATCGTAATTACCGTGTATGATGTGCACTATTTTTTCAAAATATCTGACGGTGATTTCGTGGATGAGCATTATACATGGAACTAAAATATAATAAGTTTTTTAAAGTATTGTACGTGATGTCAATCTGAATGTGACCGTTAAAATGTCAGCATATACTTAAATCACACCAGGAAGTTTAATTTTCCATGGTATGAATTCACAGGACTTCCTTCGTTTGATAATTCTGACAAGCTATTAATTGATGAAGTTATACGTATCTAATTATAAGCTACACTGAACGTGGCTTTTATGTTTAATAAGACGGTCATGAAATTCACGGTAATTGGCCCTTTCACGTCTATAGTTAGACACCCGCTGTGCTGGGTTTAGATGTCAGCTTCCAACAATACCTGGTCAAGCGACCGCTAAGCGTTGTACACAGATATCAATCAGACAAAAAGTGCCAAATCAGCAGACATATATACACATATGTGTATATATGTCTCTGCAAGAACCTCGAATATAATGACCATATAGATGCGGCGTATAGATCTATCTGCAACTTTAATCAAGATAGAATTCATTTCTTACCAACTTACGGTAACCATATTACTATAATTAAGTAATTATTCGGTCTGATAAAGCTCGTTCGGTCTGATAGAATTCACAAAGTTATCGGACCGAATGCTTGGTACTTTTTGAAAGTTTTCAAGAAGTATGCAAAAAGGTTAGCTTCAACGCTTCCTTGGCTTTTTTTATTAAGGCGAAACGACCTAGGGCGAAACTACCCAAGGCGAACAGGTTTTAGAGCGAAACAACTTAGGTGCGGACGGGTTTTAGGGCTGGACCCCAACTGACTCGTTCTGCTCTAATATTAAAGAAGAAGAGATAAGTCTGATTATGATATGCTCAACCATTGACTTGCTTAATTCACCCTTCCACAAACTGCACTTTTTCATTGTGATGGCGTCATCTGAGGTCCGACAAAACTCCGACAAATAACGCATTTGTTTACTATATGACATATATACACTGTAGAACAACTGAAAATTGTCTGAATGTCACGTTCGTTTACGAACTTTGGAAGGGTGAATTGGTTTAGACATTATTTATTAATGACATATGCATAAGTCAATCAACAATTTAAAAAAAAAAGGAACAATCAGGATTTGGCAACAAGATTAGGATCTTGTTTTAAGCCATCTCTTTACTTAATTTGACCTCAGTCTCAGACAAAGTGCGCGCTGAGCCATGTGCGATACATATCAAGATCTATTAGAGAATATATTAGCTAAACCAATGAAACACGCAGCTGACTTTATAACCCATGGGTTCTTTCTTGACTAGGATCTTCAAACTCTTCTTTGTTATTTTTCAGTGAAACGCCTGGGAGTGGGAGCACTATGGACCATGGGAGGTTATTTTGTAATGATCTTGGATTTGGACCAGTCATCGTGGCGTATATAGCTTATATAGGGATATAAAAAAGAAATCAGAATGGAAAACTTACCACTGCGAAATCACACAAATCCAGTTTCGCAATCAAATTCCTTTTTGTTTCTCTTAATAGTTCTAACGATAATTATAGTACTCTTAATTATTTCCTCTGTCCTCTGTATTCCATGTTCCTTTTTCAAATTCTCAAAATTTAGCATTTTTGCTGTTTTCAACTGAAAATTACATCGGATATGTCACCAAAACGAACAAATCCAGATTCTATAACAGACAATATGGACTCGAAAATCCGGAACATCCCATCTATTTTCCTCCACAATTTTGCATAAATGTTCCCTTTTGAGTAGAATTTAGGAAATTCTACATTGGCAACAATTGTATAATGAGGTGTCGAGGGGATAACCATTGCAAAAACTGTGTTAAAAAACTTAAATCTAAAAGTTTCGTTTATTATCTATTACGGAAAGCATATCTGGGCATGCCCTTGACCTTCATACTATTTACACGACTTCATGTGTGCGCATTAAAGTAAATTGTTAGTTTCAAAAGAGGCGGGACATAAACTTTGAGTCACGTGATTTTTTTCAAATGACTACATGTATGCATGATTTGCATACCACGTGGTACTGTCTACTAACGCAGCTCATGAATAAAATGGGCTGAATTTCTTCACATGTGATATCCCACCACACTTCTCAATTTCAACCATCTGATATCCCACCACATCTCTCGCGATTCCAACAATCTGATATCCTACCGCACCTTTCGATTCCATCAATTTGATATTCCACCGCATCCATCGATTTCAACAATCTGATATCCCACCACATCTCTATGGAACACCAAATTAACATATATTCAAATAATTGTACCTATCTTCAAATAATTGTACCTATCTTCAAATGAATTAGAGATAGGTTTACCATACATCTCTCGATTTCAAAAATCTGATATCCCACCACATCTCTCGATTCCAACAATCTGATATCCCACCACACCTCTCGATTCCAACTGCAATCTTATATCCCACTGCACCTCTCGATTTCAACAATCTTAACCAGGAGAAATACATTAGTCAAACGTCAAGTTTTTGACGGCGTTATCTTGAAATAGTTGGAAAATCAAGAATTCTCCTCTTATATCTCTTCTTGTAGATGCTACATGTGAACATAGTATTTATCATGCCTCTTATGTGACCCAGCTATGCCTTGTATACTTAAAACTTCCCTTTTTCCTCAACAATGACGACAGAGGCACCTTAATCAATTTAGTATAGTGGTCTTCAAGCAGCGGCATAGGTAGCAGTATCTCTTTGTTAATGTAAAATTAACTATCCAAGACGCTACTTCTTCTAGTAACCAAATATGTCATATTGTATACAATCGTACATCACTATATTTATAAGAAGTTATATATAAAAAAAATACAATGTATATATTATATACATACAAAATTATAATTTAACATATATATATTCTAATATTTATAATAATGACTGGGTGGTGTCACTGCTGGTGGACTGATAGTCCTCGGGAGCATTAGCAGAGGCGGATTTAGAGGGGGGGGGGGGCTGTCACTTATTTACTAGTAAAAATCCAGATTATGGTGAGAAGTTTGGCTAAAACCCATTTGGGCCCCCCTTTTCGGAAATCCTGGATCCGCCACTGATTAGTCTAGTTTTCAGTGCTTACATTTATTATGTGATGATACTTATTTAAAAAAATTCATTCGTGAAATTTTATATATCACTCTAAAACTATGGAGTATCTCTCTGATGCATAGCTTTGTCCTTAAATTGATTATTTGGTTCACTTTTTCGGACACTTTGGTTTTAACTATGCCCTTCAAATATTTATCATTATAATTCCAATCATTCGGCCATGAGCCTCACTGAAGAGACATAAGTTGTCAAAATGCACATCTGGTACACAAAATGTTATAATATTTATGTATCTTAAGCACCGATTCACGTTATCCGTAGAACCGAATAAACTGTGGAAAGCAGTCATCAACAAGGAACATTTATTTTACAAGACAAAATAGAGATATCACCGACCACTGGAAGAGCCGGTGGTGGGATCAGATGCCATGGAGAAAACATTCCCTGATGACCGGTCCCGAGTACACCTCGTAGTCACATTAACTAAGTCACCGTGCATTTGATAATCTGAAGGGCTCGGTTTTCAACCCGGCCAGATTATTATTTTTTTACCTAAACCTTTGGGCAAAGGATTTTTTAGAAGAGCCAGAGCAAGATTTTTTTTTTCACCAATAAAATATTGTTGTATAATAATACAAATTTGATAAAAACACTATGAATTTTGACAAAATTCTGCTCAAACCGATCTCAACTATGTTATACGCCTTTAGTCCATCATAATGATGCCATTTACTGAAATGAGAGCGAGACTAGAAGCAGGAGGGTACGGAAGGAGAAAAGGGGGTAGGGGTGTGAAGGAAAGAGGGCTATCCTGGGTTAAAAAAAAAACTGACATAAAATGACAAAATTATAAAAATGTGAGAAATGTTGGTTCCGTCTTAGTCACGAAATCAATCATAAATTATATACAGATCAAATTCTATGAAAATGTCAAAATTTGGCATCTTCAAACTGCCATAACTTTTTATAGGATAGAGATATCAGCAAAAGGAAAACTGTTTTAAATTTGTCTCACTGAGCTCTATCGAAATACATTAAGGACATAAAGATATGTATACACTGCAAAAATTCAACTGGGGTCGCTACTACCCCCTGTCCATCCCCGTGATCCGTTTCTGGCATATATCCAGTACAAAGATTACTCAAAGAAAAAGATAAATGCATCTGACTCTGCCGCATGACAGAAATCACCACTGAAATGCATTGTTGATAATGTAATAATTTGAAAAAAAAAACCCAGACGCAACTTGTCACAAGAACATCACAATAACTTTCAATTAAAGTGCAGTTGCGGTACCGAATTTTCACGGTCAATTGATATGACACTAGTCAATCAATTGGAGTGGTTAACCGGTTTACGGGTCCTCCTCCCCACTTCCTACAAAAGCAGTAAAACCAAAGAACACGCATTTAGATATCTATGAATAGTCCTATCCTGCATATAGAGAGCAAGGATCAACAACTTTGTCAAGTTGAGAGGTCATAAAAATATAAACATGTATAGTAATGCTGAGTAAGACCAAGGTATCAAAAATGTATAAATCGACATCAACATGAGTAAACTGTGCTCTTTCGATCTGGAAGCGAGCTCAGTCCCTTGATCTGAACAAGTCCCAATTAAGTTAGGGGGAATGAGGTTCAAGAGCATTGCTCCTTTGAGAAAGGTTTCAACAAGGCCTACCATATAGTCCCCATCCGTCTGTTGAAGGTTCAAGTGAAAATCTCTACGTAAGAGTGTAGAAAGGGTCTGGACGATTTCGAGACTACTTCTGTGGTGATGGATCTGTACAGGGAATAGTCATATGCAAACAGTCTGGCTGTGGATTTGAATTTGATTAGCAAGTCGTTGATGTTTATCCGGAATAGTAACGGGCCAAAGGCTGCTCCCTGGAGCACTCCGGAATTTACAGGTGCGGTTGGTGAGAAATGGCACTCCGACAGTACCTTCATATCCATTCATGAATGCATACTCTTACTTCATAATGGTGCATTTTGACCTGCAGTCGCTCCTGTGGCACCTTGTCGAATGTTTTTGAGAATACGGAGTATCGCAAATACTAACATCTGTCAAGGTTTGCATTTAGTCACCTACCAAATCCATTGTTCTCGATGTGGGCACTTTCATGGGGGTAACTTACGTCATAATTATATGACGTCATAACAATCACAAAGTGCGCGTGTATGTTGACGTTACTGTAGTTACGATATTTTGTATTCCAACAGCACTGCATCGATCGGAGTTGCGTTGCCAAAGTCCATCGCAAAGTCCTGGATTGTTGTTATCGGATGGGATTCACAGGACCGCTTCATCCTAAATTCATGCCGCCAGTCGGTAAGGATGTCGTGCTGTTCAAAGAAGTTCATTTGGTTGTTGATGATGCACCACAGTAACCCTGGTGTCTGGTGCTGTAGGAGTGGTTTTCTTACTTAGGTTTTCATTATTTATTGTATCCTCTGTGGTAAAAACTGATGAAAGGGGGAGCCTTGGTGGAAGAGTCTCCCTAGAGTTTCCTGCCAGAGCGTAGAGAAGCAATACATTCACTGTCATATATCTTGCTCTTGATATAAGAGTACAGTGTTTTGCTCTTGTCATTTTGCACCATGTCAGATACATACAGTTTGTAGGTTGTCTTGCATTCCTTATGGGTTGTTTTCTGGAGGTGTTTGTATCTTATCCAGTCTTAATTCTTTTCCTTCCTATTGTACTTTGGTGACAATTACTCGCTTTTGTCTGAATCGACGCTTTATCTTCCTGTTGCACCATGGTTCACGGAGTCTGCTTGAAGTCCATTTCGTGGGTACATATTTCTGTGACATATTGAGGCAAATGCTTTGACACGTTTCCCTCGGGTTGATGACAAGAGCGTCTGGTGTTGAATTTGCAATGAAGCATGTCAAACATTGAGCAAGACCAAGGTCCTCTGCCATTTTCACAGTATCTGCTCTTTCTCTTAGGAAATACTCAATAGTCCAAATGTCCAACAGTTCGGAGGCCCGATAGTTCCCGGACCCAATATTCCGAAGGTCAGATAGTCCGAGGATCCAATAGTAATAAAGTAGATACGACAGGAACTGGTGTCATATGACTATGGCTCCAAGGGGACGACCATTTGATTCTGAGGGAGGGGGAGGAGCTGGCAAATTTGGTTATTTCAGATCCATGAAGGATAAAATATTTATTTCCTTGATATCCTGGGACATTATATTTATTTTCTTGACTTTTTTGTCAACAATAAATACATGTTAGAGTAATATATGCCATTAACAAAACACATACTAATATAAACTAAACTCAACAAATAATATAACAAAAGCCTAGCGTGGCTTAATACGCCCGTCGCTTACTTTAGACGGGATCAATCTGAACGTATGGTTTTATTACCCCCTAACTCGGGTCTCTTTGGTAGTACTTCTATGAAATTTTGAAGTCCAAAAAGAGGGATCCAAGTCCCATAACTTTGTTAAGACAAAACGGAATTTGCTTCAAACTAAAGGTGACTTCTCCTGCACTATTTAAGCATTGTGTATAAGTTTCATGAAAAACAACTGACGTTTACTTAAGTTATCAAATTACATGGCTTCTCCATAGCATCTTATCATAGTGAAAATAAAATCAAAGTTCCATTACTCCGTAACGACAAAACAGAATTTCTTAAAAGTCGAAAGGCGGCTTTCTCTACCCTATTCAAGCATTCTGTATGATTTTCATGAAAAACAATTGACGTTTACTAAAGTTATTGCGTTCCATAGCATCCTACTATAGCAAAAATAAATTCCAAGTCCCATAACCCCGGAACGACGAAACGGAATTTGTTCAAAATCAAAAAGCGGCTTCCCCTACACTATTTAAGCATTCTGTATGAGTTTCATGAAAAACAATTGACGTTTACTAAAGTTATTGCGTTCCATAGCATCTTATCACAATCCAAGTCCCATAACTCCGGAACGACAAAACAGAATTTGGTCAAAATCTAAAGGCGGCTTCCTCTACATTATCTAAGCATTCTGTATGATTTTCATGAAAAACAATCGACATTTACTTAAGTTATCGCATTCCATAGCATCTTTTCATAGTGAAAATAAAATCCAAGTCCCATAACCCCGGAACGACAAAACGGAATTTGTTCAAAATCGAAAGGCGGCTTCCCCTACACTATTTTAGCATTCTGTATGAGTTTCATGACAAACAGCTGACGATTACTAAAGTTATCACGCTCCATAGCGGACAGACGGACATCGCCATACCATAATACGTCCCGTCTTTCGACAGGCGTATAAAAACACTACTTCAACTGCAAAGGTCTTTATATTACTAGTTTCTATAGTGAAGTACATAGTCTCTCTCAGTCTCTTGTATCCAAAAGGGTGGGGGGGTGTTGCTGTTTTGGCTTCCTGTCTGAATGATATTTTATTTGTTCCTTACTTTGAACTATGTCATTTTAATGCAAAAAAAGGTATTTCATAATTATTTTTGATATATTGATTTTTTCACTTTTTAAACTTTGTCTTAACTACTTCTAGACTGAATATGAGAAAACTTGCTAGATATTAAGCAAAGACGTCCCTGTACAGTTTTACATGTTTTAAAATTTTAAAGAAATTCACGATTTATTGCCATCTACACACTCTTCAATATCATTGTGCAATGTTTTCTATGTCTTGGTTGAACAATATAGGCCCATAGGGATTCTTTTTACCTTTATCATACATGTTAAATGAAGATACACGTTTTTGTTGATTTTACTTTTGTTCTCATTTTAAAGTTTTGTTTGTTTTATTTTACCTATGAATAAATGTGTTAAAATCATTTGACGAATGTCACGTTTCACTGATTTGAATGAAACGTAAAGGGAATGAAACACTGTCAACAAATATGGCCACCATAAATTTTGAAATGCACATGATCTAATCTAAACATTGACTTTGCATATGTGCTCTGTTGAGAGATGAGGCGAATTCGATTAAGACCCCTTTGATCACTGATTTTAACGTTAACATATCGGTGTGCCTGGCATATAAACGAGGGATGGACAACATGAGGGGAAGTTGGGGAAAGGGATTGGAAAATCGCAACAAAGGGACACGAATAACACTATTCCGAACAAGAACTTGAAGAGAAAATCTCTCAGAGAGCAGATGGAAGAGTCCTTATCCTCTGTCCGCCCCTCAAACTGGACAAAGCAACATTTCTATTATGTTTTGTCGAACATGTTGAATAACACGATTTGTCCAATGCTATAAATTCCACTGAAATGCAATTTATACAGTTAAACTACTACACAATATAATAAGCAGCAATCTGAAGAGCGAAGCGAGCCGGAAAAAATGAACGTGTTTACTATAGAATATTCAGCTTTATATTTGCATGATCTGGTATATATACATGCTAGCGGCCAACGTATTTATTTTCATTTCAGTCAAAGCCAGATTTTTTTTATTTCCAGCATTTTTAGGGTCAACATATTTATTTCCAAAAAGTGCCAGCCCCACCCCACCCCCTTTTCAGAATCAAATGATCGTCCGCTAACAACAATGTATCACAGTGGACATTCACGGACCCCTGAAATTAAGAGGAGAGACACGTGCCCGGGAGGAATGAGGGTTTTCTGTTTGGCTAGCCACATCCGCCGTGAATGCCCTGACATACAGACGAAACACATATAATTCAGCACTGTATATACATGAATGTGAACAGACACTGTGTAGAAGATGCCATTACCGCGTAATATCAGGAAAAAGGGTATAATAACACTCAAGTCAAATAAGGTCCGATAATCCGAAGGTCCAATAGTATGACCTTCGGAGTATCCGGCCTTCGGACTACAAGACCTAAATATACGGTGTGTTCTCTGGGCTATCGGATCTTTGGACTCTTGGGTGTTCGCACTGTTGAAATGAAGGATTTCGGATTACCGGCCTTCGTAATATTGGACATTCGGATTATTGGGCTTTCGGAATATCGGATGGTCAACAACCTTACACACAAATACAATATCGCTTGCGGAGGCTTTGTCTGTTGGTACCAATGAATAGTCGTTGTGTATTCTGTCTATATCTGCCTTTACAACTCGGTCTTTGAATTCTGGTGAATGAGGGTTTCTCGTGTTCCTTTATAGATTGACTACTATCCAGCTCTGTGCCCCCTAGCGGATTTAAATAGAATCCAAAAACAAAATGTCGATATCGTTCATTACGGGAGTGGTTGACTGTTTAGCATAGATCTGTTAAAATTACATTAATATGATTGTCTTTCGTGTTTCTATAGAGTTGTACTTGTAGGCTGTAGAAGTCAAATGCGGCATTCGTTAAACTGCTGTCCGTCTCATATTATGTGAGTAATTTACTAAATTTAAGTGGGCTGTTTGACCCGATGATCCGTATTTACTTGTATCATGTGTTACCTTTGTGTTGATTGGGTTAACTTAATTAACTGTACATACAAATATACGTAAGGGCGGTAGTACCGCATTGAAATCTGAGCAATTTTGGAAAAGTTTAATTTAAAGTCACTTTTGTAGGTTGTATATATTTAATAACACGCTGATAATGAAAAGGATATATTTGTCTATTCCAAGTATATGTCTGTGTGTCTTCTTTTCTTTTTGAGACTTACAGAGCTTTTTTCCTTTTTTCTCTCTCTTCTTTTTGTTAAACATATTGTCTGAATTTACACAGCTATTTCTTCAAAATGTCTCTTATATCTTGAAAATTGTTTAGAATACAGCTATCATAGAGCCAACTGTCCGCGAGTTGTGCCATTCGAATTTGTGTGTGCTTGCACTTTTAAACATGTTTGAATGAAAGGACAGTTATCAAGAGGTTCTAGGCACTGTTCTACTTGTGCTTTTAAAATACTCTGATTATCATCGGAACTTGTAGGAAATACTGACTCAAGCGACCACATTCTGGCTGTCATTTCTTACCTTAGGGGAAAGGGAACTGGACGACATAGGGGGATTTGAATAGTTCAAAGGCACTCTTCATGTAATGCAGTGCCTGTGGTGTATGTTCGGTTGCCAGGGGGTTTCGGCCCTTATCGTGTTCGGCTGCAAGAGGTTTCGGCCCTATTCATGTTCGGCTCCCTGTTATAAGATGTGCTAATTTTACAGGCACAAACTATATTTCTAACTTGTCCATTCGGACAAGTAACTAAGATACTTTACCTGTCCGAAAATGAAATTTATTTGCCCCCAATCCAAAAGAAATACAGAGTTGTAAATTCGATTAAGTCTAAAACGATCAAATTGATATTTAATCCTGAATTTTAACAACGCGTGATACAACAATTGTGTTACAGAAGTGAAATTTTCTTTTTTAATACATGTATATTTAAAAACATTATCGAATTTCTTTTCACAGCAGGTATCAGACACTTACTTCACATTATTTCTGCTATCAAAACACTTGTTAAAAGGGGGATATGTGTATTAGCCTAACTACACGGTCATTTTGGTGTCAGATCTCGATTTTTACATGTAAATATGTGGCGAAAAGGGAGGGGGGGGGGGGGTTCGGGCCCCTCTAAATCCGTCGCTGTAATTATATGGACATCGTTTTTATTATAACACCAAAGACATCATATATATGTATTCAAAATGTCTAACTTTCATTCGTATTCTCGTACATTATTTTGGTATGTGCTTTCAAAATCTAGATGTAAAACAAATGTTCATGTATACAAGCAAACCTATTACATGAAAATGTGCCTCCTTTCCCGATCACAAAATAAACTTGGCAGGTAGAAAAGCGTTATTCTAGAGCACTGCATATCCTGAATTTGGTAAGAGGGGAAAAAAAGGAAAAACAAAACAGCAAAATACGGCACATCGAATCGAAGAGAACAAGAGTATCAATAAAACTTATGGATGCTCCCCGAACGGCAGTTACAGTGCAGGAAATAGAAGACTATATATATATATATATATATATATATATATATATATATATATATATATATATATATATATATATATATATATATATATATTATATATATATATATATATATATATATATATATGATTGATTGATTGATTTTTTGTTTTACGTCACACCATGACTATTTCACGTATATGGTGACGGCATCTGCCTGATGCGGGGCATACAAATTTTGTCCTTTGCAACGGACCCACCCGAAGCAGTGAGGGATCTTTAACGTGCCATGCATACCACGACACGGGGCCTCGGTTTTTACTGTCTCATCCGAAAGACAGGACACCGGCATGACCAGAGCGGGACTCGAACACACACACACACACACACACACACACACAGATATATATATATATATATATATATATATATATATATATATATATATATATATATATATATACATTGTATATATAAAAGCACAGGTAAGCGATAACGATACTATAACAATTAAAAAATTGCCAAATTTTCGATGCAATCTGCTTCTTCTTCAGGACACACACATACAACACACAAAAGAAAGATAGAAAATATATACAAAGCACTAGTCTAATAAAAACTGGTTCCTTGAATTGGCTACATAAAGATGATAGCCAATTATATATATATATATATATATATATATATATAATATATATATATATATATATATATATATATATATATATATATATATATATATATATATATATATATATATATATATATATATATATATATATATATATATATATATATATATATATATATATATATATATATCAGTAAAACTTATGGATGCTCTAAGAAGCACAGCAATAATGAAGGAAATTAATGACTTAGTATATAGGAAATAACTGCATTAACTGATAACGATTTCATATCTCATTGTATCACGTGGATATCCAATTGAGTCAACTGTAGAACAACAAGTGATCATAGTAAGTTTAACCTAAATAAGTTATTAAATAAAACTTTTTATCGTGACCTTGACCTTTCAGAAATGACCTTGAGTGTCCAAAAGCCCTTAGCCTAAGTAAAACTTTGGTAAAGTATGATTAAATTCTGATGAAAGGTGCAGGAGATATAAATACTTCATGGTATTTTAAGTCATAGTTAATCAGTGACCTTGACCTTTCAGAAATGACTTTAATTGATCTATGTCCAAATTTCTTAGCCGAAATAACATTTTGGTGAAGTATGATCAAATTCCAATGAAAGGTGTAGGAGATATAAGTGCTTTATATTAATTTAAGTCATAGTTAATAAGTGACCGTTACCTTTCAGAAATGACCTTGAGCGACCTTTGTCTCACAACCCTTAAACTGTTTAACATCTTGGTGAGGTATGATCAAATTCTGATGAAAGATATAGGAGATGTAAGTACTTCATGGTACTTTAAATCATAGTTAAAAAGTGACCTTGACCTCTCAGAGATGACCTTGAGTGACCTTTGTCCAAAAACTCTTAACCTAAATAATATTTTGGTTTGGTATGATCAAATATCTGATGACAGGTGTTGGAGATATACGTATTTAATTCATGGTATTTTAAGTCATAGTTAATAAGTGACCTTGACCTTTCAGAAATGACCTTGAGTGACCTTTATCCCAAAGCCCTCAACCTAAATAAGATTTTGGTGAAGCATGATCAAATTCTAATGAAAAGTACAGGAGATATGAGATCGGACGGACGAACGAACGAATAAACGGACAGACACACGGACACGACAGCGACTTCATGTATATGCTCCCCGGAAAGTTTTCGGGGAGCATAAAATATTGGGTAAAAGTAAACATGCAAGCTATATGAAATAGCTACGTAAATCAACTGTAGGTATACACCGAGGTATCTACAGTAAAGGTTTACTTGCCCGATCGGTCATGTGTAACACAAACTTTACTCTCCGAATTCGATTTTTACTGGGTCCGGCGCCATAAACTGAGAATATACTTAAGTCAAAATTTCATATTCTTATGTTCATCAATGAATTAATAACGGGGATTTCGATTTTATTTAGTTTTATTCTATTGATAAATAGAATTATATCACTCTGTATGAGAATTTATTTGAACGTTTGACGATGGAATAAATTAAAATGAAATATTTGACTTACGTATATTCTCAATTTATGGCGCCGGGCTATTGGACTACCGTTAATGTCGAACCCTGTGTTTTATCAGAGACATATATACACATACATGTGTATATATATGTCTCTGGTTTTATTAATATCCAATTTTTTTTTTATTTCGTATTATGCGGAATAAAATGAGACATTGTAGAATATTTTGAGACTGTGAGGCAAATAACAGGATATTGCCGATTTCATCTTCTTACGGTAAATTTCTTTTAAAAATCATATTTCCAACGTGAGTAGGCAAAGGAAGATAACTAAGTTCTCTTCAGCTCTTTCATTTTCCCGGATAGCAGTAAAGCCTGAGCAGGTAGTTAACCTGAAATGTCGAGCGATCGTCTGTACTCTTTCATTTCTTTAAGCGAAACCAGTCAGTTAAAAGGGGCAGGCGTGGTGTAGTGGTTAAGCGCTTGGCTTGCGGCGCCGACGATCCGGGTTCGATTCCCGGGTTGCGCCACTATGTTTAAGAGGTTGGTAACCTCCAGCTTCTATGCCGCGATATAACTGAAATATTGTTGAAAGCGACGTAAAACACCAAACAACCAACCAATCAGTCAGTTAGTTAAGTTAATTCAAATTATTCTTGATCTCTGATGTGGGGCACCCTCTGAGAGAGACTTGTAAAAATAAGCAATCTGTAAAAGAAAAAATAAAATATCTCCCTGCAAGCACTATCAACATTTAAAGAAAGGGGGGACAAAAAGTTGCACCTATTTAGAACATTAAATATTAATTAAATAAATTACAGATTTATAGATTATAGTTCTTAAAATAAATTGTCCGATATGTCTCCCAGATATGTCTACAGTGTAGAAATTAAGATTACAGGTAAAGGAACCGAAAATTCTCTGAACAGGATAAATTTGTCTGTTCTACATCTTAGTAAATCTATTTAGATTTCTTACAACAAGAAGAATTTTGAATGTATCCACATTAGATCGCATTGAAAGTACTAAACCGAAGTTTGTGTTCGTTTTGTAACATTTTATTTTATATGAAAACGAGGCTTGTTTTGATTTGCTGAGACAGCCATTCGTGGGATTGGATGATCGATACGGAAAACTAATGAATCCGGTATCATCTGCATAAATCCTGAAGGAAATTTCGTTTTATATTTTACATTTAAAGAATAAGGATTAATTACTCATTTAAAATAATTGGGTTTTATTTTTAAATCGTTTGAGGTGATATTTTACCGTTCAAAGTCGAAGCCGTCAAAATATACACTTTGAGTTTGACAAGTCAAAACAATGGCTTGCGGTGCAACGATGAAAAGAAGCCTGGACTTTGATCCACTTCATAGTCCGGGACAGACGACTCCCAAAAGACGACGATGTATGCCTATGACATTGTCTCCGTCTACGCCTCCAACCAAACAACACCAAATGCATCCGTCGCCATTCGGAGAAGTCTCTCCCAAGTTATCGTCTGGTGAGCATTATTCGTCAAATTTGTTCAATATTCGGTATTGTGGTATATGAAAAGTTTCATGTGTGAATGTCGAATTACAGGGGCCAAACGCATAAAGGGAAGGGAGTCTCGGTAGTGTAATAATAAAGGGAACAAATTTCAAAATGAACACCAAATTGTGACCAATGCCTCGTCTCGAAGAATCTGGGTTGTTTGCCCCTATTCGTGTTCGCCCAGGGTGGTTTTTGTCCGTTCTTTATATTGCAAAAATGTTATCTGATATCTGCATGTGACGTCAAACACTCCAGTCAGCATTTTGGTTCTACGACACCTTTGTGGTTTATCATACCCGGTATTATAGAACAACTACATGTTGAACATAAATACATGTACTTACCAGTGCCGCATAGTTCAGGGATCTCGTTAACGCGCGTATTTGCGTCCCTGATGCGTCAAAATCGGCCGGGACGCACGATTTTCAAAAGTGGTGAGTCCCCGGGACACGTCCCTGTTACCTCCACACGTGGCTAATAAATTTATGACATTGTGCTGTGTCGCAGAGTAAGCCGGGTATTAATTGATTTGTATTAACCGCGGGAGATAACGCTTCGGGCAGTCTGTCGGCGGCAGTATAAATTGTCCACTCGACCCTATTACATGCCCATGATGCCGCCGGCGGACAGTTGAACGCACTAATTGTAGAACTAACAGTGAATAAGGGTGAATTAAAGACCTCATTGTACATGTATAGGCGGGAATTTCAGAAATCTATCACAAATTTAATACCAAACCAAATGTCTAAAATGGCATGTTGATTCAGACACCACTTCATTGTATTCAGTAGCGGATTTAGAGGGGGGCGGTCCCCTCCCTCTTTTGGTCATATATTTAATTGTAAAAATCCAGATTTTGCACCAAAAATGACTGAGAAGTTTGGCTAATACCCATTTGGGTCCCCTTTTTCAGAAATCCTGGATCCGCCACTGATATTTAAAAAACAATTACGAGTCTCTTTTCACAGTAAGTTTCACTAGTGATGAAAATCTGTAAGAAATTGCGATGTCTTTACAGATGTAAACAGTGCAAATGTTAGCACGTTCTCTATATCCTGGATTGCCACTGTCTAATCGGCACGCGCTGGACAAAAAGGATTGAATGTGTTGACATTTCAGGGTCATCTACACAAGATGATTTGTTTTATGAGTTATAGTTGATAGGGGATCTAAAGAATCTAAGAACAGTGGACAAAAGCATGTGTTTAGCCATCAGAATACGTAATGATTTATTTGAACCTCAAATTGCCTTACTATTAATTAAGTTCAACGCACTTAAGTATATTAATGATACTTAAAGACTTCGGCGGTTTGTACGGGTCATTATTACAGAGATATATGTGTATATATGTTTCTGATTATTAAAATTAGCAGTTACTGCAAAATTGCAACGACGGCTTGGGTCAAACATAATTTGGGTTACAATCGGTAAATTTATTAATGCCAACATGCCTTATGTTGAAGTTAACAGAAGAGATATTGTAGAACACATTGAACTTGAACACATCATGTGTACATTATCTGCTTTTCATGCTTAAACAACAAAACTATAAAATTTATTGACATTTAATTCACATAATTAGCATGAAAGACAGATAATATACATATACAACTATCAAGACAAAAAAACCTATATATATTGAAGTTTACTTCGGGACTCTTCAATTTTAGATTGGGACTTACCAAATTTTGGTGGGACTCACCATTTTCAAAAGTGGTGAGTCCCAGGACTCGCCATTTCAGAACCCTAGTGAGAACCCTGATAGTTGATGTTGCCACTGGTTGCATCCATCACACTGAAGGGCATGCTGGCGGGTTGTTACAATATTAAACAGGTTGGGGGCAACCTCTCATTTGAGAGATAATCACTCAAATGAGTAACTGTTTTCAGTAATCAATTTCAAGGAATGTACAGAAGTAAACAAGTACTAAAAAATATAATTTTGGAATTATGATTTGAAATTCAAAAGGGCACATGTTTACAACATACTGAATATAGTTTACAAAACAAGTTGACATTTTTAACTTACTGTTTTGGAGTTTATAGCTGCACAAATGTTGCAGCTATAAACTCCAAAATGGTAAGTTGAAAAGGTCAACTTCTTTTGTATTTTATGTTCAGTATATTATAAAGATATGCCCTTTTAAGTTTAAGTCAAAATTTTGAAACTTTAATTTTTTAATACTTGTTTACTTTTGTTCATTCCTTGAAATTAATTACTGAAAACAGTGATGGTTACTTATTTCAGTGATTATCTCCCAAATGAGAGGTTGCCCCTGACCTGTTAAAACATGTAAGGCAGTCCATTTTAAATATTTGAAATAATGCCTTTAAAACGTAAAACACAGTAAAATGGGGTAAAATGTGTCCGATTTTAAAACAGATGAAATAATGTAAAAACTTAAAACTCCATTTATTAAAACGATAAAAGCAACTAAAATATGCCTGACATTAAAATTCTGTCTGTGTGACAAAATTTCGTTCAATATATCATTATCGTTTTGAACTATCACTCATTATAAAAGTATAAGGCCATACTAGTGAGTTGATTTGTACTACCGATTAGCCTGTGGAAATTTACGAATCACAGGGTATATCATGTACTTTTACTTCATGGACTTCTGGCTTTTCGCTGGGGTAACCTTTGAATAATTAAATTGTTATTTATTTCATGCTGACATGAGCCTTCCTTATTCCAGATTTATTTTGACAGGCCTATTAAATATTAAATAAGCAAAGATGTAAATGTACGTCCCTGATACAAGTCTTAAACATGTGTACTTACAATTACTTCTCCTTTACTTTAAATTACATATGCAATGTAATTTATTGTCAAAACACAAGCCAATTAATTTCGATTATTGAGTAAATATCATTTTATTACATCTTGAGAAATAGTATAGAACAAAACACAATTATTCTTCATAAGACATTAATCTGATAGAGATATCATCACAGTCTGAAAATATATTAATATTTAAAACTATAAAAGTATATGTACATGTATCATGTTAGAACCCACATTTCATTTTTCCCAAGGATGTGATCTGACAGAAGGAACTTTAGTCTCTGAAAATAAATAAGTATCTTAATCATATGTTATGCATACACAAAATACATAGTTATATATAAATGGGGCGAAACCACCCAGGGCGAACATGTAACCAGGGCGAAACCACCTGGGGTGCAAATATGATTCGGGGCGAAACCACCCGTTACCCTCTCAAACCAGAAATGTTTACATAAATTTTTGAAAACCCATCAATAATCGAGTATCGTGGTTTAGATAAATTAAATACCTTATGTTCACAAAATTTCAACTCCGTAGTCCTACAGTATCAGAGATACATGTATGCCAGAAACTCATTTTTAGGTTTTATAGCCCTGGTCCCCTAAACTTGAGGCCTTGATTAGCATGCACAGTAGACCTAGGTTGACAAGTTTATGGCACATGTCATAACATTTCCAATGTCGGCACGACACCACACTAAGATCTAAATGAAGATAATCCCTGAAACATTCCAAGAATGTCCTTGGATAAATTCTAGATATGTATATTTAATGTGGATTGTATCGTACATAGCGCCATGCCATTTTTGTACGGCGCCGTTCCCTTTTTCCGAGCGCTATGCCCTTATTTTCCCTAATATGAAACCCTCAACAAGATTGTTATTTATAGGGTCAATATATTAAAAATATCGCTTCAGGCATGCCCTCTTTAGAATTTGGTAACATGCCTGCTACTTTTCAGGTGTTAATTGGAGCATTTTAATCAATGTTACCTTCTTAGATTTGGATTACATCCGTACACAAACGGGGTTTGAGTCTTTGACACGGTTGTCTGAAAGCCGAAATAGTAATTTTGCAGTTCAAATTCACATCTGTTTTCAGTCAGATATTAAAGAAAATTAAAGGATGTTTGTCCTTTAAAAGCAATTATTCTAAAATTATACGAAAAGTAAAACATTAAATGAAAATTTACTGTAATTGCAGAGCTTAACAAATGTCCCTGTGATCTGGTGGTCATTCGGATCAGCAAAACAGCAATTTTTGCAGGTCCAAATCATTTTTTGGCGGTCCGAATCTTTTTTGCAAAAATACATGTATGCTTAAATATGAGCATGAAATCATTTATTTCTTCATTTCATTAATTATTTAGTTACATTAAAATTCAATTGCAATTTCTTCCTTTTGTCTACATGATGTGTCATATCAGCTATGCCTGTGTCTGTTGTCACTTGTATATATCAGTCTCCACAGGTACCGACACCCCCCTTAAACTCTGTGTTGTTGATGGCTACCGACTCCACTGTGTCTGTATCAGTATTCTCAACTTATTCAGTCTTTCCGAAAACTATTTTACATCACCAAGTCCAGCCAATGTTTTTACTAGCCAAAGGAAAATTCTACTAGCCCAGACAAATAGCAGTCGTACCCAAAACTCACTAGCCCGATGCCCGAGGCTAGTAATTTTCGGCTCGGGCTAGCAAAATCAGGCCAGTGGGTAGCCCGACTGGCTAGTAAAACTCTATCGTAGTTTCGCAGAACGAACTGTACTTCACACTAGTCGTTCTTTCTTGTCGTGGTCATGCATGCGCTTTTTAATACAATGGTACATCATTTCAAGCATTTTTATGATCATGCCTCGTGTGTACATTTTTTCTCCCGGTTTGTCGTATTGACAGTTAGAGTTATTAGTTTCAAGATGAATGCCTTTGAGGCTTTGAAAGCAGGGTCACTGGCAGTGGCCAATAAAAAGAGAAAGCAGGACGAGGAACCGCCGAAAATAAATGTTACCTTTAATATAAAAAATGATTTTGTTTTGAATATTTTAGAATCTTTCAGTTCGGGCTAGTAAAAATTTTCATTGGCTAGTAGATTTGTGATGACCACTAGCCCTACTGGCTAGTGACCTGAAAAAGTAATTAATCTTCATAGATTTTAATTTCATAATTCATTGTTGTACAGGAAGTCTTAATCATTTTCCACTTGTCACTAAATTTTATGCATTGAAAAGCATGTCATTGACGAAGACGTATCTGCAATTTGCAAGAAATGAAAAGATACACTACCCTCAGAATATGATACTTATGATAGGCATTAGAGATACGATGATTTTTATGTGACCAATACTTCTTAAATTTAAAGAAAAACTGTAGTTAAGGCGGATAGACAGTGCCATTGTCAAAAAAGGTTGTTAAAAATTGAAATCTATCTCGCTTGGACACTAAATAACCACTTCGTATCATTTTTACAGAATGTTATCTATACATATATGAAAAGCTTCATTTCCCCAAAATTTTGAGATTGAATTCCATGTAGATTTTGCAGCAGACCAGTGTGCACATAATGCACCTGGCTACACAGCCACAAGCATGTGCATGCAATGCATTTTGGAAAGAGGTATCTCAATCGTCAGTTTGATGATATATCTACAAACGATTGTCGATTTTAAAAGAACTGCCACATATAGTAGAATTTCTCATTTTTGGTCGGAATTGCATAGCAATTCCAGACCCTAGTCGTTACAATATGCTGTGGAGAACACGTGGAACGCAGAAAATACCTCCTCGTGTAAAAATAGTGCGTCGATATTTAGAAAAAGCGTGATTAGATTTACTTTTAGTACTTATAATTCATATTGTACGAGTCAATACAAGATAAGTTTGATCAGATGAGAAAATAGATGTGCCATTATTCCATCGATTTAGATGAGTTATATTCTTGCGCTGGAGGACATGCAGTCTTTCCGAATACTCGACGGAAAGTCCCGAAAAAGTACGATTGACATTATTGTGTAGCTGTGCCGTATTTTAAGAAGTACACTACTAGTCCGTACTAGTATCCGTTGTATTGGAATTTATAAAACTTGAGAATATCGCTTCTTTTTATAGCAGTGGAATTCAAAGTACTCTACAATCTTATCACAACGATAAACAAACGTCTTGGTAGTTGTTGATATGTAATGCTACTAAAAATAGCCAGTTATTTATAGATCTCCATGTGTAAACATGGTTTTCCCCAAATGTACATGTACAGCGGGAGACTGTCCAGATCGCTAATTTCACACTACTGTCAAGATCAAAAGTGATAAGAGAGAATGAGATAACTATATAGTACGAGACGGAGACGTACAGGGGCGGAGCCGTTGTTTATATGAAAACGAGCACCTGTGCGCATACTGTATTTTTGTCATTACTGATCCTAAACATTACACACTTGGTGTGTGATCTCTTGGTGGATCACGACTTTGTTACTTTTGATGTACTTGACCATGCAATTCTGACCTTGAGGACTTTCAAGTCCTTTCATTTCAACCCATGTAAAATGGCGATTTACAATTCACATCGGTAGGGATGGGTCATAAGAAATTTCAGTAAATAATTAACGAATTATAGAGTTGTGGTTGACAGTATTATACTATGAATATTGACATAAGAAGTAAAACATACATAGAAAAATTGATTTACTATATTCGTCTGTCGTGATTATTACTGTTTATACCGCATTCCGCCCCACATGTAAACACATGGACAGAGGCGTCCATGTTTATACACGAATATTTGATGACCCTCAGCTTATAAAATTCTAATTTATAAAGTAAATCTAATTTATAAAGTATATCTATCCCCTTTACGTTATTAGTTACTTTAGTTTTATGACTGCTTCATATGACGATCTTTGTAAATAAACTGCTGGCCCAAATGATTGCCTCAATTCAAAGTATGTAAGTAATAGTAATAATTTAAAACAGTTAATTTTCATTCACATTTATTTACTTACAGATAGTAAATATTCTATTGATTCTATAAATACTAGAAAGTCCTGTTTTATAATCATTTATGTTGTTCAGTTCTTTGATGGTAAAAAACCGACACGTCTGACAGTGTGAATACACTTTGTGTGTTTTTGCTCCTCTTGTTGCATTACCTTGTGATGATATTATTGTATCAAATGATAAAACATGTTAGGAAATATAATTTTTATTGGAATTACTTTATTTAACACTGTTCAAAACTATCAGAGGAAATGTGGAGAGTAGATCTTAAATATTTAGTGTCAGATTGAGAAAATTAGTTAAATGATACTAAGTAAAGCATCCAAAATGGGTAGTTTTCATACACCTGTCAAAAAATGAGACATATTATGGTATGGCGATGTCTCTGTCCGCCCGCTATAGAATGCGATAACTTAGTAAATGTCAGCTGAAACTCATACAGAATACTTCAATAGTGTAGTGGAAGCCACCTTTGGATTTTGAACAAATTCTGTTTTGTCGTTCGGAGTTATGGAACTTGGATTTTATTTTTACTATGAAAAATGCTATGGAATGCGAAAAATTCAGTAAACATCAGTTGTTTTTAGCTCACCTGAGCCAAAGGCTCAAGTGAGCTATTGTGATCAATCACCGTCCGTCGTCCGTCCGTCGTTAACTTTTCACATTTTCGATTTCTTCTCCAGAACCACTGAACAGAATTTGATGAAACTTGATAAGCATGTAGTACTCATGGTCCCCTACAAGTGTTGTTGTTTTTCGTCCGGATTCATCAACAGGTGGCGCCACCACAGGCAAAAGTAGGTCAAAGAGGGTACCCTCCTTTGACAAACTTCTTCTTCAGACCGGGGGTATACAGAGACAAACCGAATGCATAGGAATGATCTAGAGGGATGTGTGAAGAAGTGTTGTTATTTTTGGTTCCGTTCCGAAATCAAATTTTTGACGTTTTTTTGTACTTGGTAGTTTTAATGCAGAAAAGAGGTATTTTTTTCTTTTAGTAAACATTGATGCATTAATTTGGTTTAATTTGATCATTTTGATGGTAAGAAATACTACTGCGAAGAAAATTTTTCAATATTTTATGTTTTGGATTTTTTATGAATTTTTTAAGACTTTCAAGAAAAAGGGGGGTGGGATAATTGGTGTAAACATTTCACAGTTTGAACTTTTTCTTCGGAACCACTTGCTGGAATTCAATGAAACTTGGCATGCATCAAATACTCAAGGTCCCCGACAAATGTGGTCATCTTTGTCAGGATCCATGAACAGGTGGCACCACCACAGACAAAAGTAGGTCACAGAGGGTACCCTCCTTTGACAAACTTCTTATTCAGATCAGGTGCATACAGCGACAAACCGACTGCATAGGAATGATTTAGAGGCATATGGGAAGAAGTGTTGATATTTTTGGTTCCATTCGGAAATCAAATTTTTGACGTTTTTTCATTTTTATTTTGGACTTTGTTATTTTAATGCATTAAAGAGTTATTATTTTCTTTTAGTAAACATTGATGCATTCATTTGGTTTCATTTAATCATTTCTATGGTAAGGAATGCTGGTGCGAAGGAATTTTTTCAATATCTCGATTTTTGAATTTTTTATGAATTTTTTAAGACTTCCAAGAAAAGGGGGGGGGGGGGGGGACAATTTTTCATATCTTCAACTTGATCTACAGAACAACTTGAAGGATTGTGATAAAACTGGGTAGGATGCAAGTACTCATAGTCCTTTTCAAAGGTTTTTTTTTTTTGTGCGGATCATCCAAATTGGTTAACAGATAATGCCACAATGTCTAAAAGTAGGTCTCACAATGGTACATATACCACTTGGTAATTGAAATATGGAGAGTAGCGGTTCAAATCCAGCTGTGGTCAAAAAAATTTTTTTTTTTTTTACACATCTAAATAAGTTTTTAGATGTTTCTCAACACTCAACATATGAAATTAGGAATTTTACGTTTAAGACTTCCAAACAAAAAAGGGGGGGGGGGGTGTTTGGCCATTTTTCACATTTTCAACTTTTTCTACAAAACTGTTTGAAGGATTTTAATAAATCTTGGTAGAAATGAGTCACTTATGATCCTCTTCAAATTCTGTTGTTTTCGTCCAGACCTCTTTACAGGTGGCGCCATCATAGTCAAGAGTAGGTCACAAAAGAGTTCCCTCGTTTAACAATATTCTTTTTCATACGGGCTGTATACAGAGACAAACAGAATGCATAGAAATGATCTAGAGGGATGAGTGAAGATGTATTGTCATTTTGGTTCCCTTCCAAAATCAAATTTTAGAATTCTTTTCGACATTTCTTTGGACTTGGTGATTCAATGCAGAAAAAAGTGTCATATTTCCTAGTTAATTGATAATGATGATTTCTTATGGACTATTGTGATCATAATTATGGTAAGGATTGTTACTTTGAAAGAATTTTGTCAATATCTCAATTTTTGGATTTTCTATGAATTTTTTAAGACTTCCAAATGAGGGTGTATAGGAACAATTCAATCACATTTTTCACTTCTGCTGTTATACCACATGAAAGATTTTAATGAAACATGGAATACATGAAGTACTAAAAGTCCTCTATCAATTTTGTAAATTTCATCCAAATTGGTTAACAGATAATGCCACCATGTCTAAAAAGCAGTTCTCACAATAGTACATATACCACTTGGTAATTGAAATATGGAGAGTAGCGGTTCAAATCCAGTAGTGGTCAAAATTTTTTTTTCATTTCTTTACACATCTTAATAAGTTTTTAGATGTTTCTCAACACTCAACATATGAAATTAGGCAATTTTAAGTTAGATCTGGACAATATTTGAAACAATTGTTGTTCATGACCCAGACTTGAAATCAGTCAACAAAAGGCCCCACCTAAAGAAAATGACTAACTTGTTGCCCTGAATGACTTCTTGCAGAGACAAAGGAAATGCTTAATATCAAAATCACGTGAATGGATGTGCAAAAAAGTGTTGTTTTTTATTCTAGCCTGAAATAAAATTTGACATATTTTCAACATCTGTGTTGACTTAGTCACATTAATGCAAAAATAAATGAATTCTTCCTTCATGCATGACTGATAATCTAGGTACTCAGGTGAGAGATATAGGCCCACTTGGGCCTTTTGTTTAATGAAACTCGTACAAAATGCTTAGAAAATGTAGGTGAAGCCACATTTTGATTTTGAGCAAATTCCATTTTGTCGTTACAGAGTTATTGGACTTCAATATTCAATATTTATATAAAAGTATTACCGTACCAAAGAGACCCAAGTTTGGGGGTAATAAAACCATACGTTCACATTGATCCCATCCAAAGTAAGTGACTGGCATATTAAGCCACGCTAAGATTTGCTCTTGTTGTTTGTATGAGTGAAGCTTCTAAGTGATCGTGACCAGCTATGTAAGCCAATTCTGCAATACGATATTCAGTGATGACTTTTCATTTTACTTTTCTTATAATCCTATTTTACTTTTTGTATAATCCTAGAATAATTACTTTTAAGAAACTGTGTCAAACCCTGTTTGTGTACGGTTGTAATGCCCCAATTAACACCCAAATTCTAAAGAGGGGATGTTGGAAGCGATCTTTGTAATATACTTGCCCAGTAAAGAACGATCTTTTTTAGGGTTTCATATTACGTCATTGAAAATCGATGTTCTTTAATCTCATGAAATAATAACTTGAATAAAAGAAGGGCATGGCGCCACATAAAAAAGGACATGATGCAGTGCCATGCTAGTTTGCTTAAGATAAAACACTAGATTAGTTGGTGATATATCTGTCCTATCAATCTCTACCTTCTAAGTTTCTTTTTTGATCAGGACCACTAGAAAAATTAGCAGGACTTGTAAAATTGGCATCACAGTGGTGCCACAGACTAGTAGATGAAAATGTTTTTCAGGAAGACTGCAACTATTTCATGTGTCAAGTTTTAATCAAACTTGTTTTACAAGTTACATTTGTACTGATACAAGGTACATGTCACATCGAAATTATAGCCAAGTATAATATTTTTCAGATCGTATTGCAACTGCTCTTGGATTGGAAATGAGAAGAATGCATAGACGAAAACAGTTACATTATCCTAGTGGTTCTTGCAGTCCTCCTAGCATGTCGCCACCACATGAATCTACATCACAAACATCTTTGATGGAAAGTAACATTTGCTCACCATCCACATCATCAACATCATTGTTTAATGCTCTGTCGCCTAACAAAAAAGACATTCCTTTGTTCACATTTAGGCAAGTTAGCATGATATGTGAACGTATGGTTAAAGAGAGAGAGGATCAAATTCGACAAGAATACAACTCAACACTTACATGCAAACTTGCAGGTACTGCTCATATTTTGAAGTTTCAAATTTTATACACCAGTTTATGCCAGACTTACATGAATTACAGTTAATACAAATGTCCGTTCATTGATCCAAGGTAGGTAGGGTATTTATTTTTTTGTATTTTTTCCCCCAAAGCATTCTATTTAAAGCATTTCCTCAGGATTTGCATGCAGTTGAATTTTCTGATCTTTGTTTGACAACACATCCTTTATTAGTTGGGCAAGTGATGTATCTTTTACAAATGGAAGAATCATCCATTTCATGACTGTTTCTTCCTTAAAGTTAACTGTAAAAAATGTTTAGGAGAAAGCTATCCTTTCAGGACAGCAATAACAAATCTGTTCAACAATGAAGAGAAATTCAGTTTAATCTAATTATTTGTGTTTGTTATGAATTTCTGCAGTGAGTTCAGAAATTTGCGGTTGAGAAGTCCTTAATTTGCCTTCAACTGCGTGCGCGTGTCATACAAAGAACGTACGCAAGTGATGCACAGAGCGTACGCCAGCAATCATACACAGACTCGGTCAAATTTTTACAATACAGAGTATCGCAACTACTTAAAGCCGTCACGGTTTGCATTTAGTCACCTACCAAATCCATTGTCCTCGATGTGGGTTTTTTTTGTTGGCAACTTACGTCATAATCATATGACGTCATAACAATCACAAAGTGCAGGTGTATGTTGACATTATTTTAGTTGGGATATTCCGTATTCGTTGTGTCAATTCGTTACGGAGGGAAAGGGTTTTACGTGAAGTTGAAATACCTAGTTGATCTCGTAAATACCTGATTTACAGTTACGAATAACGCCTACGACTTTTAGTAAATGGGGCTACTGGTCTGGCTGTTTGATTGGGGAGTACATCCAACTTATTGAAAAAAAAATCCACTAGTACTAGTGCCAGATAAAAAGGCAATAACTGACTGGAAGCTAAGCTTTGTAAAGCGCTTGGAAAGGCTTTGAGGATTGTTTTCGGGAGCACCGTTAAGATCATATCGCTGTAAATCATGCATCTTTATCAAACTAGATATTATGAAGATCATATCGCTGTAAATCATGCGTCTTTATCAAACTAGATATTACGAAGACACTTGCGTCAAAAACCGAAAACACACATCGCGGAACTAATGTTCGCTGCTTCCAAATTTGCATTTGCAATAGGGCGCACAGAGCAAGTGGTTTAATGCGCCATTTTCAATGTGAATAGGACTATGTCGCAATGGCACGTGACTTACCAAATCCCTGTATAAAATTAAACAGCATTACATTAAGCGTTTTATGAAGGCTAACAAAGTACTTTCTCTTTTTCCTAGGGAAAAACATATATTCTATAAATAGATATTTTATATTTAACAATGGATCAAAACGGAGACACGGCAGCTATTTTTTCCCGAAGTTGCAATAATAAATACAGTACAGTCCGGGTGGAACTTTAAATGCCAACAGTGGGCAGTCCACCTGAAATTTCAGTGGGCATTAGGAGTGGACATTTACCTGAGCTATCAAGCTGTCCACTTACCTGTATGTTAATTAGTCCCCTACCGGCATCGCCAAAGGGGACTATAGGTTTGCACTCCGTCTGACTGTCCGTCAGTCACACACACATTTTCCAGACTTTTTTTCTAAACGCTTGTAGATATTCATCCAATTTTTGGTGTGTGAGTCTACCACCATCAGATTAACTTTGAGTTCCGTCTCAGTCCACTGATTTTTGACGGAAGTACGGTCCTTGGAATTAAAAAATTCCTTTAAAGTGGCAGTTTTCTGGACCTTTTTTCTAAATGCTTGTAGATATTCATCCAATTTTTGGTGTGTGAGTATACCACCATGAGTTACAGATAAAGTTCGAGTTTCGTTACGGTCCACTGAGTTTTGAAGGAATTACGGCCCTTGGCATTAGAAAATTTCTTTAAAGTTTTTGATCAAATACTTAACTTGCTGGCAGCCTGAAAGACAGTGTGTTGTGTGTGTAGGTGTAGGTATGTGTGTGTGTTTTGGGGGTCTTAGTTTTCCATTTGCCGGTAGGGGACTTGGTATTGCCTAAGCAATACTTTCAGAATGCTTGTTCTAACTGGCTCTTACAAGAATGTCCACTGTTTCCAGTGGACATTTTTAATGCCCACTCTAAAAATGCACACTGTGAGCAGTGGGCAAATTAAGTTCCACCCGGACTGTACTGTACGACTCGTATAAGTCGAGTACGCAGCGGTGTTTGAGAAACAGGATCAATTTTACATGGCCTAATTATCAGGGCACCAATCAACTGAAGATGGGCCCCCTCAAAATATATGTTTATTCCCATATTACTCCCAGGGGCCAAGCACGTAAATAGAGGGAGGGAGAACTAATGTTATACAATGTAGTAAGAGAAAGGGAACAAACTTGAAGTAAACACCACTGCCTCACTTCAAATTTTACACATGGATGCATTGTGAAATGAACTTTCATTTGGGGCTTTGACCTACAAAATCTTTAACCTTGGCTATAAGTTTGAACCAAGAGTGTTATGGCTTTGACACTTATTACATGGGTAACTTTTGCTATTTCAAAAACAAATTTTAATGTCTTGAGGGAATTTTTGGCATTAGTGAGTTTTTGGAAAAGACCGTAAGTATGCTGATACAAATATATAGCAGAAGTTCATTATTCATGTCATACCTCAGTATGTCTTCTTCATTTGTACATATCTTGTATTTTTCTGTTGTAGAACAATACGAGTCATTTTTGAAATTCAACCATGACCAAATTCAGAAAAGATTTGGAGATGCACCTGTTAGTTGTAAGTATAAAATTTTATATTTTCAACAAATAATGTTTCATTATATATTTCAATGACATTTTTTAGCGTTAAAGTCTTGTTTCTTACTTGTTCTTTTGAGTACTCAATAAATCCGTATTTCATGTAGCAATTGATGGAGAGGTGTTCAGAACACCAGAGTTCTTGAAAATTTCAACCACCAAGCAGGACAATAGTTTCTGCTAGGAGGTAATTTTTCAGGACCTACCAGCTTTTTGCAGGACCCACTGTTCTTTGTAAAAAAAAATACACAATTTTGAAATAACGTCTTTAATTTGCCCATCTTAATATTCATATTATTTTTCAATCTCAAATAAAACATTATTAATTAAGATTGAATTGGTTTCTTCAGTTTGCTCCATTTCTTCTTCTGATTCAGACTCAAAATCAAACTGATCTGGCTGGTTAGTGTCAGTTGATGACAAAATAATAGGTTCCTCTGTAGACTGTTCAACTTCACTTGTAGACTGCTGAATAACCTCAGATGTAGACTGCTCCATTTCACTTGCAGACTTCTCGGCCTCAGTGGAAGACTTGTTGACGATTCAGCTATCTCAGTCTGTTTTAGTTTTCTCATTTTCAGTCCTATGTAATCAACCCTCCTCTTCTTCGTATATTGGCCAAGGTCAACCATGCGTCCATTGCTGCTGGAAAACTCGTTCAGAACGTTTTTCCTTTTCATATGTTTGTCTCTTCTTCAATTTTTGCATTGATATCCTCTTCGTTTCTGCGTTTTTGCTACCTGTTACCCATTTAATGGGCCACTGTGACATCTTATAGCGCAATTTCTATATTTCTGTAACTGGTCGCGTGGTAAACGGAAAGTATACTGTTATAATTAACGCAGACTTTACAACACCGGAACAAAAATTTCCTGGAATTTTTTATCTTTCGTAAAAAAAAAATAAATGTGTCTGCAATTTTCACCGGATGATAGGACCGACGATTATCAATATTTTGCCGGAATTTCAAAATTTACCGGTCAGGACCGGAAGTCTAGGGGTTTTCAAGAACTCTGGAACACTCTATGTTTTGGATATGTCAGTTAATATATATGTGGATCATAATTTATTTAGCAATGCTCCAGGCTGGTGCAATTTAGTACGTGGTTCTGCTTCGTCAACCACAAGTTCGTAGTCTTTTTGTATGCTTCTCAAATTGGACCCAAGAGATTGTTTATGATCGTCTCTATAAATTGTGCGCTTGGAAAGTTAAGATTGGAGACTTTTCTTGCTTGCAAATACAAATGTATCTCTATTTTAGGACAAATTTACTATTTTTTTTTCTGTGCTCATGATTGGGAATTTCTTGCCCAAAATTGGGGAAAAAAGATGCCATCTGCGATTGGGAACATAGCCGAATATTGGTCATAAAATGAGCAGAAAAAAAGCCCTGTTAAATCTTCAGTCTTCAATGATTTTAAGATAACTTCAAAGGTACATCTTACCAAATTAAGTAGATTGAGATTATATTACCATTAATCAATTTTTGTACCCCTGGATTGATAAATACCACTTGGTCTGGGAAATATAGATTTGAAAATCAAGGGACCCATTTATTTTAAGTGTATTTTTATGCCCCCACCACGAAATGGCAGAAGGCATAAAGTTTTGCCCTATTCCGTCCTTTGGTCATTATTGAGTTTCTGCTCATTTTCTCTTTTAAGGTTTGATGGATTAAATTGATATTGGGTATACAGATGTATCAAGAGAAGATGCAGGTCAAGTTCGAATATGGGTGTGGTTCGGAAATTATACACCCTGCAAACGAAGTTGGGGGGGGGGAATGGTATATAGGAATCACCTTATCTGTCCGTCTGTCCAGAAAACTTTAACCTTGACCATAACTTTTGAACCAAAAGAGACTGGGTATTCATACTACACATGTATATTCTTTGTGACAAGATGTTTCTTTTGGTACCAACCTTAGCCATAACTTTTGAAGCAACAGAGACTGGGTATTTATACTACACATGTATATTATTTGTGGCAAAACCTTTATTTGGTGCCAAAATTTTTGACCTTGTGTCCTTGGCCTTGACATTTGACCTACTTTTTAAAAAGCTTTAACTTTAGCCATAACTTTTGAAAGAAAAGAGATGGGACCTTCATACTACATTTGTGTATTCCTTGAGCCAAGACCTTTCAGTCAGTACCAGCATTTTGACCTAGTGACCTTGACATTTAAGTTTCTTTTTAAAAACTTTAACCTTAGCTATAACTTTTGAACCAAAAGAGACTGGGTATTCATACTACACATGTATATTATTTGTGGCAAGATCTTTCTTGGTACCAAAATTTTTTACCTTGTGACCTTGGCCTTGACATTTGACCTACTTTTTGGTCGGAATTGCATAGCAATTCCAGAACCTAGTCATTACAATTTGCTGTGGGGAACGCGTGGAACGCAGAAAATACCTCCTCGTGTATAAATAGTGCGTCGATATTTAGAAAAAGTGTGATTAGATTTACTTTTAGTACTTATAATTCATATTGTACGAGTCAATACAAGATAAGTTTGATCAGATGTGAAAATAGATGTGCAGTTATTCCATCGAGTCAATACAAGATAATACAAGAGTCAATACAAGATAAGTTTGATCAGATGTGAAAATAGATGTGCCGTTATTCCATCGATTTAGACGAGTTATATTCATGCGCTGGAGGACATGCAGTCTCTCCGAATACTCGACGTAAAGTCCCGAAAAAGTACAATAGACATTATTGCGTAGCTGTGCCGTAATTTAAGAAGTACACTATTAGTCCGTACTAGTATCCGTTGTATTATAATTAATAAAACTTGAGAATGTCGCTTCTTTTTATAGCAGTGGAATTCAAAATACTCTACAATCTTCTCATCACAACGATAAACAAACGTCTTGGTAGTTGTTGGTGTGTAATGCTACTAAAAATAGCCAGTTGTTTATAGATCTCCATGTGTAAACGTGGTTTTCCCCAAATGTAAATGTACAGCGGGAGACTGTCCAGATTGCTAATTTCACACTACTGTCAAGATCAAAAGTGATAGGAAAGAAAGATAACTATATTTAAAAACTTTAACCTTACCTATAAATTTTGAAGAAAAAGAGACTGGGTATTCATACTAAACATGTATATTCCCTGTGGCAAGACCTTTCTTTTGGTACCAACATTTTTTACCTTGTAACCTTGGCCTTGACATTTGACTTACTTTATAAAAACTTTAACCTTAGCCATAACTTTTGAACCGAAAGAGACTGGGTATTCATACTACACATGTATAATCCTTGTGGCAAGACTATTTTTTTTTCGGTACCAAAATTTTTTACCTTGTGACCTTGGCCTTGACATTTGACTTACTTTTTAAAAACTTTAACCTTAGCAGAAACTTTGAACCAAAAAGACTGGGTATTCATACAACACATGTATATTCGTCATGGCAAGACCTTTATTTTTGGTACCAAAATTTTTGACCTTGTGACCTTGGCATTGACATTTGACTTACTTTATAAAAACTTTAACCTTAGATATAACTTTTGAACCGAAAGAGACTGGGTATTCATACTTCACATGTATAATCCTTGTGGCAAGACTATTTTTTTTTTTCTTTTTTTTGGTACCAAAATTTTTTACCTTGTGACCTTGGCCTTGACATTTGACTTTTGAAAAACTTTAACCTTAGCAGACACTTTTGAAATACTTTAACCTTAGCAGAAACTGGTACCAAAATTTTTGACCTTGTGACCTTGGCATTGACATTTGACTTACTTTATAAAAACTTTAACCTTAGCAATAACTTTTGAACCGAAAGAGACTGGGTATTCATACTTCACATGTATAATCCTTGTGGCAAGACTATTTTGTTTTGGGTTTTTTTGGTACCAAAATTTTTTACCTTGTGACCTTGGCCTTGACATTTGACTTTTGAAAAACTTTAACCTTAGCAGAAACTTTTGAAATACTTTAACCTTAGCAGAAACTTTTGAACCAAAAAGACTGGGTATTCATACTACACATGTATATTCCTCGTGGCAAGACCTTTATTTTTGGTACCAAAATTTTTTACCTTGTGACCTTGGCATTGACATTTGACCTATTTTTTTTAAAAACTTTAACCTTAGCTATAACTTTTGAAAGAAAAGAGACTGCTGCCCTTGATATATTTCTGAATTGAAACTTTACCATTTATCTGATGTTTCTGCTTTGAATTGTAAATAGCAGATCTTTTATATTGCACATGAGATTTCTCATGAACAGATCTTTCATTTTAAACCTTTACTTTTGTCCTTGATCTATTCCCTATTTTGAATTTTGGTGCCGCAGGGGGTATTTGTCTGGTTAGGACAGTTATAGTTTTTGACAGAGTTATTGCTCTGGAACATTGAGAATTTCTTAGAAATGTTTCCGCTCCTTTTCTCTTTGAAGGTTTGATGGATTAAATTGATATTTGGTATACAGATGTATCAAGGGAAGATGCAAGTCAAATTTGAATATGGGTGTGGTCCAGCGATTTTTATATGCCTGTCTTTGATGGGATGTATTATGGTATGGCATTGTCTATCTGTCCGACTTTGTGGACAGGATGCACACCAAACCATTTGGGCTAAAACTGTCAAATTTGGTACATGGTACACTTACTCCTCATGCTAAGACAAAGACGCCTATTGTTTTTCGAGGTCAAAGGTCAAGGTCATTGTACTACTTAATAGGAACAACCTTGTGGGCAGGATACAAACCAAACCTTTGGGGCTAAGATTGTCAAACATGGTAAACTTACTCTCATGCCCAGAGGCAAAGAGGCCTTTATTTTCAAGGTCAAGGTCGTATAAATACTAGGTAGGAAACCTTGTAGGCAATATACACGTTGGGGCTAGTGTACCTTTTTCAAGATCAGAGGTCAAGGTCATAGTACTACTTGGTAAGAAAGACATTGTAGGCAGGATACAGAGCAAACTGTTGAGGCTAAGACTATCAATCTTGGTAACTTTACTGCTTATGTCAAGACAAAGATGCTTATAGTTTTTCAAGGTCAGAGATCAGGATCCTAGTAGTAGGGTAGGTAACCCTTGTAGGCAGGATACAGATCAAAGTGTTTTGGCTAGGACTGTCGAACTTGGTTCACTTACTCCTCATGCCAAGACAAACACGCTTGTTGTTTTTCAAGATCAAAGGTGAAGGTTGTAGTGCTACTTGGTTAGAAAACCTTGTAGGCAGGATACAGAATGAACTATTAGAACAATTAAAGGGGGGAATGTGTCAATACTTTCAAAATCCTCCCCTTCAAACTAAGGGACCTTATGTATTTTGCCACACCTGGCATCGCTCTTGCTACGTGATAACAAGATTATGGAGAGGAAGATTTTTTTTTTTTTTTTAACATATCCTATGGCACTTGATAACTTGAGTTAATGTCAAAGGCTTTTCGTGATATTTTTATACGCCCGTCCAATAGACGGGACGTATTATGTTATGGCGCTGTCCGTGCGTCCGTCCGGGGTCATGTTTTCCGGACTTTTTTTGGACGTCTTTCAAGATATTGCAATGAAATTTGGTATATAGCTTTATTTCAAGCGGCGTCAGTACCAGTTAGAGTTTTATTACGATTGACCTACTTTTGACAGATTTATGGCCCTTGGACTTATAAATTTCAAAATTTTTTCAAAAATTCATTAAAAATCTTATTTTTTGTCAAAACATTATGAAATTTCTCATGAAACAAGTAAAGTGTACCAACTATCACATATGTTACGGTTTTTGATATCTTTTTCTTCATTTTTGAGAAATTTATGATTTTAGGGAGGGGGGGGGGGTTGACCATATGTCCTAGGTCTAAAAAATTTCAAGTTTTTTTTTGCAGGTCAATTTCCAAGATGGGTTGCATAGGACCATTTCTGCAGGAGATATTGCCTTTGGACTTATTCCTATGATAAAATGCTATGAAACGCAATTAACTTAAGTAAACGTCAGATGTTTTTCATGAAAATCATGCCAAATTGATCCTGTCCCAATTAAGCGACGGGCGTATTATGCCACGCTAGGCGTTACTCTTGTTACCTGATGCTAAGGTTATGGAGAGGAAGGCACCTTTCCATTTTCAGAATTATCTGATGTGAACTTAAGGAGTTCCAGGACTTCTATTTCTTTAAACATGTTTATATAGCATCACGTCCTATGGTACGCGATAATTTGAGTTTATGTCAAAGGATTTTCATGATATTTTTACCTGATGCTAAGACTACAGAGAGACAGCCGCCTTTAATTTCTTCTGCATTCTTATATATTTGACGTTGAAGAAAAAAAATGGATGGGGGTTTAAATTCTTCTCTTGGCCATAACTTCTTAAGGTCTGCCTTTATGGATTTTAAAAATATTACACAAGGTTGTTGCCTTGGGCTAAAAGCATGTGTTATCTCGAATCCCGAATAATTAGGAGGGGAGTGAGCCTCCACATTCTAAATTTGTATATGCCTGTCAAAAGACGGGACGTATTATGGTATGTCTCTGTCCATCCGTCTGCTATGGAACGTGATAACTTTAGTAAACGTCAGGTGTTTTTCATGAAACTCGTACAGAATGCTTAAATAGTGTAGAGGAAGCTGCCTTTCAAGGGAGTAAAATTGGCTGCAGGATCTAGGGGCCAGCCGGGAAAAGTTAGGGGCCCCAACTATTTTTTTGGGGTGCATTCATTATACAAAGCTGAAATGCCTAAATTAAAAGTAAATTTTGTTCAAATTCAATTTCCATTTCTTTTTCAATGTTCATTAGAGTATCAAAAACATGTTCGTCATCCTATGATTCACTCTCATCATCTTCACTTTCACTCTCTGGGTACAGATTACTGTCAGTCACTTCTGCCTCTTGATCTGTATTTACATGTCAACAGTTACTTCACTTTCAACAGTTTCCCTAGAGTCGATTAGCCATGGACGATTTTCGGTGCATTTTGTCAAAAGGAACGAGCTCTCTTAGGTTTTTCTCGTATTCCTTGGAGTACTCTGTGGCTTCCAATTTTCTTTTGTTGGGGTTTTTAACCCCGGCATTGTAATGTCACATGCCAAAACGAGACTGTCATGTTGATGGAAACTGGCGACCTTGAACACATGTAAACACGCTCATAAAATAGCGAGTACGCTTGAAACATAAGTGTGACATACTTAGCAATAAGCTTCTCTCAAACCCAGATTTTGGATACCGACTAGACGAAAAGAAAAACGGACATTTACAGATAATGTCGTACTTGCCATCTGGGTGACTGTTTGCCAAAGTTTTAATCACCCAGCCGTGAAAATGGTCACAAATGCGACTGGGCGAGTGCTAATTTTACTTCCTGCTTTCGATTTTGAGCAAATTCCGTTTTGTCGTTCCGGAGTTATTGGACTTGGATTTTACTTTTACTTTGAAAAGGTGCTTGGAACACGATAACTTCAGTAAATGTCACTTGTTTTTCATGAAACTCGTACAGAATGCTAAGATAATGTAGGGGAAACCGCCTTTCGATTTTGAGCTAATTCTGTTTTGTCGTTCCGGAGTTTTGGGACTTTTATTTTTGCTGTGATAAGATGCTATGGAATGCAATAACTTCAGTAAAAGTGAGCTGTTTATCGTTGTTTTATTTTTACTATAAGATGCTATGGAGATGCCATGTAACTTGATAACTCAAGTAAACGTCAGTTGTTTTTATAAAACCTATACAGAATGCTTAAATAGTGTAGGAGAAGCTACGTTTTAGTTTGGAGCCAATTCCGTTTTGTCGTTACAACTTACAGAGTTATGGGACTTGGATCCCTTTTTTTGGATTTCAATATTTGGTAAAAGTATTGAAAGAGACCAAGTTTGGGGGTAATAAAACCATACATTCACATTGAACTCGTCCAAAGTAAGCGACGGGTGTATTATGCCACGCTAGGCGTTGCTCTTGTAGCTTGTCAAGGGGAGTAATTTTTCTGATTGGGTGAGTAGATTTTAAACAGTCTCTCACTCGTCAGTGGATTACAAAACAATTCTAGAGCACTGCTGAATTCTCACTGTATTGTGATTTTATAAAAACACTTGGACTTCACTGCACTTAGTTTTAAGGTATTAACAAAGCTATTTTACATTTTCTCTTATTTTATTTATAGATGTGTCCTGATGAGAGAGTAGCAGGTAAAGGAATTATTCTTGGCATTAACGTGGGAGTCCATTTTGCTGTATTCTGCAGATTGATTATGTTACGAATTTCACCCAAAAATGTGTTCTGTTATAAAAGTAATTTTGAACGAGCGTTGGATTGGCTGCTTGCATCAGTATAATGAACAAGCTCTAGTGTTGGTAATGCATACTCATAGCTGCCAGTTTCAGCTTCAGATAACCGGTATAGTATTTGTGAGTTTTAAAGTGAAATAAAAATTGGAAAAGACAATATATATTGATACAGTTTTCAGAATTTGGTGCTTTGAGAGGAACAGAGATCATTGCCTTTATACACTGGGTTTTTTTTTTTTTTTTCTTTTTTTTTTTGGTTTTTTTTTTTTTAACAAAAGTGAGAGTAAAATATTCGTGTAAATGGATCTTCTATTGTTGAAAAAAAGGACTATGCATGTGAATGTATATTTAAAACAATATTGATAAGGAATGTATGAACAGAGATTTGTATTTCTGAAGTGTGTGCTTCATGTGTGTCCAAATTGATTGATCATTGTAATGAACTGCATGATATATAATACATTGTACATTGTATTTAAGAATATAAGATATTGATATTTGTGTATAAAATTGATACTGGTATTTAAATTTGGAAGGGAGGGGTGTAAAGATTTACATTTACATGCATTAGTATTTTCTATGAAAATATATTGTCATTATTCCATGTCAGATTAACATTATTCATTTTTCTGTTTTGATGTTTGGATTTACACAAGTAACTACAAATCATATGCCACTATGCCCAAAAGTAGAGGTTTTTAATCAGCCCGAGTCAAGATGTTGGTTCTGTCCTTTCGATGTCTTGTGGCTTATTTCCTCTAACATTTGAAAATTTTGTTTCATGGTCATTAAATTCTCTTGTTTAAGAAATAAATATTTTATGTTTAATAAACAAGTAAATATTACAAATGGAGAAACCAGGAAATTGTACAAGTGTATCTTTGTTTTATAAGAGAGTTAGACAAGACACTCTTAGGAGGAAGTTACATGGTACATTGTAAATTGTAAAGCCATCAAAGTGTATGAATGTTATGTCCCTTGTATGCTATACAAACTTCATTTGTGAATTACTACCTCACCATTCCCTTCAAATTAAATGTAAACATTTTAAAGCAATCTAGCAAGAAATAGACTTGGCCAAGACAGTGTTCTGTGAAATACATGTAGCTGCCAGTAACTTTTCTATAGTTACAACGTATCCCAATGATTGAGTCATTGTGATGCAGTAGTATGTTTGTATACCATAAAAAGATGATTGAGTTTGAAACATTCAGTGTTACCTAACATGTTTTGTATATATTCTCTCGTCAAGTTTTTTAGATTTTCTGGAAGTTGCACATTGAATCTAGTGGATTATCTACTTAAGAATTCATGTCTTTCAAAAGTTTCCATCTGATTTTCATTACATGTGTAAATTTGTAATCTACAATTGCATCCCACATCATCTGAGCAACACTGACTTGCAGAGCCCTGTAGAATTTACAAAGAGCAATATATAAAGATTATAATTTCTTCAGTCATGGCTTATTCAGTTATTGGTATTTATTAAATCTGTAACTTGGAAACCATTTATTCTTCTGCTTATTAAGCTGTTGTCAAGGCCTTCAATTTCATTAAGCATTTAGTAGTAATTGCACAGTATGGAATGATTGTGAACATTGATTAAACAGAACTTGCTTAGATGTTATCATTGGTGTGGGATGGAGGGAGAGGGAATGAGATCAAGCTTTTACATGTTCTGTTAAGTGTTTGTTGTGTCTTATTTATATTGTGAATTGTTTCTATCCGAATTATTTTTGAATATGATAGAAAAGAATTTCATTTATATTCAAATGCATTTGATAATACCAGAATTTTGTTTCTTATTATTTTAGTTAAATTTCACAGGTAGTGTTTTACACATTATTTAACTGTTTTAATAATGTATATTTTCACAAAATGCTGATCATTGTATTTTGTTGAAATTTTGATGAAATTCATGTCTAACATATACATGTATATATCGTTGATCAAAGAGTTTCTTTTCAATAAATTGCTATACTTATCTCTGTAGTACTCTTTGTTTATGTTAAAATTTAGTGAAAAGTATGTAAAGTAAACCTACATTTCTAGGTCTCTGGTCAGATTATTTGGTATTTTACGAGTATTTTGACAACAGGTATGGGTATGTCATTGACTCGTTGAATATTTATCCTTTGAGCTCAAGTGAGCAATTGTAATGGTGCATCATCTTCAAATTTATTTTCAATTTTCAGTAAACTTGCAGCATGGCTTTAATGAAATCTTGCTTAGGTGATTATTAGGGAATGGCAATGCAGATTTGTTCAGAGTATGGTTATTGTCCTTTAATAGGTCCAAAAGGGAGGGGGGGATTAAGTAAATCTTTAAAATTTAAAAAGAACCACGAGGCCACAAAGACTACATTTGACATAAAGCATCAAATTTCTTTGTTCAAAGGAAGGTCCTCACTCGTATGTGGCAATATTTGAACTTATTCTTGAGGTTGACTTTTTAACATGGGTTTTTGTAAGAAATACTTTTACAAGAGCAATGTCTGTGTTGCAGAATATACCCATCTCTCGGTTTCAGGATAGCAACTTTATACAAGAGCAACAACCTTCAGTATTTGATGAAAAGGATCAATTGTGACAAGGAGTTTAACTTCATCTGTACAATCTCGTACACATTGAATTTAATTGTCCCCCACTTTTTGGCAAAAGCGTGGGTACATTAAATCTCATTGGTCTGTCTGTCACAAAAGCTTTAACCTTGGTCATAACTTATTAACCGTAAGACATAGGGCCGTCATATTTGGCATGTGTGTCCTTAATTGCAATATATTTCCGTCGTTACCAATAGTTTTATCATGTGACCTTTGACCTACCTCAATATAACTTTTTAACCGTAAGACGTAGGGCCTTCTTATTTGGCATGTGTGTCCCTAATTGCAACACCTTTCCGTTGGTACCAGAATTTTTTTATCATGTGACCTTGACCAAGACCTTTGACCTACATTAATGTAACTTTTTTACTGTAAGACGTAGGGCCTTCATATTTGGCGTGTGTGTCTGTAGACATGCACAACCATGACAATATGTCGCAGATCACTGCACCCCTATTGATAGAACCCGAGAGTAAAGGACCACAATTCTCTTAATTTGCTTGTTTAAATGCATTTTAAACCATAACTGAATAATTTCCAAAAACTGATTCTGTGTTTTGTTTATAAGGTACGTTAAGTATGTGAATTGGACTTGCACGAAGTTTGACATTCCTAGCCCAAACGATTTAGTCTGAATTGTGTTTAAAACAACGTACTCTGTGGATAGACAAATGCACCGCACCACTCGTCTGTGACGGGCGTATGAAAATTTTAAGAACCACAAGTCCTTATGACTGTAATTGGGATATATCATCCTTATGAACAAAAACAATTTTGTTCAAAGTCCGTTTATCTTACAGCATTATTTGGGGAGGGCGTTCAACTTCTCCTCTGCAACCGCTATACAGAACTTCACCAAACTTTATAGGAAGTAAGTACTGAAGGTCCTCTACCAAGTTTGTGTTTTTCGACCAATCTGGTTTGGTTGATTGGTGTTTACGTCTCTTTCAACAATATTTCAGTTATACCGCGACATGGAAGCAGGAGGTTACCAACCTTTTAAAAATAGTGGCGCAATCGAACCCGAATCGTAGGCGACGCAAGCCAAGCGCTTAACCACTACGCCAAGCCTGTCCCTCGACCAATCTGAAATCCAAGATGGCCACCATTGGGTCTGATTGGTTGACACATTTTCAACTTTTTCTTCAAAACCGCTGCACAGAATTTCACAAAAACATTCGGGAAGTAAGTACTCGAGGTCCTCTACTAAATTTGACCTTTTTAACCCAATCCGTAATCTAAGATGGTTGCCATGGTTGAAAATAAGTCCATTGTTTCATTTTAATTTATTCCATTATCAAACCTTGAAATAAATTATTATGCAGAATGGTTTAATTCTATTTATCGATAGAATAGAACTCAATAAAATCGAAATCCCAGTTATTAATTCATTGTTGAACAGAAGAATTTTGAAATTATGACTTGAGTATTTTCGCAGTTTATGGCGCCGGACCAAGGTCCTCTACGTAGTTTGTGTTTTTCGATTTTTAAAATCCGTAATCCAAGATGGCCGCCATGGACTTTGGTTAGTTGAAACATTTTCGAATTATCTGCTACTGCTTTGGTGTGGTTAGCCAGTTTATGGGCGTCTGCCTTTCCCCTCACAGCAACACAATCAAAGGACATACAATAATCTTCTGTACAGAGAATAAGGATCAACAGGTCTCTCTAGACGTGCGGTCATAAAATTTTCTAACACCACTGTAACGTAGTATTTCAAGTACATTTTCCCATGTAATAATGATAATACTGAACATAAATGCATGTGATGTGTTGTCTCTTTTGCATGAGGCAGTTTGTCCTGTCCAAGAGACATATAGATCGAAATCATCGTATCTCATACGATTCCAGTGGTCAGTTTTTCTTTTCTTTCGTATGTTTTTAGTCCTCTACTGGCGAATTTAGCCAAAGGGGACTTTTTTTCACTCCGTCCGTCAGTCAGTCAGTCCGTTAGTTTGAATTTTGTTCCGGTTCGTTAATGTTTGGCTGATTTATGGCCCATGGACTGAGAGAATTAGTGCAAATACTTAATTTTCAGCACTTTTTTTCGTCAAGTTTGCAAATTATCATTTGATATTTGGTACATTGCTAAGTTACATATCAAGTTATAATTTTGTTCCGGTTCGTTGTTTTTTGCTTGGATACGGCACTTGGACTTGAAAAAATAAACTCAGTTTTCGGCATTTTTTTGTCATGCTTGCATAAGTTCATTTGATATATGGTACATTGCTTTATCATGACAAGTAACAGATCATGTTCGAATTTTGTTTTTGCGTAAGGAATTCCAGGAATTTTACACCACACCGGGTAATGAATTGTATTTATGCCTTTAAGTAATAATATCCGTTATTTTTATATATATATATATTTTAATTACTAGGAATAATTTATGTAAGATATACAATAAGCACATGCTCTACGCATCAAAAGCGATCTAATAACCACATAACGTTTTATTTTGCGTGTTTTAATTGATAACGAATTCACGTGGAATGATAAGAATTCAACATTGGCTGTTTATAGATGTATAACAAGGCTTAAGCTTTGTAAATGATCAGATATTTGTGCATTTTACGCAAATTTGATATTTATACACGTCAAGACAAGCATTTTCACACAAAATTTCGTAAAAATAACAGCTGTTTTGCCTTTCTTTTGTTTGCTTGTTTTTGTTTTGTTTTAGTTTTTTTGGGGGGGGGGGTGGTTTAAGGTACGATTGATTATGTGAAAAGGATTGAAAATCCCACATGACAACCTGCAAGCGGGGAGAAGGGAGTTATCTTCTGTATAAAGGTGTATACAGACTATGGCTGTAATGGGTTATACCGCAATGGTTGCAATGGGTTATACCGCTACGGCTGTCCAATACATGTATACAGACGTATGGCTGCAATGGGTTATACCGGTACAGCTGTCCAATACATGTATACAGACGTATGGCTGCAATGGGTTATACCGCCACGGCTGTCCAATACATGTATACAGACGTATGGCTGCAATGGGTTATACCGCCACGGCTGTCCAATACATGTATACAGACGTATGGCTGCAATGGGTTATACCGCCACGGCTGTCAAATACATGAATACAGACGTATGGCTGCAATGGGTTATACCGGTACAGCTGTCCAATACATGTATACAAACGTATGGCTGCAATGGGTTATACCGCTACGGCTGTCCAATACATGTATACAGACGTATGGCTGCAATGAGTTATACCGCCACGGCTGTCCAATACATGTATACAGACGTATGGCTGCAATGGGTTATACCGCCACGGCTGTCCAATACATGTATACAGACGTATGGCTGCAATGGGTTATACCGCCACGGCTGTCCAATACATGTATACAGACGTATGGCTGCAATGAGTTATACCGCCACGGCTGTCCAATACATGTATACAGACGTATGGCTGCAATGGGTTATACCGCCACGGCTGTCCAATACATGTATACAGACGTATGGCTGCAATGAGTTATACCGCCACGGCTGTCCAATACATGTATACAGACGTATGGCTGCAGTGAGTTATACCGCCACGGCTGTCCAATACATGTATACAAACGTATGGCTGCAATGGGTTATATACCACCACGGCTGTCCAATACATGAATACAGACGTATGGCTGCAATGGGTTATATCGGTACAGTTGTCCAATACATGTATACAAACGTATGGCTGCAATGGGTTATACCGCTACGGCTGTCCAATACATGTATACAGACGTATGGCTGCAATGGGTTATACCGGTACAGCTGTCAAATACATGTATACAAACGTATGGCTGCAATGGGTTATACCGCTACGGCTGTCCAATACATGTATACAGACGTATGGCTGCAATGAGTTATACCGCCACGGCTGTCCAATACATGTATACAGACGTATGGCTGCAATGGGTTATACCGCCACGGCTGTCCAATACATGTATACAGACGTATGGCTGCAATGGGTTATACCGCCACGGCTGTCCAATACATGTATACAGACGTATGGCTGCAATGAGTTATACCGCCACGGCTGTCCAATACATGTATACACACGTATGGCTGCAATGGGTTATACCGCCACGGCTGTCCAATACATGTATACAGACGTATGGCTGCAATGAGTTATACCGCCACGGCTGTCCAATACATGTATACAGACGTATGGCTGCAGTGAGTTATACCGCCACGGCTGTCCAATACATGTATACAAACGTATGGCTGCAATGGGTTATACCACCACGGCTGTCCAATACATGAATACAGACGTATGGCTGCAATGGGTTATATCGGTACAGTTGTCCAATACATGTATACAAACGTATGACTGCAATGGGTTATACCGCTACGGCTGTCCAATACATGTATACAGACGTATGGCTGCAATGGGTTATACCGCCACGGCTGTCCAATACATGTATACAGACGTATGGCTGCAATGAGTTATACCGCCACGGCTGTCCAATACGTGTATACAGACGTATGGCTGCAATGGGTTATACCGCCACGGCTGTCCAATACATGTATACAGACGTATGGCTGCAATGGGTTATACCACCACGGCTGTCAAATACATGAATACAGACGTATGGCTGCAATGGGTTATACCGGTACAGTTGTCCAATACATGTATACAAACGTATGGCTGCAATGGGTTATACCGCTACGGCTGTCCAATACATGTATACAGACGTATGGCTGCAATGAGTTATACCGCCACGGCTGTCCAATACATGTATACAGACGTATGGCTGCAATGAGTTATACCGCCACGGCTGTCCAATACGTGTATACAGACGTATGGCTGCAATGAGTTATACCGCCACGGCTGTCCAATACATGTATACAGACGTATGGCTGCAATGGGTTATACCGCCACGGCTGTCCAATACATGTATACAGACGTATGGCTGCAATGGGTTATACCGCCACGGCTGCCCAATACATGTATACAGACGTATGGCTGCAATGAGTTATACCGCCACGGCTGTCCAATACATGTATACAAACGTATGGCTGCAATGGGTTATACCGCCACGGCTGTCCAATACATGTATACAGACGTATGGCTGCAATGAGTTATACCGCCACGGCTGTCCAATACATGTATACAGACGTATGGCTGCAATGAGTTATACCGCCACGGCTGTCCAATACATGTATACAAACGTATGGCTGCAATGGGTTATACCACCACGGCTGTCCAATACATAAATACAGACGTATGGCTGCAATGGGTTATACCGGTACAGCTGTCCAATACATGTATACAAACGTATGGCTGCAATGGGTTATTCTGCTACGGCTGTCCAATACATGTATACAGACGTATGGCTGCAATGAGTTATACCGCCACGGCTGTCCAATACATGTATACAGACGTATGGCTGCAATGAGTTATACCGCCACGGCTGTCCAATACATGTATACAGACGTATGGCTGCAATGGGTTATACCGCCACGGCTGTCCAATACATGTATACAGACGTATGGCTGCAATGGGTTATACCGCCACGGCTGTCCAATACATGAATACAGACGTATGGCTGTAATGCGTTATACCGCTAAGGCTGTCCAATACATGTATACAGACGTATGGCTGCAATGGGTTATATCGCCACGGCTGTCCAATACATGTATACAGACGTATGGCTGCAATGGGTTATACCGCCACGGCTGTCAAATACATGAATACAGACGTATGGCTGTAATGCGTTATACCGCTAAGGCTATCCAATACATGTATACAGACGTATGGCTGCAATGGGTTATACCGCTACGGCTGTCCAATACATGAATACAGACGTATGGTTGTAATGCGTTATACCGCTAATGCTGTTTAAGAAAAAAGAGGAGTTACTGGCTCAGTTATGTGGCAGAAGTCACTATGGAGCTATACAATACATAAATATAAATAATGTACTAGTACATATAAGACATTACAAAAATATTTGATTGTAGTGCAATTACGATACCGACTTAGGACGGTCATTTAATTTGACAAAAGCCAAACCAATGGTGTGGTTAACCGGTTTACGGGCCCACCTTCCCACTCACCGTAACAGCAGAACAATCAAAGAACGTGCATTTAAAAATTTATAAATACAGACTCATGGCTGTAATGCATTATACCGCTAAGGCTGTCCAATACATGTATACAGACGTATGGCAGTAATGGGTTATACCGCTATGGTTGCAATGAGTTATACCGCTACGGCTGTCCAATACATGTATACAGACGTATGGCTGCAATGAGTTATACCGCCACGGCTGTCCAATACATGTATACAGACGTATGGCTGCAATGGGTTATACCGGTACAGCTGTCCAATACATATATACAGACGTATGGCTGTAATGTGTTATACCGCCACGGCTGTCCAATACATGTATACAGACGTATGGCTGTAATGGGTTATACCGCCACGGCTGTCCAATACATGTATACAGACGTATGGCTGTAATGTGTTATACCGCCACGGCTGTCCAATACATGTATACAGACGTATGGCTGCAATGGGTTATACCGGTACAGCTGTCCAATACATGTATACAGACGTATGGCTGCAATGGGTTATACCGCCACGGCTGTCCAATACATGTATACAGACGTATGGCTGCAATGAGTTATACCGCTAAGGCTGTCCAATACATGTATACAGACGTATGGCAGTAATGGGTTATACTGCTAAGACTGTCCAATACATGTATACAGACGTATGGCTGTAATGCGTTATACCGCTAAGGCTGTCCAATACATGTATACAGACGTATGGCAGTAATGGGTTATACTGCTAAGACTGTCCAATACATGTATACAGACGTATGGATGTAATGCGTTATACCAATAAGACTGTCCAATACATGTATTCAGACGTATGGCTGTAATGTGTTATACCGCTAAGACTGTCCAATACATGTATACAGACGTATGGCTGCAATGAGTTATAATGCTAAGACTGTCCAATACATGTATACAGACGTATGGCAGTAATGGGTTATACTGCTAAGACTGTCCAATACATGTATACAGACGTATGGATGTAATGCGTTATACCAATAAGACTGTCCAATACATGTATACAGACGTATGGCTGTAATGTGTTATACCGCTAAGACTGTCCAATACATGTATACAGACGTATGGCTGCAATGAGTTATACTGCTAAGACTGTCCAATACATGTATCATCAAATGTTGATATAACCAGAGACATATGTCTCTGATATAACTGCTAATAAAATTAATTAAATCAGTGTTCGTAGACTTGACTTTTCTTTACGCTGAATTCAACTACATAGCTTAGGGCTGAGTAAGCTAACCCATGTATATATGGTTGACGAATATACTGATCATGTATTTTATACATTCTATAATACAATTGGTTTATATATTCTACCGCCAATTTTCGTGGGATACGTGAAATCAAATCGGGAAACATTGGATAGAGGCTGTCAAGGAAAGAGTAACAGTAGAAAAACAAACAAACAGACAGACAGACAGGACAAAAACAATATGTTCCCAATCTATCGATCCAGGACATACAAAGCATTGAAATCCTCAATGGATAGCGAATATGTAGGTTTGTTGCAAATGTTTGTGGCTGTAAATGCAATAAAATTGACGGCCATCTACCCTAAAACACAAAACCTTGCCGTTTATAGAAATTTGTATAATATCAGAATCAATCTCTTACATGAAACAACTGTAACAAACATGGTTCACATTATGTGGACACATACGTCTTACCCTGTCAGTTTGGTGAACAAATCATTTTGTAGCTTGTGTTCAGTTGTCTAATAAGGATTCAGAGGAAGAATGACAAAGAATGAGAAAAATGTAAGTGGTCATACGCCACGTGTTGAAAAATCAGAAAGACAGTGATTTAGACAACTCTTTGAAAGCACCGATTCAAAGATAAATGAGAAATGTACCCGATCCATCTAACCGACTGAGTTACCCGCAAATATAGTTTTTGTTGTTTTCAAAAGTTCATTTCGGAAATCTTTGGCTTGCGATACGTTAGCTTCTAATATTTCCCTCGTTATCTCTATGCGTTTTTCATCGAAAGGATCAGATGGTGTTACTCGATTTCCACTTCTTTTTGCGTGTATAGTGCATTAGGACCCTCTCTGATTTCATTCGCTCTCGCAAGATCACCTCTACGTATTGCTTTTACATACTGAACAGCGTGTTCAGCTGAATAATGAGATAATCCATAAACATTTATGTAGCATTTATAGAAGCTGGATAAAACGCTATCCTTGTCAAAAAAGAATGCATTTGGTTGTTACCCCCACTGAAGCATTTGCAAGCACTATCACCGGAATTGTGGCCTTCCTTCTTGCATACCTTGCGGTATTTTTCATTTTTGCAGTTTCTTCTCAGGTGATTATTTTGCCAGCAGTTGGTACATCTTAGAACGCCTCTGACTGACCGTAATAGATTCTACATCATATCCCAGCACAGGTTCCTGCACGGGAAAATCCAAAACCGATTTTGCAACGGCTTGATGTATATGAACATGTTACCATTAAGGATACCACATTCTCTACTGCTGGGTAGAGAGAACGAGGATACCAGTCATCTTGCATGTCACTGGATGACTTATCTTTTCATATCTTAGATCACTTGTGAATTCTAATTGGTTCTGAAGCTTCATTATCTCGGAAACGTCTACAGATAGGGGAGGGGGCACCTTTAACTGTTACCAAAAGTACTAATTCTGTGGGCGAATTTAATCCTGATGCATATGGGTTTGTATCGAACACAGTGATAGTTAAGTTCCGGAGTCCGAGCCCTTGTGAAAGCAACATTCTTCAGCTGTCTCGAGATCCCGAATAGATTCGCCACAAATCTCGGTCTCTTGACATTGTTCTTCACTGATGTTAGTAGTAACAGCCCCTGACATCTCAAAGTCGGTAACAATGTTTGCACTGTCTATTTGTATATCTTTATTTCTTATGTACACTGGTTTAATCGTCTCCATTGTGAAACAGGAGAATACATGTAGTAATGAAAAGAACACAGATGACCATTATACCAGATATAGTTCATATTCCAATGCTTCACTGGACGCAATATATGTGACGACGGTAGCGTGTGAACACTCAGCAAATATACACATTGTTTGGATTTCTATACACTCATTTAAAGGTTTCGAAAAAAAAAAAGATCCAAATGAAAGAAGATATGAACAGTATACACAGTTATTACATATGTCCAGGAAACAACAAGAGTTAGCAGGTGCGAAAAACGCACAACACGGTCAAAACATCGGAACAGCTAGAAACACGTCATGAGCATAATTCGTCACGTTACTTCAATCAGAAATCTGATCTCATCTGAAAATAAGAGATGATAGTCTCTCTCTCTCTTGCTTTTAAAGGCGGGGACGCCCCCACCGCCCTTTTTTGAATCCGCCATTGCATTGTTTTGGTAGTCAGGCTGATATGAACAATGTGGGTAATGCGATGGCGATGACGCGATAGTGCGCGATGGCGATGATGCGTAAAGCACCATCGCTTCATCGCGATCGCGATCGCATTATCGCGTCATTGCCAACACACTATCGCATCATCGCATTACCCACATTGTTCATATCAGCCTGACTACCAAAACAATGCAATGGCGGATTCAAGATAGGGCGGTGGGGGCGTCCCCGCCTTTAAAAGCACTATCGCACCATCGCCATCGCATCATCGCATCATGGCGTTACAGTTATTCAACTTTACAATGCGATGGTGTGAATATGGCCCTATCCGGATTCCATAGTTTAGGCTTAATAAATGTTTTATACTTTGGTGTAACAAGTTCTGACGGTTGTCAACCCGACAGCTTCCATAAGACTCTGGCTTTCACTATCTGGTTTTGTTCTATCTCCTTGTGAAGATCCATTCTCTCCCATAAACACAATATCCTCTTGATTTATTGTTGACTTTTTTGTAGATGGAGTTCTTTTTACGAAGCGGGAATGCTCATGCCTAACCCCAACGTGGAGGACCAGCGGGCTGCTCTTCGTCTGGCCTCAACCCTTCGACTTGTCCGGCATGGGTGGCCCTGCATGCCTAAAGTTTAACTCCCGCAAGCGTAACTCCAGAGACATATATACACATGTATATATGTCTCTGGTAACTCATAATGTCACCGAGACACCCAAGCTCTCTAACCAAGACAAGGTGGCAGCCCAACAGAGTGCCAGCTTCCAGCACTACCAGGCCTGCTCAGGCATATGGAACCCACCGTAGCAAGGAAAACAAAAGAGAGGCCGGCCAAGCAACACTTGGCGACGTGATTTAGATGCCAATTCAAAGAGGATGGGACTGGCGTGGTGACAGCTAGCTTGAACGGCTAGCCCAGGATCGAAACACCTGGAGACGACTTGTTGGAGGCCTATGTCTTTGATTTAGAGCTTGTAATCTTTCTGTAGCATGTTACTGACCTGATTGGTCAAGCTAAAGTTGCTCCTCTGTGAAAAGCGAATACAGCCAATTCAGTTTCCATCGATTCGTTTAAGAATAAAATCGTAAATCTTCGATAATCCGAATGGTCTCTTTCCAAAACAGGTAAACTTGTAAAATATATAGTACTTCTGATTTGTTTTCATTCATTTGTTTTCTAAGTTTGAAACTTTGTCACTATATATTTACTATTGCTATTGCACATGTTATTTTGATATCATAATAGTTTGAGATTAATTTTATTCCTGTAAATGTTGTGACTTTTGCATATTGTGTTCATTTCATTAGTCATTACCTTTCTATAATGCTTAATATTATTCGTTTAAAAATAAAATTGTAAATCTTCGGATTTGTCTCTTTTTTCCAGAGGCATATATTACTCTCAAGTGAGTAAGAAAGTAGTCTAAGTCTCTGCTTTTTTCAAAACAGATAGAATTAAGTAGAAAGATTTTGGCGAGTCTGATGTCTTCAAGGACAAGAATAATTCCCCAAGGCCAAGCTCTTATTCACAAGGTTAATCCCCCAGAGAGAGAGAGAGAGAGAGAGAGAGAGAGAGGGAGGGAGGATATCTTCTTCATAGATATACCATGTATGCATATGTGCTTTTTAAATGTATCCATGCATGGACAGAATATCTGTACATAATGAGATTATCCAAATTTTATTTCGGGTTCGATGTTATGTCAGTGACTAATAAACAGAAATAAACTTTGAGTTTGACACAGATAGGGTCTGCATGTGTATAAGACAAAATGACTCAACTAAACATTAGTGTCACTCTTTGATGTATATTCCTATGGTAATAAATAGTTATTATAATTATCTTAAAGGTAAGTCGTGGTTTGACACTTATGCAGATAGAAATAAATCAGTTCTTCATACTAGCGTTCACCAGTGTTTGGTATTGCATTTTCTTCCGGTATTCCCTTTTCTTCTTCCCAGGGCAGGTTTGGCACATCCCTCTAAAGAGAGACATTACCAGTTTAGAGAGACATTTTTCTGGTATTTAAAAAATGTCTCTCTAAAGAGGGATCTTTTTGACTTTAATGCATGAGTTCCCAAGAACTAAAAAATCAAAATTTATAATGGCAGATGCTATTTGCACGACGGTCGTGTACGTAAACTGGTATTCTATATACAGGATTCTCGTGTAAATAGCTGAAGTAGTATGCAATGGCTATTTACATGACGGTCGTGTACTTAAAGTGATAGGGGTATATACACGACGGTCGTGTACCTAAAGTGATACAGTATGGCTATATACACCTAAAGTGATGTGGCTATCTACACGACGTGTCATGGTGCACCTGAGACTCCCTGTTGAGGCTCGGCCTTGTGCCCAAACGAATGCTGGGGACGTTTGATACAGAAACTTGGTGTCCTATATACCCGGTATATGCAAAAATCGTAACATAAAAAAAGAATTGTATTTCGACGTATCAAATGCAGATACATATATTATGTCTCTGTCAAATGTAAAGCCGGCAAACAAAATAATTGTTTATTTGTCTTTATTTTACAAGAAGTTACACTTGTGTACATAGGAGGATCTAAAAATTTTTGAAAGAGGGAGGGGGTTGCAGTCTCCCATGACAAATATTTTGCACTATCGGTCTGGAAAGGGGGAAACGTTGCAGCACTAAAATATGGTCGAAAATGACCTTTTTAGGGATAAACGTTTCCGAATAAAAAAGGGGGGTTGCAACCCCCTTTCCCCCTCTAATCCACCAATAGTGTGCTTAAAATGATTTGCTAAATAAGAGATATTGGAAATGGGGGAGGGGGTGCTATGCCAGGTCCCTGTCCTGTTTCTGGGTGTTCATTGTGTCAAATATTTTCATCTTACTTTATATTGTCGATTACTTTATTAAAGTATTTATACTGAGCAGTATTCTTATAAAGAACATTTCTATTCAAAATAATAAAATCTCTCATTGAAGAGATTTATTTGTGTATAAAACAATCAAATCCTCGGCCTTTTACTCTCTAAATAGTTAAGTTTGCGAGAAAAGGGGCGCCTCACAGGTACGGGCTGTATACCCGTCTACTCGGGCAATATACATAAGCAACACAGCGATCGTGTAAATAGCCATATCACTTTAAGTACACGACCGTCGTGTAAATAGCCATATCACTTCAGGTACATGACTGTCGTGTAAATAGCCATATCACTTTAGGTACACGACCATCGTTTAAATAGCTGTTTCACTTAGGTACACGACCGTCATGTAAATAGCCACTACCATTTATAATTTTGACTTGAAACTGAAAATCGCACATCTTCAGTACATACTGAACAATGTTTGTAAAAGGTGTTGACCTATAGGATGTACTATTTTTAGTTTGATGATGTAAAACTTCTGCAGCTATAAACACAAAAATGGTTGATAGAAATTCCAAACATTCTTTACAAATATTGTGAAGGACATTGTAAAGACAGATTCAGTGTTTATCATGGACCTTAACTGTGTTAGTGTGTAATGGACTTCTCCACCATTTATTGTGGTCTTAATGTTAAGGGAGGAAATAAAACATGTTCCCACAAAAATAACATCAAAAACAATGAAATGTTCTAATGACGTCATAAGGTTGCTTACGTTTAACATTGTTTCTAACTCATAATACACAAGTGCCACCTAACGGTAGGTGAAGCTCATTAATGCAACTTTGCTGAATTATAGTGTGAGTGCAAGAGCTGTATATGAGTTATAAAACTTACAAAATTCATTTGGTAGTCCTATAAAGATTGTCCTCCCTTTCTTCTTTAAATTTGATATCACCAGATTGAAATAATGAGATTTCAAAATATCAGACTCTTTGTATAAAGTGATGATTAATCGTAAAACTTGTATATCCCCCAACAAATATGGTGCATATTGGGTCAAGTAACCAATATGATTTTGAGAATAGCTCAGATAGGGGTGTCATACTTCAGTTGGACTTCTAAAAAAGGCCCAGAGTTCAAATCCCATTAGTAAGAGGTGCACGATTAATTGTCTCACATCCTTCTATCCAAGCTGGTTAGAAGATAAATGAATTGGAATGGCAATACACAAGTTTCATATTTTACATGATATGAGGGGCATTATACCAGACAAATTACTTTCTGCCAGAATTTTCATTTTTATGACCTTATTTATCTTGTCTTGGAAATCTTCTTTGGCTTAGGTTTATGCCTAAGTCTTTTTCATGATAGGTTGTGTCTTCTTGAATCTCCTATTTTGTATATCATGTTTGTTTCTCTTCTTAAACAAAGGTGTCTGTATTTAGATTGATTGAAATGTAGCAACCAGGCATCTGACCATATCATAAGATTGTCTAAATCTATATAGTTTTGTGTTTTGCTCTATAAAGTGTCAAATGGGTTTTTTTAGCTCACCTGAGCCAAAGGCTCAAGTGAGCTATTGTGATCAATCACCGTCCGTCGTCCGTCGTCCGTCGTTAACTTTTCACATTTTCGACTTCTTCTCCAGAACCACTGAACAGAATTTGATGAAACTTGATAAGCATGTAGTACTCATGGTCCCCTACAAGTGTTGTTGTTTTTCGTCCGGATTCATCAACAGGTGGCGCCACCACAGGCAAAAGTAGGTCAAAGAGGGTACCCTCCTTTGACAAACTTCTTCTTCAGACCGGGGGCATACAGAGACAAACCGAATGCATAGGAATGATCTAGAGGGATGTGTGAAGAAGTGTTGTTATTTTTGGTTCCGTTCCGAAATCAAATTTTTGACGTTTTTTTGACGTTTTTTTGTACTTGGTAGTTTTAATGCAGAAAAGAGGTATTTTTTTCTTTTAGTAAACATTGATGCATTAATTTGGTTTAATTTTATCATTTTGATGGTAAGAAATACTACTGGGAAGAAAATTTTTCAATATTTTATGTTTTGGATTTTTTATGAATTTTTTAAGACTTTCAAGAAAAAGGGGGGTGGGATAATTGGTGTAAACATTTCACAGTTTGAACTTTTTCTTCGGAACCACTGGATGGAATTCAATGAAACTTGGCATGCATCAAATACTCAAGGTCCCCGACAAATGTGGTCATCTTTGTCAGGATCCATGAACAGGTGGCACCACCACAGACAAAAGCAGGTCACAGAGGGTACCCTCCTTTGACAAACTTCTTATTCAGATCGGGTGCATACAGCGACAAACCAACTGCATAGGAATGATTTAGAGGCATATGGGAAGAAGTGTTGATATTTTTGGTTCCATACCGAAATCAAATTTTTGACGTTTTTTCATTTTTATTTTGGACTTTGTTATTTTAATGCATTAAAGAGTTATTATTTTCTTTTAGTAAACATTGATGCATTCATTTGGTTTCATTTAATCATTTCTATGGTAAGGAATGCTGGTGCGAAGGAATTTTTTCAATATCTCGATTTTTGAATTTTTTATGAATTTTTTAAGACTTCCAAGAAAAGGGGGGGGGGGGGGGGCCAATTTTTCATATCTTCAACTTGATCTACAGAACAACTTGAAGGATTGTGATAAAACTGGGTAGGATGCAAGTACTCATAGTCCTTTTCAAAGGTTTTGTTTTTTGTGCGGATCATCCAAGTTGGTTAACAGATAATGCCACCATGTCTAAAAGTAGGTCTCACAATGGTACATATACCACTTGGTAATTGAAATATGGAGAGTAGCGGTTCAAATCCAGCTGTGGTCAAAATATTTTTTTTTTTTTTTACACATCTAAATAAGTTTTTAGATGTTTCTCAACACTCAACATATGAAATTAGGAATTTTACGTTTAAGACTTCCAAAAAAAAAAGGGGGGGGGGGGGTTGGCCATTTTTCACATTTTCAACTTTTTCTACAAAACTGTTTGAAGGATTTTAATAAATCTTGGTAGAAATAAGTCACTTATGATCCTCTTCAAATTCTGTTGTTTTCGTCCAGACCTCTTTACAGGTGGCGCCACCATAGTCAAGAGTAGGTCACAAAAGAGTTCCCTCGTTTAACAATATTCTTTTTCATACGGGCTGTATACAGAGACAAACAGAATGCATGGAAATGATCTAGAGGGATGAGTGAAGATGTATTGTCATTTTGGTTCCCTTCCAAAATCAAATTTTAGAATTTTTTTCGACATTTCTTTGGACTTAGTGATTCAATGCAGAAAAAAGTGTCATATTTCCTAGTTAATTGATAATGATGATTTCTTATGGACTATTGTGATAATAATTATGGTAAGGATTGTTACTTTGAAAGAATTTTGTCAACATCTCAATTTTTGGATTTTCTATGAATTTTTTAAGACTTCCAAATGAGGGTGTATAGGAACAATTCAATCACATTTTTCACTTCTGCTGTTATACAACATGAAAGATTTTAATGAAACATGGAATACATAAAGTACTAAAGGTCCTCTATCAATTTGGTAAATTTCATCCAAATTGGTTAACAGATAATGCCACCATGTCTAAAAAGCAGTTCTCACAATAGTACATATACCACTTGGTAATTGAAATATGGAGAGTAGCGGTTCAAATCCAGCTGTGGTCAAAATTTTTTTTTCATTTCTTTACACATCTAAATAAGTTTTTAGATGTTTCTCAACACTCAACATATGAAATTAGGAAATTTTAAGTTAGATCTGGACAATATTTGAAACAATTGTTGTTCATGACCCAGACTTGAAATCAGTCAACAAAAGGCCCCACCTAAAGAAAATGACTAACTTGTTGCCCTGAATGACTTCTTGCAGAGACAAAGGAAATGCTTAATATCAAAATCACCTGAATGGATGTGCAAAAAAGTGTTGTTTTTTATTCTAGCCTGAAATAAAATTTGACATATTTTCAACATCTGTGTTGACTTAGTCACATTAATGCAAAAATAAATGAATTCTTCCTTCATGCATGACTGATAATCTAGGTACTCAGGTGAGCGATATAGGCCCACTTGAAATCTAAGTAGATTTTATCCATTTTCTCATTCTTATGTGAAAGATTGGTCCACTTATCAACGACTTTAATAAGCTGAGTAATACATGTTAGACACTTTTTGAAATCTTGTTGCTCTTTAGTAAATAGATGATTTTCCTCCATATGTTTCATGATTGAATCTCTTACAAATTGTTCCATAATTTTGGAAATAATGACATCAATGCTTGGATTGTTATGTCACGAAGAATGACACAACTTTAAGTGGCCAAACATCATATGTCGGACATTTAATGAGAGAAGAAATTAATATGAAACAAGTCTATTGTAAAACCTATGTTACAGTTGTCCACTGTAGTGGTGCCATAAAGGCTGCTGGAGAGATGGACCACTCAGGGCAGGACTAACACATAAGTTACACAAAAGCATGCAAAGTGCTAATGTTGATGTTCAGTAAATGTGACTCTAAATAAAGTTTACTTACATACCAATGAATATGCTAACATTCAACTGATTGCATAAACACATTATTTTTAAATTTAGAAATATATGCTTTACATAATGATGAAATGTGTATACATCTACACAGACAGAGAACACGCCAAAATGTTTTGGCCTATTCTTTGTCTAAGATCTATGTTCTTAATGTTTCTCTTTCTTTTTTAGTACAATGAAGATATTCAATGACTGTCAAATTGTACTTGACCTATCAACAAGTGTAGGTTTCAAAAAGAAACAGGAACTAAGAAAGAGTATTACAAATAATGGAGGAGTTATATCTTACATTGTCACCAAAAAGGTAAAGGCATTTGTATTAGACAATCTGAAGGTCTCTCAATCACACAATCATGTGATCTGATTCCCAAATAACTGTCAGAATAGAAGATGCCCATAAACATTCCCTTCATTGTGTTTGTAACTCTAAGAAAGTTGTAGACAAGACAAAGTTCATACCGGACATGTAGGCTCGATTTAACATAAGAGATTGTGGTTCAGACTTTTCTTGTTGTGTAGCCTAGGTAGAAGAGTTTGGCTTAAATTTTATGGAATAAGAATGTGGTCACTTTTATCTTGACCATTTTCTTTGCCTTAGATAGATTCTCTGTCAGCACTTTCTTTATTTCATGATATCTGAACTTTGCTTTGAGAGATTAAATAACATTATAAAACATTCAATGTCAGGACCTAGGGTTTGTATCGGTATTAAATGTAATGGAAAATTATCAGCTATATGTATTGGTATAAAATTGAATAAATTAATGTAAAAATATACTGGTTTTTTTAAATAATTTTTATAAGCTTTATTAATTGATTCTCTGTTTTAGAGTACACATGTTGTGCTCAATGACCCTGAAAAAGCTGATGTCAGCTATAAATGCAAGAGGGCACAGCAGTTCAAAATACCTGTGGTTTCCCTGGACTTTATACATGATTCAGTACAACAAGGACGATTATTGGACTCCGATCCTTATTTACTCATAGGAAAGACTAAGGCTCAGCAATTAAGTTCTGGCAAGATAGCAGGTAGGTAGTTGTCAAATCTTTTGATGATCTCCATAATACTTAACATTTGCTGGAAGGTTTAATTAATCAGAAAGGATATGATATGTTAACAATTGATTTATTGTTTTTTTTCCAGCTGTAACAGGTTTTATTCTTTTCTTTGTATAAAAAAGCACTGGTTTGCATCATTTTTATGAAATTTGAATTTTATAGACAAAATGTGTGATTAATTTTTACAGCTTTTAAATCACAAAATACAGAACCAAAGAAAAAGAAAGCTGTAGTTTCTGCTGTCAATCCTAGCTCTGTTAAAGTATGGAAACCTGGAGATGCCAACATTCCTGTGTTTGATAGCAATGGTTATGAAGTTGCGAAGTTTGCCCTGTTTAAGGTAATTGAATTTACATTAAAAGAAACAATGAACCAGTGTTTAGTAAGCACAGGAATTTAAAGCTGCACACTTTCAATTTATTTGTTATGTTTGACAATGGATGTGTAGCGATTACTGATACATCAGAATATTGTATGGAAAGGGCCTGTGATACAGGATATCAATACACAGGTTAGTTTTCTCATTTAGAATTACCTCCCTTCACAGTTTGATATTACTAGGCACAAAGTGTTGGCCACATAGGGCACTTCCAATCTCATTAGTTTGCTCACTATCCCATTTTTAATCCACACTATGATTTCTCTTCAAGTTCTGGACTATGGAAACTGTTGTAACTTTAATCAAAGGTGTTTGAAAATCATTTTAATCTCAAGTCTTAAAATAAAAAAATGCATTACAATGCAACAAATAAATTTCAGTTTAAAAGTTTATGTAAAACATATCATGGTGTATAGTATTGGTATTGTGATAGGTATCATATCAGTGTATATGAAATATATCATGATACATATTGTATCATGTCCTTTGAATCATAATGTGTCATGTCATTTTTGATGTTACCAGAGACTTATTCTACAGGACTTGATCTGACACAATGTGTCCAAAGATTGCTCAGTAACAGATGTAAGAGGGTAAAATGGAAGATTTCAAAATTCAGTCATGTAACAATTATTTTATAGCTCACAACTTCTGCATTTTTAGCTTGCATGGACAAAAAGTCTAGAGAGCTATTGTCATATCCTGTGTGTGGGCATCCTCATGCACAAAAACTTTTAACCAGAGCTATATCTTTTCATCCATTAGGGGTAGGTTCCTCATGACAAGAGCTTTCATTTAATGCCATGACTTTTGACTGTGTGACCTCGGCTTTGGACTTTGACTTACTTTTCAAAAACTTAACCTTGGCTATATCTTTTGAACTAATAGTTGCAGGGCTTTGATACTTCACACATAAGTCACTCATATCAAGACCTTTCATTTGATAGCATGACTTTTGACTTTGTGACTTTGACCTTTAGCTGCGACCTACTTCTCAAAAAACTTTAACTTGGGCTATATCTTTTATACCAATAAGGGTAGTGATTCTATACATAACATAAAGGTTCCTTATGACAAGAGCTTTCATTTGATACCATGACATTTGACCTTGTGACTTTGACCTTTGGCTGCGACCTACTTCTCAAAAAACTTTATCTTGGGCTATATCTTTTGTATCAATAGGGGTAGTGCTTCGATGCATCACATAAAGGTTCCTCATGACAAGAGCTTTCATTAGATACCATGACTTATGACCTTGTGACGTTGACCTTTGACTTTGACCTATTTAAAAGAACTTAAACATGGGCAATATCTTTTGAACCAGTAGGGGTAAGGCTTTGATATTTCACATATAGGTTCCTCATATCGAGATCTTTCATTTGATAACATGACTTTTGACCTTAGAATTTGACCTACTTTTCGAAAACTTTTAGACTTACCTGGGCTTTTTCATTTGATATATTGGAGATAGGGATTTCACATGTACATTCATTGTTACCAGAGCTTTCATCTGGTTAACTTTTGACCTTCAATTTGGACTTAACCTTGAATTAAAAGAACATTGAAAATACATGTTTTCCCTCTGACAATGCCCCAACGGCAAGCTTTGTTGTTTCTGACAACTCTTGTTTGTTGATATATTGATCTAGAAGAATTATCATTCCATCAAGGAGAAATTCAAGATTGACATGTGACACACAGAAAACAAAGCCTGTGTATGTCTGTATTACCAGTAGTCTGTGGTATAGTCACAAGCAGTGAATGGTTTCAGTGTTTTTGATTTTCAGTATTTTGGAAGGAATATATTGAAAAGATGACCTATTAGGATGATGAACCTAATAAGCAGGGCATACATAGTATATGATGTGAAATAATTTCACTAAATGTAATACGTATTGTACTTCATATTTCTTTAACAATATCGTTTCAGAAATACCAGAAGACTTCTGAGAGTATGCTGTTTTATGTCTTGGAAATTCATGTATGTCCAGCTACAGCTGTTGATAACAAAACAAACTCTTACAGATACAGAATATCATCGCACACAGGATCTGTGCAGGAAATACAAGTACATATTTACCTTTCATGAAATTATCATTTCACTGATAAACAAATTAAAACTTTTGTTCTACTTCTATGAAATGATTTCTACATAAAAGTCCAAAATACAAACTTTTGATATTTAAGTCTCTGAGAAACTTGTAATCAACTGTCAAGAAAGACAATTACCTGATTAAACATCATAAATAATCTTTTTAGCTTCTTAGAGCAAATGTCTGGAGAGCTATTTTTTGTCATAACCCGGGTGTCGTTGTTGTTGTAGACAAAAACTTTAATCTGGATCATAACTTTAGAACCATTAGATACAGGGTTTTAATATTTCACATGTGTATTCTGTGCCAAGACTTTCCTTGGATACCAAACTTGTGACCTTGACCTTGAAGTTTTATCTTGCTTTTAAAACTCTTAAAACTGGGTCATAACTTATGAACAGTAAGAGATAGGGCTTAAATATTTTATGTGTGTATTCCTTATGACAAGACCTTTCATTATGTATCCAAATTTTCTATGTTTTGACCTTGACCTTGAAGATTGACCTACTAAGACAAAAACTTTAACCTGGATCATAACTTTAAGAAACATAAGGGACAGTGCTTTAATGATTCACATGTGTAGTCCTTGTGCCAAGACCTTTCATTGGGTACCAAAATGTTTTACCTTGTTACCTTGAACTTGAAGAATGACCTACCCTTAAAAAACTTTAGCCTTGGTCATAGCTTTTGAACAGTAAGATATAATATGTATTCCTTGTGACAAGACTTTTCATTATGTATCAAAACTTTTTACATTTTGACCTTTACCTTGAAGATTGACTTACAAAAATCTTTTGCAATTTGAATTTGTTTGACACCGGCAAGCTCTGTTGTCTTCTGACAACTCTTGTTTGTATGAGATATCTCCTCTTATTTTCATAATCCCCCCATTCCCCCAATCAAAAGAGGGTTTTATAGGAATCACCCTGTCTAACTGTCTGTCTGTCTATCTGTCTCTTTGTCTGTATGTCAGACAAAAGAAAAGTAGGTAGGTATTTCTTTGATTTTCTGATCGTAATTGCATATAGTGCATTGATTTTGTGTATTGATCAGATTTTAATGAAATACATGTTGTTAAGAATTGCAATCCTTTTAGAATTGTCAATTGTTTTCAGATTAGAAAAGGAACAAGGGTTTAGAATTGTCAATTGTTTTAAGATTAGAAAAAGAACAAAGGAACAAGGGTGCAGTACTTGTTCGTTATGTTCTGACAGACTTCTGAAAAACTAGAGGAAGAATTCTTATTACACTTTGCATCAAGGAAGCACTGTCCTTAAAAAGTGTTGTTTGTTTTCTTGATATTGCTTTGTGCACATTCTGATGTGTGCACATAATTTTCATTTATACTTGCTCTGTTCTTCTAAAATTTATAATAGGTCCTAAAGATATTTATGGTATGATATGTAAAATATTTATAGGAAGGACTGAAATGCAGCTTTGAATATAGATTTGCTAAAACCAGTGATGATGCACTTTGTATATACAGTCATCTGTACAAACAACAGATTGATCCTCCAAATATCTTAGAGATAACGTACAAATCACCAGCCAGACAGATTGGCTCCCCTAAGCTACAGAAGGTAGGTATATTTGTTTGATTCTTGTATTGTTTTCGCCAAGATCATTGCACTTAGGTATGTGGTGATAGCATCTACCAGATGCAATGTACACAAATTGATACCTTTCACAATGGAACCACCCAATGCAGTAAGTGATCTTTTACCTGCTGTGTTTACTGTGACCCTACAAGTTGATTTTTTTTGTCTTGTCCCAAAAACAGGACACAGACAAACGACTGGGTCTCAAACCTAGGCCACTAGAACCTAACTGATTGCACTACACTGACAGGTACATCACATCTGATCCAAATTTATTCTTTATGCAAAGAGTACATATATATATAAGTCCTAAATGTTAATAATGATTTTGCCTTGATTGATTGCACTGTAATGGTAGATCTGTGAGATTGAAACATGTAAAAATTGTTAGGAAAATTGTATTTTCATATTCTAAAAACTTGATTAATAAGACTGTATACTTACTTAGGAAGATTAAAGTTTAATTAAACATAACACTGCGAGTCTCATGCAGAGGGGAGATGTGTTTTCCTTATTTTAGTATCTACTTATTTATAAAATTACTACTTAGATTCATTTTAAATAATTCTGTCGAAAGTCTTTCATATATATTTCTTGTTTAAATCTCAAAAGTCAAGGTTATAGTTGCCAATAGTACAAGAAGCCTAATACTACTGAATTTTTGTATAATTTTCATTGAAACACTGTAGGAGAGGTGAAGTGCAGGTTGTTTCATTATAATATTCCATTTCAAAATATCTATTAAAAAATCTGAATATTGTTAAAGATTTTAGTAGAATGTGGACTTCTTGAAACTCAAGAGTTGTCACCATCAGTTGGTGCATTAATGGAGCATATTTGGATGGAAGCAGGTGGAAAAATAGAGGAGATGATTAGTACACCATTACAGAACATCAAGGTAGAACAGGTAGGAAAGTTTAGTATATTGCTGACATATCAGTTATCTTTTGTAAGGAGTAAATATTAATATTGATACCATATGAAAGTGTATGATAGTTTGAGCTAAATTTAATGAAAGTTTTATCTTTTTGATTAACAAAACTCTTTATTTTACTCCTGGAAGAATAATTGGAGCTACATTTATTATACAGTCAAACTTCGATATCTCAAACACTGATATCTCGAATACCTGGGATATCTCGAAGTCGAACGTCGGTCCTGAAAAAATCCTTTATATTATGATTAAATTCACCCCAGATGTGTCGAACACTGATATGTCGAATACCATGCTTATCGCGAATACATTTTCAAGTCCCGAAGTTCTTATTTACCCAGTTTATCTCGAAGTTGGCTTCTTATTGACAATATTCCCCGTGGCGTTTACCCTAAATGACAGGTCGCTCGCGTGGTGTGATCAATTGACCGTGTCGGTGTACAAAGCCGCAGTAATTACATAATTGATCGCGTCTGTGCGTACCCTGTTATTTATACCAAATATTAATAAATGATGATAGCTTATTAAACTCGACACAAAATTAGATAATTAACATTAACTGTGATTAATGCTTTTTCATACCTGCGTCTAAAGAAATTTCTTTACACTGTTCATTAATTGTTACTATTTCCAATCCGTGTGTATGTCTATGTATTTTTATGCAAAGTAATAGTAATTAAATCAAGTTATGACGTGTGTCTTTATCTTGTCTTACGTGTTAGCCCGTCCTCGGTTTTAGGTATAGTATAAGACAGTTATATCCAGTATTGGATTTAAATTACGATGTTACTGAAAAGGAAACATGATGTTTTCAGTTTTGGAGTATATTCTCTATATATTCATAAAATGTAAAAGGTATGATGAGATTTAGATTAATTATTTAGGAACAGTACAATATGCACATCTTCATGCGTATTTATTGATAAATACATGAATATCTCATACATCTACTATAATAATCACAAATGTCAAATGAATCGGCGTACATTAACAACTGCAAGATTTGTGGTCCTAAATTCAAAATTTGGATATCTCGAACTACGGATATCTCGAAGTATTTTCCACGGTCCCTCCGACTTTGAGATAACTAGGTTTGACTGTATATTGATACTTTGTTCAAATGAGAAGTCAGTAACAATCTACCTTAAATGATAATGGCAAAAAGAAATGTTTAATACATGTAGTATATATGTCTGTATACAATAGAAAATGATTATAATTAACTGTATCTAAGAAGAAATCCTAATGTATTGGATACTATGTCAAAAGTAGATTAATTAAATATTTTGAAACCTAATTGCTTTACAATGTGAATAATTGCAATGATTTTATTAGGTGGAGAAGGCAGAGGCCATACTTGTACAGATGAAGGAAAACAAGGAGGATTCAAACAAAATTCAGACTTTGTTTGAGGAATTTTACAAGAACTTGCCACACAATGTAGAATTTAGATCAACAGAATTCAGCATGTCATGGTTAGCAAGGAAACAAGATGTCTGCCAGGTTATCAAATAGCTGTTTTCATTACAATGCAGTATTAGTTTATGATCTTCAAGTTCCATTTTTCCTTTTGTCTATGCTTTGTTTCCCATACATCAAAATAAAAAAATTACATGCATCAAATTTAGTCTATAGATGACATTTGTGTTATAAAGGACTTGTAATGGATACAGAAGATGTGATCTTTTATCTATGTATTACTTTACAGTTGATAAAGGATATGGTATCAGTGAGTGAAGCAACAGACTGGAACACAGTAGGAAATGTTGAAGCTAAATATAAAGCCCTCCGATGTCATATGGAACATCATGCTGACTGCCACACAACACATAAATATATTAAAGAATACATCATGGAATCCCTCACTGGGTAAGGTCTTTTTCACTGGCTGGATTACAGTGTTCTAGAAATCCCGTGACTCATTGTAAGTATCAGTTTTGATATTATTTAATAATTGTAAGTTTCTTGTTTCGATCTTGGTGTGGACCCAGTATTTGCAAAAGTGCACTAGCCTGATGCCCAAGGCTATCAAAATTTTCGCAGGCTAGATATACTAAAATTTGGTTTTGGAATAGTCTGACTGGCTCTTGATGTCTTGAGATCAAAAGATGGCAAACTGCTAAGGCTGCCTGAGATGGTTCTCCATGATTTTGATTTGACTCGATATTTTCTTTCAATTCCACCATTTTTGATATACGGTATTTGTTCGAGCTTTGATTAGATTTGGCTATACAATCAACTTCAATAATTTCAGTTTTAGCTCACCTTGATGAAGTTGAGATGAGCTTAAGCTATACCCCCAGCATCCCCGTCTTCGTCTACATCCTGGTCCGCTTAAAGTTTATGGGATAACTCAGTTCTGGGCATACTACAAGTGCTACATGTACCAAACTTGCACCAGTGGTTCATCTTGGGATGCTGACTTGAGCGCATTCTTTGAATGCTGTGTCTAACCTACTTTTTCCTTATGAGTGATTCAGTTTAGGTATTTGGGGCAACTCAGCTCTGGGCATACTACTAATGCTACTTGTAATATACTTGCACCAGTGGTTCATTTTGGGATGCCCACTTCAGCGCATGTTTCGGATGCTGCATCTGACCTACTTTTTCCTCATGAGTGATTTGGTTAAGGTATTTGGGGCAACTCAGTTCTAGGCATACTTCAAGTGCTGCATGTACCAAACTAACACCAGTGGTTCATTTTGGGATGTTGACTTGAGTGCATGCTTTGGATGCTGCATCTGACCTACTTTTTCCGCTTGAGTGATTTATGAACTTCTCGTCAAACTACAAGTGCTGCAGGTACCAAACTTGCACAAGTGGTTCATATGAGGATAGTAGTTTGAGTGCAAATATCAGATGCCTGATTTGACCTACTTTTTCCACTTCAGTGATTTAATTATGTTTTTGAAATCTATAAGTGCTACAGATATGAAACTTACACCAATGTTTCATCTTATGACACAGACCTGAGTGTATGCTTCAGATGCTGGATCTGACCTACTTGAATGATTGGTTAACCTCATTGGGGTAGCTCAGTTCTGGACAAAGTAAATGTGCTACAGCTATCAATCAATGGTTCATCTTGGGATGCTGATTTCGAACTTTGGAAGCTGCACCTGACCTACTTTTTCCACTTGAGTGATGTGGTTAACCTTTTTGGGGTAGCTCAATTCTGGACAGAGTATATGTGCTACTGCTACCAAACTTGCATCAATTGTTCATCTTGGGATGCTGACTTTGGTGCATGCTTCAGATGAAGCACTTTACCTACTTTTTCCTCTTGAATGATTGGGTCAATAAGTTGGTTCTAGATTGTATAAAATTATATATAAATAATTGAGAAATATATTGCAAAAAAAGAATAATAGTCCACCAAAATATGAACAAAAATAGTTATTTTTGAGTTAATTTTTTTGTTGTTGACATATATATACATGTATTAATATGAAATTTGTATACTTATATAAATATACATAAATATTTTACCTTTATTTTGTGTGTAAGAGGGTAAGAGGATGAGTGTAAGTTGTGTTTTGTTCTTTGTTTTGTTGTTCTGTTTGTAATTATATGTTGAACAACCAAAAAAAAAAAAAATAAAAATAAATAAAAAAGGAAAAGTTAAAAAAAAAAAGGAAATAAAGAAAAAATAAAAGAGAAAATAAGAGAGAAATAAGAATGAAATACAGTAAAAAAGACAAAAAGAAAAAAACAATGAAAACAGATAAAGAAATAAGAAAGAAGAAAAGAAGAAAGGAAGGAGGGAAGAAAAAAAAAAAAAGAACAAAAATAAAGAAAAGAACAAAAATTAATGAAATAAGAAATCTATAGATAGAATGTTATAACGTAATGGTAATATATAAATTTGCCAGTAAAATCATTGTTTTCATTTCAATGATATGTAATGAATGCACAGTAGAAATTAACTAACTACATGTGCAACTACAGATATAAAATAAATGAAAAACAAATCTCTGGTCAGTATGATGAGTAAAACTAGTTAATTAAATTTTTAAAATCCATTACTTCTCCTGATTGAGATTATGTCTTTTTAAGTCAAAAATCCCGTCGAGGTGAGCGTTGTAATCTTTGATTACACTATGTTTTATCTTTACTATTTATTAATTTTCTGTATCTCTTTTAAATATGGTTTAAAATAAGCAAATGTCTTTAATGGTTGTGGTTAACGTTGGATCAGGTGTTTTGGACCAAGGTTTTCTACAATTTTAAGAAGTGTTGTTTGGTATCAAAAAATCATGGTACCGCTACTTCTGTAACAGAATAAGTATTGTACCATGAGGGGTGTATGGTTTCAGTCCTACAAATTGCAGATCTGTATGTTGTACTCTTACTGTAGTCAATCACCTGCGTTAAAATATGCAAAATTTACGGATTTTATGCTTTTCTCAGAATAAGTCTTGAATATGCCTTTTTACTTTGGGTAAGTACATTTTCACCCTGGGTAAGTGGATTTCATCTAGTCATTCACTCATTGGTAAGTGGATTTTTGAAATATTCCTAGAACACTGGGTTAAACTCATGAGCGTGCTGTGAGTGGCTCTATGGTTGAATAAGATGTGTATTGTGAGAGTGACCCAAGATTAGACTTTTAGGACTGTGAATATTGGTCTAGGTGACTTTCTTGCTGGGTACCGTACAATTTCTTATTATTATGGGGACCAACTTTATGTAGATCTGTGAAACTTTATTTGGTGGAGATATAATCTATGGATATGTATATCATTTTCTATGAAAAGTTATGTTCGTTGATTTGTTTTACCAAACACTGCTAGGGGCAGGTGTGGTGTAGTGGTTAAGCGCTTGGCTTGCGGCGCCGACGACCCCGGTTCGATTCCCGGGTTGCGCCACTATGTTTAAGAGGTTGGTAATCTCCTGCTTCCATGTCGCGATATAACTGAAATATTGTTGAAAGCGACGTAAAACACCAATCAACCAACCAACCAAACACTGCTATACAAAAAAGTAGTTTATAAATTTCCATACTTTAGTAAAAATAATAAATAATACAATGTCATTACACTGGACATTAATGGACACCTAGAGACCATAGGTGAAACTGTAACTGAATCAAAGCTGATGATGGATTGTTTGTTTATTAAGGGGCTACCTGTACTGCTTGTACAATACAACAATTCAAATTCAAAAGCATTGAGCTATGATCAAGTATAATGCTTGAGCTATGATCAAGTATAATGCTTGAGCTATGATCAAGTATAATGATTTCAGCATACCTGTAAGTCTAACCTGAGTTTTTGTGAGTGAGTGGCACACATCGTTAAAGACTAGCAAGTGGTTGTAGGAGTGTAGGGTAACACAGTCAAATGTTTGCAAATGAAATCTTTGATGAGGAAGATTGCTTTGTGTATGTGCTATGTGGGGGTATCTGAGCAGCTCATTCTTTGTATCAGATTGTCATTGGATAGAGGATCTGAGTGACTTTAAAATGAGATTATCAGGTTCCTAATGGAATACATGTATTTTTAAATGGATAAAATTTTCATGATCTCTGAACAAGTAATTGTTTTTGGTAAAAATTGTAAATTTATATAGTGGTTCATTGTCTCAATACTCATTTCTTTACACAGTTATAGAGATGAAAGATTATGTTCAGCTATTCTGATATGAAATAAAAAGATATGACTCCAGAAAATGATAGAAATGTAATATACACTAATAGATATATACATATCCATATAAATGTATTCATATAGTCTACTGATTTATTTCAGAGATACTACATTAGAAATACAAAACATATATTCTGTGAGTAGACAAGTGGAGGCAGATAGCTTTAGGTCAGATCTGGAACCCAAAAAACTTCTCTTTCATGCTTCAAGAGTTGAAAACTTTGTTGGAATTCTTTCACGGTGTGTCATTTATGTATATATAATGTTTCAGATTTAAGCTTTTTATTTCTTGATAAAAATAACCTTAACTTGGATAAAAAATTGTATTATTGATAATGTAATCGGGAATTATAATGAAAATATAGTACAGTAATGCGATATGGAAAATTAAAAAACATGGATATGATTGATAGATAAAGATATGAATTGTATAGAATGATATGTGTATTGTACATAAACTCAAGGATTTTGACTTCTTTTATAGAGGTCTTTTATTACCAAAAGTGGTAGTGGATGATTTTGGTGGAAAACGAACAGATCCTGGAAACTTGGGACACGGAATCTATTTTGCGAGCTCTGCTAGGTATGTCTTCAAAATTCACTAATTTGGCATTAAGTGTTCATTACTTGAAATTGTATCCATCAGATTTTCATTTTGAGAACGGCCATACAAAATAATCAAAACAGAATCCATACAAAATTTAGAATATAAAATTAACTCCCTTAAAACATTTTGAAACATCTTTAGAAATTTAAACTATGCAGGTTCAGGAATCAAATCTAAACTCAGGAATGTGAAGAAAATCTTATAAAGCTAAACTGTTGAAACTAGAATGTAGATAGCATCCCTAGTTTAATGTGCTAAAAATTGTATTTTCATGACGAATAATGTAATATTATGGTATATAAATGAACTAGTTGTTTTATTACAGTTTTGAAAAAAACCAATTGATGATGTATTTTTAGCACAAGTGTGAAGTATTCCAAACCGAGTACCACTAAAGGCTCTCGTCTGATGCTTATCAGTGAGGTTGCCCTTGGTAACTGTATGGACTATTATTCATATCAGCGGGACCTTACATCAGCACCACAAGGTTACGATAGCGTGCATGGTGTTGCAAAGTCACAGGGGATAAACTCTGAGTTTGCGGTATTGTTATCACTTGTTTTTACTTTGTCAATATAAAAAGTTTACTTTTCATGCCCTGGATTGAAAGATATGGAGCATATTGTGTTTTACTTTGTCTGTCTGTTGTCAACTTTAACCTTTGCCATAAGTTTTGAACAATGAGAGATACAGGCTTGTTATTTGGCATGCATAATCCACTAATAAAGCCGTTTCAAATTATAACAAGGTCATTGACCTTGTGACCTTGACCATGGCCTTTGACCTACTTTGCAAAATTTGCCTTATTTGTGCTTATACCTTTATTTTTTCTTTTTAAATAATTATCTCTTTTCAACTGTCATTATTTTGCATCTTTTTTAAGTTAATATATACTTGAATTTTACTGCTTCACTTGAATTGTACTTCAGTCAAGGAATGAATTTATATTTTTATATTTTGATATATTTTGTAATACATTTGTTGTAATTCACTATCACCAGTAGTTTTGTTATCTTTTAATATGAATTCTGAGAAGCAATTTCTTAAGTATGTTAAACATTTTAAATCCCACTGAGAGTTTACTGTTCAGTATTGATGAGTTGAATATATCTAGAAATTTCAGAAAATAAGTCAACTTTTCTTCATTTGCCCAAATTTTTGTACAAATAACAGAGGGATTTATCAAAGTTTTTTTTTTTTAACAATTATCCAGTATTGCAAATTATCAAATGAATTTATGAGATGCTTAAGAAGCAAATGTAAATTCAATATTTCATGAAACAAATTGAAGATGAACCACAGTAACAGATTTAAGGATAATGTGAGAGTAATTATTTGGTTGCTATGTGTGATGTAGAATACCCTTTGTTGTCAGGACGATGAGTATGTAGTGTACAGTTGTGATCGTCAGAGACTTTGTTACCTGGTAGAGTTTACATTACCCCAAGATGAGATACAGCAGGAGACTAGGCTGCCCCAGTCTGTTGATTATGGACTGAATGAGTTGGAAGAAGAACAAAGCACAATCAGTAAGGATATAATCTCGCCTAGATCATCCATCCTACAGATTATTACTTTTGCTGAAAAAGTTAAAATAGTTCAGTGTCAATAATAGTTCACTTTTTTTAGTGAAAATATGATTCAAATTAGAAAATGACTGATAACTAGAAAATCAGTATATAGGTAATAATGGTTTGATAACTAGAAAATCAGTATATAGGTAATAAAGGTCTGATAACTAGACATTAGAAAATCAGTATATAGGTAATAATGGCCTGATAACTAGACATTAGAAAATCAGTATATATGTAATAATGGCCTGATAACTAGACATTAGAAAATCAGTATAGAGGTAATAATGGTCTGATAACTAGACATTAGAAAATCAGTATATAGGTAATAATGGCCTGATAACTAGAAAATCAGTATATAGGTAATAATGGTCTGATAACTAGACATTAGAAAATCAGTATAGAGGTAATAATGGCCTGATAACTAGAAAATCAGTATATAGGTAATAATGGCCTGATAACTAGACATTAGAAAATCAGTATAGAGGTAATAATGGTCTGATAACTAGACATTAGAAAATCAGTATATAGGTAATAATGGCCTGATAACTAGAAAATCAGTATATAGGTAATAATGGTCTGATAACTAGACATTAGAAAATCAGTATAGAGGTAATAATGGTCTGATAACTAGACATTAGAAAATCAGTATATAGGTATTAATGGCCTGATAACTAGAAAATCAGTATATAGGTAATAATGGCCAGATAACTAGACATTAGAAAATCAGTATAGAGGTAATAATGGCCTGATAACTAGAAAATCAGTATATAGGTAATAATGGTCTGATAACTAGACATTAGAAAATCAGTATAGAGGTAATAATGGCCTGATAACTAGACATTAGAAAATCAGTATATAGGTAATAATGGCCTGATAACTAGAAAATCAGTATATAGGTAATAATGGCCTGATAACTAGAAAATCAGTATATAGGTAATAGTGGCCTGATAACTAGAAAATCAGTATATAGGTAATAATGGCCTGATAACTAGACATTAGAAAATCAGTATATAGGTAGTAATGGCCTGATAACTAGACATTAGAAAATCAGTATATAGGTAATAATGGCCAGATAACTAGACATTAGAAAATCAGTAGTCAAATCCAGATATGACTTTTTGTTCCTCACTTTTTATGGATAAACAAATTATATAGATTTCAGGATCATGGAATTTGTCAGGAATCTTATTTTTTGATGAATGTACATATTTTCTTTTTAATAAAAATATATATTTCAAGATCAGGAAAATGTACATGTATAATTAAAAGAAAATATATGTTCCTCAGACAAGGTCGTTAAAATTTTTACTTATGAAGTAACATGTCATTAATTTTACACTAAATTTGACCACAGTGCTCATCTAACACTTGCTGTGATGTTAGATACTGGAAGTATGGGATGGTGGGATACCTACAATGGATGATTTAGGTCTAACTTGACAGATTTTGATATCCAATTGAAAATTGAAGGGAAAAAATTAAAGAAAAAGTTGAAATATTTTAAATTTTGGGTTTATGATATTACACATACCTGTAGCTTTCATACAAACCTTTTATCTCCTGTTTGAGCTTGTACAGTCCTATTAAAAAGTAATCATTAAATGCTCATGCTATATGAAGAATTGACAGATAAGTTGAAGCATTAAACAGCTTGGCTTCAAAAATCAAAATTAAGTAATTTGCAACAGTTTTTTTTAGAGAGGAAAAATTATATCCTGATTTTCAAGTCAATTTTTAAGTACTTTTGGAAATCTGTTTCCTACATGTTCTTCCTAATCAGATAATCAGATTGTCAGTGATAAATAACATTATTGATATCTGTTCTCATACTTCTTGTTTGGACAAGTAAATTTTCTGGATTACCAGGGCCCAGATTAATGAATCATTACTGTATTTAATCAGTTTATGTAAGTTGTCATTTTATTGTTGTATTTGATGTTGTCCAATAGATATAGATGATGTGAAAAATGTCAGTGATCCCATGAAGAAGGTCAAACCTGGATTGGTATCTAATGACGACACACCAGTTGAGCTGAAAGCTGTACATGTTCGCTCCAAGCTTGTTGATCTTGCTGCTGAGGTATGTATAATACTGTTCTGTAATATTAAACTTGATATGAGGTCACTGCTATCTCAGGGAAGTAGTCTAATGCTTATTTAAAAGAAAACCAACTAATCTGATCCTGATTGATCTAGACATCTGACCGAAAACTATGTTTAATGTTGTACTTTATAAGCACTTAGGATTTTCTTGGTCTGTAGGTTGTGGTGTTACAACATTATTATAATGGAAGTAGCCAAGCTCTAGAAGCCAAGTATGTATTCCCACTTGATGACATGGCTGCTGTGTGTGGCTTTGAGGCTTTTATTAATGGTAAGCATATTGTTGGAGAGGTGAAAGAGAAAGAAACAGCACATAAAGAATACAAGAAAGCCATTAGTGAAGGCCATGGTGCATATCTAATGGATCAAGATGAGGAGACACCAGTAAGTAAAACTAAGACATTATAGTATTTCAGTTCACCTGAAATGGAGTTTTTGAATTTCCATAATTAATCATTGACAGAGTTGTCTGGGTTTGAACCAACAGGAATTGATTTATGGTTGTAAGTTGTACATTTCTGCTCTGTGAGGGAATAGGAATGGACTTAGAAACTAGGGCTTGTGATAATGAAATCAGCTGTACATGTTGTATATCTCAGATTCTTTCTGTGGTTGTTCGATTGGTTTTCTAGGTTGAATTCTTAAGAGATATAAAGATTGTTTTATGCACAATTTCTTTTCTGTTTGTGATATAGGAAGTATTTACAGTCAGTGTTGGTAATTTGCCACCCAGTGCTACAGTACTTATCAAGATAACCTATGTAACAGAACTACAGGTGGAGGGAGAACTCATTAATTTCCAGCTCCCTGGCTCTGTAGCTCCTTGGAAACAGGAATATAAAGATTCTCCTCATCATACAGATAAGGTGAATAATGTGCAGCTCCTTCACGAGAATCCTTTACACATGTAGAATTCTCCTGACTAAGCATTACTTAAAATTTAGCAGACTTAAAGAGGAAGTAATGCTCACATTCAATCTATTATTTGTATAATTTGTGTCAGTTTGTACAAAATAGCACAGCAATATAACATTTCTGTATTGTTTATTTGAAAATCTGTTCAAATATGGATTTTGAAGAAAAATATAAATACAAAAATACTCAATATTGATATAAACGATAGTGGTACATGTAACTGTTGATGATAGAAAAAATGATGTGCGGATTGTGTTTACAGGATTGGGATACTTATCAAGTAGGAGAAGATAATTTGAGTGTGCAGGTTTATGTGGAGATGCCTTTTGATATTCGTTCATTAGAGTGTCCTACTCATAAAGTGAAAAAAAAGGTAGGATATTCTACTGAGTGAACGGTGTCATTACTTTTTATTACAAAATCAAAGGAACATGAAATTCAATACCTGTATGAATTGTAATTCAAGTAACAATTAGTGTTCTGAAACTGCACTTTCACTTTTAGTTTTTGTATTGTCTAATATGAGCCATTGATCTTTTTCTCCAGCAAACACAAACAAAGGCAGTGATAGAAATGTATCCAGGTCAAACAATGAAAGATGGTTTCCAAATTCTGATTGGCTTAGCAGAAATTCATGTCCCTCGAATGTGGGTAGAGACTGATGATGACGACAGTGATTCACAGGTATGATGTAGTCAGTTTTCAAGTGCGATGTAATTAGTTTTAAGGTAAAGCTCATTTTTCATGTATTAACAAATACCGAATCAGGTAAAATGATGGTGCCATATTATTCATGTAACACATTCATCAAAACTTGGTACCGTGAAAAAGTGTAATTGTTAATTGAGACATTATAATTATCTCTAAGTGAATAAATAAAACAGCATTTTTCATGGAGAAGAAAACTCACTCTTTTATTTTGCCATCATATTCTGGTTTTGGATATTTTAAATGTACCTTTAATTTGGGAAAGTATTCAATGTGAAAAATTCTTTAATTTGTAGGCTTGCATGTTGACATTTTACCCAGAATTTGAAGCAATTGCTGACCCTGACCTTGACCTTATTCTCCTGTTGGATCTGTCTAATTCCATGAAAGGAACATCTTTATTAGAGGCAAAGAAAGTTCTGCTTTTGTTGCTTCATCACCTGCCTCCACACACCAAGTTTAATGTCATTGTGTTTGGAACAAGTAAGTATTTTTTTAATTAGAATACATTTTGAGGATGTACATCATAGTTAAAGAGATATAGTATATAGTATAAGTCAATTACCAAAGTTTGGAATTGTCGAAATCATTGACTTGATTTTTAAAGAAAAACAATCTTAGAAAATGAAACCTGATGTGACCTATTGCTAAGTATGCTGACTTAGTGATCCTTGGGTTTGAACCAGTTGTCTTGTATGGGATAAATCCTATGGCTAACAACTTGCATTTAAGGGCTGACAAGACATAGACAAAATTTCTGAAAATGGCTTAGAAGAATTGAAATATACAAGAAAAAGAAATATAATAAACTGCATAAATATGTAGATGATTTTATGGTAACTATAGAGAAATTTTGTTTTATATGGTGTTTGAAAATGAAATATGTATTTCATGTACTATGAATATGTTTACTTGAACAGTATCTGATTCTAATTTTCAGCATATAGAGAGTTGTTTCCATGTAGCCAGGTGGCTTCTAAGGCCAATGTTAAAGTGGCTCAGCAGTTCATACAGGTAAACTATGCTTATACACATATTATTTCAATACCATATGCATTAGTAAGTAATATGTGTGCAACATGATAATATAATATTATCTGTAAATATTTGTATATTGTTTCAGAATATGTCAGCTGATTTAGGTAACACAGAAGTGTATCTTCCACTACAATCTCTTTATCTTCTAAAACCAGTAAATTCCATGCGTAACATTTTTTTGGTTTCTGACGGCCATATCAATAATGAGGATACCACTCTGAAACACATTGCCCAGAATTGTCACGATACTCGCATCTTCACCTTTGGCATTAGGTTTGTAAATTTAAAACTTTATTATTTGAATACATGTATTTTTGTCTTGGAATGTTTCCATTAATACCATGCAGATGACTATACTTCTTGCTGTCTTTTATTGTAAAAGCCAGCATCGACACTGTATTTAAACACAACAGAGACTTGATGTTACATGTAGTTTTCAACATTGTATTATGCTTTTGACTTGTTTGTGGAAATGTAAGATAACAACCTAGCAATAAAGATAATCTAAAACCTGAGCTAAGCTAAACTTTTCTCTCATTGTCATTTGATATACAAATATTTTCATAAAGTATTCAGAAGTAAGGCTTTTGATATTTTGTCTTTCATAAATACATCATTAGAAGGAAGCACATTTTCATATTATTTTGTTTGTTTTTACAGTTAGTTTAGCTGAGATATTAAGTATAGAATACCTTGTACTCTTGAAATTTATTTTCTTTACATATTCTTACTATTGTATTTGCTGTATGTCTTTGGGATGTATAGTAAGGCAATAGTGAAAAATCCATGATTCTCATGCAACTTTTCTGAAAATTTAGGATGGGTATAAGGGTAGGGGAAATTTTTTATTTTTTAATTTTTATTTTTCTTAAGAGGAATTAGACACTGAACACCACTAAGTTAGACTAGACAAACACTGAATAATGACATTAATCAACTTTGACAGTTTTAGTTGAGTTATGAAACTGAAGTCCAGCAAGACAGGGAATTTCTGTAATTTACTTTGGTGCTATTTTCACAAATTGTGAATTTGAAAATACAGAAATAAGAGTGGGGATTAGAGATAGAAGCGAGCAGGGATGAGAATCTAGGAAGTTTTTTGTTATGGCCTTACAATGTTAACTGAAAAAAAAAGAAATTTTAGATTTCATTCATCATATGATAGATAGAATAATGACTTAAATCTTTTCTAGCTCTGTTGCAAACAAACATACATTAAAAGCCATGGCTAGAGTTGGAGCTGGTTGCTTTGAATTTTTTGATTCGAAAGCAAAGTCTAAATGGGAAGGAAAGGTTTGTAATGTTAAACTTTTTACACTCAAACAATTGGTGAATGAATCTGCTCCATGATCAGTTAACTTTTTGGTGTGATTTTAGTACATGCTGACATTTTAGCGGCCATGTTCAGATCGACATCACCTACAAATCCTTGGAAAAAAACTTATTATATTTTAGTTCTTATGTATAATTTGTGCCAACCAAATTGATGTCAGAAATTCTGAAAAAAATGTGCATTATACAAGGGTAATTATGGTATGTATAAAATTTATTTCATTGTCATTAAACATTGCACTTAAGTAGCTTTGTGTATATCTTTTAGAGTCTGTGGTAAGCAAGGTTATCACAAAGTTTTGAGATAGGGATTTAATATTTCAGGTGAAATCACAACTATCGAAAGCTGCTCAGCCAGGATTGACAGATGTTTCTGTAAACTGGCAACATGATGAGGAGTTACGTACTCCTATTCAAGCCCCACAACAAATAACTGCACTCTTCAGTGGATGTAGACAAGTTGTCTATGGATATGTGCCCAACTGCTACATGGTCTGTATCATTGCATATATAACTTAAATAGAACTTATAAATAAATCATGTAAGTAATATACCACATACATGTACAGTATCTACCAAATCTGTATTGGTCCAAAAGTTCAAAGGCAATTGCATCATATTATACTTATACAATAGAAATTTACTGTTGAATTGTAAGTCAGTAATGATGATGATTTAAATGCATTTGTAATTAATTTTAATTGAAAAGTAAATTTCTATCACCTACTTATAATGGGCACCTCAAATTTGGTAGAGAATATATCCTATGTGTAATGGGAAGAATAAAAATTGATATAAAAAAAGTAGTGAATGGATGCAAAATTTAGATTGACTGATCAGATATCCTATGTTTGTGTTGGTGTGCTATTAATCTTTTACGCATGTTGAATACATTATTGATTTCTCACTCCCCCTTATCCCCAACAGTATTACATCCTTGTCATCAAAGCACTTGCTGAAAGTTCAGCAATCACATTTAGATGGACATTCTTGTACAGATATCACTTTTATTAAGAGAAAAAAAAAGCTGTAATATTTTTTTATCCCATATGAATAATGCATACCTATGCAATTGATGTCTGAAATATTGAAAAAAGTGTAGTTATCACTCATAAGTCAACACGGTACTTAACTAGGACAGAAAATTCTCTTACTCATCAATCATTTGACAAATTTTGTATCTCGGTACATGCTTATTTGTATCTTAGTATCTCACTATATGTTTATTTGTATCTCACTATATGTTTATTTGTTAACTGAATTCTTTACTTAATACAGACAGGAAATATAACTTTGAAGCAAGTACTTTTCTATTTTTATTTTCTATGATATATTGGGATTTTTTCTGAAATTAAACAATACAAGTGAATTTTTTAAATAAAATCATTCTTAATTAGGGTCCTGCTTCATAAGCAGGTGTCCTATAGTAATCACTCTGTCTGTCCATCCGTCTGTCGTGCCGTCCATCCACCTGTCTGTCCTCTGTCCATTAGCAAAAACTTTAACATTGGCCATATCTAATACACTGTCACAGGTAGAGCTTTCATATTTGGCATGTGTGTTCCTTATGACAAGACCTTTCTGTTGGTAACAAAAGTTTTGATCATGTGACCTTGACATTGACCTTCTACTTGCATTTGAAAAACTTTAACATTGTGACCTGTATTTGAAAAACTTTAACATTTTGGCATCTGCGTTCCATATGAAAAGACCTTCCTGCTGGTACCAAAAGTTTTGATCATGTGACCTTGACAGACCTTTGACCTATGTTTGAAAAACTATAACATTGACCATAACTATTGAACTGTAAGAAGTAGGGCTTTCATATTTAAGCTGTGCCTTCCTTATGACTAGATCTTTCTGCTGGTGCCAAAAGTTTTGATCATGTGACCCTGGCAGTGAACTTTGACCTACATTTGTAAAAACTTTAACAGTGACCGTAACTATTGTAACGTAAAAAGTAGGGCTTTCATATTTTGCATGTGTGTTCCTTATCACAAGACCTTTCTGCTGGTACCAAAAGTTTTGATCATGTGATCTTGTCAGTGACCTTTGATGTATATTTGAAAAACTTTAACATTGACCTGTTAGGGGTTTTCATATTTGACATGTGCGTTCCTTATTACAAGGCCTTTCTATTGGTGCCCAAAATTCCTCCTACTGACCTTTACAAATTAAAGTCAAGGTCATGGTGCCAGGCATCCTGTGGGGCCCTTCTGACTGTCAGTTTTCTAGTTATTAGAACCTTGCTTCAATTTACTTCTCTTTTGTGCCATTGGCATGATTATTTGTTAGCTGAATGCTGCACTGATGTACATGTAGTAATGATTTGCCCCTTATCCTCTACTAAAAAGCTCAATTCTCACTGCTAACATGTATACAGGTTGTTACTAAGAAAACATGAACCATCCATCCCAATCTTTATGTGATTAATGTTCAAAAGAAATTCATTTTTAATACAGAGTTTCTACCACAACTGATGGTAAATGATGTGATAAAGTCATTCTATAATAGTGTAATAATAGTATTGCATCTTAGTCCTTCTGGATGTCAGAATCTTAACTGTGTTTACTTTTCAGAATTATGGTAGATTTGTGACAAAACAAATTCATCATATGACAAATACACAAGATAGTGATTGTTGGGTCCGGCGCCTTAAACTGAGAAAATAATTAAGTCAGTTATTATATTTTGATTTATTAAATTATCAAATGGTTCAAATAAATTGTCATGCAGAATGTTTTAATTCTATTTATCAATTTAATAAAACTCAATAAAATCTAACTCCCAGTTATTACCGGTAATTCATCGTGGAAAGAAAAATACAAAATTATGTCTTAAGTATTTTCTCAGTTTATGGCACCGGACCCTCACCATACACACCATTCTTTTGTTCTCCATTGGGACAGAAAGTCTGCCCATGTTTAGAACAATAGATTTGTTGGTAGGTGACTAAAATACAAAACATGAACAGAATGAGTATTTGCCATCTTGTATATTGATTTTCTAATATGGTTAAGTATAACAGAGATTTCTGACGCTAGTCTGGATATAAGGAAAATAAGGATGAAAGTCCTTTGAGTTGACGATGTTAATGATTTCTTTTCTTAATTTGTGGCTTAGAAACAAAAGATTATTGAACTCTCAAGAGGCAACTCTCAATGGTGTGAATAAGTAACGTAATTACAATTTTAGGCAACTCTCACTGCAAGTATTGATGGCTATGAGATATCAACAGTTGTCTCTGCACCTTCATTCAACAGTAACAAGGGCAAGGTATTTATTTAAGTCTTTGATCTCTCTTTTTGTGGATATATAGATTGTTGCATCTAGATTTTTAGCTCACCTGAGCCAAAGGCTCAAGTGAGCTATAGTCATAATGCGCCGTCTGTTGTCGTCGTCCGTCCGTCTGTTCGTCGTTAACTTTTTCACATTTCGATTTCTTCTCTGGAACTACATTGCAGATTTGGATCAAACTTTGTGTAAATGATGTACTCAAGGTCCCCTACTAAAATTGTGTTCGGGATTCAGATTCCCTCAGGGGTGGATCCAGGGCGGGGCCAAAAGTGCCCAAAACGGTACCCCTCTTCAAACATCTTCTTCTCCAGAACCAGTACATATATTGGGAAACTAATTGCATTTCAACAATCTATAAAGATGGGTTATTAAAAATTGTGTTCAGGGTTAAGATCCGTCAAATAGAAATTTATGCTTTTTTGACGTGTTTTTGGACTTAGTCATTTCAATGCAGAAATGTGTCATGTTTTTCAGGTAATTGATGTTGATGATTTCTTAATGACTATTTTGATCATAATTGTGGTAAGGAATATTATTGTGAAAGAATTTTGTCATTATCTCAATTTTTGGATTTTTTATGAAAGGTGTGGGGGTTGGCCATTTTTCACATTTTCAACTTTTTCTACAAAACCACAAGAAAGATTTTAATGAAGCATGGAATACATGAAGTACTAAAGGTCCTCTATCAATTTGGTAAATTTCATCCAAATTGGTTAACAGATAATGCCACCATGTCTAAAAAGTACGTCTCACAATGGTACATATACTACTTGGTAATTGAAATATGGAGAGTAGCGGTTCAAATCCAGCTGTGGTCAGAAAGTTTTTTTCATTTCTTTACACATCTTAATAAGTTTTTAGATGTTTCTCAACACTCAACATATGAAATTAGGCAATTTTAAGTTAGATCTGGACAATATTTGAAACAATTGTTGTTCATGACCCAGACTTGAAATCAGTCAACAAAAGGCCCCACCTAAAGAAAATGACTAACTTGTTTCCCTGAATGACATCTTGCAGAGACAAAGGAAATGCTTAATATCAAAATCACCGGAATGGATGTGCAAAAAAGTGTTGTTTTTTTATTATAGTCTGAAATAAAATTTGACATATTTTCAACATTTGTGTTGACTTAGTCACAGTAATGCAAAAATAAATGAATTCTTCCTTCATACATGACTGATCATCTAGGTACTCAGGTGAGTGATATAGGCCCACTTGGGCCTCTTGTTTTCATTGTGTTTAAAATCTAGTTTTAATTGTTTACAATAATAGATGATTATTCATGATATTTGTGACAGCTTTTGGTGAATCCTTTGCAGATACTTCATCGTTTGACAGCCAAGGCTGTAATAAGAGATTGGGAGGATGGTGTATTGTCAGCAGACAAGCTTCATCATGAGGTATATCATTTTCAATGAAGTATGTCTAATTTGAGTGTTTACAGATCATATAGCTTATGTACTTGTATTTATTGTAGCTTATGTTCTTGTGTTTCTTATAAGTTTATTTGAACAAGATGGTCAAACTGATTATCCATTCCACATTTATTTGTCAGTTATCTGTCAGTCATTTTTCTGGTAATATGTAAATGTTTGGGTTGCTTTGTATTTTTTCAGAAACGTAAAATGAATATGAAGGCGTCAGTTATTGAGATTAGTAAAAAATATTCCATAGTTACACAGTTTACAAGTTTTGTGGCCATAGAGAAAAGACAGGAGGTAATGAAACTAATTAATGCACTTTAGAAGGACATCAGATACATAGTCTTGTATACATGTATTTAACTTCTGATTTCTTTATCTGTGTATAGCTCCATGGTGACTTCTGCCACATAACTGAGCCAGTAACTCCTCTTTTTTCTTTTTATCTGATTAAAAAGATGTGGTTATAATTAAAGCTAAGATCAGATTGTTATAGGAGGTATTCAAATGATCCGAGATATTGTGTAAAATATTATAGAGAAGTTTATCTTATTATTTCTGATTATCCATGTTTATTATGGAATCATCATTCCCATTTAATGTTGTTATATCATTGGCCTCATTAGTAAATACGTGGTAATAGTCTTTCCTATCAGATGTACAAATTTTTCAGTGGCATTCCCAATGTTGCCAGGGTCACTTGGCCTTCTGTCACTTCACCTGAGGGAAGACAAATATTAAAACACTGTAAATGTGTTGCAGACTGGCGCTTTATTGGGATACTAATAACAGAGGATGCTATACAGTATACATATGTACTTGCATGTAAAAAGTAGTCACATGACTGCTTATGTGCTGTAAAATCTTCACACAACCTTGATAAGGTTTAACATACAATAAACACATGTTCTCAATCAATATGAGATAACCCAGCTCGAGTCCAACATTAAAAGTTAAGCCAATTTAACTATGAAATGACAACAGCAATAAGTCATAATAACATCAAAACATGCCACAAAACTCGACTCTTAAAGTATATGACCACACTGTTAACTTCTGACAATAATTCTTATTATTAGAGGAACTACGGTAATGAAACTTGTGACAGCATTCCCTTATTATGAAATACTAGGTTTATAGAATAACTACGGTAATGAAAAATCTGACAAGGGAATGCTTGAAATAACACATGAAAAATGATAACATAGGCTTTGAACATCATAAACACAATTATATTCATTCTATACATATAACTTGACCACAGTCTCTGAGATGGAATAGCTGACAGCTGCCTTTGAGGTAACCCGAAAGCGAAAGAGCAAAGGCAAACCATGTGGTGTAAACATACTTGTCAAAAAACACTGCAAATGTCACTGCACTCATTAATATACATGTGAGCTATTAAAAACCTTGACAATCATACTCTTGAACATTCATATACAATAAGTAAATAAATGCATAATTACCTGAGGGAAGACAAATATTAAAACACTGTAAATGTGTTGCAGACTGGCGCTTTATTGGGATACTAATAACAGAGGATGCTGAACCCGATAACTGTAATATACTACAGAAATATGCTTATCACTAAGAGTTGTCTTTCTTATACCAGTGAAATCAGTAACCCATTACCAGTCCCACATCTCCCCCTCAAAATAAATGTCGCCTCGACATTAATGTCAATCCAAAATTATGCAGACTAGAATTGTATTACTATCAAAAATGTAAAATTAACACACAGTATACCTGGTAATAGACTAGAACAATTGACTAGAAAAATATACATGATGTGATTTACACAAAATTAATTGCCAATACATCATAGAAAAAAATTCACAACTTTATGTCAACTATATTAACAATGTCACATAACAGCAAAGCTTGAAATTTCCAAAATGAATAGTACAGTGTCATAACATGACAGGTCAAAATTCCATTTCACACTAACTTCTCATTCTACAATGAGATATGAAACACAAAGCTGGCCAAGCACAAGTGTTCCTATTAGCAATATACTAATTCTGAGCTAGCAAGTGTACATGGAACACCTATATACCTAGGTTCAAATGAACAATATGGAAATCCAGTTAATAAATTGATAAAATACACAATATTAACAATTTGAATAGTATCACCACTATTAAAAACAACATCCATTTTCTTTTAAGATATCTAAGATACATTTCTTGAGAGTAACCCTTTGTAAACAACACATGACACATGAATGACCTCAAACTTGACCTGGTTACCTTTCACAAACTTTAACCTTATGGTGATACTAGCAATATCATTAACATATATATACACCAGTTAATGAAAAGTCACAAAAAACAGTCAACATAATGGTTGAAAGAAGAATTACACAAACACAGGTTCGAACCATGATGCACTAACATTTCGGATTTCACGAATAGTTGGTTGTCCGAGAGTGTCATAAGTCAGTGTACGCGGAGGTTGAATGTTTCTGACAGGACGTCCTACGGGTTCATCATGGTCTGACATTGAAGTATATTCACTATTATGCGAACTTTCAACTTCACTTGAAGACTGTCTGTCATAATGTGGTACAAAAACGAGTGCATTTGGATTCAGCGAGCTTTGACTGTCGCTAGAGATGGCTGGAAACACACGGCACTAACTCAGCATCCGAGTCGCTCGTTGAAGTGTCATGTCGCCATGACGGAGGCGAAAGAGCGGTTCTGATCTTCCTTGAATACCTGCGTTTTGGTTTTGTTGGAATGGGTTCAATCAGTAGTTTCATTACATTGCAGTAACAGATTCCGATGCAGGCGACGGATTCTTCCAGCTTTTCCTTCAATCTGAACCTCATACACAGGCGAATCTGACAAACGCTTCATTACCACATGTACATCCGGTTCCCAGTAAGACCGCAGTTTACCAGGACCGCCACGGTTCAAGCAGATTCCTAACTAACACTCTGTCTCCTGGTTCCAACGCTCCACTTCGTGGTTGCTTGTCATGACGACGATCCTTTGCACGTTGTCCTGCTTTAGCAGCATTTTTAGCAGCGAATTCGATAGGCTTCCTGCATGTTCTGTTTCCAGTTTGACACATAATCAGACTTCCCTTTGGCAGTTTCTTTATTTAAACCAAAAATGAGGTCTATTGGCAACCTCGGATGACGACTAAACACGAGATAAAACGGAGAATGACCCGTACTATCATTGCGGGTGCAGTTTATAAGCATGTGTCATCTTGTTCAGGTGATTTTTCCAGTCCCGCTTGTGCTCTTTAGGAAGAGTACGGAGCATGCTCAGTAAGGTCCGGTTCAAACGTTCACACTGACCATTCCCTTGAGGATGGTAGGGTGTAGTGGCGAGTGTTTGACACCAGTGAGTGCTTGCAGTCGGGTAAAGAAATTGTTTTCAAATTCCCGGCCCTGATCATGGTGTAGCCTATCTGGAAAACCCAAAGCGCATAAAGAAATCATTAAAGATTTTGTCTGCTGCTGTCCGTCCAGATTTGTTTCTTGTTGGGTATGCTGCCGCAAATCGGGTGAAATGATCAACAATCACGAGAATGTACTCATAGCCACCTTGGCATGGCTCCAAGTGGAGAAAGTCAATAGAGACCATTTCGAAAGATAAGTGGTGATAACTGGTTGAAGTGGTGCAAACCAGATTGCGATTCGGTTTTTTTGTCTTTGACACACGAACACCTTTTTTGAATGAAAATTCTCGATCTCCGAAGCCATGTTCGGCCAATAGAATCTTTCTCGAGCAAGTGCCAGTACTCGTTCCACTCCTAGATGTCCCATCTTCACATGTAACTCTTCGAACACAATTTCATGGTAAGTCTTCGGTAGAATGATTTGGTATCGCAACTCTCCTGATGAAAGACAAATTTTCCTTCTTAAAATACCATCATCAGACACAACTAGCTTACTCCAGCTCCTCAGCAGTTGCTTGACTTGAGGGGAGTAAGATTTTCTCTGTAGGGCTGTAGGTTGTTTGCCACGCAATACTAATGTCGTTACCAACGAAATGTCCTGATCAATCTTCTGGGCTTCTAACAGTTCCTCTCTTTTCACTTTAACATAAGACGGAATTTCAGGCATCATTTCAGCTTTAAGCTCTTTCATGGAGGTCAGTAGAGTCAATTTGTTTTCGAATCGGGCGGATGCAATCTGAACAGTGGCTTCGATCTCCTCTTTTGTCGATTCAAGAGTGCACTCAGACTCATATTTTCCGAATTCAAGAGGCATACGGCTTAATCCATCTGCGTCCTTATTTTGCGGGCCAGGTTTATACTTTATGGTGAAATTGAAGTCCGCTAGTTCACAAACCCAACGAAGCCGCGTGGCATCTAGACGTGGTGTACTCAGTACGTAGCACAACGGGTTGTTATCACTGTAAACAACGAAACTGGGCGCATAGTACAGATAGTCCTTGAAACGGTCGACGACTGCCCATTTTAGAGCTAGGAACTCCAACTTCCAGAGTGCAGATGATAATTCTTTTCAGCTGGTGATAACGACGACCGTGAAGCATAGGCCACGACATGTTGAACGTCATCGTCATCTCTTTGATACAAGATAGCACCTAGACCAAGACTGCAAGGCATCCACGTGAAGTTGAAATGGACGATCGAAACGAGGATAGGCCATAATGGGCGGACTAAGTAGAGTATCTATCAGGTCCTTGAGAGCAGCCTGATGAGTCGATGTCCATGCGATTTTCGTGTTAGGTGAGAAACTGCCCATTCTTTAGTGTACGGTTGTTTCCTCGTTGCTCTTTCTTGCCCCTGTCCTTTCACCTTCAACAGGTCATACAACACTCGTGCTCGACGAGCAAAGTCCGGAATGTACTTTCGATAGAAACCGATAAAGCCAAGTAAGCGACGCACATCACCAATGTTCGCAGGTTCTTTCTTAGTCAAGTCCATCACAGCACGTTTATCTTCCGGATCCATTGTATAACCTTCAGAAGTCACCAGATGTCCGAGATATCGCACTTTCTTCTTGAACAACAAGCATTTAGTTGGTTTGAGTTTTACTCCTTTTTCACGGAATCGCTGAAACACTGCTTCCAAATGTGTTAAATGGTCGGTGGTTGACGATGAATAGACTAGAGTATCATCCAAGTAGGGAAGGCAGAAACGGTCTCTTATGCCTTCAAGACATTCGTTCATAAATGTCTGGAATGCCGCAGGAGCGCCTTTGAGCCCAAATGGAATTCTTTGCCACTCATACAGACCCCAAGGTGTGATGAACGCTGTGTACTGTTTGCTACCTTCGGCCATCACTCCCTGATGGTAAGCCTTGCCTTGGTCCAGTAACGAAAACCATTTACTACCCCCTAGGCTATCGAGTGCATCTTGAATTTTCGGTAAAGGTCTACTGTCTGCCACAGACTTCTGATTGACTTTGTGATAGTCTACACACAACCGCAAACTGCCGTCCTTCTTTCTAACGCACACTAACGGACTAGCAAATGCTGACTTTGACTTGCTTATGAATCCTTTTGCCAGTAAGTCTTGCAGATAATCCTTGACTTCGCCATAGAGTGCATTGGGAATAGAGCGATAAGCTTGTCGTACAGGGCTAGTATCATTCATAGTTATTTCCATTTTAAGATCAGCAACGTATCCAATATCACTGTCATCCCGTGAAAATATATCGGAGTAATTGTAGAGGAGTTGCTTCACTCACTCGGCCTCATCTTTGCTTAATAGATCAGTGTCTACTGAGACTGGTGGGTGCCACTTTTCAGCCTCAACCAACGGAGTGTTCTGATCTATTGCATTCCTTTCTTCCTGAACCACACAAGCCAAGTTGACTACTGACGAAACAGTTTCGAGCGTACCAAGTTGAGTATTTTTGTTCAAGCATAATGGCTGGTTTGTAGGGTTACGCACTACAATTCGGACACGGTTAGGATTGTCAATGGTTACCAGACTCTCGTCGATTCGAGTCCTCTCTCATCTGACAATGACGGTACAAACAAACACTTCCAGTGGTTTCCCTTACAGTTCCCAGTCCTTACATGCGCACGAATTATCTGCGAACTTTTCCCTGGGATTTGTATCCTTTTTGGTCCTGATCGCACATTCACCATCATATCAGAGGAGCCATGTAATATCCTTGTGACTGAATTTACCGATTTAGAACTTAAAGCTGGAAGAGCGCCACAAAGAGCTGAATTTCCCTCGCCGTTGATATAGTGCTGAATGACATTGAATCCGATGATTGGCCGAACCAACGATGGAGAGTCCGAAATCAAGAACGGTACTTTAAGCACGGACACACCCTGTCCAAACCGAAACTCGAGCTCTGTCCATCCCTTGAATGGAATCTCATCGTTGCTGGCTGATGTCAACACAAGGCAAGAAGTCAGTAGTTCGCTCACTGGTCTTATGTCGGCATCTGGTAGATGTGATTGCATAAAGGAGCTGGAAATCAGACATACTTGAGCCCCAGTATCCCACAATGCACTTACACTTATATTGTTAAGATGACAGTCAACAATGCATTTTTCTCCAACAAGCTTTACGAGTTTAGATTTTGTTTTAGGAGACAGGCTCAGTACCTCGCCCCGATGAACATTGATATCAAAATTAGTTAGCATACCAGAGTGAATTTGTGAAACTGAGTGGGAGCTGTCCATACGAGTCACTGTCTGCTCCCGTGACGTGACCCTCTCCCGTTTCCCGATTTCCTTCTTTGTTTACAACCAGCTTTAAAGTGTTCATCGCTTCCCACATACCCAGCAATGGGAACATGTGGAAAACCTGGTCATTTTGTCGACACTGTTCGCATCCCATTTGAAGGCTTTCTTCGGTAGGTCAGATTCCGATGAGCTTTGGTAGATTGTGTCCCTTGGCGGATCGCATTGATTTCAGCTCGTAACTCTTGTAACTCTGTCCACAGTTTTCCTTCCTTAAACTTTGCTTGGGACCCTTGATCTACTGGAGCCGGCGGTGGCTCAACCTCAATCATGTTGACCCTTGCTTTATTTAGCCTTCCCTTCCGCTCCTTCTCCCTTGCTACAATTTTGTTTAGGTCCTGTATAAGCTCATCCTCAGAAACTTCCGAATCTAGTACCGGCTTTATCTCCCGTCTAATTGTTTCATCTGTAAGGCCAACATACAATGTGGTGTTTGAATACAGGGGTAAGTAACCTTCATCGTACACTACTTGGGATCCTTCCTCCTTCGAGACAAACAATATTTTCTGTTTGAGACTCAGCAACTTCAATAGAAAAGTCTTGCGGTTCATCTTTGCCCTGAGAAAGGTTAGTCATTTGAGTATATAATTCGGTGGCAGTTTTTTCTCCTCAAAATGTGACCGCATTATCTTTCTCAACGACCCTAAAGTCAAGCTTTCTCTACCTTCCAAGTATAATCTTAGTGGCAATGCAGGTGAAATGGCACGAGTCACGCCATCGATGATGTCCGCTTCAGTGTATGTCTTCCGGAGTCCACTCTCGATTTGCCTAATTAGACTGACAAACGATAAACCATGCAGTTTATCAGAAATTTCCCCACTAATCTTAAAGTCCTTCCGGTATAATGGGGCCGCCGCTGGTATAAGGTCAGCACTTTTCTGAGGTTTAGTTGACTCCCCTTGACCTTCTCCTTTCTCTTGATTAATTTGGGTGAAAAGTGGCAGGGCATCATTAAGAACTAGTAATTCCGTTGTTCCCTCACCTTCTCCCTTGATGGCGTCTTCTAACCATTTTGTAATTGTAAGTACACATGCCGTCCAATCAAGTTTTTCCACATCTCCGCACAGCTTATTCTCTGTTATAATGGTCCTCAGTATCTTAATAGGCTTTGATAGATTCGACCCTTGATCTCTAATTCTGTCTTCTTGTCTCCTCCATGACAGCATACTCCCTTGATCCCGGACGTGCCCCCAAATGTTGCCAGCGTCACTTGGCCTTCTGTCACATCACCTGAGGGAAGACAAATATTAAAACACTGAAAATGTGTAGCAGACTGCCGCATAATTGGGATACTAATAACAGAGGATGCTATACAGTATACATATGTAACTTGCATGTAAAAAGTAGTCACATGACTGCTTATGTGCTGTAAAATCTTCACACAACCTTGATAAGGTTTAACATACAATAAACCACATGTTCTCAATCAATATGGAGATAACCCAGCTCGAGTCCAACATTAAAAGTTAAGCCAATTTAACTATGAAAATGACAACAGCAATAAGTCATAATAACATCAAAACATGCCACAAAACTCGACTCTTAAAGTATATGACCACACTGTTAACTTCTGACAATAATTCTTATTATTAGAGGAACTACGGTAATGAAACTTGTGACAGCATACCATTATTATGAAATACTACGTTTATAGAATAACTACGGTAATGAAAATCTGACAAGGGAATGCTTGAAATAACACATGAAAAATGATAACATAGGCTTTGAACATCATAAACACAATATATTCATTCTATACATATAACTTGACCACAGTCTCTGAGATGGAATAGCTGACAGCTGCCTTTGAGGTAACCCGAAAGCGAAAGAGCAAAGGCAAACCATGTGGTGTAAACATACTTGTCAAAAACACTGCAAATGTCACTGCACTCATAATATACATGTGAGCTATTAAAACCTTGACAATCATACTCTTGAACATTCATATACAATAAGTAAATAAATGCATAATTACCTGAGGGAAGACAAATATTAAAACACTGTAAATGTGTTGCAGACTGGCGCTTTATTGGGATACTAATAACAGAGGATGCTGAACCCGATAACTGTAATATACTACAGAAATATGCTTATCACTAAGAGTTGTCTTTCTTATACCAGTGAAATCAGTAACCCATTACCAGTCCCACACCAGCTTATTACTTCAGGTGTTATAATGCTATAACCATATGTATCGGATCAGCTGCATCTCTACCATAGAATAATGTTTTAATTAACGCTAAGTGCAAGCAATGATCACATTTGATTCTTATTATATTAACAGGGAGAAGAGGTGAAAGAAGATGCCCCTTCTATTGCTGATCTTGTTGAGAAAGAAAATGTTGATAAACTTCATTACATGATGTGGACACAGGACGAGCTGTGAGTATAAGACCTCAGTATCTTCTATACACTGAGATACCTGAGAAAAAATTATCATTCTTTGATGATAGTGTACATAAAGTTTCATTTTAGCCTCGCTCTCTTATTTCTTTCAACCAGTGTATTCTTGTAATGCATGTATTAATGATGGGGATTTGTCAGGTTAAGAGAAGATATAAAATTGTAGATGTGAACAAATATTCCGAAGATAAAATACAATAATATTGCTTTCTTTGTATGTCAAGACTTGTTGTAATAGGATATATATTGACAACATTGTAGCGATGCTTACAAATTATAGGAAACATTCTCTATTTACAGAGAGGAAGAATTGCCTCAGCCAGTACTTTTAGGTATATTTTACATACATACAATGACATTTCTAAGATATTCCTAACACTTTTATATAATTTGAAAAGTCATAAAATTGAATATAGTCAATATCAATCCACAGCATATATTTTAAATTCTTTTACTTTACACATCAACATATTTTCATTCATAAAAAGATAAGATCAGAATTTGAAGAAGTGTTTTTTTTTAAATTTAACTTTTCTAATTTCAGAATTTGATAGCTCTTCACAGGATGAGCTTTTTTCAATGGAGGATGAAAGCAGCAGTTGTAGTACAGAAATGGCATTTGGACTTTTCAGTGATGAGGATTATGAAGAAGAGGGCAAGAAAGGAGGAAAGGTTAAAAGATTTGTTGAAGAAGAAGAGGAAGATGAGGATGAAGCATACAATATAACAGAGTCAATAGAAGATATGTATATGTATGAAGAACCTGTTCAGTTAGAGTTGTGTATGGATCAGGTTGCATTTGATAGTGCAGAAGCTGTAGTCATGGATATGGGTTCTATGCTTATGAAAGCTGGATTTGCAGGTGATAGTGAGCCAGAGGCTGTGTTTGAATCTTGTGTTGGTCGTCCTCGTCATCAAGGTGTAATGGTTGGTATGGGACAGAAAGACAGCTATGTAGGAAGAGAATTAGGTACGACAACTTCTTTTGCTTTATTTGTTGGAAAATATGTTTTGGTTTAATTATAATCATAAGCTAAAAATTTTTAGTACATTTTAGGGACTATAGGTTTCCACTCCGTCTGTCTGTTCATGTGTCTGAGACACTTTGCTTTTCCATACTTATTTTTGCAACCATTAAAGTTACTGACTTAATATTTGGTATGTAATTTTGTATCAAGAAGTTAAGGATCAAATTTAAGTTTGGTCATGATTGACTTATTTTTGGAAGAGTTACAACCCCTGGACTTATGAAACGTCTGCCTATCTGTCTGCCAATCAGGCACATTGATTTCCAAACTTTTTTCTCACATTCTTTGATGTAATGAACTGAAGCTTGTTATATAACTTTGGTTTGATGATCTACAAGTCAAGTTTTCATTTTGTTGTGATTGACCCGCTTTTCCAAGAGTTATTGCCCGCTGACCAAAATTCATTTTCCAGATTTTTGAGTCGGCTTCGGTGAAGCCGTAATCATTGCAATTACTTTCTTTTCAGGGGTTATAACTTTCACTACCGATATAGAGCTTACTACTCCGCTGAAAAATAAAGTGCCGAAAAATTACTGATGTTTTCTTAAAAATTCTTGATCAGCACAATGTACCTTTAGCTCAGTTAATTTAAGCTAAACATAAACTAGTTTCAGTAACCCGAAAAAGGAGTTGCAATAATGTTTTCAAATTTCGCGTAATAATATGTAGTTGTGACTACTTTACGATGTGTTTACCACCAACACCGTCGGATGTACTCGATTGTGTAATTCTCCGGACAAAGCATTTGTCTTGATCTTGTATCGCTTGTTTTTATCGAGATATTTCAATTAAACTTTTCCCCAACATGTTCTGGAACTTTAGTTCTTTTTCACATATATGACAAATTTAAAGATCGATCTTCCCGCATTTCCTCTGATAATGAAAATGCAATATAAATATTTAGGTAAATGTTGTATGTTTCTAAATATAAATGATGTTAAAACATTATGAGAATCGTGAATAAGATGGTTATTTAATGTCCCACTTGAAGGAATGTCGTTCCTTGGCTCAGCTTCGACTCGTGACAACAATGCAGTAAAACTTGTTGCCATGAAGTTGTCGATTGCACGTTCATTTCGGATACAAGCAATTGCAAACTCTTTTCGGTAAGATAGTATGAAGAGAGCAAATTTTATTAGCATTTTGTACATAGGTATAATGACGATGTAGTTGCAACAAAGACCTAATTTTTGCCCCCCCCCATTTTCCTGAAATCCTGAATCCGCCACTAAAATGGTAAAATGATTACATACTTAAAATCAGCAAAGCCGACTCTCAGGACTTTTGAGTCCTTTGATTTTCTCTTATGCTTTGACATATTGCACTGAAACTTGGTATATAACTTCAGTGTGATGATCTACAGATCAAGTTTTAATTTTGTTACGATTGACCCAATTTTCCAAGAGAAATTGCCCTTTGACCAAAATTCATTTTTTGTCATGATTTGAACCACTTTTCCTAGAGTTATTGCCCTGAAACTTGTATACAACAATATAGTTAATAGATGCATATCAGCTTTCTGTAAAATTTGCTGACTAAATGTTTCTTTTCTGCTTTTTCAAAGGAGTACAACGTTTAGGGAAAGTGGTACAAGAGAAACAAAAATTAAGAGGTAAGAACTATTTAGTATATTGGTTTTACCTGTATACCGGTATGTTCTTACTTAACAATGTTTGATTTATTCCAACTTCTTGATCCTATTAAAATTAAAATTCAAGTCTGGTATACCTTCGTCTGTTGGTATGGGTATTTCATCTTGTAACCACAAACCTTGATATACCTACATGTATTGGCTGTTAAGACGGAGATAACTGGATAGGAGTAGTTGGTTTTGTAACCACAAACCCTGGTATACCTACATATAGTGACTGTTAAGGCCAGAATAACTTGATAGGGATAGTTGGTCTTGTAACCACAAACCCTGATATACCTATATGTATGGTATGGGTAGTTGGTCTTGTAACCACAAACCTTAGTATACCTACGTGTATTGTTATGGGTAGTTGGTTTTGTAACCACAAACCCAGGTATACCTGTGAAAGACAAGCTTTTAATTTGACTTAATGTAATGTAATTAAATTTAAATTTGATGTGATGAAAGTCAGATTTTGTTTAAAATGTAACAACCCGTGAGTTATGATAGCATGACCTAATGACAATACATGTATCCATTGTTTCCTGGTAATAAGGTTATAGACTTGCTCAAGCTCTATGTTATGTTTTAATTAATAATTATTTGTTCCCTATAATACTTTATATATTGTGAAAACAGAGACTTGTAAACCCTACAAAATCACCGACCAGAATAGGGTCGGTAATACATGTAATGTCAAATTTCAACAATGCTCTGCAGTGCTTAGATAAGGCAGATAGGTTGACGAGTGATTAATGTCCAGTTAGCCATTACAAATCCCTCATGTTTATATGAAATGGTTCAGAAAAACAAGTGTAGACTTCAAACTGATGTAAAGTGAACACAAAAGAATCTCACAATATCAGAAGTGCCAGAAAAATTGTGTTTAAGTGCTATTTTTTAGAAAATGCAGTATGTCATCTGCAGATTTTCATATATAAGGGACATTATGAACAAATATACTCTTAATGTAGAGGCTTGAGCAAGTGTTATAAAGTTAGATCAGTTTTAGTTTAAATATAAATAATACATGGAGCAAAATAACAGCAGTGACTCCTTTGCATATACTACCTGTTTTTAGTGTCTGCATAGATTAGGTGTGGATGTTAATAATTGTAAATTATCAGTGATTGCCACTATAATATGTCAGTGTTTATAACTTTGTTAATATTAATTACTGCAGAAGTTTAGGAATAATAACTATAATATGTCAGTGATAATTGATATAACATGCCATTGGTCATTATCATGATATCATAGAAATGTTTTACAACATAAAAGGAAAAATAAAGAAATAAGGGTTTCATTAGGATAAATGGTTTCAATGATGTAACAGTAGGCTATGTTACTAAAGTCAGGAAGTAAGTGTATGTGTAGTTCTCTTTTAAGTAGAATGAATTTATAAATTCATTTTTCATTTTTTGTATACCTTTTTTTTTGTTTCGTAAGTAATTTCAGACCTATATGCACTGTAAAGCAAACACATTTTGGAAATATCTTCTGGAAAGAGGGAAATTTTGAGCACAGCTCTTGTCTTCTCATGCATAGAAGTAGTGTTAACAAAGACAACCTACTATTCTGTTCATTATAAATCTAACTCACACTAATTTAGATGATTCAGATTAAATTTGGTCAGATAAGAAAAAGGTACATACTTTTAAATATTACAATATCTTTGAATTACTAAAACATGTGATTAATGTGCAGTAGATATGTATATAAATACACAGTTACTAATTAATAGCTATCTATTAATAGTGAGTGCTATTTAGAAAATATAAATGTAGTGAAATTGCAGAATCTCTTTGAAATCGTTTTTGATTAGATATGATTTAGATTAAAGTTTGTCTTCTGTTTTAAAATCGTGGCAGAGAATAACACATTGAATATAAGTCAGAGGAATTTGTATTAAATACAAGATGGAGAACAATTATGGATTATTAAGCCAGACATAATAAGCACATCTTTATTTTCTTCCATGTATTTGAAACTCATTTTCTGGTATACTGTATCTGGTTTGTTAAAAAATGGTAAAGGAAATTTTCATTCTCAAATTCGATTGTGTGAGAAAACGGGAATGGTTGAAAACTGCACAGGTCCCTGCAAATAAAATAGTTAATCCCCCCCTTTTCCCCTCTGACTCTCTCGTTCGACTCAATGACTGCACTCATGAAATGAAAAAACAAAGTACTTCTTTCTTTGTTTTTCCATTTCACGAGTGCAGTCATTGAGTCTCTCGAGAGAGTCAGAGGGGAAAAGAGGGGGAGAGGGGGGTTATAATTATTTTATTTGCAGGGACCTGTGGAAAACTGATAAAATTGTGATTCCTAAAGCAAGTAGTACATTTAGTTATATATTATACAATTTTGCTATTTTTACTAATTTCATTATCACTTCTTGTCAGTTTAGGCCCCTAATAATGTGAATAATTGTTAGTTTATGTTTTTGAATTTAAATTTTCTTTTTTTTTTTTACTTTTTACTTGGTCTTTTTTATTTGTTGGTTGGTTGATTGGTGTTTTACGTTACTTTCAATAAATTTTCAGTTATATTGCGAAATGTTTTTTTTGTTATAACAAATAACATTCTTAACAAAAACACCTGTAGATAATATATTATGTTATTATATATATATATATATATATATATATATATATATATATATATATATATATATATATATTACAAATTTGCTATTCAGAGTAAATTTAGTTTGATGTGTTGGGATTTGTTGGATAAATGTGTAGACAGTTTTTTAATTAAAGATAAAAATAAATATCAAAGTACTGATATTACAGACAAAAATGGGGCCATTTTACTAATTATGGATGTTGCTCATAGGGTCAATGATTTTCCACGATTGTGGAATTGTGGACAGAATCTTGGAATCAACAATCTGTAACAGAATTTGCACATTTCAAAACTTGTCATTATAAATTTTTATACCCCTAGTAAACAAAGTTTGGGGGGAGGGGGTATATAGGAATCACCCTGTCTGTCTGTCTGTCTGTCCACCAAACCTTGTCTAGGCCATAACTTCTCACCCTGTACATGGATTTCAATAATAATTCACAGAGTTGTTGCTTAGGATCCAAGGGTGTGTCATTACCTTGAACCAAGGTCATAGGTCAAAGGTCAAGGTCATAATAGACACAATAAGTAAAACTTTGTCCAGGCCATAACTTCTTACACTTTGCACAGATTTCAATAATATTTCACAGAATTGTTGATTAGGATCCAAGGATGTGTCATGACCTTGAACTAAGGTCATAGGTCAGAGGTCAAAATCACAGTAGACATAATTGTCATGACCTTGAACTAAGGTCATAGGTCAGAGGTCAAAATCACAGTAGACATAATTGGCGTAACCTTGTTCGGGCCATAACTTCTTCCCCTGTGCATGGATTTCAATAATATTTCACAGAATTGTTGCTTAGGATCCCAGGGTGTGTCATGACCTTGAACCAAGGTCATTGGTCAAAGGTCAAGGTCACAATAGACACAGTGGGTAAAACCTTGTACATGCTCTATTGATTCCTCATGGGTTGTCATAGAGGGATGAATTAATGCAGGTCTCCACTTTGTTGCCACAGGGGATATTTGTCCCATTAGGACAGCTCTAGTGTTTTTTAGCTCACCTGAGCCAAAGACTCAAGTGAGCTATAGTCATAGTGCGCAGTCCGCCGTCGTCGTTGTCCGTCCGTCGTTATTTTTTTCACATTTTCAACTTTTTCTCTGGAACTACGTTGCAGATTTGGATCAGACTTTGTGTAAATGATGAACTCAAGGTCCCCTACTAAATTGCGTTTGGGATCCAGATTCCCTCAGGGATGGATCCAGGGCGGGGCCAAAAGTGCCCAAAATGGTATCCCTCTTCAAACATCTTTTCCTCCAGAACCAGTACATAAATGGGGAAACTAATTGCATTTCAATAATCTATAAAGATCGGTTAATAAAAAATTGTGTTTGGGGTTAAGATCCGTCAAATGGAAATTTACCCTTTTTTGACGTTTTTCTGGACTTAGTCATTTCAGTGAAGAAAAGTGTCATGTTTTTCAGTTAATTGATATTGATGATTTCTTAATGACTATTTTGATCATAATTGTGGTAAGGAATATTATTGTGAAAGAATTTTGTCATTATCTCAATTTTTGGATTTTTAATGAATTTTTTAAGACTTCCAAAAAAAAGGGGAGAGGGGGGGGGGGGGGTTGGCCATTTTTTACATTTTCAACTTTTTCTACAAAACCACATGAAAGATTTTAATGAAACATGGAATACATGAAGTACTAAAGGTCCTCTATCAATTTGGTAAATTTCATCCAAATTGGTGAACAGACAATGCCACCATGTCTAAAAAGTAGGTCAGGTCTCACAATGGTACATATACCACTTGGTAATTGAAATATGGAGAGTAGCAGTTCAAATCCAGCTGTGGTCCAAAATTTTTTTTTCATTTCTTTACACATCTAAATAAGTTTTAATATGTTTCTCAACACTCAACATATGAAATAAGGCAATTTTAAGTTTAAGACTTCCAAAAAAAGGGGGGGGGGGGGGTTGGCCATTTTTCACATTTTCTACAAAAGTGTTTAAAGGATTTTGATAAATCTTGATAGAAATAAGTCACTTATGATCCTCCTCAAATTTTGTTGTTTTCGTCCAGACCTCTTTACAGGTGGTGCGGCCATAGTCAAAAGAGGTCACAAAAGAGTTCCCTCCTTTAACAATATTCTTTTTCATACGGGCTGTATACAGAGACAAACAGAATGCATAGAAATGATCTAGAGGGATGAGTGAAGACGTATTGTCATTTTAGTTTCCTTCCAAAATCAAATTTTAGAATTTTTTTTTGACATTTCTTTGGACTTGGTGATTTCAATGCAGAAAAGTGTCATATTTCCTAGTTAATTGATAATGATGATTTCTTATGGACTATTGTGATCATAATTATGGTAAGGAACGTTACTTTGAAAGAATTTTGTCAATATCTCAATTTTTGGATTTTCTCTGAATTTTTTTAAGACTTCCAAATAAGGGGGTATAGAAACAATTCAATCACATTTTTCACCTCTGCTGTTATACCACATGAAAGATTTTAATGAAACATGGAATACATGAAGTACTAAAGGTCCTCTATTAATCTGGTAAATTTCATCCAAATTGGTTAACAGATAATGCCACCATGTCTAAACAGTAGGTCTCACAATGGTACATATACCACTTGGTAATTAAGTAGCGGTTCAAATCCAGCTGTGGTCAAAAATTTTTTTTTCATTTCTTTACACATCTAAATAAGTTTTTAGATGTTTCTCAACACTCAACATATGAAATTAGGCAATTTTAAGTTAGATCTGGACAATATTTGAAACAATTGTTGATCATGACCCAGACTTGAAATCAGTCAACAAAAGGCTCCACCTAAAGAAAATGACTAACTTGTTGCCCTGAATGACTTCTTGCAGAGACAAAGGAAATGCTTAATATCAAAATCACCTGAATGGATGTGCAAAAAAGTGTTGTTTTTTATTCTGGTCTGAAATAAAATTTGACATATTTTCAACATTTGTGTTGACTTAGTCACAGTAATGCAAAAATAAATGAATTCTTCCTTCATGCATGACTGATCATCTAGGTACTCAGGTGAGCGATATAAGCCCACTTGGGCCTCTTGTCTGTATGACTCTTAAAAAGAAAAAAAAACCAAGGTCTTTGATAGTTTAATCTTCAGTTCTAATTGTATTGTGATTGTGTTTGCCATTTATAATGGTGACCTCTTCGGTTGGAGTAATTAATATACACGTACTGCTGCATTCTTGGTAGAGTGTGTAAATGTATATACGCCCAAGATGTAGGAAAATCAAATAAGACTCACGATTTTCAAACTGGCTAGTCTGCAGATCAATAACTGTACACAAAGAAAAATTTGGGAACAGATGATGTTATTAATTTGTCATATGTTGAATGGGGAGTCGGTTTGTGTGAATGTGCATTGACTGTTATGCTTCATCACGTTACGTCACATAACAGTAGCATTAGGCTATATACTTCAACTTCAAACGGATGTCCAGCGTAGGTGTTGGGAAAAAGGGAGGGGGGGGGATGGTTTAAATAAAATCTAAAAGACATTTTTTGTAATCAAATTCCTTTGTAATTGAGCTGATATATTCAACAAAAGCCTGTTTTTTCTAAAAATTGAAAATATGCATTCCTTCATTGGCTGTATTGGCAGAATTCATATTATTTACTGGCTGATCCATAAGATGTCATATGGTCATTTCACCTCCAGATTCTGAACCTGCAAGATTATTCAGAACTGGAAAGGTTTCATATCATGTTGTAATCTGATATCTATATATTTTTACACAAATATAACACCAATTTTCCATTCTCAAAGTCATCAAGTTACACATGTCAGCATCAATGATTCAATAGCCTATTTAGAATTGGTCAAATGACTGTATTTTGGAACTTTCATTTTACTGGAATAAATGAACCTTAATTACACCACAGATATAAGTTACAATGTAATAAATTGATATTTTGTAATGGCATTTATCATTCTGTGACAATTGATTTTATGACTTAGTTTATGAGAGCCAATTTTAAACAATAAAAAATACATAAATGAGGGCAATGTTGTTGACACTTAATTGAAACAAGGTTAAAACAAAACATTTACTCAAAGTTTGATAATAAAATGTTTGTTTTTGAGAGTTTAAAAGTGCTGTTATGTCAAAATAATATGTAATTGGATAAAAACGGAATATGTGAAAACTGAAAATAGAATTCAGCAAAATTTGAAATGGAAAATCATTGGTCCTATGCTTATTGCAGGAGAACATGAAGTCATTGCCATTTTACAACTCAATTTTATTTTTGTATACATTATCATATATGTGGTAGAATATAAGGCTTCCTGAGTGATTTGTTGACCACATTGTCAGGCAGAAAATGTACCTGAGACCTCATCAATCTACAAACAAAACATTCTTAGAACAGATTAATAGATCTAGACCATGTCCTGAAGTATTGAAATGAGCATACGGTAGCTAGTGGAATTCTGTCCTTTATAAGCTAACCCAATCTGAAAAGAGCTAACACATTTCAACATCAACAATGACATTTTGACAATAAGAATTGCATAGTGCAAAATAAAAAGACAAAACAATCATAATTAGCATAAAGCTTGCAAAGAAGAAAATATAAGATACTTATATTTTAAACTACATGTATAAGATGTTTAAATGAAGAAAGTGACCTGGAATTATCTATTGCAAGTAAAATTCCCCACTGTAAATCCTGTAAATGAACAGCTTATTGTGTATTCTTATGTATTCTGCTATGTGCATGAATTTTATTACATGAGATTTGTAAATAAATATTTACTATTTGTATTTCCAATTCCCATAATCACATATTTTTTATAACAGCTTCTCAATGAAAATGTGTAGCATGTTTTCTGTATATCTTTTATAGAATTTGAAGTTAGATACTTACAGGTCAAAATCCTGTATGAACCACCAGATAATAGAGAGGCTGAATCATAGCTTGTGAAGCTACACAATAAAAATAAGATACTGAAGTAATCATCTCAATTTTTTATTTATTTATTAGAGGTTAAGGAAAAGATGATTGAAGAAGAAAGAGATGAAGTGCCATCAAAGAAGGTAGAATTATTCATCATTCGATAACTGGCCTTAATTGCCACATGTTAAAGTAAATTTATGGAAAGAAATTACCCACCCATGTTTAAATTCATGAAGTATGAAAGTTTTCATCATTTTCCTAATGTATTCACATATTCCTATCATTCTGGCTCTCAGCCTTTGAACCAACTCATCTCGTTTACCTTGATTTAGATTTTGAAATATAGAATTAAAGCTTGTTGATATATACATGTATGTATGTATATATATATATATATATATATATATATATATATATATATATATATATATATTTTAAAAATATTAAAAATATTAACAATGTTCTTGGTACAGTTTGGTATATTAAATATGATATGAAGTTTAGAATAACTTAACTTCCATCTGTTCTGCTAGCGCTTTCAGCCCTCCAGGGCTCATCAGACAGATTGTGTAATTGGTAACTAATAGTAAAGTAACAGTAATGTGTATGACGTCACAATGAAAGTAAGATGTGGTTGCCGTACAATGCAAAGTTATTTTGCACAATTTAATTTAATTACGGTTTAAAGTTGGTTTAAATATTTTTATAAAATGTTCTTCACTTTTTCTCATCTGTTCATTATCATGAATCATTTAAAAAAAATGGGAAAATAAGAAACTTCCCATTACAACACACCGAAATGTTTACTACAAAGTGTATTCCTTATTTCCGGATGTTTTATCTGTTGTTTATATACCTGCACTCGGTCACTCAATTTGGTTACCGTTTGACCTATATAGTTTTCCATGCAATTTGTGCAGGTCATGCAATATATGAGATTTTTGGTTTTGCAATTCATTTTTGCATTAATATTGAATTTCATTCCATTTTGAAATGTAATTTTACTTCCTTCTTGAATGTATGAGCAAGTTCCGCATCTTGGATCTCCACATTTTGTGACGGAAAAAGTTTCCGGCTCTGACGTAAATCTGACCCGTGTTAAAATCTTTTTGATATTTGGAGAATGTTGCCTGCTGTTCAATATATCTATTTCCTTTATAATGGACCGCATCGTTTCTGATTGGTAGAGGATCGGGAAAAAACGTTTCGCTGAACGTAAAATATTTTAATTATTTGGATTGTGAGTGACTACAAAAGGTACTTTTTCATTATTATTATCCTTGGTAAATTCGGGTGTCTTTTTAATTGGTATCTCCTTTGCTCTTTTAATTCCGGCTTTTATCATTTGTTCTGGGTACATTTGTCTCTTTGGAAAAACATGTAGCTCTTTAAGTCTTTTATATATATATATACTCGTACTCTCATGAAAAAGCTAATTTTACTGAAATGCCTCTAGTCTATGCTAATGTCCTACAATAGTATCATTACTATTACATGTATACATAGAGATACTTTCATTTCAGGGCTTTGTTACAGAGAAACTGGATGTAGTTGAAAGTCAAGAGTTCGAAAGAGAAAGACTTACTAGGGTAATATATAACTCTGATTCATTTTTTTGTTTCACACCCTTTTGTCTACTGAGAATGAAATGGCCAGACATTCTCAGCTATTCATGAAATTTTCATATTTTAAAAATTCTCTTTTTACAATCATTTTTCAGTTGCAGAACAGAATATGCAATAGAATGTATGCATTTGTAAAATTTTACAAGCAGTCAGTTCTTTGGTTGTTTATGAATGAGCAAATTGTGCTCAGGTGTGGGATATAGGTGCATTTTGACTTCTTGTTTTGTCACTTTTTTGTAGTGAATTTCATAAGGTACAGTCATTTGTTAGTAATCAAGGCATAATTTGAGTAGATGTACACCCATCTGCAAAATTTTTCAATTATTTTGTGCTCGGATGAACGATTGAAGGCCCCCTCGGGTTTCTTGTTTATTTTTTCCCTTGACTATGATTTATTTATAAAAGTAATTCTTGAACATCAGATAATTAAGTATGTGACATTATACAGTTATTGACTGGGGTTGAGGGCAACAGATGATCAGATCAAGGCTGAAGACAGAGGGCAACAATTGGTCTCAGGGTCCGACTGATCGTCTGTCGCCCCAAAACCCAGTCAATAACTGTTTTGTTATACCACAAATGGATTTAAATAAAAGACAAAGTAATATCTTTCAACTTACTTTTAGTCTCTACCTCATATACAATATAATTTCAAACAAATTTTTCTGTTGAAGAGAAATTAACTAGAGCAGTCTAAACAGGAAAAAAGACCAAATTATACTTTGAAAATTAGCTAAATTTTGTTGATAAGACTTTGTGTTAAATGCATATATAGTTCAGATCTAATATGCATTATACTAGAAACTCCATACTGACAGTGTTAGTAGGAAACTGCCAGGGAAATTGCCTATGGTGATATTACAAATTACATTCTAAACAGATTTATAAATATTGAATCAGCTGAAGTAGGTAGAAGTGTAGTGCGTATTTTTTCTCACACGGTTTGTTACATTCTACAGTGAAATGGATGGAGTGGATCCAGGATTGTACAATATAGGTTGCTTTTCATGTCTAAATTGTAAATTTCCTTCTTAAATATGTTTAAAAAAATGAAAGACTAGTTGTTTGTGAATTTTCAAATTTAGTGATGATTTTTATATTTTTAAAAATCACAAGAAAAGAGTGTCAAAAGTAAACAATGAAATCAATTCAAAATCAATCAAAACAATGAGAATATGATTTAGTGTATTATGTTGTACTTCTAATTTCAGAATTCACTCCCATCGGCAATGCAACCTAAACGAAAAATGAAGGTAAAATAGTTTTCCTATAATAGAAGCATAGTAAAATAGATTTGATTTTGATTAAAAGTGGCATTTAAATAAAGAAAAGAATTACTGGTAAGGCTTCACAGAACAAAGAAAAGAATTATGGTATTGCTTCTCAGAACAAAGACAAGCATTACTGGAATGGCTTCTCATAATTAGGTCTTGAAATACTGGTAAGGTTTCTCAGAACAAAGGCAGAAATTACTACTAAAGCTTCATAGAATACAGGCAAGAATTACTAGTAAGGTTTCACAGAATAAAGACAAGAATTACTGGTAAGGTTTCTTAGAACAAAGACAAGCATTACTGGTATGGCTTCTTAGATCAAAGACAAAAATTACTGGTATGGCTTTTCAAAACAAAGACAAGCATTACAGGTATGGCTTCTCAGAAGAAATACAAGTATTACTAGTATGACATCTCAGAATAAAGTTTTTAAGTACTGGTAAGATTTCTGAGAACAAAGACAACAATTACTGGTATGGCTACTCAGAACAACTTTTGTTGGTTTCATGTCATTGTTCATGATCAACTATTGCCAGTTTGTTACTACATCCCACTCACCTTGAGCATTCTAGAAGACACATATTGTACTGAAGACTCATCAAACTTGGTGTTCTTATCATATATAGTGTGAGGAAAAACCCTACTGATTTTCAAAGTCAAAAAATTAAAATCAAGGTCAGATGAGAAGATACTCTGCTTTGTGATACTTTAGTATATTTATATCTCCTTCAGTTATTCTATTACAGATCTGGAATAAGAGCATGTTCATTTCTTATACATTATTATACATCTTGTTATCTATGAAACAAGGATGTCAAACCCTTGACTTGCGATAATATTGAAGGTCAAGGTTACAGTACACCCATAAAAAATATATGTATAAATATGAAAAAAAAAAATTTGGGAAAAAATGTAAAGGAGTATCATGACATAATCTGTACTAAGGTCAAAGTTACTGTATGACAAATGTTTGTGTATGGTCCATGAAAGCAAATAGTTAAATGTAGATTTTCTGGAAAAAAAAATATAACCTGTACATCTCTGTACATCTTGTCAATTTGTCATGTTCTGGTTCAATATAACCTTGTCTGTACATCTTGTCAAATTTTTAAGTTCTAGTTCAATATAACCTTGTCTGTACATCTTGTCAAATTTTTAAGTTCTAGTTCAATATAACCTTGTCTGTACATCTTGTCAAATTTTTAAGTTCTAGTTCAATATAACCTTGTCTGCACATCTTGTCAGAGTCCATTTTTGATAGAGAATTCAATATAGTTGGTGTGGCACTATACTTAACCAGTCACATATAACTGACATTCTGTGGCCCCTAATGACTGCCTTTACTAGGTTTTGTTAAAATCTTTTAGATAATGATCAGATTATACATCCCAAGCATGCATAATAGTTTCTAGTTATAAGTTATGTGATGTAGTTATACCCCTCACAATGAATTGAGGGGGGTGGGTGTTACATTTGAATCACCTTGTCCGTCTGTCTGGAGTTTGTAGACACATCCTTATCTGGAGTTTTTCTCATTTACCTTTCTGTAGATTCTATTTAAATTTTTGATTTAGCTATATAACTACTTAAAGGTGTGCACCACTCATTTTCATCTCTTTGAAGCCGTTTTTTTTTGCCATTTTTAGCTCACTGGGATGAATGTCCAGAGAGGTATTGTCATAGTCCTGGCAGCGACATTGTCAGTAGACAAAACTTTAACCTGGATCATAACTTTAGAACCATTAGAAACAGGGATTTAATATTTCACATGTGTATTCTTTGTGCTAAGACTTTTCAGTTGGTACCAAAATTTTTGACTTTGTGACCTTGACCTTGAAGATTGACCTACTTTTCAAAACTTTAACCTTGGTCATAAGAGATAGGGCTAAAATATTTCATTTCTGTATTCCTTGTTACAAGACCTTTCATTAAATGTCAAAAGTGTTTTTACTTTTTTACCTTGACCTTGAAGATTGACTTATTTACAAAAAACTTTTGCCATTTAAATTTGGTTGCCACTGGCAAATTTGTTTGTCTTCTGACAACTCTTGTTGGGACATTGTTCTCAAGATACAACCTTGACCAGAGTTTTTCTCATTTACCTTTCTATAGATTTCATTGAAATTATTGATTAAGCTTCATTAACAGTTAAAAAGATGTGCTCCCAGGGTTTAACTTTAAGGCACATCGAACCGACATCGTCTAGTAAAAATCAGCAGTAGATGGATAAATTTTTCTGTAGATAGCTCGACTGGATATACATTTATTTCTGCATCTCAATCATTTCACTGTGAATGCTATCAAACTGCGATTAATCAATTGACATATAGCAATTAGTATTACTTGTCTTTGTGAACGAAACAGCAGTGCATCAAAATGCCAAAATGATTTAAAGAAAAACTATCGAAAGCCACTTTTATATATATGAGTTATGCGAAAAATTAATATTTGAACAAGACCTATAATAGATGATATTCTTATAATCTATATCGTAATCAACCAGTGTTGTAATGCTGCCAAACACATCATTTTCTGTTGGTAATTTTAAGAAAATGAATTAGGGATATTGTTTTGGCATTTTCCAACCATTAAAGTGTTTGGATTTGGATGTTACTTGCAGATTGTTAGTATTGTAACAAATAATTAATGTCGCTTTTCAGTTTTGAGTTTATGAGAAATGGGCCACAAGGTGAAGGAAGGGGATTTAATATACCAATTCTTATTAGTTTTGATGAGTTTACACACCAACTTCATCTGTCTCATTTACCTAATATACTGTGATAGTTTACCACTCATGATCATTTGTTATTAAACTATAATGTGTATGTTGTGAAGTTAACACTTTATCAGTATGTATACCAAATTATCTGTGTTGTGATGAGGATCCATGCTAACTTGTCCAACATGCTGTATTGAAGATATTTAACCAAATACTGTGGTGATTTACCACAGATTTCTTATGATTATTTCTTATCAAACTTTACTAAATCTTTTGTAGTCTCTAATAATCAATTCAGCTGCATGATGCAAAAATGGACCACCTGGATTTGAATTTAGATGGCTATAACTTTCTTGAGGCTGTCCAACTGTACCAACTCTGTCAAAAGTTAATGTCAAACCCTGGCACCTCCCTTTTGTATCTCTTTAGAGCCATTCTTAAACATTGTTTTTGATGTATTTGCCATTTTTAGCTCACCTGAGCCAAAGGCTCAAGTGAGCTATTGTTATCAATCGCCGTCCGTCGTCCGACATTAGCTTTTCTACATTTTCGACTTCTTCTCCAGAACCGCTGCACAGAATTTCACCAAACTTCATAGGAAGTAAGTACTCAAGGTCCTCTACCAAGTTTGTGTTTTTCATGCCCATCCGTAATTCAAGGTTACTGCCATTGGCTCCAATAGGTTGACACATTTTTTACTTCTTCTCCAAAAGCGCTACACAGAATTTCACCAAACCTCACAGAAAGTAAGTACTCAAGGTCCTCTACCAAGTTTGTGTTTTTCGTGCCGATCCGCAATCCAAGATGGCTGCCATTGGCTCTGATTGGTTGACACATTTTTGACTTCTTCTCCAGAAGCGCTGCACAGAATTTCACCAAACTTCATAGGAAGTAAGTACTCAAGGTCCTCTACCAAGTTAATGTTTTTTGTGCCGATCCGTAATCCAAGATGGCCGTTATTAGCTCTGATTGGTTGACACATTTTAGACTTCTTCAGAACGACTGCACAAAATATCACCAAACCTTACAGAAAGTCTTGTAGAAAAAAAGCAAAATTTTCTACTGAAATGAGCTGTTATTTTATTGTAAATAAGCAATTTGTGCTCAGATGAGCAATATAGGCCCATTTGGGCCTCTTGTTTGGGTTTTGTTCTCTAGTTAAAACCTTGTCTGGAGTTTTTCACATTTACCTTTCTATAGATTCCATTGAAATTATTGGTTTAGCTTCATTAACACATAAAGATGTGCACCTCCCATTCTTGTCTCTTTGAAACCATTTTAAACATTTTTAGCTCACCTGAGCCAAAGGCTCAAGTGAGCTATTGTGATCAATCACCGTCCGTCGTCCGTCGTCCGTCGTCCGTCCGTCGTCCGTCGTCCGTCGTCCGTCGTTAACTTTTCACATTTTCGACTTCTTCTCCAGAACCACTGAACAGAATTTGATGAAACTTGATAAGCATGTAGTACTCATGGTCCCCTACAAGTGTTGTTGTTTTTCGTCCAGATTCATCAACAGGTGGCGCCACCACAGGCAAAAGTAGGTCAAAGAGGGTACCCTCCTTTGACAAACTTCTTCTTCAGACCGGGGGCATACAGAGACAAACCAAATGCATAGGAATGATCTAGAGGGATGTGTGAAGAAGTGTTGTTATTTTTGGTTCCATTCCGAAATCAAATTTTTGACGTTTTTTTTTGACGTTTTTTTGTACTTGGTAATTTTAATGCAGAAAAGAGGTATTTTTTTCTTTTAGTAAACATTGATGCATTAATTTGGTTTAATTTGATCATTTTGATGGTAAGAAATACTACTGCGAAGAAAAATTTTTCAATATTTTATGTTTTGGATTTTTTATGAATTTTTTAAGACTTTCAAGAAAAAGGGGGGGTGGGATAATTGGTGTAAACATTTCACAGTTTGAACTTTTTCTTCGGAACCACTTGCTGGAATTCAATGAAACTTGGCATGCATCAAACACTCAAGGTCCCCGACAAATTGTGGTCATCTTTGTCAGGATCCATGAACAGGTTGCACCACCACAGACAAAAGTAGGTCACAGAGGGTACCCTCCTTTGACAAACTTCTTATTCAGATCGGGTGCATACAGCGACAAACCGACTGCATAGGAATGAGATAAAGGCATATGGGAAGAAGTGTTGATATTTTTGGTTCCATTCCGAAATCAAATTTTTGACGTTTTTTCATTTTGATTTTGGACTTTGTTTATTTTAATGCATTAAAGAGTTATTATTTTCTTTTAGTAAACATTGATGCATTCATTTGGTTTCATTTAATCATTTCTATGGTAAGGAATGCTGGTGTGAAGGAATTTTTTCAATATCTCGATTTTTGAATTTTTTATGAATTTTTTAAGACTTCCAAGAAAAGGGGGGGGGGGGGGGGGACAAATTTTCATATCTTCAACTTGATCTACAGAACAACTTGAAGGATTGTGATAAAACTGGGTAGGATGCAAGTACTCATAGTCCTTTTCAAAGGTTTTGTTTTTTTGTGCGGATCATCCAAATTGGTTAACAGATAATGCCACCATGTCTAAAAGTAGGTCTCACAATGGTACATATACCACTTGGTAATTGAAATATGGAGAGTAGCGGTTCAAATCCAGCTGTGGTCAAAAATTTTTTTTTTTTTTTTTACACATCTAAATAAGTTTTTAGATGTTTCTCAACACTCAACATATGAAATTAGGAATTTTACGTTTAAGACTTCCAAAAAAAAAAAGGGGGGGGGGGGTTGGCCATTTTTCACATTTTCAACTTTTTCTACAAAACTGTTTGAAGGATTTTAATAAATGTTGGTAGAAATAAGTCACTTATGATCCTCTTCAAATTTTGTTGTTTTCGTCCAGACCTCCTTACAGGTGGCGCCACCATAGTCAAGAGTAGGTCACAAAAGAGTTCCCTCGTTTAACAATATTCTTTTTCCCTGAATGCCCTGAATGACTTCTTGCAGAGACAAAGGAAATGCTTAATATCAAAATCACCTGAATGGATGTGCAAAAAAGTGTTGTTTTTTATTCTAGCCTGAAATAAAATTTGACATATTTTCAACATCTGTGTTGACTTAGTCACATTAATGCAAAAATAAATGAATTCTTCCTTCATGCATGACTGATAATATAGGTACTCAGGTGAGCGATATAGGCCCACTTGGGCCTCTTGTTTACTGTTTTTGTCATTTTATGGACTTTGTTTTCTGGATAAAACCTTATCTGGAATTTTTCTCATTTACCTTTGTATAGATTCCAATGAAATTATTGATCTAGCTTTCTTAACACATCAAATTATGCACCTCACATTTTCATCTCTTTGGAGCCATTTTTCAACATTTCTTGGTGATTATGCCAGTTTATGGACATAATGCATTTGTTTCATTCTGGAACTTGGTGCTATGCATAGACATGAACTTATTTGAGTTTTATTTTTTTCATTATGCCCCCACCATAAAATCGTCTGGGGTATATAGTGTTACCCTGTTCCATCATTCTGTCGTTTCGTCATCATTGACTTTTCCCTCATTTTCTCTTTAAAGGTTTGATGGATTAAATTGATATTGGGTATGTAGATGTATCAAGAGAAAATGTAGGTCAAGTTTGAATATGGGTGTGTTCTGTTAAGTTTGACAGAGTAATTGCCCTTGAACATTAATTTTTTTTTGAATTTTTAAATATTAGTTCTCTGGCAATTATATTTCACTACCTTAGCTGCCAGTGGGGGAATTTGTGTCGCGAAATTCTAGTTGATTATATTTTTTGGTTGGTCTTGTAGCCAGAAAAGGTTGGTTATGGTTTCCTAATGTATGCAGAGCAGGTATAGGATTCAAATCATTAAACCAAAGTGTGAATTTGATTGCTTTATTTCTTGAGTAGGTAACACTGTTTTATCCATGGTATGTTCATTTGCAATCTTTCAATATACTGCTGTCTCTAAGAATTTTGATATCACATTACAGCACAGAGTTTCAGGCTTAATTTCCAATATCCCTCTAAGTAAAATTAACTTGCTGAGATGAAAGTCCAGAGAGCTAATGTCATACCCCAGTGTGTCGTCGTTGTCATCGTCATTATCATCTGGCATCCGAAGACAAAATTATACTTGGGCTATATCACTTGAAAGGAAAAAGATACAGATTTGATATTCTACATATGGATTCCTCATGACAAGGGCTTGCAATTTGTACCATAACTTTTAATCTAGTAACCTTGACCTTTGAATTTGACCTACTTTATGAAAACCTTAACCTGGGCCTTTTGAACTGTAAAAGGTACAGCTTTTATATTACATATATGGATTCCTCATGACAAGGGCTTTCAATTGATACCATGACTTTTGACCCAGTAATCTCGACTTTGGACTTTGACTTACTTTTTTAAAAGTTTAACCTTGGCTATATCTTCTGAACTGGAAAAGGTATAGCTTTAATATTCCACATATGACCAGAGCTTTAAATCGGTACAATGGCTTTTGACCTAGTGTCTTTGACCTGGGACCTTGTCTCACTATTTCAAAAACATTAACCAATGTTTTACATTACAAACTGAAAAAGAATTCATCATGCCATTGACTCTTCTGACATAAAGATTTAGTCTGAAAAAATTTGACTTTGTATTTCATGGTCACAGTGGACAATATATGAAATACCTTGTCAACACTTTAGTAGAAAAACTTATCATTGTAGAGTCTAAAATCTTACACAAATGTTGACCATGGTAAGATGACAAAAACTATTGATGTCAAGCTAGTGATATTTTGGTCAGTATTAGGTATCTTAACGAGGTAGGGAAACACAATTTCCTGAATGATCTGCTTCTTACATTTATTCTCTTTGAAAATTTACACCCTTTTCTGTCGAGCTTTGTTGTCTTCTGACAACTCTTAATTTAATGTGGTCTGCTGGTAATAATATGAATCACACGTATGCAATATTAGCATTTACTGCATGAATTTTGAAATATAACCCCAGAATTCTTGAAAAAGTTTTTTTTTTCGACATTTAAACTGATAACCCTTAAATTTTTGTGAGTTTACACATTAATTTATCGGCCCTATTACTTCATTGACGACTGGGGAAAAACCAGTCAATATACATAGTAACATACAATACTATATCATTTGCAACAGTTGATATTTTATATAGACTCAAACAATATATATTTTAACACCTTTATTAGAAAAATCCATATTTGAAATAGGGGACTGACATCTGCTTGATAAACAAAAATGCATATATACAAAAAAGAAACTGTATAATGAATAACATAGGATATTGTGAATGACAAAATATAACCACCCCAAAGACAGTGAGGTAGAAACTAGATAATTAATCACCAAATGTTAATGAAGTTGAAAAGTACACACAACATAAGATGAAACCTAATCCTCCCAAAATAAATTGGGGAAAATTGGTTAAAGCTGAAAATACATGAAAACCAACATAGCTGTTATAGCAACAGTCAGTATACAATGTATTTATTTATTAGATAGATACAATCAAAATGTGTTTTTATTTAGAATAACTTATGTGACATGACCTAAAACAACAATTTTGTCACATGATTCCATGATCAGTTGACTTATAACTGTCAGGGGTCTGTTGTATTTATCATTGTATTAGTTGAAAGTAGCTCTATTACTGGTGAATAATGGTTTTTCCTCATATTTTTGTATCAGATATTTGACTGATGTCTGAACGCTTATTATTCAGTTTGGTCCAGTTAGATTTTTATAAGCAAAAATAAAAACTATTATTATCTGACTTATTGTTATTGTCATTATTATATGATTATTATTACCAATTATAACTCCACAAGATGAGACATTCTTTTCTTTTATCAAGAAAGTCTTTCATATTTCTAATGATCATTTTTATATACGGTAGATGTAGTTATATATTATACCATCATCATATTTTGTAAAAATGTCATCTGTAATCCTCTGTTCTTATTTTTACACTAAAAAAACCGTAAACATATTTGTAAGTGAAAATTGGCATTTACTGAATAATTTCCAACTATAGCAACATTATTATGTTCATAACTAATTATTTAAATAGTTTGCTACTTATACATTGTAAAACGAAATTTGAGACAAATAGACCCCCAAAACATATGACATAAACTTAAGCAGACAATAAATGCTTTTTATATACATATTTACCTATAATTGTTATTCTTCATCTTTTTCAGAAAAAACTAAGTAGAGTTTTGAAGGAAGTGTCAGATTCTATTGAGTTGCAATCACAAACCTTATCCACAGAAGAAGACTTAGGAACAGATTTGTTACAGCTTGAAGAAATGTCTACACTATCATCTGCAAGCCTACTACCTTCTTTATGCAAATCAGCATCTGAAAAGGACGCCTTTGATCAGGAGTTAAAACAGGGAATAAATCAAGAAGATAAATGGTTTGCAGAAGAAATATCATTTCAAAATTTGCAACCACAGGAGCAGTCAGAAACTTTGTTAGGGGGAGAAGTCCCAGCTACATCTGGATTTAGTTTTGGAGCTGTACTTCAAAGGGATCAACCTTCAGATCATGATACACCAAAAGATGGAGGTGGCTTGTTTGGTCAAAGAGAACCTGCACAAAAGAGAAGCATGAAAATGTTTAAAAATTTAAAATCACTAGACGGAACACTAAAAGAACAATCCAGTCAGAAGGATTTTGATGGTAGATTTCAATCGACAGCAGGACAACAACAGCAACCTTTCAAGAATGTTTTTGGCAGTGGATTTGGAAAAACAGCAGATCAGCAGCAACTATCTTCTCAGAGGGGTTTTGGTGGTGGATTTGGAACAACAACAGGACAACAGCAACAATCTTCTCCAATGGGCTTTATTGGTGGATTTGGAAAAACAGGAGATCAACAGCAACAACCTTCTCAGGTGATTCTTCGTGGTGGATTTAGAGCAACAGCAAGACAACAGCAACAATCTTCTCCGATGGACTTTGGTGGTGGATTTGGAACAACAGCAGGGCAAGGGCAACAACCTTCTCCGGTGGTTTTTGGTGGATTTGGAGCAACAACAGGACAACAGCAACAACCTTCTCAGGTGGTTTTTGGTGGTGGATTTGGAGCAACAGCAGGACAACAGCAACAATCTTCTCTGATGGGCTTTGGTGGTGGATTTGGAAAAACAGGAGATCAACAACAACAACCTTCTCAGGTGGTTTTTGGTGGTGGATTTGGAGCAGCAGGAAGACCGCAGCAACAATCTTCTCCGATGGGCTTTGGTGGTGGATTTGGAACAACAGCAGGGCAAGGGCAGCAGCCTTCTCAAATGATTTTTGGTGGTGGATTTGGAGCAACAACAGGACAACAGCAACAATCTTCTCCGATCGGCTTTGGTTTTGGATTTGGAGCAAAAGTAGGACAACAGCAACAACATTCTCAAATGGGCTTTGGTGGTGGATTTGGAAAAGTAGCGGATCAACAGCAACAACCTCCTGTGATGGGCTTTGGTGGTGGATTTGGAACAACAGAAACATCACCACCACCACCACCACCACCACCAGTAACTTCAATACAGCAGCATTTGCAACCACCTGGACCACCACCAGCATCTGAAGCACCACAATCAATTAGAGGAAAAGGAAAACCAATAATACAGCCTGGGAGATTATCATCAGTTGTTCCAGGACAGCCACCCCCAACATCACAAAAACTGCCAGAATCCAGTAAAACAGTTCTACCAGCACAATTACTGGTAAGGCGATCAGTAACAGTAGAGCCATATGTAAGAAAGTATTACTAATATTGTATATGAAATTTATAAGAAAAAATACTTTGGTATTCAGAATGATTGTTAACTTAAGTGTAAAGTAGTGTTTGCCATAGGTCAGATTTTCACAAATTATATGTCAGCATTGTAATTTTCGTTTCATAGGAATCAAAGGTTTTCAGTAAGGAATATAACTGAATGTTATGTGACATATTAAAGCATAAGAATTTGCCATATAATTCTCCACAAAATCTTGATTTCAAATTCTGACCTTAGCATTTGAATTACCAAAATAAAAATGTACATGTCCGTATGTGCAAAAAAATGGAGGCTTCAAGAAGTAGGGGTTTAATTTCTTGTTAAGGTGTTATATACTATTTAACCACTTTTGGTTGTTATCATTTCTTTACTCAATAGGGGAGTTGATGAAATTCATTCTACATATTTTTCCAAACTCTGTTGAGATACAGCAATTGTTAATATTTTTATTGCATTGCATTTTTAAACGCATGTTGCTTATTATAGTATGGGGTTGTGAGTCTGTGGGTCCATGGCTTTGTGGGTCTGTCCACACCTTATTATAATGATACAGACCATACCTTTTAGGCTAGGACTTTCAAACTTAATACACTTATTTCTTATGGTATGATGACAAACACTGTTGATTTTCAATATCAAGGTCAAAGGTCAAGGTAATGTTGGGGGCAAAAATAGCAAATACTTGAGAATGTAACTTGTAAACAAGGTGCAGACCAAACAGTTTATGCTTGAACCTTTAAACTTTGCACACTTATTTTTTTTGACTGGAGAATAAACCCTGTCAATTTTCAAGGTCATATCTGCAAGGTCAAGGTCACAGCATTTATGTCAGTTAGATTCTTGTCCAGGTCTGAACTTGTTATACCTTGCATGGATTTGAATAATATTTCACAGAATTGTCGCCCAGGACCCAAGGGTGTGTCTTGACTTTGAACCAAGGTTATATCTGTCAGGTCAAAATCACACTACATATGAAGGTTTAATCTCTTTAGGGTCATTAACATTTTACATAACTTTTAATACGCCAGTCTTAAGACGGGGCGTATTATGTTATGGCGTTGTCCGTCCGGCGTCCAGTGCCAGCCGTCTGGGATAAGCTTGTCCGGGCCATAACTTCTTCCCCTGTACATGGATTTCAATAATATTTCACAGAATTGTTGCTTAGGATCCAAGGGTGTGTCATGACCTTGACCCAAGGTCATAGGTCAAAGGTTAAGGTCACAACATGCAAAATGAGTAAAGCCTTGTTCGGACCATAACTTCTTGCCCTGTGCATGGATTTCAATAATATTTCACAGAATTGTTACACTTGACCCAAGGTCATAGGTCAAAGGTCAAGGTCACAACATGCAAAGTGAGTAAAACCTTCTTCGGCCCATAACTTCTTCCCCTGTGCATAGATTTCAATAATATTTCACAGAATTGTTACTTAGCACCAAAGCGTGTAATATGTCCTTGACCTATGTCCTTGACTGTCAAAGGTCAAGGTCACAACATGCAAAGTGAATTAAACCTTGTTTGGGCCATAACTTTTTCCCCTGTGCATGGATTTCAATAATATTTCACAGAATTGTAACTTAAGACTCAAGGGTGTGTCATGACCTTGACCCAAGGTCAAAGGTCAAGGTCACATCATGCAAAGTGAATAAAAATTTGTTACCAAGATAAGATGCTATGGAGATACTATGTAACGCGATAACTCAAGTAAACCTCAGTTGTTTTTCATGAAACTTATACAGAATGCTTAAATAGTGTAGGGGAAGCCACTTCTCAGTTTTGAGCAAATTCCATTTTGTTGTTACAGAGTTATGGGACTTGGATCCCGCTTTTTAGTTTTCAATATATCATAAAAGTATTACCAAAGGGGTAATAAAACCATACGTTCACATTGATCCCGTCCAAAGTAAGCGACGGGCGTAGTATGCCACGCTAGACATTGCTCTTGTTACCTATTGCACGGATTTGAATAATATTTCACGAAATTTTTGTCTAGGACCCAAGGATGTGTCATGACTGAACCAAGGTTGTATCTGTAAGGACGTCACAGTGTACATGATCGGTAAATCTTTGTCCGGTCTATAAATTTTTACCTTTATCACAGATTTGAGTAATATTTCATAAAATTGTTGCCCAGAACCCAAAGACGTGTCTTGACCTTGACTCAAAGTCATATATGCAAGGTCAAGGTCTAAGTGCATATGATGGGTATATCTTTTTCCGGTCCATAACTTTTTACCCCTGGTATGGAATTTTCACAGAATTACCAAGAACCCAAGGATGTGTCACAACCTTCATACAAAGTCATAACTTTTTTATTGTGAAATTACTAGAAATTCATTTCTCACTTCAACTCTTTCAAATTTAAATTTGGTGCTAGAGCTATATATGAAATATAATATATATTACAGGTTTTTATTTTTTCTTGTAGTCCTACATTTTTGACATAAAAGAAAAAATAAAGAATGAGGGGGTTAAATTCTTTTCTGTGCCACAACTTCTTACTGCCTTTATGGATTTCTATAATATTTCACAGGATTGTTGCCCAGGGCTGAGGTATGTGTTATCTTGAGGTCCTGAATAATAGGCAAAGGGGGAATGTTTCCATACTTTCAAATTTCATCCCTTCAAACTAAGTGAAGGGTGTATTATGCCACACTAGGGGTTGCTCTTGTTGATATAGGCCAGTTGTGGTGTGTTGAAGGACAGCAGTTCAAACCCTGCTGGAGGCAAAAAATTATTTAATTTTTCTCCAAAACAAATTTTTAAATGTTTGCAATACTCATTATGTTAAATCTTAAGACATTTAGAGAAAAAATTCTGTCTTTTTTTGCATATTTTTGTGTCATTGTCTTGATATAACAAGTGTAGAGAGGCAACTGAGTGTTTGTTTGCTGTTTATTTTAGCTTGCTTGAGTCAAAGGCTCAAGTGAACTATTGTGCATTGTCCATCATCTGTTGTCAGTAAACTTTTACATTTTTTACTTCTCCTAAACTGCCTCAAAGTTTCAATAAACTTGGTATGTTTGTAGTACTAGTGGATTTCTACAAAATTTGAGTAATTATTCAGAAATGTCGACAAGTGGCACCACTACAGACAAAAGTATGCCCAATAGGGTCAGTGTTTTTTTAAGGCGTCGAGCATTTGCTCGACAGTCTTCTAGCGATCGTAAAATTTTTACCTCTGCACCACCTTTTTAATTCACGTAACAAAGTAGTACCTGCTTTAAAGTACTTAAAGTAGTTAAAGTTCTTGCAAAACCGGCTTTGTTATCCTTGTTATTGAAATTTCATTGCACAGAAATAGGTTTAAGCATAGGTCTGCTTAACTTAAATTATCAATATATTGCCATAAAACACGTATTATTCTGTCACTTATTGTGTGTGTTAAAATATTTATTCGCCGTGATGACACAAGCCGATTATATATTACAATCACACTTCATGGGAATTTTTCCAAATATGGGGAAGACGTGACATATTGCCTTATTTTGAGAAATCGTAGTAGAACGCTTGTAACACACGCGATCAAGGCCTAATTTGACATTAAAAGCCAATATGGAAACCGATCGCGCGATCTTCAAAATATATATAATAATATAAATAATATAATAATTTAATATATGTAGATTTAATTTCAGTCTAAAAAAGAACAAATAAAATATTTCATAGAATCCTAAATATACATGTAGACTGGCAATAAGTATCACAAAGATATCTAGACAGGTGACCACTAATTCATAATGAGGCTGACCTAGGTTCAAGTGACGCGTTATCAGTTATTTTTATCTCACTGGATTTCGTTTTGTTTCATTCATTTAACCTAGAATCAACAAATAACGACAAAATTAATTACATCCTAAACATTACGAGATTATTTCAAAGATGCTTGTAACTATTCAATTGGGAATTTTTGTCCCATTTGCATAATGCTAAAAGATCAATGTTTGGGAATAGTTTAGACAGATTTTGGGAAAAATCAGTGAAATTTCCATTGGGAAGGGTCCTTATAACAGAGCTGATTTGAAGAAAAAAAGAAAATTGAGGGTATCCTTATTTGACAATCTTCTGGAAGGAAGCATGGATTAAAAAAGTAATAGTATCCGAGTGTTCTAGAGAGATTTAAGTTTGTTCTTTCCTTTAAAATCAGAGTATTAGGTTGCTTATAAAGCATTGACTTGGTGCATAGCAAGTGATCTACTTGTAATAAATGTATTTGGAAAGAAATAAAATACAGATGTAATTTCCTGGATGGTTAGCAAATTTAAGATAAAAAAAAAGGAGAGGGGTTGTCTAATGCATTGCATAGAAACTTGCACCTTTGCAATGGACCCTTATGAAGCAGGGAGTGATCTTAAACATGCCATGCTTAATTCAACAAAGGACTACAGTTTTTACTGTCTCATCTGAAAGACAGAACAGCGGTGCACCCATGGTGGGTGTTGAACCCGGGCCTCCCAGTTACAAGCCAAGTACCTGCCACTGGGCTACACTGGCTTAGTGGTTGATATACCATTGGTATATGATAATAAGCTTTGATGGACTTTCTCCTCAGAACTAATCGAAAGATTTAGATGAAATTTGGTAGGCATGAAATGCTCAAGGTCTCCTATAAATGTTGTTGTTTTTGACCTTATCTATCTAAGGGTAGATCCAGGGCAAGTGGAGATACACCTGAGAGAGTACCCTCCTTTGACAAATTTTTTCTAAACAGCATCTTCATTGATCATCAAACTGATTGCATTAGAGTGATCTAGAAGGGTGTCTTAAGAAGTGTTGATAATTTTGACCTAGTCATTTTTCCCAGTTATCAGGAAATTTCTTACATTTACTCTGTGTAGGTCATTAAATATTGCATGGACTTTGTGTATTTTAGCTGATTTTATTGTAATAAATATCATTGGAAAGAAGTGAAATACAAATAGAAATTCTAGGAGTTTTAGCATTTTATTTTAAGATAGAGTATTACATATTGTTGTTCCTTAATGAAATATTAATCCATAACATTTCTGAAACAATCAGTTAGTGGCAAAACATCAACTGTTGAATGCTTCTGAGCACTTTCTAACACAGAATTTCAATAAATTCTTTTATTTCCAGAAGAAGTCTTCTGCTCCAGAAAGACAAGGTATGTTATTATTTCCCTATTATCAGGTTACATGAATCACATGCCCTATTGTCAATGCTCTCTATCCGTCCTTATGCTTTACTGAGCGTTAGAGCATATTTAACTTCACATGAAGGTTCTTCAAGACAAAAGGAACATAAATTGTGAATTTGAGGATTTCAGCAGCTTTTGGGCCTGAGGGGTTGAGCCGAAACTGCTAAAAATAGTTCATTCAGATATCTTTTCTACTCCTATGAATCTGGTAGAAAAACTGTACAAGGCCTTTACCGGTATATAAATTTATATAAATATGAAATTACCTTCATATTCACTTGTTATTTCTGTGCCTTTTGATGATATGTTGGCAGGAGGGTAGCCAGGGGCATAATAATGTGTACGCACCAGATAGAAGGGGGTTGGGGTCCAGGGCGATGCCCTGGTGGGGACACAGGGTGTGAAGTCCCGGAAGCAAAGAGATTCTAGAGTTTTAGAGAAAAGTTAAATACATTATTCTGACCCTTTATTTCCGAAAGAGCCAAAGAAATATTAATTTTGAAATACAACATGTCCATTAATGTCAATACATACAAGTTTGTGACAGAAACAAGATAGTCATTGATTTTTGCTCTCTGCAATGTTTCGTTTTGAAGGGGGACATCTCTCTCTGTATTTTTATTGATTGATCGTGGGCATTTTATTTTTGTTCCGTCTGTTTGTTTGTCTGTCTGTTGTCAACTTTAACCTTGACTATAACTTTTGAACCGTAAGTGATAGAGACTTCATATTTGACATGCATACTCAACTATTGGAGCCCTTTCAAATAACACCAAAGGCAATGACATTTTGAACTTGACAATAACTTTCACGCTAAAAATAACATTTTGGACTTTGGTGCTGCCGGGGGCATCAGTGTTTCACAAACACAGCTTGTTTTTTTCTCCCCAAATGATGTGTACGCCTGTGGGTACTCGTGTAATGGCATAATGTCAGCTATGCGGCTGGCTGGTTACATGGTTTTGAAGACTACAAGGAATTCTCCCATTATTGTAAAATTCATGACTTCGGGGGGGCAGGAGATGTGACTTAGGGCAGAAATCATATACAGTGCAATGCATTCATGATAAATTTTTGGGAACCATTGAAACTGGTACTTGCTATCTGTAGTTTGTCATATGCATTAAACAAATGGTATTGATGTAAGAGCACATGCAAGGTATATTGACTAATTACTGTTATTTTAATTTTATTCAAGAACTGCACTGTAGATAGATCGTGTATGGACTTGATGAAATATTCATATACTATCTTTAAATTTTGCTTATAATATGAATCCAGATAGGCAATATGTTTTTGTTCTTTTTAAACCAAATATATAATGCATCTTTGATATCCATATCTATCACTGACATTAGATGCTTTAACATTTTCATGCAAAATAGTATGGTTTTCATCATTATTTTCCTTATGGTTAACTTTTGATGCTCTGAAATGTTAATTTTAGCCAGATCATACAAATGTAGTAAAGGCATGTTTTTTTTTAAAGAATTTTGACAAAATTTTGATTTTTGTGTTGCCTTCCAAGCATAGTGGAACATTGGGATCACTTTTTCCAGCATCGTCTGTCTGTCCATCCATCCGTCAGTCTGTGTGGTAGTCACACTTTCACATTGTTGGGTATATCTTTGTTATTTGATATGGTAAGTTGACAAAACTTGCATAATAAAACAAACAAAGACCTTTTAGTTGGAACCAAAAGTTTTTACCTTATGTCCTTGACTTTTGAGTCTGGCCTTCATTTCAATAAACCTTGGCCATAACTTTTGAATAGCAAATGATAGGGTTTGATATTTCACATGCATATTTCTTGTGACAAGGCCTTTTTGTTGACATCAAAAGTTTTGAATTGTGACCTTTACCTTGGAGATTGACTTAGTTTTACAAAAAATTTCATTGGCCATAATTTTCAAATGACAAATGATAGGGCTTTCATATTTCACATGTGTATTCCTTATGAGAATACCTTTCTGTTGACACAAATTATTTTACCATGTGACTTTGACCTTGGAGTTTGACCTACTTTTAAAAAATTTTACGTTGGCCATAATTTTTGAATGGCAAGTGATGGGGCTTTGATATTTTATATGTATGTTTGTTATGACAAATACTTGTGACCTTGATCTATGACCTTGACCTCAAAGATTGACCTACTAGTATTGTCCAGCAGTCACACTTTTTTTCCACATTAACAAATTACAATTTTATCTTTTAGTCCATACTGAAGCTTTAGTTATTGTGAAGGTATTTATGTCAAGCATTTTGTTTTGCTTATGTTTGTAATGTCAATAGAGAAAAATGAAGCCATTTCAAATGAAGTCAAGTTTGATGACCTTGTGATCTTGACTGTGACCTCTTTACTAAGAATAGCTGTTTTGGACTGTGTTGCAGTAGTACAAAAAGTCCCACAGGTGACACATGTGCTTACTTGAACACCCATTCTAGTTGGATTCTTAATGAATTTGTTAAGCTTGCAAACTGTAGAAGGGGATGGGAGAGGGGTTTGTTATTTTTTCACATTTCACCTTGGAATGAGTCGGTGCTCATTTCATCCAAATCCATTGACAGGTGGTGCCAACATTGCTAAAAATAGGTCTCAGGGTTTACCCGAGACTCTGCTTAGGTGAGCGATGGGCCTCTTGTTAAATATAGTGGTGCAATATGGGAATGCAGTCCAGATCATCTGCACTGGAAGCCAACCACACAGAGGGCACCTCTGATTTCCTTATGGTTGAAATATTTTAAGCTCAGTGATTGGTCTTGAAATTGGCAATTTTTGTGTTTTGTCAAGTGTAAATCTTGTGCTTGTTTGACCATTGATCATGATTGATGTTGTTCTGACACATCTCATTCAGTGATTTAATTAATATTTGATATTAGGCTAACAATATGATTTGAATTTGAATTTTTAGGTATTACAACCAGGATTTGAAATGTGTTACCATTATATTTACTCAATGAGTAGCTTTTTTTTCAGTCATAAGTTTATGAAAGAAAATTATTGCTCAGAATGCTAATTGTTGAATGTATCAACTACTGTGAAACATGTAAAATTGTTTTAGTATCATGTTACTTATATTGTCTACAATTTCTTTTAAAAGCTTCACCACCAGAACTTAAATCAGCAGTGCCATCTTCAGCACCTGTTTCTTGGCGTGCTCAAGAAAAGTGTAAGTTGAAAGGTATGTTAGAATGTTCCTAATTGAAAAAGGTAAAAAAAAGGCTGGACTTCAGTCAAACTGAATACATGAAGAAATAATATTAAATGAAAAAACAAAAGTTTGTTTTGAGACTATCAAAACCTGGTCTGTGTTTTCTTCAAGTTTAGCTGACACAAGTTAAAGGTTTAATCAATTAATTGCTATCAACAATGATTATACTTATGATCTGTATTATTGAGATTGAGGTCTTTATACAATATTTTCCTACTTTTAAAACTGTGAAATTTATATATTCTGATTTGCATAATTGTCAGTGTGCAACTTATCTAATAAAAAAAAAAAACAGGAGGCAGGCCTTGTTTAGTGATTTAGCGCTTGTCTTGCAGTGCAGACGTTTCAGGATGGATTGCTAGATTGTGCCACTATGTTTAAGAGGTTGGCTACCTCCTGCTTCCATGTTTCAATACCCGGTATAACTAAAAAATTGTTGAAAGCAATACCAATTAACCAATCAACAACTAAAGAAAATTACTAATAAGATTAGTATTTTCATCACTGTGGGGGTGGTAAAAAACCAGTAATCACAAAAGTGTATGATTCTGATAAAGACATAAATATGACCTCAGGATTTGTTTGTGTTTGTGAAATATCTTTACCTGGTATCAAAGTCATGTGAGATCTACACTTTGTCTAAAGTCCGCGCCACTCACTCCGGAAACTGGAAAGTCTGGATTTTCAGTTATTCATCTTCAGGATAATTTCAAAAAGGCAAAACCATTCTATAGATCTTGTTTAATCGTAACTTTTGGTGTATGCTATATGTTTGTATGAAGAAGCGTTCATATTTTATAGAAAAAAATCAATTTTAGATAGGGCGATTTCCATGTTAAATTTTGACGTGACATCGCCAAGTTTCCCATAGACTCAATGTTAAACATCAGCGACGTCACGTCAAAATTAACATAGAAAACGCCCTGTCTAAAATGAATTTTCCCTATAAAACACGAATGCTAAACATATAACATACACCAAATGTTACGACTAAACAAGATCTGTTGATTGATATTAATTTTGTAAAACTATTTTAAAGATAAATCAGTGAAAATTCAGATTTTTCGTTTACAAAGTGAGTGGCGCGGACAGTAGTAAATTCATATACACTGTTAGCTTTCTTAAGAGTACCATTATGTTGAAAATAAGGAACAACAGTTAATTATTTTGGGATTTCTCTGATATATGATTTTATGAATTCCTCATGCAGTGTTGCAATTTCTTTAAGACATACTGTAGAAAATTAGGATTTGTTCCCAAAAATATTTCAGTACTCATTTACCTATGACATCATAATGGAAAAGTATGCGACTACATGCAATGTCAGATATTTAGCAGTTTGAGTCCAAATTTAATTTGAAATGAATATATCCCATAATAAATTCAGCGGGGCAGAATATGATGAACATCAGAATACAAATTGAAATTAAAATGTAAAAATTTGACCAACTAAGAATGAAGTCTGTCAGTATGTCTGACAGATGCATCGTTAAGAAAATTGTAAGGATCATAGATTTTATTCTCGTCTTTATTAATTTCATTATGAAATTTTATATTAACACAGTACATGTATTGTGATGTTGATTCAGTAGCATTTCTTATGCCAAAATATATTTGAAGACATTAACATATATACCGGTACTGGTTTCTTGGAGATATTATATAAATTTGATGGTGAAGACAGTGATAATTATTTATCAGTCTTGTCCCATACATTTTTATCAATATATGAGAATTTTAAATTACATAGCTACCTGAAACCTCAATATTCAATATTTCCATCTATGTCTTCAGTATTATAGCAATTATTACACTGTAATCAATTATTATCCTATCTACAAGAATATTTTTATGCCCCTGGATCGATAGATCGGATATACATGAAATAATCGTGGAGTGACTTAAAACAATAATCAATCAATCGTTTGTCTGTTTGTTGTCACCTTGGCTATAACTTTTGAACCGTGAGGGATAGAGACTTCATATTTGACATGCTTACTCAACTAATAAAACCCTTTCAAATGACACTGAGGTCGATGACCTCTTGACCTTGACAATGACCTTCATTTAAAAATAACTTTTTGGACTTTGGTGTTGCCAGGGGGCATTGGTGTTTCACAAACACAGCTTGTTAAATATTGAATTACTGTCCTATTTTTACATAGTAAGGGAATATGTGGCAGACATGCTGTATACTGTAATAGATCATTCTCCTTTGTGGGTTTTAGTTTGCTGGGACAATCGGCCAGAGAGCTATTGTCATACCCCAGGTGTCGTTGTTGTTGTTGTTGTTCATAGACAAAAACTATAACCTGAATCATAACTTTAGAACCATAAGAGACAGGGCTTTAATATTTCACATGTGTATTCCTTGTAATAATTTTTTCATTACGTATTAACATTGGTTACGTTTTAACCTTGACCTTGAAGATTGATCTACTTACAAAAACTTTTTCCATTTAATTCGGTTGTGAGCTCTGTTGTCTTCTGATAACTCTTGTTGGCAATGTCCTAATCCTCTTTATGTGATGGATTGCTATAAAACTTGTGGGTTTTTTTGGTTAATTGGATTACATTAACTAAAGCATGAGAAATATGATTTCGGTCTTGTGTTATATGATAAATATTGTAAGTGTAATCATGAAAAGTATTGTATTTAGACTCTAATCTATTTTACCATATAAACTGCAAATACAACACTTTCATTATATGAAAAGAACTTACGTCTTCTTGCTGTAGATTCTCAAACCTCAACATTTAACTCAATTCTGTCTGAATGAAAGTTATTATTTAGTTTCAGAACTTACACCATCCATGTTTCTACGTAAGAGAAATGAAGATGCTGATGAGGTAAAAATAAGGGAGCTTAAAATGCCCATAATCACTTATGTTCAAAAGTATTATCTTCCTTATTAGTCTTTATTGCAACTCATTAGTGTCTGTACAATAACTTGTGAGAAAGATTTTGCCTGCATAAATATGTGGGCATATAACGGTACACAACTGTCGTCTGTCTGTCTGCACTGTGGGGATTTTGATTAAACTTCGTACAAAGAATGAACATTTTATGAAGATGTGCATATTGGAAGAAGAATGCTGTCCAATAATATTTACAGGAGTTATAGCCCTTGGACTTTCATATTCTTGAAATACCTTGTCTTTGCATCTCCTCCTAAACCTTCTGGAGGATTTTGATGAAACTTGATACAAAGAAAGAATACCCTATGAAGATGTGCATATTGGAAGGAGAATGCTGTCTAGAACAATTTACAAGAGTTTTGGCCCTTGTATTTAGATTTTTCTATACAAAATACCTTGCCTTCAGAACTCCTTAAATCTTTTGTGGATTTTGATGAAAAATGGCACAAAGAAAGAGCACCATTTGATGATGTGCATATTAAACAGGAATTTTCACATCTCGCCAAATTTAATACAACTGTAGTTGGTGCATTTATGGAAGAGTTTGGTGTCAAGATGGGAAATGATGGATGTACAAAGATCAGTTAATCTACAAACAATTGACAGAAGAAAACTATTTTACCAGTATCAGAGGTGAATTTACCACAGTCATGTAGATTGGATATTTTGTTCTAGTTTGTTGATACCTTGGATAACAAAATGCGGAGTATTTGCCCTTCCACGGTTCTTTAAAGAGCGTGACATTCAGTCTATTTTTATACGCCCGTCATTAGATGGGACATATTATGTTATGGTGCTGTCCGTCCATCGGTGCATCCGGGGTCATGTTTTCCGGACTGTTTTTTGCCGTCTTTCAAAATATTGAGTCGAAATTTGGTATATAGCTTTATTTCAAGCGGCGTCAGTACCAGCTCGAGTTTTGTTACGATTGATCTACTTTTGACGGATTAATGGCCCTTGGAATTATAAATTTCAAGATTTTTTCCGAAATTCATTAAAAATCTATTTTTTGTCAAAACATTATGAAATTTATCATGAAACAAGTAAAATGTACCAACTATCACATATATTACGGGTTTTAATATCTTTTTCTTCACTTTTGAGAAATTTATAATTTTAGGGGAGGGGGATGACCATATGTCCTAGGTCATGTTTTCCGGACTTCTTTTTTGCCGTCTTTCAAGATATTGAGTTGAAATATGGTATATAGCTTTATTTCAAGCAGTGTCAGTACCAGTTTGAGTTTTGTTACAATTGACTTACTTTTGACGGATTTATGGCCCTTGGACTTATAAATTTCAAGATTTTGTTTTAAAATTTATTAAAAATCTAATTTTTGTAAAAACATTATGAAATTTATCATGAAACAAGTAAAATGTACCAACTTTCACATATTTTACAGGTATTGATATCTTTTTTTCATTTTTGAGAAATTTATAATTTTAGGAGGGGGGGGGGTGTTAGGGGGAAGGGGGCTTGTACTAAAAAAGTTTTTTTTGCAGATCAAGTTCCAAGATGGGTTGGATAGGACCATTTCTGCAGGAGTTATTGTCCTTGGACTTATTCCTATGATAAAATGCTATGAAACGCAATTAACTTTAGTAAACGTCAGATGTTTTTCATGAAAATCATGCCAAATGCAAATTGATCACATCCGAACTAAGTAATGGGCGTATTATGCCACGCTAGGTGTTGCTCTTGTTGATTGATATATCGATGACGTCATGAACATATGCGTTGTTTGTCCGAGTTTTGTCAGACCTCTGATGACGTCATCACAATGAAAAATTGCGTTTTGAGGAAATGTGAATTATATGCCGGTTCAGCAGTGCCCAATTTTTATAAAATGATATCATGGTTTTTGTCTACCAAAGCATACAACTGAATTATTCAAAATTTTCAGTGTTCTGGAGTTAAGATATGAATTAATTTACCTATCAATATAAGAAATTCTCAAACTATCAATGCTTTCAAAAGCTACCTTTCAAAGATATTCTTTTAAATTATTAACTTTCTGCTCTTTAATCTATATTCTCTTAAATATGTAAATGTATGTATTATATATCCAACTTTACTTTTTTTAGAAGAACATTATTTACTAAAATATTGATGTGATGCTTAGACCATACAGGAGTCTACTACATGCCTGTACTGATGTTTACAGAAGGCAATTGGAAAAATTGCTGCAATTAATCAAGTTTCTCTTCTTTAGATAAGAATAATTATAATCATTATCACCTATTGTCTGAATGCTTGTAGGAAGCATTTCAAAAGTGGGGAGGTGGGGAGTGGGAACTTGTAAACTCCAAACAAAATTTGCAATATGATACCACTGTTTTAATCCACTTTATGCCAAGGAATATTGCTTAAATCGCATAGAGTTAGACACTTACCATAGGTGGATCTACAAATTTTTGCATTGCCATGACTACTGTTTTCCACTATTCAGTCTGGAAAGAGGGTGTGTTGCAGTCTTGAAAATGATTGAAAATGACCTTTTTTGGTAAAATTTTCCGACCAAAGGGTGGTTGCTTTCCCCCCTCAAATTCTGCCAACACTGACAGTTGATAATACACTCATTTCCATCTCCCAGACATGCATAATCAGTGGTCAGGGCCTGTCATTTCATCTTCGAGTATAATCGAGTATAGTTGTCGTGACATAATTGAGTATAGCTGTCGTGACATAATGGAGTATAGCTGTCGTGACATAATGGAGTATAGCTGTCATGACATAATGGAGTATAGCTGTCGTGACATAATGGAGTATAGCTGTCGTGACATAATCGAGTATAGCTGTTGTGACAGAATCGAGTATAGCTGTCGTGGCATAATCGAGTATAGCTGTCGTGACATAAATGAGTATAGCTGTCATGACATGATCAAGTATAGCTGTCGTGACATAATCGAGTATAGCTGTCGTGACATAATAGAGTATAGCTGTCGTGAAATAATCCAGTATAGCTGTTGTGACATAAACGAGTATAGCTGTCGTGACATAATCGAGTATAGCTGTTGTGACATAATCGAGTATAGCTGTCGTGACATAATCGAGTATAGCTGTCGTGACATGATTGAGTATAGCTGTCGTGACATAATTGAGTATAGCTGTCGTGACATAATTGAGTATAGCTGTCATGACATAATTGAGTGTAGCTGTCATGACATAATCGAGTATAGCTGTCGTGACATAAACGAGTATAGCTGTCGTGACATAATCGAGTATAGCTGTCATGACATGATCAAGTGTAGCTGTCGTGACATAAACGAGTATAGCTGTGGTGACATAATCGAGTATAGCTGTTGTGAAATAATCGAGTATAGCTGTGGTGACATAATCAAGAATAGCTGTTGTGACATAATCGAGTATAGTTGTCGTGACATAATTGAGTATAACTGTCGTGACATAATCAAGTATAGCTGTCGTGACATAATGGAGTATAGCTGTCATGACATAATGGAGTATAGCTGTCATGACATAATCAAGAATAGCTGTCGTGACATAATGGAGTATAGTTGTCGTGACATAATTGAGTATAACTGTCGTGACATAATCAAGTATAGCTGTCGTGACATAATGGAGTATAGCTGTCATGACATAATGGAGTATAGCTGTCATGACATAATGGAGTATAGCTGTCATGACATAATGGAGTATAGCTGTCGTGACATAATGGAGTATAGCTGTCGTGACAGAATCAAGTATAGCTGTTGTGACAGAATCGAGTATAGCTGTCGTGGCATAATCGAGTATAGCTGTCGTGACATAATGGAGTATAGCTGTCATGACATGATCGAGTATAGCTGTGGTGACATAATAGAGTATAGCTGTCGTGAAATAATCCAATATAGCTGTCGTAACAAAAACGAGTATAGCTGTCGTGACATAATCGAGTATAGCTGTCGAGACATAATTGAGTATAGCTGTCATAACATAATTGAGTATAGCTGTCGTGACAGAATCAAGTATAGCTGTCGTGACATGATCAAGTATAGCTGTCGTGATATAAACGAGTATAGCTGTCGTGACATAAACGAGTATAGCTGTCGTGACATAATCAAGTATAGCTGTCATGACATGATCAAGTATAGCTGTCGTGACAAAAACGAGTATAGCTGTTGTGACATAATCGAGTATAGCTGTCATGACATAAACGAGTATAGCTGTCCTGACATAATCAAGTATAGCTGTCGTGACATGATCAAGTATAGCTGTCGTGACAAAAACGAGTATAGTTGTTGTGACATAATCGAGTATAGCTGTCATGACATAATCAGGTATAGCTGTCGAGTATAGCTGTCATGACATAATCAAGAATAGCTGTCGTGACATAATCGAGTATAGCTGTCGTGACATAATCGAGTATAGCTGTCGTGACATAAACGAGTATAGCTGTCGTGACATAAACGAGTATAGCTGTCTTGACGTAATTGAGTATAGCTGTCATGACATAATTGAGTATAGCTGTCGTGACATAATCGAGTATAGCTGTCGTGACATAATTGAGTATAGCTGTTGTGACATAATCGAGTATAGCTGTCGTGAAATAATCAAGTATAGCTGTGGTGACATAATCGAGTATAGCTGTCGTGACATAATCAAGAATAGCTGTCGTGACATAATCGAGTATAGCTGTTGTGACATAATCGAGTATAGCGGTCGTGACATAATCGAGTATAGCTGTCGTGACATAATTGAGTATAAATGTTGTGACATAATCGAGTATAGCTGTTGTGACTTAATTGAATATAGCTGTCGTGACAACTTTTTTGTAGAGGCATTGAGTTTATAAATGTCAAAATCAAAATAAGCCTTGTTTCAAGCTTTTGAAAAAAGACATGTATGGAATTATGGTAACCCTTTTTGTGATCAAATACTACATTTTATGGAAGATGCATGGTGGAATATACATTACTCTCTGGTTATGATGCTTATGAAGTCATCTTAGGTCAAATAGTACACATGTACTTCAGACAGTATCATATCTTGTTTTTGTGAAACAAACACAAAATATGTCACTAATGTGACCCAAACACAAAATATGTCACTAACCTGACCCAAACACAAAATATGTCACTAACCTGACCCAATCATTATAACACTAACCTGACCCAAACATGATATATATCAATTTCACTTTTAAGAGTAGAATGTGATAATTTTATAAATCACCCCTTGATCTGCAGCTGATATTGAATGTTTTTGTAAGACATACCAAGATCAGGAGAGAATAAGAAAATCAAACAGATTGATGGAAACCTTCATACGGATAGAAAGAATTATATATAACAAGTGGGATGATGTGGGTGAAATGTATAACCGCTGAAAAGCTTTTATGTTGAAACAGTTCAGTTAATCATTTGTAATATTTAATTATGTAATACTAATATTGATTGCTGTAGACTCTTTAGTTTTAATCACATTTCTTTTACAGGTACAGCCTCTCCTTTGTGTAAGTAGAAAACAAAGTTTGATATAATGAATTAATTCTACACCAGTGCATATTTTAGAATCACAGTGAGTTTGAATCACAAAGACCTAAATTGAGCTACTGTCATTGTGTGCTGTCTGTAATCCCAGTAAGCTACTGTCATTGTGTGCTGTCTGTAATCCCAGTAAGCTACTGTCATTGTGTGCTGTCTGTAATCCCAGTAAGCTACTGTCATTGTGTGCTGTCTGTAATCCCAGTAAGCTACTGTCACTGTGTGCTGTCTGTAATCCCAGTGAGCGACTGTCATTGTGTGCTGTCTGTAATCCCAGTGAGCTACTGTCATTGTGTGCTGTCTGTAATCCCAGTGTTGTATGTTGTCATCTGTAAACTTTTCACATTTTCGATTTCTTCAGAACTACTGTAGACTGGACAAAACTTGGAATGGACAAAGTACTAAAGGTACCCAATCTTGCTTGTTTTTAGTCCTATCTGCTAATGGAGATCCAGGGCAGGGGCAACATAGGCCCCAGAGAGTATCCTTCTTTTGATAGACATCTTCAGACAGGCCTCATAGGTCATCAAACCAAATGCATCAGAGTGATCTAGAAGGTGTTTGTAGAAGTGTTGTTTTAGATGCCAGTCTTACATCAAAAGTTTTCTGAGTTTATTTCAACAAATGTAATTCGAAAGAAATGGAGTACAAAAACAATTTTATGGATTTCTTTGAGATGAGCTTTTGCCATAGAACCCATCTATTGGCTGTCTGTTTTCCATCATCTTCCGTAAAATTTTCACATTTTCAACTTCTTCAGAACCACAGAAAGGAATTGGAAGAACTATGGTAGGTATAAAGTACTAAAGCTACTTGTGTGAAAAATCAATTTTGGTGACAAGTTGTCCAGATTACAAGTAGTTACAAGTAGTGACCAGTTGTCTTGTTTTTTTTCTGATCAGTTTTTAGGTAACAAGTGGTCAAGTTGTCCAGCAATCTTTGAATTGACCCACACGGGTCAAAATAAAAAGATAAAGATGGTAATGGAGGATAGAGGAATATGATTTAAAGATAAAACAAAATAAGTGGGCAGATATGAAAAGTTCTAATGACAGAAACAAATGCCATATTTATTCACAATTACAAGAAAGGGAAGACTTCTGGATGTAGATAATCTCTATATATATGTTGTTAGACTTGTTATTTCCTCTCTCTGTGACAGGTCACTTCATGTGTGACTTAATTTTACTAAGTATCATCATGAAATAAAATTACATAAATTCATAATACATCAAAATATGATCTATTTATAGTATTGTGCATGCTGCTATTTACTGTTCAGGTGAGGTAAAGCAGCTTAGAAGTAAGGTAGACTGGAAGTGCATTTACAGTCAAGTTTAGTAGCAAACTAGGAAGTTTTGTAGTAAACTGAAGGAAACTGTATATGCAAATTTCTTCAAACAGTCATTTGTTAGTGAATGAATAAAGTGCTGTCAGGCGAGCGATAAAGGTCTTTTTGCATCTCTAGTGCTCTTTTACATAAGGCATTTAATATTTGATACCATATTTTATAGAAAACCTCAATAATAAATTAGTAAACAAGCTACCTATGGTATTTGATGGCCATTTAAGAGAAACAAATACATGAATAATAAACTGGTTTGTGCTATTGGTTGATGTAGTTCAGTAGCATTATTTCTTTTGGAATGAAAACAAGGGATCTGTCAGATAGGACTTGAGAAAGAACAGTGTATCTCATATACTTGAATGCAAATAACTCAAACTTTGATAAAGTAATATTATTTGAGTCCTAAATCTAATATATATGTATTGATCTATCATTAGATATTAAAGTAACTTTAAACCCTTTATAACTTGGACTATGTTTTATTGTTGTTTGAAGTTTAAGTTTTCAGGAGTCAGCTCTGACTATATAGGTTCATCAAGACATATTATAGTTTGTTTGTTATGCTCCCACCAGGTATGGCAAGGGGCATTAAATGTTTGCTTTGTCTGTCCTTCTGTCCTGTCCTTCCATCACACATTGGTTTCCAAATGATAACTCAAGTACCTTTCAACATATTCAAATAAAATTTGGATATATGCTTACTTATCAAAAGAGGAAAACCATAGTGATTTTGGGGTCAAAGGGTCAAAGGTCAAGGTCACAGCTGACGAAAATAGACTGTAATTATTTGTTTCCGAATAATAATTCAAGTACCTTTCAACATACTTAAACCAAATTTGGATATATACCTACTTATCAAGAGAGGAAGAACCCTATTCATTTTGAGGCCACAACGGATGAAAATATAGTGTAATTATTGCTTTCTGGATGATAAATCAAGTACCTTTTGTAATATTCAAATCAAATTTGGATATATGTATACTTATGAAGAGAGAAAGAATCCTATTGATTTTGGGGTCATAGGGTCAAAGGTGAAGGTCACAGCTGATAGAAAAGACTGAAATGTTTTGTTTCCAGGTGATTCTCATATATTACCGTATCTTATCAAATGCTCATCAGAATTTGATCTTGTTTCACGCGTATTTTACAGGTCAAGTTCTTCTAAACACGTAATTTAAAATCATGTTAAAAGGGAAGGATGCCTGTAGATTTGAGGGTCAATATGTCAAAAGGCTGGTAATATTTCCAGACGTTTTGTACTGTGTCATTAAAATATGAATTAGTTTTCTCTCTGATATCTAATTTAATTCAAGTTAATATCCAAGCCAGAACTAATCCCAGTCAATATTTTTTTGTGGGAAGTGTTAGTAGTTTTCATACACCATACATAAGATTTAAAATATAGTTATGGGATATCATCAAAATCTGTAGGATATTTGCAAGAGACTGCTGTGTTTTATTTGCAGTTTTGTGCATAAATTGGATCACTTTCAGTAAGGCTTTCATGTAGGAATATGATAAAAGTTCTTGCCGTCAAACCAAGTTTATCAAAAACCATACATTGAATCCTTGAATAATTTTGATGTAGGTCAAAAATTGTCAATATGATGTGATACCTTTAGTAGTACATATATATGACTTTTTAATAGTTTGATGATTTATTATTCTGATAATGAAATCATATTTTGGGCATATAGCCCCTTTACATGTCCATGGATAAAAAAATATGGGGCATATTCTCTTTGTCCTATCTGTTTGTTTGTGTGTTTGTCTGTCTGACTGTCAGTAACTTTAACCATGCCCATAACGTATGAACCATAAAAGATAAAGATTTTGTATTTGGTATGTGTACTCCACTTATAAAGCCCTTTCAAACACCAAAATCAATGACCTTGTGACATTGACCATAATTTTTATGCCTAAAATAGATTTTGTCAATACTTTCTGTGTCTCAGGATATCGCAAGTTTGCCTCGAAAGATTTACTTGATACATGTATTAAAACACTCAAGGTAAGGATCTAAGGAAGACGCCTTTTGTTTTTGATGAAATTCTGTTCAGATGTTTCAAAATTTTTAGTACTTTGTATGCTAAATGTAGCCTTTATTCTGGCATATATTGTCTATGTCTCACAATAACTCAAGTTTGCCTTCAGAGATTTAAATATTGACACATTCAGTGTCAGGACCAAAGCAAGATCAATCACTTCTGTTTCTGATGAAAAACTGTTTGGTTGTTGTGGACTTATGGCACTTTATACTACAAAAAAGTGTCTTTATTCAGGCATGTATTGTCCATGTCTCACAATAAAAATGTCTTCATCAAAACTTTTGGTGCAACTTGGGGCATAGTGTTTCATAAACACAGTTTGCTAAGATGGTAAATGGTATTATATATACTGCAATACAAGAAGGTGGTATGTGTATGTATATTTCATCGAAGTACATAATTTTCAGTTCGCAGTAAACTTGATTAGTAGTCATGATGTTTAAAAGTCAATGAAAGTGATTGATGACTCTAGTATGGTTGGAGATAATGACCAGATATTAATGGTTTTAAGTCAAAATATTTTCATTGTAGTAAGATTAAAAAAGTTTGGGTTAAATCTCTAATGGCAAAATGATGACCCTTGACCTGACACTCACAGAGGTCGGACTTAACAAGGACAGACTACTTAGAGTGCTAGGTCTTGGATCATCATTTTGCCATAATGACCTTCTGGAGTAAGTAATTGTATTTTACTATACTTCAGATATGATTATTCAAGTCTGATGGGATGATGGCCAATCATCAAAATTTACTGTTGACTTACTTTTGTACCACATGACAGCTATTGTCTCATGAAGATATAATGATTAAGTTATTATTTTTTCAAAATATTATCAAGATAATGAAACAGTTAATTATTCCTGAGAAAGTTATTAGTGAGTTATCAAAGCTGATTGCTTTAACTTCCACTGATTATGCCACTAGGAATGAACTACCATTTGAGCTTTCATAGCTGATTGCTTTAACTGCCACTGATTATGACACTAAGAATGTTCTACCATTTGAGCCAAACTTATTAAAATTATATCTTTATTTCTTCTCTATTTGTCCCTTTGTGTATAAAGATCTGGTGAAACCCACTACAATCGGCTACAAATTCCTAGGAATGAAATTAACATCCCCAGCATTTACATTTTTCACAAGGTAGTTTTTGAACAGTGTTTGTTATATATTGTGTCGCTTGCACGTGTCAAGCCCAGTCATTGATTGGCTATGGGAGATAATGGTTTTGGTGACTGAAACATCATCAGAGTTCAGTGTTTCCTCAAGACATGAAGTTTGCTGTTTAGAAACCTCAGACATGAGGTCTTCTGTCCTTTTAAAAGTGAAAAAAAGCATAATGCCCCCAGGACTGAAGAATGAATAACAGGACCTGCTTTTTAGTGAAAAGGTCAAGGGTAATCGATGACTTTGACCTATGACCTTTATACACGGAACCCTGTTTGAACTTAAAAATTTGTTTGAGAAATGTGAATTGGTAGTATAAAAATGAGATTGGGATCTGCATATATATATGATAATTTTAAAAATTTAAGTCTCAGCAATGATAATAAATAATAATAAGTTAGAAGTAGTGGATTCAAGCAAGTACCTGGGAGTTTCAATCAGCAGCAACATGAAGTGGAACAAGCACATTGATGCCATCACAGCGAAAGCCAATAGGACTCTAGGCTTCCTGAAGCGAAATCTCCGAGGTTGCAGAACATCAGCACGGGTCAGAGTGTATGAAGCCATTGTACGTCCAACGCTGGAGTATGCTGCCTCCATATGGGACCCTCACACTAGCGGACAGATCAACCAGATAGAGAAAGTCCAGCGTAGAGTGGCACGATTCGCTACAAGGAACTACTGGGATAGGAAAGCAGGCAGCGTCACCAACATGGTCAACTCCCTGGGAAGGAAACCTCTACAGATCAGAAGAGTAAAGATCCGCCTTCTGTTGCTATTCAAGATCCAGCACAATCTAATGGCCATTCCAGCAGAACAATACCTAATCCAGACAGACACCAGGACAAGGGGACAACATACCTTTCGCAACAGCCAAAAAAGATGTATACCAGTTCTCTTTCTTCCCGCGTACCATCAGGGATTGGAACAGACTTCCATCAGTAATGACATCAGCATGTTCCTTGGAGGACTACCAGACTGCAATGGGCAACATATCACCTGCCCACTTCAGCTTAGGATGAGGATCAAAGATTTTAACTTTTTAACTGTATCATAATGCCCTGTAAGGCTTTTATCTTGACTGCCACATGAAGTATAACGCTCAACTTTTGAGTACACTTCGTATTAGAAGAAGAATGATGATTATAACCTCAGAATCATGATTGATAAAAACATACAGATTTCAGCAATGAAGATTTGACTACTAACCCTTAAATTTGATAAGTAGATTATAGTTATGATTTATTTGATTTGTGTTTTGATTTTATTGGCTGGATTGTAAAGAAATTTTGGTTTATAAATTGATGATGTCCATCCATTCGTTGTTTGTTTAGCAGTGAATAGTTATTTTGCTTTTTGGTTGTAGTAAAATTTCAGTAATTAGAAATACCACTGAATTGATACTTTTAAGATAACTTTGATATGCATTTTACTAGATTAGAATGACAAATTTTCAAGATTTTTTTTTCTGAAAATATCTAACTTAAAAGACTTCATACCTTTCACGTGAGATTACTTTTAATATCTGTTGAAAGCAGGTCAGTTTGATGTCATTTTATGTTCAAACAGTTTTTCTCAAAATTTCAATGGTAGCTTTGCAATCCAGCCATACCTTATGTGTAGTGATTTCTTGTTTAGATTTAGTATTTAGGTATTTCATATTACAGGGAAAGTCAAGGTCAGAAACTTTTGGCAGAAAAAAAGCAGAGATTTCAGAGGCATTGTCGTCAGTCATTGATAAAAAGAAAAAAGAGATTGCTGAGCCTCATGATAAATGTCTTCTTTTGTTGGATGTCGCACCTCTCTCTATAGGAGTAGAAGCTTCTGATGGCTCATGTACCAAAATTTTGAGAAGAAACTCGACTATTCCTACAAAAAAGTCTCAGGTAAGAAATGTTAATTGAATGTCAGCATTTGTTTTAAAAAAAAACTCATTTTATGTAAAATTTCTCAAATAAGTTTGTGGGGATATATTGGAATCACCTTGTCTGTCTGTCTGTCCAGAAAAATTTAACCTTGGCCATACCTATTGAACCAAAAGAAATGGGACCTTCATACTACATATGTGTATTCCTTGTGACAAGACCATTCTGTCAGTACCAAAATTTTTTAACCTGTGACCCTGACGTGTTTATCAAATTTTGACAGAATGTGTCAGAATTGTATTTTTCACAAGACTGAGATTATCAAACCATTTCGTTATTTAAAATGTGAGGAAAATGACAGCTAATATATGTCTAGCAATGACAGGCAAAATGTTTTTATGATAATTTTTCAAGTATTTCTTTCTGTTGATTTATTCTTTCACATTTGTTTTTATGCCAAGTTATTGTCAAGGTTAAAGTTGACAACAGACAGACAGGACAAACAAACAGACAGGACAAAAACAATATGCCCCCGATCTATCCACATATTGTTTTTGTCCTGTCTGTTCATTTGTCAACTTGAACCTTGGCAATAACTTTTGAACCGTGAGGAATAGAGACTTCATATTTGACATGCATATTCAACGAATGAAACCCTTTCAAATGACATCAAGGTCCATGACCTTTTGACCTTGACAATGACCTTCACACTAAAAATAACTTTGTGGACTTTGGTGCGGGTGGAGGGGTTGGGGTATTAGTGTTTCACAAACACGGCTTGTTTGTTTTTTGGGGTTTTTATGTCTAAATTTTCTCTCCATTTAAACATCTTTTTTCTGTTCATTATATTTTAATGATCTACTTTACCTGATTTAATCCTTAGGTCTTACTCTGATATTCATTGTGATTTGGATATAGATTCCAAATTACATGCATTTCTTTTATTGAATCTTTTGCAGTTACTAACTTGGCTAAAATATCTAACAATGTGAACTAATTTAATTTTTAAAATCAAATAAATCATATAACACTTTTGTAACATTTGAGATCATGATGCTCATGATCTGATAATGTATCATAATTCTGATACTATGAGCCTTCAGCTTGGTTGAGTTGTTGTGATAGTGCATTGTCCATCATTCATCATATGTCATTCATAACTTTTTACACTTTTTACTTCATGGATATAAATGAAATCTTGCATAAATGATCTATAGGGGAAAGTGATGCAATTTCGTCCAAAGTGCAATAGCCTCAGAAATGGGCCTAATGAAAACCAAAAATTGGATAATTAGCTGAATCTATACAAATCAACTTCTAAAGAACCACAAGCCACAATGGCTTCATATTTTGTAAATAGCATCCTTTCAACATGAAGAATTAAAGGGAGACTTCTGTAGTAATATTTGGTACCTCTTTAGGGGGAAGACAGTTTTACATAGACTTTTAAAAATAGGAAATACCTTAAACATCCTCTTAAGAACCACTTTCAAGAGTGACTTCATAACTGGTGTATGGTATCCGTATGGTATATGGTATCAACTTTGTGTTTTGGCTTGTACATATTAGGCCTCTGTAAAAAATATCTTCAAAAATTCCTTCTTAAAGACCACAAGTGACAATGACTTCTTATATAGCATTTAGTATTAGCTTGATATGGAGTGGAAAAAATCAGAAAAAAGAATTCCGACTTTCTTCTTTTTTTTTTTACATATTTTTGTGTGATTATATTGATTGATTCAGTGTTGAGAAGGAGCTGTCCATCCCCCTGTAGACACAGTGGTTTCCAAGCTCTGTAGTGTTATCCTTTTCACCTAAAGAAAAGATTCCATACATACAGATTCCCTATGGATGAGGATGATCCCAATTGATTTTGGGTTTAAAAGGCCAAAGGTCAAGTGTAGATAGGTAAATGGTTTCTGGCCTCTAAAGTGTTATCCTTTTTACCTCGAATCAAGATACCATATATATACTGACTCCCCCATGGGATAAAGATGATCCCTATTGATTTTGAAGGTCAAAGGTCAAAGATGAAGTTTAGTGGACATTGATATAGATAAATGGTTTCCGATTCTCTCATGGGTTTACCTTTTGACCTTAAATCACTATAATGGACATATGGATTCCCCATGGCATGAAGATGATCCCTATTTTGAAATCAAAAGGTCAAAGGTCAAATGCACTCAACATATCAATAAAGCAACATCATTTCCTGTTTCTTACGTGTAACTTTTTTTCACTTAAAGTCACCATATCACACTTATGGACTCCCCATGGGACAAGGGTGATTCACTCCCCTTGTGATGAAGGTGATTCCTATCGATTTTTGGGTCCAAAGGTCAAGTGTACTGGACATTGATATAGGTAAATGATTTCTAGGCTCTCACATGTTTCACAATTTCAGTCTTCTTCAATACTGTACAACATGTATATTGAACCTTTACCTGACACATAAGGGTGTGTGTGTGTATGACAAGTCCATCAACAAAGGCCTCTCCTCTTGGGTCAGCATCATCACAACACACACATCTCTCAAAGAAAGCAAGTGCACAAGTTCATACTACCCACAACTTGACCTGATCTCTACAAGGTCAAGGCCATATTTAAAGAATCATTCTGCCGGCGGAAGGAGGGGCGGGGGCGTATTTGTGTCTGCCTCATGGTGACAGACAATTATTGTTTGAAAACTGTCTTTGCAAGAACAACAAGCCACAATGACTTCATATTTAGTATATAACATTAGCATGATATGATAGATTCACTTTCATTCAAAGGAAGGCATTGCCACAATATTGGACCCATGACAGACGCTGACAGTTTTAACCCAGGCTTGTGTGTAGGAATATCCTAAAGCATTCTTCTTCTCAAAATACCTCATATTAGGTACATAACATGTATATCACATGCTGTATCAAGTTTGTTAGGTAAAGACATTGTGAAATCTTTAATTCACCTTAGGGCAAAAGTTCAAATTTTTTTCTATCCACTTATTGTACCACAGGAATTAAAAAAATTGAAAACATTAAGTGTTAGATAGATGGACTTAATAAACAAATAGCCTTTTGTATGAGTAATTTAGAAATAATGCTATTAAGGGTAGAATTTTTTTTTCAGATTTATTGCTTTTTATTGAAGCAGTTTTAGTTGAATTGATTTTGGTATCAAAAGGTCAATCCTAAAAATAACTGTTATTAAAAATAGACATTTATCACTGCATTTCATTTGCCAGGTATTAACTTGAGTTAAGAATGATTGATTCTTTTAACTTCATATAAGGCTAGCTCATGTAAAGGTTTAAGGGACGACAGTGTTTGTCATTGCCCGTCCAACCGTCTGTCTGTCCATCTGTCCATCTCTCTGTCCGGATGGTTTCCAGTGAGGAATGAGCAATTTGATTCAAACTTCATACAACGTTAGCTTATATATAGATCTGATGTGGGATAGATTTTGGGGTCAAAAGGTCTTCTCTAAGGGTCACTGCTACTAAAAATAGACATCATTGTATTACGGTTTCCAGATGATAACTTGAGTTAGGAATGAATGATTTCTTTCAAACTTCATATAAGGCTATCTCATGTAAAGGTTTAGGGTGGATTGATTTTGGGGTCAAAAGGTCAATTCTAAAAATAACTGTTACTAAAAATAGACATTTATCACTGCATTTCATTTGCCAGATAATAATTTGAGTTAAGAATGATTGATTTCTGTTAAGCTTAATATAAGACTAGCTTATGTAGAGGTGTAGAGGTGAAATTGCTTTTGGGGTCAAAAGGTCAACTTTTAAGCATCACTGTTAATAAAAATAGACATTTATCACTGCATTTTGGTTGCCAGATAATAACTGGAGTATTTCGTTAATGATTTTATTAAATTTCATAATTTATGTATAGGTCTGGGTGGGATAGATTTTGGGGTCAAAAGGTAAACTTTTAAGGGTCACTGTTACTAAAAATGGACATCACCATAGTTCAGTTGTAGACTTATCACTGAAAATAGTGATTCATCACCGTTTCAGTTTCCAGATGATGACTAGATACTGATGCCAGATATGAATAAAACGATGCCATATTTTTGCTGTCAGTTTCACTAGAACTTGATATAAACTTAAAAGAATTCAATGTTATTTCTTATTAAATCTTGCAAAAGGTTACTAAGTTTACATACCGGAAACTGTTTCATGTTGCTAATAAGGTATTAGTCAGTTCGAATGTACAGGTTGTGGCAGGGAATGAGTGTTGTATGCAACACTGACTGTAAGCTTGTTTTGTAATGGAGAAATATCTATCCCACTTAACAGAATGACATTGACCACAAAGGTCCAGCAAAATAATGAACATCAAAACAATAAAAGGAATACAAAAAGTGATAAACACATATTAAAACTCTCAGAATGCCTGTTACCCTTTTTTTGCCACTGACCTACTTTTCAGCCCCTTATAGATTGGTTAGGACCAGTGGGGGGATTTGTATTGCTTTAACAATACTCTCAGAATGCCTGTTACCCTTTTTTTGCCACTGACCTACTTTTCAGCCCCTTATAGATTGGTTGGGACCAATGGGGGATTTGTATTGCTTTAACAATACTCTCAGAACGCCTGTTACCCTTTTTTTGCCACTGACCTACTTTTCAGCCCCTTATAGATTGGTTGGGACCAGTGGGGGGATTTGTATTGCTTTAACAATACTCTCAGAATGCCTGTTACCCTTTTTTTGCCACTGACCTACTTTTCAGCCCCTTATAGATTGGTTGGGACTAGTGGGGGGATTTGTATTGCTTTAACAATACTCTCAGAACGCCTGTTACCCTTTTTTTGCCACTGACCTACTTTTCAGCCCCTTATAGATTGGTTGGGACTAGTGGGGGGATTTGTATTGCTTTAACAATACTCTCAGAATGCTTGTTATATTGGGTTTGCTCAGGTTTGTGGATTTGTTTCTTATTACATCAACAATGATCAGGTGTTGAATACAGATAAAGTGCAGTAATCATTTCTCTACAAATTATTTTTTTTCTTATAGACATTTTTCACCTCTCAAGACAACCAAACCAGTGTTGACATACTGATTTATGAAGGAGAATGTCGAATGGCTGTCGATTGTCATTTATTAGGAAGGTTCCAGTTGGTGAGTATCCAAACTTTAAGTATAAAGTACTTAGATCATGTCATTAAATGTACACATCCCCTTAAGAACTAAGGAAACAAAAACTAATTTTTGCATTATCAAAAGAAATTTTGTAGACTTTTTCTGGAGCAATAACATAGTTTTAGCGATGTAATGTTCTAGTAGATGATTAGTAATAAGCATGTGCATGTAAATCATTTCAAACTTAAAATCATATATTATAGATATTTATAATAATAAACTTACCGGTATGTTTCAGTAATTATATATGTACAACTTCAATTTCATTGAAATGAGGGCTTTTCAGATACTGATCTGTTGCTATTAAATTAACATTGAGAATAGGCAGGAATATAATAATCAAATAATTAATCAGATCGTCAGTCAAATTTGATCTCTGATTGCATTTGGAAATATTTTTTAGTTCACATCAACAAAGATGTATTGAAAAATATCTTTGTCAAACTTGGAAGTTATGGTAGCCCAGTGGATGAAGTGCTCTGCTTGTGACCAGGAAGCCTGGTTTCCACACTCGCCATGGGTACATGGGTGTCCCATCTTTCAGATGAGACAGTAAAAACTGAGGTCCCATGTCACTGTAGGTGTGGCATATAAAAGATCCCTCACTGCTTCATGAGGGTCAGTTGCAAAAGCATAAATGTCCATGTGATGCATCAGGCAGATGCCGTCACCATATATAGGAAATAATCAAAGAGTGACATAAAAATTTAATCAGTTGTGAAACTTGGCATACTGGTACATATATTGCTTATGATGGTAAGGAGGACCCGTAAACCAGAGTGCCATCAATAACATGTGTGACACTAATGTGGTATTGCACATTTTTCAATCTTACACAGAATAACAAAAAATGCTGATTAGTTTTAATATTAACATTTTTGCTGGTCACATGTTACAAACAGTGTTTCCTAGTTGAGATATTGTCATAATTATTAATATAGAATTAAGAAACACTTGTTCTGGATTCTTCTATTCTATGTTTACCTTTGTTTTTCTCAGTGCAATATAAAATTGAACCTACATTTTTATAGCCCCTGCAAACAAAGTTTTGGGGGGATATATAGGAATCACCCTGTCCGTCCATCTGTCTGTCCGTCCGTCTGCTACCTTGTCCAGCCATAACTTCTTGTCAGTTCTTGATAATATATCACACAATTGTTGTCGATGACTCAAGGGTATGTCATGATTTTGAACAAGGTCATGTTTTTAAGGTCATGGTCACAGAAAAACATAGCAAAAACCCTTGTCCGGGCTATAACTTCTCACTGCCAAATTGGATCTTAATAATGTTTCACATAATTGTTGTCCATTACTCAAGGGTGTATCGTGATTTAGAACAAAGTCATATCTTTAAGGTCAAGGTCAAGGTCATAACTTCTTACTGCCAAGTTGGATCTAGATAATATTTTACAACACAATACACCCAAGGGTGTGTCATGACCTTGAACCAAGGTCACATCTACAATGTCACGATCACAGTGCATACACGACCAGAATTATTGTCCAGACCATAACTTCTTTCTGGTACGTTGAAGGGAGATTACATTTTTCACAATTTTTGTCCATGACCCAAAGATGTGTCATGATCTTGAACCAAGGTCATATCTACAAGATGAAGGTCAGAGTGCAAACACAGCCAGAATTCTTGTCCAGGCTATAACTTCTTCCTGTTATGTTGGAAGGAGACTATATATTTCGCACAAGCATTGTCCATGACCCAAGGGTATGCCATGACCTTGAACCAAGGTCATATCTTCAAGGTCAAGGTCACAGTGCACAGAAAGCCAGAATTCCTGTTCGGGACATAGCTTCTTACTTGTATGTTTAAAGAAGAGTGTTTTTCATAAAACTGCTCTCCATGACCCAAGGGTGTGTTATGACTTTTAACCAAGGTCATATCTACAGGGTCAAGGTCAGAGTGCACATGTACAAGAATTCTTATTTTAATTAATTATAGAATAAACAAGTGGGATATCCATTACACTTACACCAGTGATATATCTTGGATCTTGAATTATTGCATGTTTCAACTATGTTGCCGTAGGAGTATTTGTCCTGTTAGGACAGCTCTAGTTCACAGCTATATTGATTAGGCACAAGTTTGTATTATACATTGAAATCAATATGCATATAACTATTTAACCAATGTGAATAAGTATTTCTTAATCTTCCAGGAAAGGTTATTGCCCTTACCAAAGGGATCAGTCCAAATTGAGATCATCATAGATATTGATGCCAATGGAATGATACATGTAGTGGCCAAGGAACTAAACACAGCAAACACAAAGAAAAGTAAAAATTAAGCCACTTATTATCTTAAATCTTTTCTTTGCCTGTTTTATTAGTTGATATGAACTCAAGATAAAAACAATGCTTTGGAAGTTATACAATTACATGTATAACTGTTCCTTAAATTTCAAATTCTGGATTCCACGAGCTGATATCTATGGTGTTATGTTTGATTTTACAGTTACAATAAGCAATGACGAAGGACGTCTTAGTGCATCAGAAATAGAGAGGATGGTGGAAAAATCTAGGTCTGAGGAAGCTACTAGTTATGTATGTATTTATTAAGTTTATATATTAAAGACAGTATACTTTGAGGTGAATTTATAGAACTTCATAAAACAGAATAATTGTCATTTGTAATTATATTGATAACAACTTGTGCATGTAGGTGTACAGTGCACTTTTACTGTGTAACATCATCATAAAGTTATTGATTGATTGATAGTTGTTCTACGTCATTCCATGGTCATTTCACCTATATGGTGACTGCATCTTCTTGATGCATTGCATAGAAATTTATACCTTTGCAACAAACCCACTTGAAGTGAGGGATGTGTCATCAACTATAGTTGTCTTGAACTCTGATATAGATTTCTGACTTACATGAACTTGTTTGAGTTTTATGGAAGCTTGAATTGAAGAAAACACATGTATACATGAATATTAATGCATCTGTATTCCATCATCCAACATGACCATCTGTGTTTCACAAACCTTCGTGCATTCTGACACATCTTTGGTTGTATTACCTTTTTGTGACTTTTTTATTTTTTGTGATTTTTATCAGGGAAGACCAGCTTGTTACAGACTACCTGCTGCTCCCACACAGAAAGGTAAGTGTGTAACAAGATACATTCCTTCTGCAGTGGCAGATCCAACATGTTTTGAATAGGCTAGGTTCAGACTGTGAATTTTCTTTTTGATATACTGAAATAATTAGACAGTGGTCTTCTGAGCTCTTTTCTAAAACCTCTACTTTTCTGTTACTAACAGGGGGAAGGGGTATATCTATTCCTCTATAAGTAAGCATTGGCCCATTACAAATAGGTCACTTAACATTGACCCATATTAAATAGGTCAGTAAACATTGGCCAACAACAAATGGGTCACCCACAAAAAATATGTCATTTGACATTGGCCCACAAAAAAATTAGGTCACTAAAAATTGATTCATAACATTAACAGTACATCTATTAAAACAAAAAAAAGGAAAAAAACCCAGTTACAGTAATACAGTTTATAAATGTTAACTCTATTATCACTTCTTAGCTTTCAGCTCAGGTGAGCTATTCTGATCACCTGTTGTCCATTAATCCTTCCATCTGTTTATCTGTAAACTTTTAACATTTGCAACTTCTTCTTCAGAAGTCCTTATAGGATTTTGATGAAACTTGGTGTATACATGAAGGTCCTCTACCAAGTTTGTTCATTTCATCCAAATCCATTGAGAGGTGGCACCAGCATGGCTAAAATAATGTCTCTGAGGGTACCCCTCTTTTAAAATCTTTTTCTTCAGGTCCACTGTATGGATAATAAAACTAATGGCATCTGAGTGAAGTATGCATTTTTCAAGTTTGTTCATTTCATTGAAATCGGACAGATAATTTTGATGGTCAGCAATTTTGACTTCTTTCCACACTTTAACATTTTCATGCAACACAGCATGGTTTTATCAATATTTTCCTTCTAATTGACTATTAATGCATTGAAATACATATTTTAACCAGGATATAACAAAGGAATGCTTTTTTAAGGGAATTTTGACAAAAGTTTAATTTTTGGATTTTTTAAGAATTTTTTTAAGATTGCAAAAAATTTTACATTTTCAAATTTTGCTCTGGAAATGACTCCATGGATTTTTATGAAATTTAATAGGAATAAAGTACTGTAAGTCCCCTGCAAGTGTAGTTTCTTTAAGGTGTTGAGCATATGCTCGACAGTCTTCTTGCGATCGTAAAATTTTTACCTCTGCACCGCCTTTTTAATTCACGTATCAAAGTACATGTAGTACCTTCTTTAAAGTACTTAAAGTAGTAAAAGTTCTTGCAAAACCAGCTTTGTTATCCTTGTTATTGAAATTCCATTGCACAGAAATAGGTTTAAGCATAGGTCTGTTTAACTTAAATTATCAATATATTTCCCTAAAACACTTATTATTATGTCGCTTATTGTGTGTGTTCAAATATTCATTCGCCGTAATGAGGCAAGCCGATTATGAATTACAATCCCATTTCGAGGGAATTTTTCCAAATATAGGGAAGACCACATAACATATTGCCTTATTTGGAGAAATCGTAGTTGAATGCTTGTAACACACGCAATCAAGGCATAATTTGACATATAAGCGCCAATATGGAAACCGATCGTGTGATCTTCGAAATATATATAATAATATAAATAATATAATAATAATATATTTGCATATAAATTTCAGTTTAAAAAAGAACAAATAAGATATTTCATAGAATCCTAAATATAGACTGGCAATGCATGTCAGGAAGATCTTAAAATATCTAGACAGGTGACCACTAATTCATAATGAGGCTGACTTAGGTTCAAGTGATGCGTTATCGGTTATTTTATCTCACTGGATTTCGTTTTGCTTCATTCATTTAAACTAGAATAAACAAACATCGACAAAATTAATAACATCCTCAAGGCTTACTATCACAGGCCTCATGTAAATTACATCTGGTACTGTATACCTATGCTGTGTAAGCTACGGCAGACGAAATATTAAAATATCTACACACAGTGTGTACAGCTTCTTATCTGCCCTTACCGCCTGTGCTGTAAGTAACATTTGCTGGACAGGGAATAGCCTCTACAGAATGGTGGTGGTCACTTGTCTCTTCGTGCAGCGATAGCAAGCAAGAGCAGGTTACTCCAGTCTATCTTAAATAAAGATGATGTAAAGCCTTTAGACTTCTTTTTCTGCATACAGAGACAAACTGAATGCATCAGAGTGATATAGAAGGATGTGTGAAGAAGTGTTGCTGTTTTGGATTCCAGTCTGAATGATAATATTTTCTTTGTTTCATACTTACTTTTGAACTATGTCATTTTAATGCAAAAAAGCATTTCATAAATGTTTTCCCTATGGTTGATTTTTGATGCACTCTATTGCTGTATTTTAGCCAGGATTAAATAAAGGAAAGGTTTTATCAGAGAGTAGTTCAAGACTGCAAAAGGAAGGATTGTTGGTTGATTTTTCACATTTGCAACTTTTCTTCACTACTTCTAGAAATTTTCACTACTTCAAGGTTTAAGATTACACTGTGCTACTCTGCTAATTTTAAGGAAACTTCGTGGGTATAGTGTAAAGTTGGTCCTGTACAATTTTTGATGCTTTAAAAGTTTAAAAGAAATAAAGACTAGTCTTATCTCTACCTAGAAGCGTTGTGTTTAATATCATTATGTGCAATGTTTTTCTGTCTCAGGTGAGTGATACAGGCCCACTTGTGCCTCTTGTTTGATAAAAAGTATAGAATAAGAGAATTATATCTTTATCATACAGCTCCCCCTCCCCCCCCCCCCCCCCCCCAAAAAAAAAAAGAAATTTGGGATGGGGTATATTGGAGTCACCTTGTCCATCTGTCTGTCCGCCCATCTGTCTGTCCAGAAAACTTTAACCTTAGATATAACTTTTGAACCAAAAGAGATAAAACCTTCATATTACACATGTGTATTCCTTGTGGCAAGACATGTCTGTTGGCACCAAAAATTTTGACCTCATGACTTTTACCTTGGTTTTTGCCCTACTTCAAATTTTGTTGACACAGGAGGTATTTTTCTAGCTAGGACAATTTTAGTCTTTTACAGGTGAAGTTTTCATTATTTAAATTGGATATAGATTTCAACATGCCAATAGTATACTCAGACAACACCCTATGTTTTTATCAAATAATGATGGTTGTTTCTAATAGTACATTGATTCTATCTTGCCATACATGAACATAATTATAAAAATTATAATGATTCATTGTTTGTAGTCATGAAAAATACATAGCATATATATGCTTTCACTAGCCCATTATGATTAAATGCTATACTGAATTCATACATGATACACACTTTTATTATGTATAATATTATGTTTTGAGCCAGTTTGAGCTGAGTTGGTAAAATGCTTGGCTCAGAGTTGAGAGATACCAGACTGGAGTCCGTCGGGCAACACTTTCCTGTGTATTGTTTTTTGTTAGTAAATATTCATGCTACATCGGCAACTACCGTTAACACAGAGATAAAATAATCTTGCCATAACAGAAAACAACCAATTTAAACAAACCGTGTCATATGTAATTAGTTGATGTCATATGTATTGCATTTTGTGATGTGTTTGTGTGATGCAGTTTGTAACTTGTTTGATTTCATGAAATATTTGAGGACTTGGAATAAATTTTTGCATTCTTTCTATTCATATAGGACTTACGTATCATTCACCTAGCATTGATAGTCGTGGCATTGGAATTGAAATCACTTCAGTAGTATGTCGTTCCCCTAAGTTGAGTATTGAATCCTTGGATAACTTCCTACAAATGCAGGACAAGGTATGATATAACAGTAGAAGCAGAAGTATAATCATAAACTGACAGAATCCATGTTATTTGGCATGATGTCATATTTGCAAGGTATAGAGGTTGATAATGACACTTTTCACAGATGTTTTAAGTCCAAATTTGAATACATGTATGACCTTTCTATTGATTTTTATTTATATTGAGTAAAGAAAATTCTTTGGTACATTACTGTATGATATTCTCCTTAGTCCTAATTTGAGAGACTATCGATGTTCTCTGTGTGTTCTGCTTGTGGTATTTTAAACTATTTTTGTCATCATCATTTCAATAAAAGATGGAAGAAAAGTTGTTCTAATTTATATCCCTACATATTGCTGTATGTATGTAACATTATTCCACTAGAACCTCAGAGACTGCTGACTTGTTATAACACCCTCTGTGATTGATGGTTATATTCTGTTGTAGGATGGACATTGGGAATTCTCTGATAAATTCAATGACATACTTGGAGTAGATAGTAACAAATGTAAAGAGATTCTCTTCCAAGCTGGACTGAAATCTTTAGGTAAGTTAAATCCAATAAATATTTACAGAAGATGGTCTTAATCATAGTTTGATATTACATGTAGGATAGATTTTGTGAAATGTAATTTACCTTAGCCAAGGACATTTCTATAAGTTAAATTGTACTGATGGAATTTAAGAAAATTTATGTGTTTATGCTCATGAGTTGTTACATAATCTTATGTCAAGGGATATGATAACTTAATTTCAAGATCTACGTTTCATTATCTATTCAAAATCTTCATATTATCATTTTCACATAATATTGCGACCTTTTTAGTTGTCAACCATTTTATTGGAGTCTGTTTTTTCTCAAATATCCCAAATTTCAATTTACAGGAAAGAAAGTTGCAGAAGATATAATTCTTTTGTTATCGACAGCCATTGGTCTGATGATTATTCTGAAACTTCTAGTACCAGAGTTGATTCCCAGACAATTAAGTCAGCTCAATGATACAGAATATCAAAATATGATGGAAGCTGCAATACACAAACTGAGAAAGATGAATCGTACTGCATTCTCTCAAGAAACCACACCCTCTGAAAAATCTTTAGAGAAAGGATTACAGTTTTGCACACAGAAGACACAAAAATTTCCTTGGGTGTTTAATATGTTAGAATTAGGGAAAGATTGGGGTGAGGTTGCTGGGAAAATGTTAGGTATGACTTAGAGCTCAAGACTGGGGTCAGTTTGTTAGTAAAATACCAAAATTGGAGAAAAGTGATGAAATTTGATGGCAAGGAAAACGTCATCAGTGTTGTGGATATTTCTTTTGTGATAATAAATGTGATAAAGTCAATTGAATATGCAAATATTGTTTTTCCAAAAAAGTTTTTAGTTTATTATCATTCATATTCATAATTTTGTTAATTGTTATATCTTTATAGAATAAATATTGTAAGTTTATGCTTTATTTCATTGAATAAGATGCATATGTACTTTATGATGAGATTTGTTTCATGTAACAATGTTGTAGTAAATGATGTTATTTTACCTGAATTTCACATAGTAGTGTTTTTCAATTCTAATACAGCTCTGATGATATCCTATTTACATGTATAATACACCTGTATCAACTGCTTTTATTTAGATAAATTGGTTGAAAGTGAGATCCAATAATGTCCCTGTTTATTTTCATTCATCGTTTCCACAGTTTTACTGCAGTCCTTCAAGTGCCCTACATAGTTACAGTATTTAGCTATAGATGCCTGTGGCAACTCTACAAATTTGAGATTATATAATCCATCATGTAGATTTTTTTAAATGTATATTTTTATTCTGGAAATAATACTTTATATACAGAAGAATAATTAACATACATTATTATATATGATCCCAAACAAGAAAAATAATAAAATGCTGTAACATCATCCAATATATATGGCAGCCTATGTTTTATTACTAAATTCTTTCGTTTCCCTCAAATTTTGATGAACATTTACATGAAAAATTCATACATTTAGATAAACAAGCTATTTAATTATGTTTATACAAATCAGTACCACTTCAACGAACCCAGTCTTTGAAAAAAAAACCCCAAAATTTTCATCATGCATTCTTGTATGCATTTAGATTTACTGAAATTGCATTAATGTGCCTATGAAGTGGGGCTGCCATTAAAAACAATCCTTTTGTGTAATTCCATCTGTTATTTACTTCTGGTTTACATAAATCTAACTATCATGTACTGTTTCTTTTTATTTTAAAACCATGTGGTCAACATTTATTAATTTTTACTATTTTTACTTTGTAGTCTTTTTGTTGACTTTTGTAAAACCATACATATTTGTACTTGTGTATACATCGCATTTACTGTTAACACTAGACCAATATCATCATATAAACTGCATATGACTGTTTTTGGATTCTGTTATAGCTCTGGGGCCATGCCATAAACTGAGAAAATACTGACGTCACTTATCTTATTTTAAAGTATTCCATTGTCAAATGTTTAAACAAATTCTTATTTGAATGACTTAATTTCATCTATGAATAAAATAAAACTTACTAAAATAAAACTCTCAGTTGATTTTAATAAATTGTGAAATAGTGAAGTTTGAAAATATGACTTAAGTATTTTCTGTTTATGGCTGTGACCCAAGAGAAGTTCATTACATGAAGTAACCTTTGCTGAATATCTTAAGGGATATTGATAAATGATATTATGTTATTATTACTTATATACGTAATTTCCTGTAGAACCTTGCAAAATCTTTATTAAATGGATTTTTACTCACATGTATTGTTCAACCGAGTATTGAATTCTTACAAATGGATGAAACATTTATTGTTTATACCAGTATTAGCCTTTTTCCATGTATGTGAAAAAAGATTTCATATAAGTTTTTCCATCTGTGGAAAATTTTAGATTTGGACCCAAAGAATTTTTTTCTCTCTTTAATGAGCTACAGGAGGAATGGCTGTGAGGCAAATTGCATAGAATGTATTCCACAGAAAAGCAGTTCTGTTTTATACATTTAGATGACCGAAAAATTGCCTACAGTTTTCATCTAATGAAAATCAGCATACAATGATAACATAGATAGAATTAAATATATTACCAGTACTGTTTTTTGGGATTTTACACGATAAAGGTTTATGTAATGTAAAGTATGTGTAGGCAGGGAACTCCTTATTAATTCTGGTTTCTGTAATATAATTGTATTTATTGTATTAATACTACAATTTGTTATATATGTATATAATGTATATATAAATCTAGAATAGAACCTACTTCGTCTTGTATAGGTGTTGAGTATCTAAGCTCACTAAAATGAATGACACCAGTAGACCTTTATTTACTCCTCACTGTAAAGTGGGTTATGCTAATATGATACTGTTTTCATAAAAAGTACATGTCATAATACTATATGATTTCCTTTAATGTGGTGAATCTTATAATAAAGCAGATCTGGTGAACACTAGTGAACACTGATTAGGGGACTGTATCACTATATAGTCCAGAGGGATATTGCATTTACATCAGGAACACCATAATATGGGAGAAAATTGCAATTAACTACTGGTCTTATCGATGAACAAACTAGCCACATTCAAAGTTAGGAAGTTGATCGTTATAGAGCAACTGCTATCGTTCAGCAACATGTTTTTGTTGAATTCGGCACATGGTTCTAGAATAGAAATAGGTAATGGGATCCAAAAAGAGGCTTCAATTTTATTCCCATTCTACCATTTCCAACCATTATTCTCAACACTTGTATCAAAACCCCGGCCCAATACATTCTCAGTTCCCCATGGTATTTGCACTATTGGTTGAATTCAGAAGCACAAACATGGGGAACCAGGATATTCTTGGAACTATCAAAATACATGTAAATATAAAATACTAATGACGAGATGTCTGTATGTATGTATGTCTGTCTCTCTCTGTGTGTATGTATGTATGGGTGTGTCTGTCTGTGTGTGTGTATAGGTGTGTGTGTGAATTTTCCATATACAAGTACTAACATTCGTTTATCACCTTGTATGGTGTTTATATGTCTCAAATGATTCGGTATGCTCGAGCTTCTTCTGAGTATCGTTCTTTTATTTATCGAGGCAAACTACTTGGAGAAGAGTTACCATTACAAAGATATGAGATATCACGCATTCAGTCAACATTCCGCAAATTGTACGGCCTTATTTGCTCTTATGATAAATCGTTGCCTGCCATGTTGAATTCTTTATTCCATAGTAGTTAGACCGTCTGCATTACCAATACTGTATTATTTGTATTGATCATGAAAATACCGCTTGTGAAATCGTAAGTTGTGGAAGTCGGATCGGTATCGCAGATCTTTTCTTTAAAAAGAATTCATAGTTCGAGACCAATCTTTTACAAATTCATTATACTTTTTTAAAGATTAGAATATGATGCATAATTGAGATTTTATTTTTCAAAAATATTTTATATCTATCAATTATAGAATTATCAATTGCAACTTTATTGCACTTAAATGTTGAATAAAGTACTTGCACGTAAAATACAATAGTTCAAGGAGGAGGATAAGTCTGAGTTATAGATTCCAAATATAATATCCTGACAGGCTTGTCTTTCTACATCAGTATAAAATATATCATTCCACCAAGTGACAAGCTCTTCCCAAATACATACATGCACTCTTCCAATAGGGAGTATGTATTATAATTTACTCCTAAATAGACACTCGATCATTACAAATTTTTCGACTGCCTGACCTACACCTAGTTGTTGAAATCTTTTTTTCTATTTTGCCATACGCATCACAGATTCTTTTTACATGAAAATTAATAAGCATCTTTTCTTGTCTTCTTCTATTAGATAACATATACCTATTTATATTCATGATATACTTAATAATACACAAAATATCACATGAAGTATTTTTATATAATTTCAATGTTTTTGAGTTCTTACCGTGTATTACAGTTACGCTACCTTAATGCTTCAAAGGAAATGAATAAAGACCTTTGACTACTTTGTACGACTGAATTCGCCACAAACAGCCAACGAGAATCAGCACATAAAACATTTCACCGTGATATTCTATTGTATTACAGTTACGCTACCAACCTAGGACGCTTTAATGAAGTGACAATCGTCATTTGGTTAAAGTAGTTAAACGGTTTACGGGGTCACTTTCCCATTCATCATAAAGGCAATAGAATTAAAGAAGAGATTTCAAGTATCATTAATTAATATTTCATGCAACTGATCTGTAAAACTATGATATAGTATAACTGCATTTATATCATAAATCTTTGAATCTTTGTGTAGAAGTTTAAAGTGTTTTAATCATGACATCATCAATTGCGTATTAGAAAGATGTACGATGATTTTTTTCTAAATGTTGTTGTCAACACTACAGATTTACAGAAGTAGTGCTTTATGTGCTCCATACTCAGCACGCTAGGCGTTGTAATTCCGATACTAGCCGGACGTAGTGAGGATGGCTTTACTTGAAAACTAAAAATTTTAATGTTATCGACCTATGCTATTCACCGAAATATCTTCTCTTGGTATGTGGGTTTCTAAAATCAAAATTACACAAAGTTGATATCGATATTAATTTTTTGGTGATGAATTAAATTTTCTTAATTTCCTTCATTTCTGTTTATCTTATGCGTACTTCGAACAAACGGTAAAGTTTAGATAGAACCTATAATGATTGAATAAAATTGAACTCGTTTTATTGGTCACGATAAAGAAATATGTTATATAAACAATTGGATAAGATGTATAGCCGATATGGAAAAACTGTTCGAATCATGGAAAACTAGAAATCTTACTCTTTTTGGAAAATGCTGTGTTGTTAACACTCTCGCGATATCAAAACTTATATACGTAGCATCTATATTAGATTTACCTCAACAAAAAGAAATCAAACATATACAAAAAATTATTTTCACATTTTTATGGAACAAAAAAGATAGAATTAAAAGAAATACAATGATTGGAAAAATAGAAGAAGGTGGCATTGGCATTGTTGATATAGAAAGTAAACTGAAAGCAATTAAAGCCTCTTGGATTGATAAAATAATAACTTGTAAGGGTAACCTGAAATACTTTCTTAATTCTTTATGTAAACAAATTGGTGTGGACTTTACTTACCTTACTTATACAAATGAGTTGAAAATATCAAATTATACTATTGTTCACAAATTACCTCTGTTTTATCAAGAGATATTTATCTGTTTTAATGAATGTAAATCTCATCAATCTAAAATATTATCAACGGAACAATTCTTATCACAACCTTTGTGGAATAATAATTTTATATCATATAAAGGAAAATCAATTTGCTTTACAGATTGGATAAGGAGTGGTTTATTGTTTGTTAAAGATATTGTTGATGAAAATGGTTTGAAATCTCCACAGTGGTTTATGTTGAATCTAAATAGAAAACGAAATTGGTTATGCGAATACAATATAATGAAATATTGTTTAAGAGGTATGTTTAAGAAATATGATATGTCTAAAACAAAATATGTTAATAAAAGCCATTATACGATATATTTTTATAAAAATCAATATGCGAAACCCAATGAATATAAGTGCAGTTTTTTCTATGATATATTGCGTAAAAAAGAAAATCGATACACCGCCTCACCAATCTTATATTGCAAGAAATTTTCATATACAGAGTAAATCTTCATGGCATTTGATTTATGTACAAAACATCAGTAATATATATTGTAAAAAAGTTGCTGAATTTAATTTCAAATTATTTCATAATCTATTGGCTAACAGATATATACTAAGTAAATGGAATAGTGATATTGGAAAAAACTGTTTACATGTATCTTGTCAAAATATTATTGAAAATAATGAACATCTTCTTTTTTACTGCGAAAACGTAAAAGAGATCTGGAGGAGTGTAGGTCACTGTCTAAAATTTAGTATTTCCTGGAAAAATATTCTGATAGGATTCTATGACGAATTAAATGACAAAACTATTTTATTAAATAATATTATTTCTTTTATTGCATATAGAATTTACAAATATAAAATGCTATGTAGAATTGAGAAAAACACAGAGTCAAATAATGGTATTAGAAAACATATCAAATATTCACTACTTAACCAATACCATGTATTAATGAACACATCATGTTCTCAAAATGTACAATTATTTGAAAAAATATCCAATGTACTATAATTTTGTTTCTATGTATTTCAGCTTTTGTCTTATATATACGATGTATACAGAGCTTACTAATATAATGTCAAAGTTTCAACTTCACCCGGGTTGAGACTTCAATTATTATAAACGGGTACTGATTGTTAATAAAATATTAAAAAAAAAATTGAACTCGTTTCATGCAATTATTATGATAATGAGATGTTTTTTTTAAATATTGTTTTTAAAATATATATTGGACTCTCTGTGAATTCAACAGACTAGATCATGTATTTTTCATGTTTTGCGGTAAGAAATCTTCGTGAAGTGCATGTTTAGTTGACATTTCTGTAGAGTCATTATTTATCACCTCTTCTAAACGCTCTTACTCATCGTTATACTCATCTTTTGCCATTATATACTCGGTGGTGACACCCATAATCAAGAAGCATTCTAATATGCATTACAATGTCTATTTCTCTGTGATATAAATGTAAGAAGATATATTCATGTGTTAATTTAGCGCTGTAACAACTCGTTTTGCATTACAATTATTGCAAAACGGGTTACGATGACTCATTGCAAAGTGAAATTTTGGTAACAACCCGTTTTGTATTAAAATCCGTTTTGCAATAAACTTTTCTCAAACGTATATATCTACTGAAAATGACTGGAAACTATAAAATCAAGTGTCAATATGAGGCTAAGAAGTTACATGTTCAGAAAAAAAGGGAAAAAAAGGAAGTAAGACTTTAAAATAACAGTTAAGGAGAGTGATCAATTTCATATTAAAACACCTCTAAATATGTATAGAAAGTGATTTCAATCACAAATAATCATCGATAAACCTTGTAAACGCAACTTGTAAACAAAGTTTAAACGAAGTTTAATTAGGACCGTCAAACTTTGTTCACATACTCGTCATGGCCGGAGGACGACACCTTATGTTTTGCAGTATCAGAGATCATGGTAACATGTTAAACCTTGTTGTTTAACCTTTTAAGTAATGTACATACTAGCCAAATGAGGTAGTACCGTCAAACTTGATACACATACTCGTTTTGGCAAGGGAGCAACACCTGTTATTTTTAAGGTTAGGGGTCAGAGGTCAGAAGTCAAGGTATAACCCCTTTTACATTTCTGGTTATATATTATTCAATGAATGAAGTGGTTGAAATCACTTTCTATAGTATTTTGAGGTGTTTTCACATATGCATACATGGAATCTATCACTTTCCATGACTTATTTTAAGGTCATACTTCATTTTTCCTGAACATATCACGTCTTAAAATCTCATATTTTAACTTTGATACATACATACATACAATATATTCAAAGGAACTTGAAATTAAGGGCACTACATTCATGTGCTTCATATTTAGATCTACTTAATGATGTCGACCGAGATGGTAAACTTACTACTTCAATTTATGACAAACGTTATGACTTTAGTTTCCCAATTGTAACTTTCCATATACTAGTAGCAACATTCCTTTATCACCTGCGTACGGTGTTTATGTATCCCAATTGATTCGATATGCGCGAGCGTCATCTGAGTATTGCTCTTTCATTTATCGAAGCCAATTACTAGGAGAAAAGTTACTCAAACAAGGATATGAGATATCACGACTTATATCAACATTCCGCAAATTTTACGGTCTTTATAAAGACCTTATTTGCTCATATGATGTATCGTCTGACATGTTGACTTCCTTATTTCACAGTAACTAAACGATCTGTATTACATATACTATACAGCAGTATTCTTATACCTATTTTGACTACGGCTGTGCCGTTTCCTAATTCTGTGACAGCGAAAAATACTATTTCGCTTATATTTATGGCATCACGACGGGTGTGACCGGTCGGCAGGGGATGCTTACTCCTCTATGGCACTTGATCCCACCTCTGTTTTGACAGAGGTTCGTGATTGTTTATATTATATTTACATATGTATTGTCGTGTTTCTTCGACTTCGAGTTGTGGAATTCGGAACAATTTCTTGGATTTGTACTTATTGAGACTTGAATTCAAAGTTTCCAGTCATCTGCAGTGGATAAATGCGTTTGAGAAAAGTTTATTGCTAAACGTTTTATTGCAAAACGGGTTGTTACATAGCGCACCAGAAGCGCATTTCGACAACTAATATCTCTTCAGTGATGCTGATTCACGACGAGTGTTGTCAACACTGTTCCAATCTCCATATGTTATGCTCCCTTTTAGTGCTGACTGTAGATGTCATTGAAGTCACTTTTTGTTAATGTAGATACATTTTACATATAAATATATATATTCCAGGAATAGCTATAGCATCGATTTTCATGTCATCAATTTTCGTTTAATAGCAATGGCAATGTCATCTTTACTTGCATTTTAGAATTTCTCCCCTGTCGAGTAACCCGCGGTTGTCATACATGAAAAATCCTGTGAATCATATTTGTATATATATCTATCTTGTTTTACTTCTCAGCTAGACTAAGCACGAAGTTTTCAAACCTTGCTTTTGATAATTTGCTGAAAAGTGATTCTTTTCCAACTTTAAAATGTTGTAAGTTTTGATAAATTCTTTAATCACCTATTTATGTCTTCAAAATGACCCAACATTGATTTCTTTTATATATAATGTACAAAAGAGCAATGCAGACTATGTATTATTTTATTTAAATACTATCACAGTAGATGTGCTAATTTTGTTTCCTCTTTCTTAATCTTGGCATTTTCTTACAACGAAACGGGTTGTCTTTCATTTTCTGCCATCTTCCTAAAATATGAAAATGGTAACGTTAGTAATTTAGAAGTAGTTCATTTTGTAAAGTTTAAACCGCACAGAGGTGTCTGATCACAAATTTTGAATAAAGTTAATTAAATCGTTATCCCTGGAAACCATTTCTTATATTTCATACTGCTTAATCTTATTTAAGCCATGAGAACAACGACAGAATACTTGAAAGACACAAAGAGAAATGAAACTTACTGGTTCTTCGCGGTTTGGAAAAAGTTTTATTTTTTCTGCATCGTATTTTCATGCATCTGTTGGTTTTGTAATCTGGAAACACTGCAATTTTTCGAATTTTTATACATTCTTGTTCGACGCCATAAGTCATAGGGCATCCTGTAAAACAGAATGAATCAGCTAAGAGTTGTTCTCATTGTGACGTGTAATGTGGAAGCGCGTCATAAGTAATAAATTCAATTTTAATACCTTGGCAATTTGGAGCTTGTAAAAATTATCAAGTGATGGAACTGATTATAAGCTTCATTTAACCTTTGGACATTTCCCATTAATCTCATACATGTAATATTAAAATTTTGTACGTATTAGACTTGCTCAAGTCCCTCTATTGGTTTTAATTTCCCAGTATTAAATAAAGAGGGTTTATATCTAATGAATGAGAGGAACCTCTATCATTCGTGCTTTGTAGTGATACTTTTCTATTGAATAAAATAAAACGAAAATAAAATAATAATAGAAGGACTTGAGCAAATCTACGCCTGCATGTATAGGGCATTCACAGCAGCTGCAGATAGCTAAAACGGGAGATAACTAATCCTCCCGAACGTCTAGCTTCTCTTCCGATTATAACATATCTAATAATGATTCTTGCAATGGAAATACATATATTTTATTGTCGCTCTATATTCATAAAGATAAATGTAAAGAGGGTTCCTAAATAAACCAAAACACACATGTTTATAATGCCATGTCCTCTATATAAGCGGGCGACAGTAAAATGTGGTTTGGTCTACATTAAAATGTCTTATCTGCAACCTCATTTGCCGGGGATCTAATGATTAACTACTGATTAAAATAACAAATAAACTGATCTATTGGACTCAAAGAGAAAATTTTATCAACTACAAGTAGATCATGAAGAATGAATCAAAATATGCTCCAGGAAATTATATGAAAAGGTAGAAACAAAGCTTAATAACGTAGTAATTCTATGGAACACACACACAGACAGACACACACGCATACATACTCGTACATATATTCTGATATTTATTAATACCACTGGCTCAATACCGCTGCTGTTGATTTGCTAGGTCCCAAATATATCATAATCCCAGTTTTCAGTGATTATATACTAAATCTAAGGAGTATCTTGGGCATGCATGTCTCCGTCTTTAGATGGGTTCTTTGGTTCTTTTAGGTCAATTTTGATAAGAATGATTATACATGTAATAATAATAATAATAATAATAATAATAATAATAATAATAATAATAATAATAATAATAATAATAATAATGTTAATAATAATAAAAAAAAAAAAATAATAATAATAATAATAATGAATATTCGATTGTGCTACGGTTACGATACCGACTTAGGACGGTTAATTGAAGTAACAAACGTCACTCAATTTGCGTGGTTAAGCGGTTTACGGGTGCCCTCCTTACAACTCACCACAAAAGCAGCTCAATCAAAGGACACACATTTAAAAATCTGTAAATAATCCTTCATACAGAGAACAAGGATAATAATAATAACAACAACGCGAGAAAATACCATTCGTTTCCATTTCGTAAATGAATTTATTGTTGTTGAATAATAATAAGTGCATAGTCAAGATCATCATCACTTACCATCATCACACTGCAGACACACTGTAATGATCAAGAACAATATTATACATATAATAAGAACAAGAAATCAGTTTATAATAGACTAAGTAACACAAATGATTGCCAGGAATTTACATATGATACGGTAAGCGACAATAATTATTTCCTATTTGACTTGTTCATTAGTTATTAGCTCTAGTAGTTACCTGCGTCAGTTTTCCACATGGTTAATCCCTCTCCCGGCTTACAGTCGTAATGGGTACATGTCTTTTTGTCGTAGTATGTTTCTCCAACCGAAAGACATCTTCCACCTTCTATCTCACAACCTGGAAGTATGTACAAAACTTCCATGGAATAACGAAAGCTCTGATGTTTAAAGTTGAGTTACAAATAAAAGTGTTTTGTATGAAAATCATTATAAAGTATATCTTTTATCTTGACACAATATAAGAATATTCATATTTTCAAATACATTTAATGAAAACAAATGTACTGTATACATCTGAAAAGACTTAGTTGTCGAAAAGTATACATATTATGCACTAACTAAATACTGTTTAGATGTTCTTTTATCTTTTATTTCAATGTTTCTCTCTCTTCAGGAATTTAGTAAATCGATAATAAATAATTTAATGTTATTTAGTTTGAAATATTGCACGATTATAGATCGAAGTTAATAATGCTTACCGCCGCTACACTTGTTACAGTCTGAAAATATATAGTTTACTTAGTTATCTTTTGATGCCGTGTTTCTGTTCACGTTGCAGCACTATGACTACATATCGTACTATACAGGCGATAATGGGTATAGAATAGACAAAGATTATTGGTATAGTATAGACATCGATTATGGGTATAGTATAGACATAGATTATGGGTATAGTATAGACATAGATTATGGGTATAGTACAGACATAGATTATGGGTATACATAGATTATGGGTATAGTATAGACATAGATAATGGGTATAGTATAGACATAGATTATGGGTATTGTATAGACATAGATTATGGGTATTGTATAGACATAGATAATGGGTATAGTATAGACATAGATTATGGGTATAGTATAGGCATAGATTATGAGTATAGTACAGACATACATTATGGGTATAGTATAGACATAGATTATGGGTATAGTATAGACATAGATTATGGGTATAGTACAGACATAGATTATGGGTATAGTATAGACATAGATTATGGGTATAATACAGACATAGATTATGGGTATAATATAGACATAGATTATGAATATAGTATAGACATAGATTATGGGTATAGTACAGACATAGATTATGGGTATAGTACAGACATAGATTATGGGTATAGTACAGACATAGATTATGGGTATAGTACAGACATAGATTATGGGTATAGTATAGACATAGATTATGGGTATTGTATAGACATAGATTATGGGTATAGTACAGACATAGATTATGGGTATAGTATAGACATAGATTATGGGTATTGTATAGACATAGATTATGGGTATAGTATAGGCATAGATTATGGGTATAGTATAGACATAGATTATGGGTATAGTATAGACATAGATTATTGGTATAGTATAAACATAGATTATGGTACAGACATAGATTATAGGTATAGTATAGACATAGATTATGGGTATAGTATAGACATAGATTATGGGTATAGTATAGACATAGATTATTGGTATGGTACAGACATAGATTATAGGTATAGTATAGACATAGATTATGGGTATAGTATGGACATAGATTACGGGTATAGTATAGACATAGATTATTGGTATGGTACAGACATAGATTATAGGTATAGTATAGACATAGATTATGGGTATAGTATAGACATAGATTATAGGTATAGTATAGACATAGATTATTGGTATGGTACAGACATAGATTATAGGTATAGTACAGACATAGATTATGGGTATAGTATAGACATAGATAATGGGTATAGTATAGACATAGATTATAGGTATAGTATAGACATAGATTATGCAATCGAAGCCCGCATTGTGAAATCTGCTACAAAAGATCTCCGTTCTACTCTAATTAGATTAATATTGATACTTATCGCCACACCATTATTATTTCAAATATATGACAGCTTATCCTGCATGGTACACTACTTGATAAAACTGGATTGTTTATTTCTGTTTCAGTGATTGTATTCTTTCAGAGGATCCGCCTGCGTTTACGTCGTCGTCGGGTAAATTCCTTCACTTTCCGCTGCCGTGTTGTCATGCATACGATTAGTTAATAATTGGCTATTAAAGCTCTATTTTTGTGGAGCTCGGGTAGCTCAGTCGGTTAGATGGTCGGATGCATGACAGCTAGGTGATTCGGTACCATAAGTCGTGGGTTCGAGTCCCCGTCGGGGAACGAACATAATTGAAATATAGGGTGCCTTGTTAGCTGTAGTGACTTTGTGCTTTATATGTTTGTCTAATTCGTCTTTATTCCTACAGGTATTACTTCGGAGATCCAAAGTACATTGTACTCCCGGGTGTTTCACTGATTCTATTTGTGATATATATATATATATATATATATATATATATATATATATATATATATATATATATATATATATATATATATATATATATATATATCACAAATAGAATCAGTGAAACACCCGGGAGTACAATATATATATATATATATATATATATATATATATATATATATATATATATATATATATATAACATTCACTATCATGTTTTATGTTTAACATTCTTTTTATTGTCAGATGTGTAGCTATTAGCTTTTAGTCGAGGTTTTTAAGAGAAGAATCACTTGATTGCACTTTTAACAGCCCGTTAATACATAATAACATCTATAGGAAACTCTCCGAAGAAATGCAAAATTCTCAATTATACCAGAAACAATACATAATGAACCCTAACTTTTCTTTTAAATGTTAGATGATTGCTGTATAGTATTACCTGCATCAATCTGCCACATGACCAAGCCTTCGTCTTTCTTACACTCATAGTGTTTACAAGTCTTTTTATCATAGTACATTTCATTCAAAGTCAGACAGGTCCCATTCTCCATTTTACAATCTGTGTTTCAAAAAATAGAATGATTTAATATCATAAAACATGAAAATGTAATTAGATGTAATAGCATTGTCATAAAGAGGGAAACTATATGTATTGATTATGTGCAAGTTATATAAAAATATATGTATGCAGGAAATGCTTGGGAAAGCGGTAATTGTACCGATCATAATTTAATAAAATCATTTTAAATACCTATTCGGTCCACATCCCATTTAAATTCGTGGTAAGAGCGAACACATTTTAACTGCATACACTCCTTTTCATAGTACCTTCGGGTTCCTAACGTATCCATTTCAAAGAAAGGAAAACCATCACAAAAACCTGTAACAGTATGTAATAATATAGCATAATGGAGCAGGAAATTAGTACAAGTACATAGGTTTTTATATCTATTATCACCACTGCATCAGTTTGATGTTGTTACTGTCCGACTCCCAAGGTTACTACTAACCTTCTGCATTACAAATTCTAAAATTATTTTAAGACAAATACTTGATAATGAAATCATAGAAATAAATGTATTTTGAAGTTAACTTATTATCTCCCTGTCATAGGTTATTACTTACCGTCAAGAAAGGGAGGTCTGGTATTGAGAAATTTTTTGTATACAAAAGAAACAAATTTAATCAACATGACATTAATTCGAAACTTTGCTTCAATCCAGATCTTACGAATCGTTTTGGTTGTGTTTAATGATAATTGAAATATACACAATGAAATTTATATCTTAAGCTTTACATGTCGTAAACTTTAAAAAGAGCTCTATGTAGACATTCATGGCAATTTTTCTTTCTCCACTTCACACTTACCTTTACAATCATATTTAAAAAATCACAAAATCACTAATAGCTATGATTAGAATTATGTAATGATATTACAAAACACTCTGTTTTCAGACCGTAATGTTCTGTATCCCAAACTTTTCAAAGATTTCAATGTATGGCCCTCAACTCGCGCAAAACAGATTTGTTAAATGTGTGTACTATGAATAAGAGTATATGACATAACACACATCCCTTTTTGCCTGGGAGATAAATTGAGTATAAATCGAGAATATTTCGGGAGTGAACCAGAAATGTCTGGTAAAGGTAAACTTGTGGGAATAAATTATGGAATGGAAATCAGACTTTATTTTCTCTTTAATTTTTTATAAAGTGACCACATATATTGTTTCTATTCAAATATTTGATGAGCATTGGAGTAATCCTCATGACCCTACCCATCCGGTATATAGGCATAAAGGCAAGATTAGCTTTGCCTCGTACAGCAGCAATCATATCTTACCCATCCGATATATGGGCATAAAGACAAGATTAGCTTTGCCTCGTACAGCAGCAATCATATCTTTCCCATCCGGTATATAGGCATAAAGACAAGATTAGCTTTGCCTCGGACAGCAGCAATCATATCTTTCCCATCCGGTATATAGGCATAAAGACAAGATTAGCTTTGCCTCGTACAGCAGCAATCATATCTTTCCCATCCGGTATATAGGCATAAAGGCAAGATTAGCTTTGCCTCGTACATCAGCAATCATATCTTACCCATCCGATATATGGGCATAAAGACAAGATTAGCTTTGCCTCGTACAGCAGCAATCATATCTTACCCATCCGGTATATAGGCATAAAGACAAGATTAGCTTTGCCTCGTACAGCAGCAATCATATCTTACCCATCCGGTATATAGGCATAAAGACAAGATTAGCTTTGCCTCGTACAGCAGCAATCATATCTTACCCATTCGGTATATAGGCATAAAGACAAGATTACCTTTGTCTCGTACAGCAGCAATCATATTTTTCCCATCCGGTATATAGGCATAAAGACTAGATTAGCTTTGCCTCGTACAGCAGCAATCATATTTTACCCATTCGGTATATAGGCATAAAGACAAGATTAGCTTTGCCTCGTACAGCAGCAATCATATCTTATCCATCCGGTATATAGGCATAAAGACAAGATTAGCTTTGCCTCGTACAGCAGCAATCATATCTTATCCATCCGGTATATAGGCATAAAGACAAGATTAGCTTTGCCTCGTACAGCAGCAATCATATCTTATCCATCCGGTATATAGGCATAAACACAAGATTAACTTTGCCTTGTACAGGAGCAATCATATCTTATCTATTCGGTATATAGGCATAAAGACAAGATTAGCTTTGCCTCGTACAGCAGCAATCATATTTTTCCGAAACTAATTCAGTCTAGGTTGTGATTGGGTAGACTTCTTAATCATGAGAGTACCCATATAACACATTATTAAGCGTAACGTAGGTAACTGTATATACAGTTTTAAGTACTTTAATGAGTTTCTGATTATTGATTGAGTTTAGTTTTGGATTCACTTTTGGTATTTTGTACCTAGTTTTGGATTTAATGTCGGTATTTTGTACCTAGTTTTAACTTACTTGGCGGTATGCCTGCAGAACATGTGCACCAAAATCCACACAGAAGCAGCAAAATACCCTTCATGATGAAGTCCGCTCTCTTATATGTAATACAGATTGATACACTTTAGCCAGTATTCAGTCAAATTTTCCGAGCAGTTAAATGTATATGGGAAGTAATACAATAATGTATACTTTTAGGAGTACATGTGCATTTGTTATAAATCCATTGAAGTACACAATCATTCAAGACTTATTCAGAATATTCCCCCAATTGATAGTTTTACTTTAGAAAAATTTTTAATGAAGAAAAATTGAGCAATAATGCAACAACTGCCTTACCTCTTTGGGACAGCCGCTTTAAGTAAAACAAGTGAAAACTTCTTATTACAACTTAATGTTGCAATATATTTCGAGATATAGGTATGTCACATGCAGGTATGGATGAGCATGCGCACAGCATAGGAAGTATTTCTTTTCAGAAAGTTTAAATAATACCGCCACTAAAGGAAATTTATAAGATAATCTGACAAAAATTATGAAGTAAATATGGTCTACTGGGATGTATGAGACAATTTACTAGGCATTTTGGTCTCTAACAGTCCTTCATACTTACAACGTTTTAATCAATGTTCTGAAGTTTTCATTAGTTTTAGTTTAAACAGTATTTATTTGCATATCATCAAAATTATTTTACAAAGATATAATGTATAGGAAACAAGTATAATCCTTATATCAAGTTCTGTCCTAATTATGTAGATATTGTAACTGCATCTGTAATATTTAATCAAAATATTAACTTAATCTTCAGATGCTGATTTAAACTAATAATACAATGTATATGGTTGAATAGTAGACAAAAAAAAAAAAAAAAAAAATAGAAAAATGTATAAATATGTACATGTATTAAGACAATGTAATTATGAATTGCATAATTCCAATTGGTAACACTTTTGTAAGAAGTACAATATGTATGAAAGGAATGTGGCATGTTTTATATTATTTATAATACTTAATTGAATCTGTTATTGTTAGTTATGAAATTGTGCATCCCAGCAAATATTTCTCAATTGGCATCAATATATTATACAATGGACAGTCTGACAGCAAAATTTCAATGTTGATTTGGACTGAGGTTCGTTGCATAATGTTCATTCTCAAATCAGTGTAGTTTTTGCACTCATAAAAGAAATGTTTTGAAGTTTCAGGCATGCCACAAGAGCATTTGTTATCTCAAATAAATAATTTTATATAGGTCAGAGTTCAGAGAGCTGCATCCCAATTCGTAGTCGTGTATGTATAAATTGGCTTTTCGGTCACCAAAATAAAAATGTGATAGGCATTTTGGTCTTATCAACAAATTATTGGGATTCCTATGGACACTAACTTCGCTCCTCTTATAGCAGATTTCTTTTATACTGTTATGAATGAGACTTTATGCATTCTATTCAAACCCCTAAACGTGTCGACATTATCATCTGCATTTCAAATAAGCAAAGCCAATACTTCGAAGAACGTTTAGTAAATTTTACAGATCTTATTCAGACATTTTATCTAAATTTGGAAATGTAACTTCTCAACGATACATATCCAGCGAAATATCTCATCCTAATATCTACTGTGATTTAGTATACAAACTAAGGATGATCAAAGGATCCGATAATTTCATATCGGCGGGTTCTAAAATTATTAAACACCTTCAACATCAACAATATGACCCCCAGATCATCGCTAAGACCATAGTTCTTGTATTGGGTCCCTCTACAACCCAATGCAGACTTCTGCTTGAGTGTTGCACGCTGACTAACAGGGTGGTAGTGACTCTATGACGGGCCTTGTCCAAACCTTTTTAGAGGAGACAAGGCCCCGATCCTCGTCCCCTCTGACTGTTAACCGGGACTCCTATTGATCAAGGATCTGGGCTCGGCTTGCAGACGGGCAGGGCACGGTTTATTTATGTTGATGTCGCCTTACATATTTTTGATAGCAACATATTATTCTATAAACGTTTCGTGTGTAATAAAATTTTTATGACCTCTCTTCTCGAAAGACCTGTTTATCCTTGTTCTCTTTATAGAGAATTATTTATAAATCTTTAAATGTGTGTTCTTTGATTGTGCTGCTTTTGCGGTGAGTGGGAAGGTGGGCGCCCGTAAACCGGTTAACTACACCAATTGAATGACGTTTGTTACTTCAATTGACCGTCCTAAGTCGGTGTCGTAACTGTAGCACAATCGATAATTTTTGTAATGTTTTTCCGTGTATATTCCACTATTATCATGTTTTGTGTGCATGTCCTTGGTGATTTTTGTCATACAGCTTTGTCAGATGTCTTTAGTTTTTTCTTCTCTAACAGTCTTTCATATTTACCACATTTTAATCAAGGTTCTTAAGTTTTCATTGATATATATTTTTGGCAGCTTCCTTCAAACACTAATTTACATACATTCATAAAGTTACAGTAGCCAAATGGAAAAACATTTCAATGAGCGTTTTAGAATGAGCGCTTGAGAATAAAAAACATTTACCCTCATGTAGCCCAGCGGTTTCCTTGCGCTTCCACGTATCTTGAAAAGGATGACAGCAAGATGTCATTGAGATGCTTTTTATAGTATCTTACAAATACAGGCTATTTTATCACTTGAGATTGATTTCCACATAAAAAAAATTGTAAGACGATTAGCGAGTGATCAATTGATGATGTGAATTGACATGTTGTGTTGTAGTTTTGTTGCAGAAGGTTTTATTACAATGGATTATTCACACTATGCAAGTATCATGCAATGTATCAAACCTATACTCTTCTCAGATATGTAATAAGCTTATCCAAAACAAGATAAATGAGTCACGATGGAAGCCCATCCTGTCTAATGTCTATCGTTGGCTTTATATAATGAAATAACAAATATAATACAAAGAAATGTATTTATAGTGCCAAGCATAATTGCTTTGAAATCCAAAATTTCGGTAACAATCTCTGTGCATTTAATTTTCCGTTCCGTTTTACCTGAGATGGACATTATTTTGCAAATTCTGTATTGTATTGTATTGTTTATTGATCGAAAGTATTTCTACTTATAGATAAACATAGATATTATCCAAACAATATAAATATATTAGGTAAAGGTCAACATAAGATATGCTTATGTAATTCCTTCCTGGAAGTAGCTTTGCTTGTTTGGTGTAAATAAGAACAACACGATATTGAGTTGAAATAGGGCATTTATTAAAATGCCAGAAAATTGCAGATAATATATAATGAGTATTTAATAATGCAATAGTAGCATACATTTAATCATGTTTAAAAGATGATGAACAAAAAACACCAAAGCTGGGCGTTAACAAAAAGAGCCACCCATGATTTGAATACCTTTACGAGGGTAATCCAATTCCCAGCCAAGCTACTTCCAGGAATTAAAAGTTATAGGCCAACAAGTTTGTCCACCAAAATGACAAGACAATTGGTAACAAATCTCTAAATATTAGTATAAATAAACACGCAACAGAAATGATGCTCATAAACATTCCAAGCTGTGTGTAACCAAATTGGGTTTAAAAATTTGCCTGCACCAAGTGAATAAACTGGAATTCACGGATGATGTATTGCTGACTAGTATGTTATACGTATATACATAAATACATAGTTAGTTTTATCTATGAGGAAGCCACATGAGACAGCTAAAATTACGACTATACATAGTACCCGCTGCATAAGTCATACAGGCTAAATTGTGCTCAAGTTTTTATAACTTGGATAGACCATTATACTGGCCTGTAGTTGCTGCATCAGACAGTCAACTATTTCTGATATGTGTCCGACAACACTGTTCGCATTATTTCCAGATATGAATACACATATGAAACGCATATATACAAGGCACCAGAGCGATCCAAGAGTTTGCACAGTAGCCGCCGCATATGACAGTCGGGCTATGTGGCACCAGGATGGTCATAGAGTCACGCATATTATTAATATCAGACGTAGCCGCCGTATAATCTGATCAGGCTACCAGTAGTATTTCCAATGAAGGCGTCTGTCCGCCTGTGATTGCCAATGAAGGCGTCTGTCCGCCTGTGATTTGTAACCGATGTCCATTGTTGCACGCACAATTGACACACATGACGGCATAGAGTACTAATGAGTGCATCCAACATACAGGGGCTGTAACTGTTCACGGAATATATTTTGCATGATGAGAGAGAGAGAGAGAGAGAGAGAGAGAGAGAGAGAGAGAGAGAGAGTACCAGATGTTGTGTGATGATCTGCAGGCCGACATATAATTTAAAAGATTATATGCTATAGTAGAACACATGATTTAACAATAATAACAGTGGAAAACAGATCTATACATAAACAAAATGTAATCATACATTGTAAATAATACCAGTATCCAAAGACTAGGTGTGTGTAGTACGTACATGTAGATACATAATTACCATTAAAAGGACTTCCCCTTAAATCTAACTAAAAGGAGGAGGATGTACTATTGCCACAATTGATAACTGGATTTACTAATGACATATATATGGATCTATAAGGCAGAGAATACAACCAGATTGCCTACGCAGTAAGTTGTAAGTGAAAGGCAGCCGCATCAGACAGTCTGCTATGGTAGTTCATGTTATAAGGGTATATAAATGGCTGGTCAAATCTAGTACAACCGCATCGGACAGTCTGCTATGGTAGTTCATGTTATAAGGGTATATAAATGGCTGGTCAAATCTAGTACAGCCGCATCAGACAGTCTGCTATGGTAGTTCATGTTATAAGGGTTTATAAATGGCTGGTCAAATCTAGTACAGCCGCATCAGACAGTCTGCTATGGTAGTTCATGTTATAAGGGTTTATAAATGGCTGGTCAAATCTAGTACAGTCGCATCAGACAGTCTGCTATGGTAGTTCATGTTATAAGGGTTCATAAATGGCTGGTCAAATATAGTACAGCCGCATCAGACAGTCTGCTATGGTAGTTCATGTTATAAGGGTTTATAAATGGCTGGTCATATCTGGTACAGCCGCATCGGACAGTCTGCTATGGTAGTTCATGTTATAAGGGTATATAAATGGCTGGTCAAATCTAGTACAGCCGCATCAGACAGTCTGCTATGGTAGTTCATGTTATAAGGGTTTATAAATGGCTGGTCAAATCTAGTACAGCCGCATCAGACAGTCTGCTATGGTAGTTCATGTTATAAGGGTTTATAAATGGCTGGTCAAATCTAGTACAGCCGCATCAGACAGTCTGCTATGGTAGTTCATGTTATAAGGGTTTATAAATGGCTGGTCAAATCTAGTACAGTCGCATCAGACAGTCTGCTATGGTAGTTCATGTTATAAGGGTTCATAAATGGCTGGTCAAATATAGTACAGCCGCATCAGACAGTCTGCTATGGTAGTTCATGTTATAAGGGTTTATAAATGGCTGGTCATATCTGGTACAGCCGCATCGGACAGTCTGCTATGGTAGTTCATGTTATAAGGGTATATAAATGGCTGGTCAAATCTAGTACAGCCGCATCAGACAGTCTGCTATGGTAGTTCATGTTATAAGGGTTTATAAATGGCTGGTCAAATCTAGTACAGCCGCATCAGACAGTCTGCTATGGTAGTTCATGTTATAAGGGTATATAAATGGTTGGTCAAATCTAGTACAGCCGCATCAGACAGTCTGCTATGGTAGTTCATGTTATAAGGTTTTATAAATGGCTGGTCAAATCTAGTACAGCCGCATCAGACAGTCTGCTATGGTAGTCCATGTTATAAGGGTTTATAAATGGCTGGTCAAATCTAGTACAGCCGCATCAGACAGTCTGCTATGGTAGTTCATGTTATAAGGGTTTATAAATGGCTGGTCAAATCTAGTACAGCCGCATCAGACAGTCTGCTATGGTAGTCCATGTTATAAGGGTATATAAATGGCTGGTCAAATCTAGTACAGCTGCATCGGACAGTCTGCTATAGCAGTTCATGTTATAAGGGTATATAAATGGCTGGTCAAATCTGGACCGGCGCATCGGACAGTCTGCTATGGTAGTTCATGTTATAAGGGTTTATAAATGGCTGGTCAAATCTAGTACAGCCGCATCGGACAGTCTGCTATGGTAGTTCATGTTATAAGGGTATATAAATGGCTGGTCAAATCTAGTACAGCCGCATCAGACAGTCTGCTATGGTAGTTCATGTTATAAGGGTTTATAAATGGCTGGTCATATCTGGTACAGCCGCATTAGACAGTCTGCTATGGTAGTTCATGTTATAAGGGTTTATAAATGGCTGGTCAAATCTAGTACAGCCGCATCGGACAGTCTGCTATGGTAGTTCATGTAATAAGGGTTTATAAATGGCTGGTCATATCTTTTAGACAGTCTGCTATGGTAGTTCATGTTATAAGGGTATATAAATGGCTGGTCAAATCTAGTACAGCCGCATCAGACAGTCTGCTATGGTAGTTCATGTTATAAGGGTTTATAAATGGCTGGTCATATCTGGTACAGCCGCATTAGACAGTCTGCTATGGTAGTTCATGTTATAAGGGTATATAAATGGCTGGTCAAATCTAGTACAGCCGCATCGGACAGTCTGCTATGGTAGTTGATGTTATAAGGGTTTATAAATGGCTGGTCATATCTGGTACAGCCGCATTAGACAGTCTGCTATGGTAGTTCATGTTATAAGGGTTTATAAATGGCTGGTCATATCTGGTACAGCCGCATCAGACAGTCTGCTATGGTAGTTCATGTTATAAGGGTTTATAAATGGCTGGTCAAATCTAGTACAGCCGCATCGGACAGTCTGCTATGGTAGTTCATGTTATAAGGGTTTATAAATGGCTGGTCAAATCTAGTACAGCCGCATCAGACAGTCTGCTATGGTAGTTCATGTTATAAGGGTATATAAATGGCTGGTCAAATCTAGTACAGCCGCATCAGACAGTCTGCTATGGTAGTTCATGTTATAAGGGTTTATAAATGGCTAGTCAAATCTAGTACAGCCGCATCAGACAGTTGTTACCTTACAGAAAGCGTCCTAGCTTAAGGCGGGTATAAGGGGTATTCGTATGTAACGTAAATATGATGAAGACTGCCATCTTCCTAGGGATTGTATCCGGGTAGGGGACATATTAAGAGATTGTGCCCAAGAAACGCCTCTTATTCTAAAGCTGTGCGGTTAATAGAAGTTGGGGTTAAATCCAGCAATTCTTAAAATAGTTTTTAACTCACTTGAAAATTGGAAAGCAGTCACTGGGGACTGGTTTTCATTAACGAACAGGGGGCCTTCCAGCCTACCTCTTGCTGATATAATTTGTACAAAGCTTTAACTGGGCAGATGGGTGAAGAAAAATTTGATTTAAGACTAAGGGTAACTGGACGTTTAGAGTGCTTGTAATGGTGAAGAGTAATTTCAGCATGTGAAACGGTTTAACATGTTGCATAATGATAGTGTGATTATATCTAGAGCTATTCTGATGTCTTACTGTATATTCCCCTACTCGTAATAAGGCATGGAAAGCTAATGTTGTCATTGAATTGAACATTAAGGCTGAGTATTTGGGATAAGATTTAGATATTATTTTAACCATGTGCTTTAAAATAGCGGGTGTAATTGGGAGTCTTTTATCAGCTGATAACTTCTTTATAAGGTAATGGTTACAGGGGTTGTTGATACCTTTCAATAAATGCATATGCCCTAAACCAGCAATGTAGGTTTGTATTGAGGAATGTTTGTAGCCTTTGTTGTTTAAATATGCAATGAATTGAGCAAATTTGTGAATGGATAGGGGAAGCCTAATCTCTTGAGAATTAAAATATATGGAAGGAAATTGCCTGTAAAGTTTAAGAGCCTGCTTATATGTTAGGTTTGTTGAATCTAACTGAGCAGCATTGGGTAATTTTGTACTGTTGACGTCAGTGGAGTTCCAGGAAGTGGTTTGGAACGGAAGTTGCTTCTTCGTCCATGTTTTGGGCTATTTTTTGGAATTTCTGAATCTGAATCTGGTAGAATATTTGTCTTGCCTTCTATGTGCTTAGCCTGTGTAAGAATATCAAATTTAAGGGAAGATAACACAAACCTTCGTACCCGTTTCTTAACATTGACGTCCCCACAAGATTGTTTATTAAGAATATGGATTACAGCAATATTGTCGGAATGTAAAATAATGCATGAATTAACAAGAAGATGGCCCCAGATTTCAAGAGCTAGCACAATGGGAAAAAGTTCTTTGAATGTAATATTTTGTAATTGAAGTGATTGTGGCCATGGACCATATAGCCAGCGGGGTCAAAATATTGCACCATAACCATATGAACCAGCTGCATCAGTATGGAGGTGTAATTTATTAGAAGATATCCATTTCTGATATAACAGGATACTATTCCCGTTAAAGTGTTCTATGAAAGTAAGCCATGCCTTGATATCTCTTCGGCTTTCTTTATTCAGTGTGACATAGTGGTAGGATTTGCTAACTTTACTAGTGAAGTCTATAAGTCTCCTTAAGAATGCTCTGCTCGGTCGAACTACTTTACAGCAGAAGTTTAGAAGCCCAATTATGGACTGCAATTCTTGAAGTTTGACTTTGCGCCATTTGCTGTATATTGTAAGGAGCCTATGTACCTTTAAAAGTTTGTCATCAGGCAAGCGTGCTTCCGTGGAAGAGGAGTCTATCTCCAGACCCATGAATATCAGGCAAGTGGTGGGCATTACATTTTTTTTTCTTTTTAATAGGTACCCCAAGGTCTCGACATAGACTCAAGAATAGGTCTATGTCTTGTTGACACCGATTTGAGTTAGGCTCACCCATAATAAAAAAAATCATCCAAGATATGGATTATGTGATTTATTTTAAATCTATTTTTTGCTATCCACTGTAGACCGGAACTAAATCTTTCAAAAATTGCACAAGAGCTGGTGCAGCCAAACGGCAAGCATGTGTCATAAAAGAATGAGCCCTGCCATTTAAAACCTAGGAACTCGTGATCTAAGGGGTGGATTGGGATAAGTCTAAAAGCTGAATCAATATCGGTTTTGCACATGAGAGTCTTATGGCCAAATGATAATAGCATGTCAACGGCGTCATCGATTGAGGCATATGATACAGATGATAGTTCTGGGCAGATAAAATCATTTTTTGACTTGTTAAAGTGATAGCTAAGATGATGTATTAGGCGATATTGGCCTGGTATTTTCTTTGGTACGCAACCAATGGGGCTAACTTGTAATTTGGGAAAAGGTTTTGATGGGAAGGGTCCCTTAAGTCTGCCGAATGCAGGCTCTTTCTCTCTCTATTTTTTAATTATATCTGGGTATTCTTTGCATGATTTTAGATTAGGACTACTTCGGTAATTTCTAGGGCCTTGATAACCGAGCATAAATCCATAAGAGAAACCTTTGATTAGAAAATTTTCGTAGATGTAACCATGTAAGAGGGGGGTAAGAGATTTTAGGTTTATAGGAGTTGTTGGTGAATATGGAGCTGACTATTCACTAACTTTAGACTTTATTAGTGTTTTTGGAATTTGATGAACTAGGTGAAGGTTTAAATGTTTGTTGTCAGTCTGAACTAGATAGGGATTGTGATTTTTAGAAGGTGTTAGATAATCTACAATTGGTTGCTGCATGGTTTCCTTTACAGAATCCGCAGCAGTGTGTAAATTTGCAATCTGATCGGTTGCAATTGCCGAATTTATTAAATGAAATTTCTATTTTTTCTCCGAAAGGGCTGGTTTTTATTATACGAAGCCTGTTGGTTAGATGGGTGAACTGCCGCCATTACCCAAAGTTCTGTGTGCAGACGGTCCCATCTAAGTGATGCGGTTTCTCTCATTGACCTGAATTGGATGTCATAGTTGTACCAGGCATTTCCATGCCTACGTGAGGCGAGATCCCTTATGACCTCCATGTACTTCATAAGCTGGGGGGGCCTCAAGGGGGTAATTTTCAGTATAAATGGCAACATAGCGAATGAACGTTGAAGTCCACTGGTCTGTATTAGTTATTTTTTTATTGCTTGTTTGGGGGACAATACTTATATTGGATTTTCCAGTTAATTGAAATGTGAAGTTTGATTGGGTGTTTGGTATGGATGTAGAAGGTAAAAGAAGCGTTTTTCAATATTTTCTTTTTGATTTTTGTAGATATTAGTGATGAGATAGGGGTGCTGATAGGTTCCTGGAACTGATAATTTGCTCTTTAGTCTGATAAATTGAAGGGGAGCCCACCTACGCCTAAATCAATGGGGCTAGTTGATTCTGTATCTGATAATTCATTGATACTACTATGAGAAGAAGACCGTGAAGTACCGTCACTACGCGAAGATGATGACGATGTCCGACTAGGTGCTCTCTCTCTCTCTCTCTCTCTCTCGACGATTTGGTTTGCCGGGCGCGTTTGGTAGGGCGACCACGAGAAGTGGATGGGGCGTCATCCTTCGTTATGGTTGCAGGTGGTTGAGTTACAGGAGGGTCCATCAAGAAACCTTGGTCCTGGCGAGTTTTCCTAGGTCTTGATGACCTTCTCCTAATAAAAGGAGAAAATATAGGCAGAAACAGATTCCAATATTGCCAATCTCTTAACAGGACTTAAAGATGTATTCTAACATACTTAAAAGTACATATTACATGCTTGTTATAGTTAAGTGTATAATGGCAGTCAATAAACTCGCAATGCTGTATACTGTATATAATCTATTAAAATTGTTCCTCTGTATGTCAGTTGTTAAAATGCTGAGTCTCAAAACTCTCAGTGTATCCTTATATATCACCATATGCCCTATGCAGGCTTTTACCAAGATGTACCACACGCCTCGTAACATAAATTTTTATTTTTTGTGCCGAATTTTCGAGGGTTAGAGAGATTGGACGCACAATTATAAACAGTAAATATTAGACGTACTAGTGATTTCTTCTTACTGATTATGACTTCAATTACGAACAGTAAATATTAGTTGTATTGTTTATTAATCATAAGCTGTACAGCTTATAGACAGATACATGCAATATAGGTAATCAACGTAAATATAATAATATACATGGTCAAGTCTAAGAGAAGGTAAATTGAGAGATGGAATCAGAATGCACACATACATACATACATATACGCATACATACATACATATATATATATATATATATACATATACGTATACATATACATACATATACATATATATACACATACACATACACATACACAACTACATATACATACAACGGCATGAATTTTGTCATTAAATTTTGTATGCGCATACTCAAATATAATAAAGTATAAATTGTATTAGAAATCAAACATATATCATATTATATATAAATATATAAAAGGTTACAAAATAGTCAACAATGCTCACTTCTTAATTTGGAGGCTTGCGTAAGAAATTTTCCTAAACCGCATAATTCTTTTACATTTGAGGTGCTGAGTAATTGTACTAATTTATTATACCTACTAATGATTTCTTCTTACTGGTTATGACTACAATTATAAACAGTAAATATTACATCTACTAATCATTTCTTCTTACTGGTTATGACTGCAATTAGAACGTTAGTATATTACAGTTAACTCTTAAAGCTGAGCTCTGATTATTTAAACATGGGTGACGTAATTTAGATATTTGGGGAACGGATATTGCCAGAAATAGATCTGGCAATCTCCGTTCCCAACTAAATATAAACTATAGAGACATGGTGACGTACGTATGGTCAATCAACTGAGCCGAGTGACCCAATATTCATGTACATCGCTGTTATCGGGGGTATATAAGGAAAACTAAATCTGAATTATATTCATTCGCTTCGGCCGATTACTTTAATTTTTCAAGAAAACATGAATCTAAAATAGACCAAATCTTGGTTCTATCGAAATTCTGTAAGAACTTAATTCTTTATAGAATTTACATAGAGCCAAGATTTGATATACTTTTATTTTTTAAGTTCATGTTTTCTAGAAAAAAAAAAGCCCATTGGCCGAAACGTTGAAACAGAGCATTCCCGATGGAATATTTTGACTGATTATTAAATTAATTCGTTCAATAAAATCTGACACTATAAATCGAATTAATATATTTACAAATATATATGTTTAAATATTCAATTGACAGAATAGCAAATGTCTAATAAAGATAAAGATCCTCTAGAGTATGTATGTATATCGGCCGAAACGAATGAATTTAATTCAGATTTAGTTTTACATGTTTATCTTACTTAGTTTTATCGAACACTCCTTTTGACAACCGGAAATGAAACATTATGTATTTAATGAGTTGAACAAGAGAATAATACTGTAATGTTTTGATTGATATACAGGACAAAAGACGAAACGTGTAAGTAATAAATTTACTCATATTAACCCGTTAAATGCTTCATTTCTTTGTTTTAGTAAAATACATTTACTATGAAAAATGTCTAGTAAATTTATATTTATTTGGAATATGGCGATATTTGATAGGAATGTAAACGATAGATTTATGTTTTCTACAAATATGGAACATAATGACTTTCTGTTCTTCGTTATTATATATTTACACTATAAGCCTTATTCATTTGAATTATGTATGATTAATCAATTCATTCATCAAACATTTCTTCCATTACCGAATTCATATCTTCAGCTGATTAGTCTATCGTATCTACTATCTAACTGCCACGGTGCATGCACACCTAAATTCCTTATATACCCCCGATAACAGTGATGTACAGGGATATTGGGTCAGTCGGCTCGGTTGATTGACCATGCATACGTCACCATGTTTCAACAGTTTATATTTAGTTGGGAACGGAGATTGCCAGATCTATTTTTGGCAATTTCCGTTCCCCCAAAATTTTTATTACGTCACCTATGTTTAAATATTATAATCATAGCTCAGCTTTAATTAAATCACCCGGGTCAAATTTCTGCACCGCACTGGACGTCAGATCAGAGGACACGATTCCGATTCCGGCATCGCACTGGACGTCAGATCAGAGGATGATCCGAGTCCAATTCCGGTGTTATATAGTAGATTTTCCCCCTAGCCATTTTTCCCCCCGGAAAAATGGCTATATAGTAGTTTTCCCCCCGGAAAAATGGCTATATAGTAGTTTTTCCCCCGGAGGAAATTTGGCTATATAGCCATTCCCCCCCCCCCTCTTAAAGCTATTTTCCCCCGGGGAAAAACTACTATATAGTGGATTTTCCCCCCAATGTGAAATTCCGGATTTTCTTTTCACATATACATGTAAGTAAATCTAGCTTGTTACCTTGTTAAAAATAAATAGATTTCTATTTAAAATAGAGATATCTCAATTTTTTATACGGAGATATATCCAATAAATTTAGAGATATCTCATTTTCTTAAGTCTTCAATTTTAATCTCTTTTCCAAATAAAAATGCATATATTTAGAACAGAGATTTATATACTAGAATTTCTTTCGAGATATCTTTATTTAATCCGAGAAATCTCTATATATACAAATGGAAAAAAGGAAAACAAGTTCGTTTTTATGCCCCCCGGAATGAAATTCGGGGGCATCTAGTTTTTGGCCTGTCTGTGACTCTTAGCCTGTGGCAAAAACCTTGACTGTATCGTTTGAACCAAGAGGTACAAGGCTTTGAAACTCCACATATAGTTTTCTTGTGATGAACTTTTATTTGGACCATGATTTTTTAAATTAGTGACTTTGACTTTGGTGCTCTACGTTTTTAAAAACTTCAACTTTGGCTGTAAATTTGTACCAAAAGGAGAAGGGGTTTTGAACTTCATATATAGATTACTTATGATAAGATCTTTAATTTGGGACCATGACTTTTGACCTAATGACCTTGACCTTGAAGTGTGACCTACTTTTCAAAAACTTTAACCTTGACTATATCTTCTACACAAAAGTGTGTAGAGCTTTGAAACTTAGCATATAGATAGTTTTAGATGAAACCTTTCATACTTTGCGTAAGGGACAAGAAAATCGCATTCTTGTGATCATGATTTACAACATCTGCGACTAGACAAGCCTTGTCGTAGATTGCAAATTGTGGACACCTGGATGGAATTCCCTTCTGTTATTTTCATGTTCATCATGTACTCTGTACATGATGAGCGATATTGTGATATATAAAATGCATCAGTCTTAATTTATTTAGGAATTGAATGTTCAAGGAATTCTTGCACGTTCAATTCTTATATTTGTCATTGGAACATTTTGACTGATAAATTCATATTTTACTTATGTTGTATTACGAAAAGTTGCCTGGGATCGAATCTTGAGTCACAGCCTGACGTCATAATTGACATCTATACGCAAGTAAACGACAATTTTCACAATGAAATAATAGAAGAAAATAGCATACTATGGTAAATATATAAAAAGAAAGACTTGTAAATAAATACATAAAACAAAAAATAAATACACACACATACACGCACAAACAAAACACCTAACAGTATTTAGAAACACATTAACTATAACATCATCGGTTTGATCCACAGGCTATTACTATAGTACATTTGTATTTCAAATGTTATCTGACTAATACAGAACGAACGTGTATAATTTCCAAACCGTTACGTAAGGGGGGAAAACTACTATGGGGGAAAGACTACTATATAGTAGTTTTTCCGCCATGGGGGAAAAACTACTATATAGCCATTTTTCCGGGGGGGGACTACTATGGGGGAAAAACTACTATATAACACCGGGTAAGGTTTAGGAGATGTATTATTTTCTGCGGAAAAGCTCATTCATTTGTTTTCTAAACATTATTTGATAAGGTCAACATGAAATAACGAAATCATACATTTTGCCAAAAAGAAATATTGGAGATGAAGTATATTTTCATCTTTACATTGTCCTTAGGTGTTAAAGACTGTCTTTGCTGTTACTATGAATTCCTGACATTTTTTTTTCTCAGAAAATCGTGCTTACAATATTTCTAAGATGAAAGATGGATAATTTACATTGAAATTACTATATCAATACGAAAATATTAAAATTGTACTTTTGTATGTCAGCTACACAACCCATATATAGGACACATTTTTAAGAATGTATAAATCTGAAGTACATTATATTCATTATATTAAATATAACCATTGATGCAACAACACTATCGCGAAGGAAGTAAATCATATTACTCTATTATCATTATTGTACAATAACATTTTCATTAATTGAAATGAAATAAGTCATTTAATTCAAGTAACAGCAAATACTATAAAGTAACAGTAAATACAAAAAGTAACAGAATTGACAATTGTCTTTTAAACAGTCGGTTGCAAATGCAAGGAAAACCCATATGTAAGGTACAAGTTAATCATCATGGAACAAAAAACATGAATACACATTTTTATGCCTTAAAAGTTCTAAATGATATCCAAAACAAGTGTAGAGTTACAATTTGGTAACATAAAAGACAATTTTGGTAACAGGAAGGACATATATGAAGTATAATTTTCAAAAATTTCCGTTAAAACACGAAATATGAATATTATTGTTTAAAATCTTTTGAGAAGATATATATTCAAGTTGATAACCAGTATATTATACGACTCGTGCATGGAATCGTATGTAAGTTAATCTGCATAACAGTAAAAACACTTTTGAATAACAGGACAGACAAATGAAATAAAATTGAATATATTATATTATATTTTGCGGATAAGTGTAATTCCACGTGAGGTTCAATTCTTATGCAAGAATATCTGGTAAAGGCAACATTAAGAGTCATAAAAGTTTAAAGCATATTGTCAAAGCAAGTGCATAAACAATTTGAAACAAACGTTATGTACACTTCAACCTATCCCGAGCACTCGCTTTTCACAAAATAAAAGATGCACTCCTACCAGTTACATATCAAAGATTTATTGTTTGTCATTGCGAAAAGAAGAGTAAGTTTAAAAAACATCCTTAGCAAAACATCTGCATTGACAACAAATTTTAAATAGTTATTAGTTAACTTGATTGGTTGTGCTGTTACCATCTTTAAACAAAAGTTTGTAGAATCAAGTAAGCTGGTCGAAAGAAATATGGCTTGATTTATTGATGAAAATAATCTCATAGATGCATGCTCTTATGTGAATATAATCTTGGAATTGTGCCCGTTTCACCGCATGTTTCATTTAATTGTCTTTGATGTTACTTATTGTCAATGCAGTCACCAGAATTTGATAATACCTCAGCAGTAGAACATTATATTAGTGCTAATGAGTGTGCTAATTTGCTATCATTTTGAAAATGTTAACAAATGCATTTGTCCGGAGCTTAATCTTAAAGCAAAGAACTTCACGACTTTCTTTTCAGAAATTACGTTAATCATTGTCAGTCATGTTACTACGGATGTCTGTGCTGTTACCATATGAAATGAATTCAAGTGATGTATGTGACAATAAAGCAAAACTTCTTAATTTCTTTTCATTACTTTTACCCATAAAGTAATTATTTGTGACACTCTAAAACATGCTTAATCTGCATTCTATACAACACACATCTTTGGTTTGCGATGTGAAAGAATTATATTCTTAGCGTCTATATAGTCGGACCACATTGGTTAAAATCATAGAAAATAAAAAAGTATATAGTTCTAATAAATTGTTTATCTTTTTGTCCCGAAAATGACCGATATATATATATATATATATATATATATATATATATATATATATATATATATATATATATATATATATATATATATATATATATATATATGTGAAGTAATCTATCCGGAAGTATAATAAGTGCAATAATCTAGAAGTTGAGTAAAACAATAACAAAACATATATATATATATAGCTTTGCATTTTTACAAAAGGGATATGCACCACATAATTTTAATAATAAACCTTTTTCCATACGACGTGTTACATAAACTTCCTTATCTTATAGGAAATGTTCGGGGTTTAAAAAGGGGGATCCCCCGTATTTTCAATGATATTGTAGGCTGATATATGGCTAAAGTATCTACTCTACAAACACCGTTGTTACCTTATGTAATACTCTGGGCAATGACAAACAGAGGTAAGTATTTTATTTTGTTTCTGTTGTATCAAAATAGAATAATTCATTCATCCAGTTGAGTAAAGTGAACAACTTATATGTTGTTAACGCACATATGTACACTAGAATGCTTATGAGATACTGTGCTCTTCTCCTTTTACTCACCGAGAAGGAAATCTCGCTTCCCGTTATATACAATCTTCCTGGTTGTGTGAACTGAGAACATCTCCAAGTGTTCATAGTTCCGTTCCAGTTTAAACGAACGAATAAAATATTACGTTCAATGTTTTAGTAAAATAAGGGGGATTTATTTCAGCTAGTGTGTATTGAGAATTTTATAAATAAAATCGACTCAGAATTGTTACTGTTTGAAGAAATCAGATATTAGATCTCGTATATATAATATTAAATCAAAAGTAATTTTCAAAATGTCTGTATGTACAATATATTTGAAATTCTTATATTTGAACATAATGTCACTTAATGATACGTTGAAATATTATATCAAATATTTTATCAAATCTTTGTAAAGAGAAGACAGAAGACATCTGACCTAGCTGTACCACACAAATCACCAAGGACATGCACATATGATATGATAAAACACGATAATAGTCAAATAAACACAGAAAACGACAGTACAAAAATATTCTATTGTAAGTTACGAAAGAGAGCAAGACGATGGTTGGCGTTCAGATTAGTTGAAATGCGGATTTTAGAAATGTAGAGGTTTTAATGTGGACAGTTTGCCTGATAATTATGCTGTTAGATCATCTATTTTGTTGAATAGTGAAATTGATATAATTGGTATAGCTGAAACTCATTTAACCCTTGAAAAGGGGTCAATTAATTTGCCTGGTTATACCTGGTATGGTCATAACAGAGAAAATGTACAAAGGCAAGTTAAGGTTGGTTCGGGAGGAGTGGGTTTTTTGTGAAAGAAAATATATTTGAATTATTTGATGTAAATATAGCAGACAAATCCTATGAAGACACACTGCGGTTGAGATTGCAAGAGAAACATGGACATGGTAAAATACATGTTTGTGTGTGTTACCTGTCATCTGAAAACTCAACTCGGAATATAGATGTTCATGAGTTTTTAATACGTTAACTAATCAAATTTACACATATCAAGGAACATCTACTACTTATATATGTGGCGATTTTAATGCCCGAACTTTGAATATTGATGACTATATTGCAAGAGATGATAATATTCCATTACGTAGTAGTATAGACAATAAGTCAAATCGTTACGGAGAAATTTTGTGATTTTTCATCATCTGTAAACTATTGTATGTTAAATGGAAGATGTGGAACCCATAATGATTTTACGTATGTTTCTCCACAAGGCACTTCAGTGGTGGATTATTGTATTGTCCCATATGAAGACTTTTGTAAGTTCAGTAATTTCAAAGTTGAGAGAATGTCATCTTTATTAACCAAATATGCTCTACAATCATATGTTGGTCCTGGTTCATGTATACCGGATCATTCATTGTTGGTATGGGATGTTTATTGTCCTGCTCTGCTACGTAATTCTGTTAGAAAAACTACTGTAAACCAGAAAGGTTTTAGTTCTGATGACAAGAAATTATATAAACTTGATCCTGTCAATACTTCATTTTTGAGGTATAGTAGTGATGTGTTAGTTTTGCAAGAACATATTGATAATGTGAAAACTGCTGGAGTAAATCAGACTCAGGTGAATAATATATTTACAAACTTTGTAGATATTGTTAAACAGGAAATGGATGATAAAATCCCTCATAGAGTAATAAAGGTATCCCATGGTTTTTGTAATAAAAAAAGTCGAGTAAATAAGCCTTGGTGGAATGAGAGCCTATCGTTTATGTGGAATTATATGTGTAAAGGTGAAAAAGAATGGAAGAAATCTAAATGCGGTAATAAACGTGAATTGCATAGTATATATGTAAATAAAAGAAAGATATTTGACAAATTTGTTCAAAAAGCTAAGCGACAGTATTGGTTTGTTAAACAAAATGAGATGCAGAATCTTTGTGACGGTAAAGATTCTCGGCTTTTTTGGAAGGAGATCTCAAATCTAGGAGTAGGTAAAGAAAGTAGTGAACAAGTCCCTCTTGAGATAGTACAAGAGGATGGTACTGTAAGTTGTGATGAAATTATTGTGCTGTCTAAATGGAAAAATGATTTTTGTTCATTGTTAAATCCATTATGTGGTGATAATATGGGAGTTATCTCCCCAACATGTTAGATAATAATAGTGACATAGATGACTTGTTTCATAAAGATATCACGTTGGATGAGCTGTATATTGCTATATGGGATGCTTGGAACGGTAAAGCGACTGGTTTTGATGAATTGCCAGTAGAGGTTCTGAAAAATGAAAGTGCTGCAATTGTTTTAGCACGTCTTTTTTATATATGTTTCAAATATGGTATTATTTCTAATGTCTGGAAGAAAGGTATAATATGTCCTGTACCAAAACCGTCAACTGCAGATCCTAGGGATCCTTTGAGTTATAGAGGTATCACCTTGGCGCCCTCTTCTTATAAGTTATATTGTTCTGTTTTGATCAAACGATTGTGTGTATGGAAGGAGGATAATCATGTGTTGCATGATATGCAGAATGGTTTTCGGAAAAAGAGAAGTACAGTTCACCAAATATCCTCCTTGACCTCTGAGAATAGGAAATGTAAAAAACTGTCAACTTTTACTGCTTTTATTGATTTTAAAAAGGCATATGATACTATTGACAGAGGAATTTTATTTACTAAACTGTATGACCTGGGTATTCGTGGCAGAATGTATACTGCTCTTTTATCTATATATAATGATGTGAAATGCTGTGTACGTGTAAGTAATTTTAACAACTGATTGGTTTAATGTGAAATTCGGTTTGAAACAGGAATGTTCTTGGCAACATTTTTGAACAGTCAGTCTGTAGGTATAGACATAAATGGGGAAAATGTGTGCGCACTTTTGTATGCAGATGACCTGGTCTTGATAGCAGGTTCAGAAAATGATCTCCAAAACTTATTGCAAATGCTTCATTCTTGGGCAACAACAAACAAGATGACAGTAAATATATCCAAGTCAAAGGTGGTTCACTTTGGGCCAAAATCCATACAAAGGAGTACTTTTATATTTAAGTGTGGAAATGAGATTTTAGAAATTACTGATAGTTATATATATCTAGGATTGTTATTACACGAGTTTCTAGATTTTAACATTACTGCTCATTATATAGCCAAATCAGCTAACAGAGCACTAGGCTTGCTTATTGCTAAAGTGAAAGCAGGAGGTGGTTTGCCTTTTACTGTTACATACAAAGGAGTACTTTTATATTTAAGTGTGGAAATGAGGTTTTAGAAATTACTGATAGTTATATATATCTAGGATTGTTATTACACGAGTTTCTAGATTTTAACATTACTGCTCATTATATAGCCAAATCAGCTAACAGAGCACTAGGCTTGCTTATTGCTAAAGTGAAAGCAGCAGGTGGTTTGCCTTTTACTGTTTTTAAGAAATTATATGACAATACTGTACTTTCTGTTATAAGTTATGCTGCTGCAGTTTGGGGCACCAAACAATACTCTTGTATTGAAGCTATTCAAAAAAGAGCGTGCCGTTTTTACTTAGGGGTAAACAGGTATGCACCAAATGCTGCAGTTGCAGGAGATATGGGATGGACTCCTATGTATATAAAATTGTATGCTTGTGTTGTTCGTCACTTTTATAGGTTACATAACCTTGATGAAAATTGATTGAATTATAGAATTTTTCAATGGGCTAATTTTAAGAAGGTAGAGTGTAAAAACTGGAGTTATCATATCTGTCAGAAGCTTCAAAGTCTTGATCTACTTGATAATATAGATGGTTTTGAGCTCAAGAGCTTGATTCAAAGAATTCAGGAAGACGGTATGTCTAAGTATATTACTGAATGGAACAGAGATTTCACACGTCCTCATGCAAAAAAAAAAAAAAAAGGGTACTGGTGGAAATAAATTGAGAACATATTGTAAATTTAAAAGTAACTTTGAAACAGAAAATTATGTAAGTATGTCTATGACAAGAGAGAAACGTAGTGCATTAGCAAAATTCCGCTGTGGTGTTGCTCCTATTAGATTGGAAACTGGTAGATACGAAGGCTTAAGTGTTGAAGATAGATTGTGCCCATATTGCTGTAATGTTGTAGAATGTGAAAAACATGTGTTACTTGAATGTTCTTTATATGAAGACTTAAGATATTCCTTGTTAGAGAGTGCCAGGGTGTTACACTATAATTTTGATGACTACAGCTTAGATGATAAACTGTCTACAATTTTAACCGATGTAAATTTGGTATATGAATCTGCCAATTTCTGCCAGAATGTTTTATTAAGAAGAAGAAATTTTATGTATGTAAACAAGTAATATTTCTGTAATTTTATATGTGTGAATAGCTTTTAAACACATATTGCTCTATATCTATACTACATGGTACGATATGCGTTTTACTGTACCCTCAGACTCTTTTATACGTCTCTTATAAATCTGTACAGAGTGGCATATGCACATAGTGCTTGTGTTGTTTTAACTTGTGTACATTATTATTATAATGTGTTTTATAAAAGTGAAATTGTGTATATGATGAGTTAAATAAACAATAAATGAAATGAAATGAAATTGTACTGCAGTTACGATACCGACTTAGGGCGGTCAATTAAAGTAGGGAACGTCACTCAATTGGTGTGGTTAAGCGGTTTCAAAATCAGCTGGCCATGACATGTCATATATTTTCTCTATAATTGGTATTATTAATCACAAAAGGTGAGAAAATTTATTTGGGCAAATTAAATTTTGGTTGCCATGATAAGGAGGTCTTTTGGCACTCTTTCGAGACGGTCAAATAAGCCATTTTTGGACATCTTGTTGCCACTGAAACCATCATCAAAGTTTTTTGAAACAAGATTTAGCCTTTGTAAATACAGTTTTAAAAAGACATTCTAAGCTATATGATAGTTTTAGTTAAGTAAATGATCATATCGAGTCAAAGTAAGTCCAAAATGAGCATAAAGATATACATGTAGTGGATTTAAAGTTTCTTGGTCACTTTTGACCGATTTCAAGTTTTCTGTCTGTCAAGCAATTTTTGACTTTACGACTCAGAAAATCAGGAAGGAATTAAACTAAAAATCATGAAGGTTTTTCATTAAAAATGTTTTAATAGTTCAAAAAATAATAATAATAAATAAGTAAAAAATGAATAATGATGATAATAAATGGCCGCTTTCCTCCCCTTTAAGAATTTATAAGACAATAATGCAAATTTTAGCAATAATTTGAACGTTGGCTTGATTCTGTACCAAAAATGTAAGTGAATTAAAACTTTTTACTTAGGCCAGTTTCCTCACCACCTTTTAAAAATTCAGCAGAATCTTTATGTAGACATTGCTAAACAGATTAGACAAATCATACTAATTGTTACAAATAACCTTTTGTACTGTAAACTAAAATTAACTAGCAAGAAAATCATTTAATAACCCCCCCCCCCCACCCCACCCCAGCACTTAACATACCATGTTTATAATCCACAGTCAATGTGGTTTCAATGGTTTTTTCTTTTTCTTTTTTTCTTTATTTCAGTTTAAAGTTATGATTCTATCATGTGCAATTATAATAAGCAAGTAACTTCATTCACAAATTTACACTATGTCTTTTGTTTTGTGAAGAAGGCTCAAAAGTAGGAGTTTTCAGAAGTTTGTCTTGAAAATTGAGGAAAAATCAGAAATTGTCAAAAAACAGGGATTGCTGAGTAATAAATATCTGTTAAAGTAAAGTAGTAAATACTACTGCTTTTGTGCAAACAATAAATGTCCACATTTGAATTCAAAATTAATTGGAAATATTTTGGGAGAAATCAACAACTTTTTAACTCTTATCATCAAAAATGGTTGCTATAGCAACTTCAGGTGTGAATGCTCATATATTACACACAATACAGTACAATACATTACTTACATTATTGAATGTCTATGGAGGGACATGCAAGGTATTACTATTTTTCATTGATAACTATTGATAACTTTAAATTTTAAGGTCATTGGCTTCAAGGTCAGTCATGTCTTATTTCAGACTCAAATGTTGCTGAAAATGGGGAGTTTTATACATCTTTTTTCAATTGTTATTTGTTCTTTATAATAATTTTGTTAAAAATATTTCTAATAAAAGTTGAAGCTCATGAGAAAGAAAATTATTCAGTTTTGTGATGATCTTATAATATGAAATGGGGATCCTAAAAAAACCGCCAAAATTTTGATTTTGTTTACTTAAAACATAAAAATTCTGAATCTCAAAGAAATATATACTCAGGGACTTTAAAAACGCCTATCTAATATCATTATAGTTTAATCAACAACTAGGGTAAATAATTGCATCAAACTTGATTTATTTAGAAAATTTGAATTATATTTGACAATATGATTGATACTATCACACGTCTCTTTTAAAAATGATTTGATTTCATCAGTTATGTACACCACGTCCAAAATTGCATGTGTTTTGTTTAGTAACGAGTATGCCCCTATTTGCTTTAACGCATGCACGCAATCTGGACCGCATGGATTGACATAAAGTTCGAATTTTTCTCATAGGAATATTATTCCACTCTTCTTGAAGAGCACGTGCCAACTCATCCACGGTTCTTGGTTGACGGTGACGTTTACGTAAGCGTCTCCCTAACTCATCCCACATGTGCTCTACAGCACTGAGGTCGGGTGAACGTACTGGGAAATCCATGACGCCACCACCGCCAAATTTGTCACGCTCAATTATGCAGTTTGCGGCAAAACGTTCATTGCGTCTCCTATAAATGCGCTGTCTTACGTCAGCCATGGACAAATTGAATCTTGATTCGTCGCTGAACACTACGGCATGCCAATTACGTCGATTAACAAGCAAGTTCCGGGACCAGGTCAGACGATTTCTTCGGTGGCGAGGAGTTAGGATCAAGCCTTTCAATGGGCGACGGCATAGCAAACCTTGCTCTTTCAATCGTCGGCGCACTGTCCTGGGGTGGATTTGCCTACCGTGACGACCTATCACATCTCTTGACGTGCTTACGGCTGTCGCAACCTGTCACGTAGATGACGTTGCCTTATGAAAACGTCTTGACGTCTTGTCGTTACGCGTGTCTGACAACTTCGAGGACGATCCTTAACACTTCCTGTGGTCCGATTCTTCCGTTCAAGTCTCGTGATTGTAGACAAATGAACGTTGAAGCGTCCTGCGATGATACCTTGATTTACGCCAGCGTCTACAAGGCCAAGAACAGCATACCTCTGTTGCTCAGACAGTCTAGACATTTCACGCGTTAGTTTTAATGAAGCAAAGTTTGAAATCAGGAAAGACATAGGCACTAGGTACCAGTATACGTTATTTCTGAAGAAAATGACTCAATGTAGAGCACGTGGTCGAGTACTTTTTGAAAAGCGCACGGGTGAGCAATATTACGTTATGGTCGAGTGATTTGTCTCGCCGACAGCATGTAAGTTACCGCAATCACACAATACCAAGCAAATATTCAAATCGATTTATTTTCAAAACATTTCTGTTTTTACATGGACAAAAAATCCCGATACATGTATAGGCGTTTTAAAGTCCCTGAGTACATATCGACTCTACAGATTATCGAAACAAATTAAATATGTATCCATTTATTAACTGAATGTGATTGATTTACTCCTTTTTAATTTGATTGTTATAATTAAGTTTTAAATTGATAAATATTTTAATTTTTAGTGCAATCTGATTAAAACCATATCTTTATTCCGCTTCTCTATTTGTTACATTGCGTATAAAGATCTGGTGAAACCCCGGTAAGGGTTCACGTTCTGGTGACCTCTGATGACGTCTCAGTCACCGAAACCGTTATTTCCCATAGCCAATCAGTGACTCGGCTAGGCACGTGATAGTGACGCAATATGTAACAAACACCGTTTAAAAACTACCTTGTGGGTCACGTAGGCTGTGGATGTTAATTTCATCCCTAAGATTTTGTAGCCGATCCACTGATTGGCTGAAAATCAGAGGTCACCAGAACGTGAACCCTTACGGGGTTTCACCGGATCTTTATACGCAATGTAACAAATAGAGAAGCGGAATAAAGATATGGTTTTAATCAGATTGTTTTTAGTGTAACATTAGGACTAGTAATCATTCTAAACACTTATTTATGATTTTCTACAGTCATTGATTCATAACGACATGTACCTTTCAAATCAATATGGTACATAAGTCTGTCCGACAATGATTACTATTAGTAGTCAATCTAAGACCATTTCATTTTTTATAGAAAGGTTTTACTCTTAAAATTCAACAATGATATCCACTTTTGACCTCTTTTATCGGAAATAAAAAAGTGAATCCTCTTGCCATTTGTGGAAGGTTGACTTTTCTACTTACCATTTTAGGAAGAGTGAGCGGGCCTGTTGTACACATCGTTTGTGTGCTCGAAGTTCACGGTGTGTGGAAGAATTCAGCACATTGGTGATGCTGATAACAATACCATGTACCTATTATTAGAATGCTATACGAAAGATTTAACAGATCATCTTGAACCAATCGGATTAACTCTGTGTTAATGAATATAACACTTATCTCTATGTGTAAATTAATAGAATTCGAGTATATAACGGCCAGGTGAAATGTTTACTATTGGGAATGTTCTACTATATCGGGAACCTGGACCCAGGCGGGGGAGGAGATTTTCTATATAGTAAACCTTGGGATGTGAATTAAATTTGGCGCTTTTTTCATAAAACATTAATTAAAAAAATTAGGGTAGGGTTGCTTATTTGAGCAGGCGGGATGAGAATGTAGAAATTTTATGGCCTTACGGAGAGTTTGTCTTTTGTCCAAAAACGGATATTGCATGGGAAATAACCACAAAATCAAGCAAAATTCATGTTAAAACAAGAGTGTCTGATGTATGCTCCCCGAATGCCAGTTATGATGCAGGAAATCGACTACACAGTTCATATACAAATAATCAGTAAAACCGATGGATGCTCTAAGAAGCACAGCAATAATGAAGGAAATGAAAGACTAAGTATATACATGTAGAAAATCATTGTATTAATTGATGACGATTTCAAATTTCAATGTATCATATGGATATTCAATTGAGTCAACTGTAGAACAACAAGTGATCACAGTATCTTAAACTAAAATAAGTAAGCTTGACCTTGATTACTTATGAAATAAGACTTTTTATCGTGAACTTGATCTTTCAGAAATGACTTTGAGTGACCTTTGTTCAGAAGCTCTTAACCTAAATAACATTTTTGGTGAAGTATGATCAAATTCTGAAGAAAGGTGTACGAGATATAAGTACTTCATGATATTTTAAGTCATAGTTAATAAGTGACCTTGACCTTTCAGAAATGACCTTTGTCCAAAAGTCCCTAAACTAAAGAACATTTTGGTGAAGTATGATCAAATTCTGATAAAGGGTGTAGCAGATATGCGTACTGCATGGTATAATAAGTCATAATTAAAAAGTGACCTTGACCTTTCAGAAATGACCTTGAGTGACCTTTGTACAAAAGTCCTTAACCTAAAACATTTTGGTGAAGTATGATCAAATTCTGAGGAAAGATATAGGAGACATAAGTACTTCATGTTAGTTTAAGTCATAGTTAATAAGTGTCCTTCACCTTTCAGAAATGACCTTGAGCAACCTTTGTCCAAAATTCTTTAAACTAAGGAACATTTTGGTGAAGTATGCTAAAATTCTGATGAAAGGCATAGCAGATATAAGTACTTCATGTTAAGTCATAGTTAATAGGTGACCTTGACCTTTCAGAAATGACCTTGAGTGACCTTTGTACAAAAGTCCTTAACCTAAATATTATTGTGGTTAGGTATGATCAAATTCTGAAGAAAGGTGTAGGAGATATACGTACTTCATGGAATTTTCAGTTATAGTTTATAAATGACCTTGACCTTCCGAAAATGACCTTGAGGGACCTTATTTCTAAAGCCCTTAACCTAAATAATATTTTGGTGAAGTATGATCAAATTCTGATGAAAGGTATAAGAGATATGAGCTCGGACGGACGGACAGACGGACTGACGGACAGACACACGGACGGACAAGTTCTCGACAGCGACTATATGCTTCCCCCAAAGTATTCGAGGAGCATAAAAACACCGGCAATAAAAAGCCGCAAATAAAACCATAAAACATCACAAAAGTGAAAAGTCCTTTTTTCGGGAAAAATACACTTTATCATTGTGGATTTCATACTATTCTATCAAGGTGCACAAATCACTGACCCATAGAAAGCAGTATTTAAGCTCACAATAGGAGAAGATAAAATGCAGAGGTTGTATTCAAAACATACACCATGATTTGTTTATGAAACGCCCCATCCGTATCATGCTAGACGTTTGCTAAGTACAATATAATAATCTGTCACTGTTTTAGGTGGGCCCGGTGTGTGTGTGTGTGTGTGATTGTGTGTGGGTGTGTGTGTGTGTGTGTGTAGGTGTGTGTGTAATCTTGTGACTAAAACCGCAAATACGCAATACAAGAAAACTAGAGTAACAGAATCAGTACTTCAATAGTACTTTCAAGAGTAAATGAAATGACTTATTAGCCCAAGAGAACTCATTCTGATTTGAGCAACACTTTTATTTTCTCAAAATTATTTTAAAAACTGTGACAATATCGTTCTGCTTATCCAGACCTTGAGACAATATACATCAACAGTACACAGTACACAGAAAATACCGATGTATATAGAAAATTGCTTATTTGTTACTATTAAAGTTTTAATTTGTGTAGAGACAGAGCTCTAAATCCACGCTGAATAATTTTGTACGATAAACTATTGGCCTTTTCAAAGATACAAAAATGTTCTACTTAATGCTAAGGATACGTCAGTCACATTCATACAAAACTCATGTGTATGGATCACGATTACGAGACATTTGTATACAGCTCTTCACGATAACGTAACAAACGATATGTAAAATACAACATCATATCATCAGGAAAGGGAATTAAGCATTATCGGAAAAGACAATTAGATTTGTAAAACTTGTAAGGAGACGAAGAATTTAAGGAGTCGGTTGGTTCTATAATCAAAATACATGTATATCATTGGAAACAAGACAATACTCATGAAGTAATCTACTCATGAAGCAGTCTAAAGATGCATCTTACTAGACCATACTCAGGAGGCAGTCTAAAGAGGCGTCTTACAAGACCATACTCATGAAGCAGTCTAACGATGCGTCTTACAAGACCATACTCATGAAGCAGTCTAAAGATGCGTCTTACTAGACCATACTCAGGAGGCAGTCTAAAGATGTGTCTTACTAGACCATACTCAGGAGGCAGTCTAAAGATGCATCTAACCAGACCATACTCATGAAGCAGTCTAAAAATGCGTCTTACTAGACCATACTCAGGAGGCAGTCTAAAGATGTGTCTTACTAGACCATACTCAGGAGGCAGTCTAAAGATGCGTCTTACTAGACCATACTCATGAAGCAGTCTAAAGATGCGTCTTACTAGACCATACTCAGGAGGCAGTCTAAAGATGCATCTAACCAGACCATACTCATGAAGCAGTCTAACGATGCGTCTTACAAGACCATACTTATGAAGCAGTCTAAAGATGCGTCTTACTAGACCATACTCATGAAGTAGTCTAAAGATGCGTCTTACTAGACCATACTCATGAAGCAGTCTAAAGAGGCGTCTTACAAGACCATACTCATGAAGCAGTCTAAAGATGCGTCTTACTAGACCATACTCATGAAGCAGTCTAAAGATGCGTCTTACTAGACCATACTCATGAAGCAGTCTAAAGATGCGTCTTACTAGACCATACTCAGGAGGCAGTCTAAAGATGCATCTGACCAGACCATACTCATGAAGCAGTCTAAAGATGCGTCTTACTAGACCATACTCATGAAGCAGTCTAACGATGCGTCTTACTAGACCATACTCGGGAGGCAGTCTAAAGATGCGTCTTACAAGACCATACTCATGTAGCAGTCTAACGATGCATCTAACCAGACCATACTTATGAAGCAGTCTAACGATGCGTCTTACTAGACCATACTCATGAAGTAGTCTAACGATGCATCTAACCAGACCATACTTATGAAACAGTCTAACGATGCGTCTTACTAAACCATACTCAGGAGGCAGTCTAACGATGCGTCTAATTAGACTATTCTCATGAAGCAGTCTATGTTTGCGTCTTACTAGACCATATTCAAGAAGCAGTCTAAAGATGCGTCTTAAGTTTCTATTCGATCATTTGTGACTTAGAATGTATTTTGTAATGTTCATAGATTGCAGTCATACAATTCAAAAGTTATTTTATCAATTACTATTTCAATGACTATTAACATTTGTTATGATTCATAAGGCAAACTCACTTTGTCAATAAACTGTATGAAGGTGGACAAGGAAGTGTTTCAGAGACGTAATGTAGTAGTTCATTATACTTAACTCAAAACTCACGGTATGGTACAAAATGGATTAATCTAAAACTGCTGTTTTCGTTACTTTTAAAGCATACACGCTGTTTCATTGTTGAATAACACATGTACATATTTACAAACCTCTCCAAATAACATTTACAACTGACCAATTATATCAACATCGCCCGCTTTTTTTTTACGAGGGCTGATTGATATGTTATGAGCCTCGTATTGAAGGGAATACGCAAGGATATTCTTTTTAAGTCATACTATTCTCTGACTATATAAGGCCGCGTACCCAAGAACTGGTCTCATTTGGTCAGTTTATATCGACGAGGTAGCACTCTAAAGTAGACAGGACAAGTGGCTTTTGCAAAATGGACAAAATCGGTAAAATAGCAGTGATCAAATATTTACTTAAAAAGATTTAACACCCAAAGACATCCAAAATGATATGGTAGCAACACTAAGGAACGATGTCCCTCCATACGCTACAGTGAAAAGGTGGGTGGCGGAATTAATGCGCGGCAGACAGAGCCTTGAGGATGATCCCCGTCCTGGAAGGCCTGTCACTGTTGCAACCCCAGAAATGGTCAATAAAGTCCATGATATTGTTATGACTGACAGACGAGTTACAGAAAGATATATAGCCAGTACAGTTGGCATTTCACAGGAAAAAGTACATTCCATTCTGACAAAGGTTTTTGCAATGAGAAAGCTTTCGGTCCGTTGGGTACCAAGACTTCTGACAGTTGATCAGAAGCACACCAGGTGCACATTATTGCGTGCTAATCGACCTTTTTGAGGAAGATCCTGCAACTATCTTCAGAGATCTGTCACTAAGGATGAAACATCATTTTACCCCAGAGGCCAAACAACAATAACAATAATGGAGGCCCCTTGGTTCACCCCCGCCAAAGAAGGCAAAGACTGTTCCAGCTGGGAAGGTTAAGACCTCAGTTTTCTGGGATGCAGATGGTATTCTGCTGATATGCTGATAGATTATCCACAAAAGGGACAAACAATCAATGACACATACTATGCTTCACTTATGCAGTTACGGGAATATATTAAACTTAAGCGTCGCGGAAAGCTCACTAAAGGTGTGTTGATCCATCAAGACAATGCTCCTGTTCACAAGTCTTATTACCATAGCTGCCATTCACGATTGTGGCTTTAAATTGACTGAGCATCCGCCTTATTCACCTGATCTCGGTCCACCAGAGTTTCGTCTATTTCCAAAACTGAAAACAGGTATTTCGGCATCCATTTTCAGTCCGATGATGACGTCATACATGCAGTGGACGACTTTCTGAACAGCCAAGAAAAGGAGTTCTTTAAAAGTGGCATTGAGGCCCTTAAACACCGCTCACAAAATTGTGTAGATACTGATTGGGATTGTGTGGAAAATAATGCAATATGTCCGACAAAATTGAAATCTTTCAGTAGGAGGCTCACAACATATTAATCAGCCCTCGTATATCAACATTGGTCACGTTGTTTATTTATATAAACACCGACCGACCGCGTTGATTATTATATCAACATTGCCCGCGTTGTTCATTATGTCAACATTGGTCGCGTTGTTCATTATGTCAACATTGGTTGCGTTGTTCATTTATATCAACACTGAAGGGGTTGTTTATTATATCAACATTGCCCGCGTTGTTTATTATATCAACATTGGCAGTGTTGTTTATAATATTAACATTGGCCGTGTTGTTTATTTATATCAACACTGACCGATTGCGTCGATTATTATATCAACATTGCCCGCGTTGTTCATTTATATCAACACTGACCGCGGTGTTTATTATATCAACACTGCCCGCGTTGTTTATTATATCAACATTGGCCGTGTTGTTTAAAATATCAACATTGCCCGCGTTGTTTTTATCAACATTGGTTAAGTTGTTTTTTTTTTATGTTACAATGTTTATTTATATCAACAATGCCCGCATTGATTCATTTTTAGGTGGCGGTATATCACTATTTCTAATATTACCATTCTATTTCTTTAAGAGACGAAAAGCAGCTTATTAAAAACTTCATAAATTATTATTTGAATAATTCTCCGTGTTTTATCTTATTTTGGTAGTAATACCTTGAGTGATGGTACACCCACTGGCCAGTTAGTTATCATCGCTACATAGACAAACGACCTCTCAGTATCTGTAAGAACTGGTAGGGAGAAAGGAGTGTATTCACTACAATACCACATCGCAAACAATCTGTTTAAAAATAAGGAACATTTAGGATATGCCATAAGAATATATTATGAAAAACAAATAAGAATAATATCAATAACTCTTAAATAGGTATTGAACACTGCACTCGGGGAAAAAGGTTGGACTTCAACAAACATGAAGTGATATGACATGATTTCAAAATGTAATATTCAAAACAGATATGTCAAATCATGGAAGGATACAGTCATCACATGAACTGAAAAGTAGTAAATACATCACGTACCCGGTATATAAACAGCTAGTATGTCACAGACTTATTCATGTAAGTTTATACATAAACATTTTATCAGAAGTAAATTTTATCATGTAAATCATTATATAGTCAATAATACTCTTTCGGAAATCACAGTATAAAGTGGAAACAAAATACATATGTATAAACATCATTATAAGGGGATATTTGATTGTTTAAGCTTTTGTAACAGAGCCCTCTTCGTCATATTCTCGACTTCTCGCTCAGATTTCATCAAAGTCATCTACACTTATTATCTTTGTAAATGTTGTGACTGTCAATTAATAATGAGACCAGTTCACGACCTCACTATCACATATGATTCTTACTTGGTATGAAATCAGTTCACGACCTCTCCATCACATGATTCTTACTTGGCATGATACCAGTTCACGACCTCACTATCACATATGATTCTTACTTGGCATGATATCAGTTCACGACCTCTCCATCACATATGATTCTTACTTGCTTGATATCAGTTCACGACCTCTCCATCACATATGATTCTTACTTGGTATGAAATCAGTTCACGACCTCACTATCACATATGATTCTTACTTGGTATGAAATCAGTTCACGACCTCTCCATCACATGATTCTTACTTGGCATGATACTAGTTCACGACCTCACTATCACATATGATTCTTACTTGGCATGATATCAGTCCACGACCTCGTCATCAGATATGATTCTTACTTGGCATGATATCAGTTCACGACCTCACCATCACATATGATTCTTACTTGGTATGATACCAGTTCACGACCTCACCATCAGATATGATTCTTACTTGGCATGATATCAGTTCACGACCTCTCAATCACATATGATTCTTACTTGGCATGATATCAGTCCACGACCGCACTATCACATATGATTCTTACTTGGCATGATATCAGTTCACGACCTCTCAATCACATATGATTCTTACTTGGCATGATATCAGTTCACGACCTCATCATCAGATATGATTCTTACTTGGCATGATATCAGTTCACGACCTCTCAATCACATATGATTCTTACTTGGCATGATATCAGTCCACGACCTCTCCATCACATATGATTCTTACTTGGCATGATATCAGTTCACGACCTCTCAATCACATATGATTCTTACTTGGCATGATATCAGTTCACGACCTCATCATCACATATGATTCTTACTTGGCATGATATCAGTTCACGACCTCTCAATCACATATGATTCTTACTTGGCATGATATCAGTTCACGACCTCTCCATCACATATGATTCTTACTTGGCATGATACCAGTACACGACCTCACCATCACATATGATTCTTACTTAGCATGATATCAGTTCAGGACCTCACCATCAGATATGATTCTTACTTGGCATGATATCAGTTCACGACCTCACTATCACATATGATTCTTACTTGGCATGATATCAGTTCACGACCTCTCCATCACATATGATTCTTACTTGGCATGATATCAGTTCACGACCTCACCATCACATATGATTCTTACTTGCTTGATATCAGTTCACAACCTCACTATCACATATGATTCTTACTTGGCATGATATCAGTTCAGGGCTTTACCATCATATAAATGGTTTTCATTCCCATGACATATATAGTACTTATTCGGCATGATACCAATTCACGACTTTTTCATCACATATGATTTTTACTTGGAATGATACCAACCTCTGCACCACATACATGGTTCTCATTTGGCCTGAGAACAGCTCTTAATCTCCCAATCACATATACGATTTTCATGACCGTACTCATAATCACATCACTAACATTCCACTTCAAAGCTTCACCAATACACTGACTTTGATTTGGATTTCTTATGTAAAAGTTATTAAATGTAATAAATAATGGACAAATACATAACCTTTGAATATCTAAAAAAGTTAAAAAGAATAGCTTCTTGTGGTGGACCGCTACTTCATATTTGCAGAACAACATAGTAACTATGAAATGGACATGCAGTTAAACAACAATAAGAAAATGCATTACAAAATGTATCTACCTAAAAAAAAAAAAAAAAAAAAAACCCCAAAAAACAACAACAACTAAGCTTTCGATTATAAATGAATGATTAAGTTAATGGATAAATGACATAATGAATGAATTGATAAATAGTAACATAAAAGTTTTATAGAACAAAGATGATCGACAAAGATGGAAGGGATAAATTATGAGAGATATTCCCTCTATGACCCTTTGTATGAGTAAATTCTACCAAGTACATTGGTTCTTTTAAGTGATCGCCACGTAAATAAAAGGTTGATCAAATTAACCGATAATAAGAGATAAGAAATTATTAAAGGAAATCAGGAAGTCTTCCTTCAGAAAATTTAGGTAATATGTGCAATTTTACGATCATCTGAACAATCTGACACATGCAGTGACACTGCCTTGGAAACATTTCTGGAACTAACACTGCAATGATTATGTATGCTAATATAATAGGCGAACGAAGCAAACCCCCCAAAAATAATTGTAATTCCTGATAGAAACTTTAAATTCCAGATAAGTGTGACGCTTTAAAACTTTTATGGGTGAGGTTAGCCTGTGTCATTTAATAACTTTTGATTTTTCTGATCAAAAGTGATCACATGACATGCGATAACTTTTGATCACAAAAATCAAAAGTTATCAAATGACACCTGCATCCGCTTAATACATCCCTTCCTCCGCTGAATTCACCCCCTGATATCATAAAAACATCACCTAAATGCATTTATTGACTTCCTGGGTTGACCCACCCCCCGAATGCTTTTTCAATTTCTTCGGCTACAGCAATAGTCAGTCTATCATTGTTCATTGCGGATACGACCTGTAATCCCAGTGGAAGCTTCTCTTTGCTTAAACCAAGAGGACACTGAGTAACTGGATAGCCTAAAGCATTGAAGATGCCCGTATATCCAAAATTAAACGGATAGAATAATGGCTCGTTATGATAAAGGGCGGTTCTGGGATGGGATGGATATAGAAGGATGCCATTTTCTCCAAGTAGATCAGAAAGTTCTTTGTTTAGCTTATCTAACATACCAATAAATATATGGTTTGAAGACTCAGTAACAGCAGCTAATTTCTCGCCGATTCCCAGCGCTATCGCCGGCAATGTATGGGATGACATTCCCACAAACCATTTACATAGCTCCAAAATACAGTTTACCGCACCATTTCCATTACCCATGTACTCCGCAAACGGGGTTCCGCCTGCAGAAGACATCTTGGCCGACCATATTTCTACGCTATACTTCAATTTGGTGAGATTTAGTTCTTCAACTGGGATTCCCAAATCACCTCGAATGTAGGCCACGACCTGAATGAAGTGAAAAAGGATTTCAGGAGAGCTATGAATAGAAAACATATAGCATTAAACTCTCTCTCTCTCTCTCTCCATATGAATAAATCTAGATTCATCCTCTACCATATTGTATCTGTCACTTTCATGTGCAGTTTAGATACAAAATAAAAACTTAATTTCATATATTCGTTTGTTATTTTGCACTTTTTTAGGCCATAATAAAAATCATTCCTAGAACACCTTAAGTTTTGCCTTACGGAAATGAAGTCCGGAAAGACGTAGAATTTAGTTCAGCGCTATTTTCAAAACTCATGAATTTTATAAAATTCAAAAAAAAAAAAAAAATCGGAGCGGGAGTTGAAAATTGCAGAGGGCGGAATGAGTATCTAGGAATGTTCGATTCTTGGAAAATAACCATTTCGATAGTATATCATTCCTTCCCATAAGTATACATGAAAAGTTTCAACTAAATCCACACATAAGTTCAACGAAAGAAGTTTGAAAGTGAAAAAACGAAAGAAAAAGAAATGTGCTTGATTACCTTGTCTAAAATGCATTTACAAATATACGCAATTACTGCAATTGAAAATTTCCATTTTGTATGTTATTCAATGGAAAATGAAAGTACAAAATAAATAATACAACGCATTACTTTACTTGTTGTTTAAATTCTAAAAATTCGATAACTGATAATACATTTGTGTTAATGGAAAGAAATGTATGAAATATTAACAGTCAACAATATACATGTACATGTTTCCTTCCATGAAGATACACTGCAGTGTGAAACTGGAGAATTTACTGCAGCGGGAAATAGTACTGTATATCTATAAAAAGAAATTAGGTCAACTACAGTTTGAAGTGCGTTGTAAGTAAACATAGATAGTGAATAGACAATGACAGCTGTCCTTAACATGGTAATTTACAACCTGATTATTAACCTATTCGGATTAGTTGATAATATTATCTATCTTAAAAATTTTGTAGTACTATTACACCTTATTTAGTTATTTTTAAATGCAGAACATACCCTTGGCACAAGTTTGAAAATTTTGTTTACATCCCATTTAAAACGGGTAAGAGAAAATTATGGGATGTTCTATTAGTATCTTTTACGAATGGATGTTATAGAGGGGAACATTGTAGCGTTTTTGTGCACGTAAGTAATTATGAACCATCAATAGCTCAAGCAAATGGGCATATAAACAAATGAAATAAGGAAATCGTTCTTCAAAAATATGTAATCAAAATAAATGTACCTGGAATTCAAATGGGCGGATTCGGGGTGGGGTCTGGGAGTTTTGGATACCCATTCTGAAGTTTGGCAAAAATGACTTTTCCTGTGACATGGTCACAGCATTTTGTAGTTTGACCTCCTCTTAGAAATGTTTTATTTGGATAGGCTCTACACAAAATGTCTGAATCCGGAAATGATTTTTTCATATATAAAGCCCTATTCCTGAATTAAATTATGCGACTTATTAATTTACTGTATGCAATATATAATATTTATTCGTGGGAGGTATATCATCGGAAATATATGCGTCTATAAAAGTGTCATCCGTCTCGTTTATTGACTTCGAACACAGTAGCATTGAACAGATACTGAAAATAACTAATAATATCATCAAAAACTAAAACATAATTCAGTAATATTTGCCCTCGGTACACACTAGACCTTTCATACCTAGACTCGGTATAATTGTATACAGTGAGTAATTGCATAAAATAAATTATCAAGACACAGAACATAGACCACATTGTGGCTAATTGAAAAAAAATGCATCTGAAAGCTGGGCGTTTCTCACAGGAAAGCATTTCTTTATCATTGTACTAGAGATTGGAACACATTCTACCAAGTTATAGCTCATATTATTTCCTAAAGAACTAACTGACGACAGATCTAATGCTCAGATTTCACACTATATCACACACTAATTATCTCTTGTATACACTTGGTACAGCGGTGTTAAATATATTCATACAAACATTTACTAGTAATCATTATTTTTAGCACGAGGATATCGGTAACAGAGTATTAAATATCTTTAAAAAGATCTTAAATATGTAACATTCATAAAATTTCAGCCCTTTATATTTGAACGCTAAATATCTAATAAAGTGTAATGATATCGTTTTGACAAATCTCGCACTGGACTTTAACCATGTGCGGAGAGGTTAAGATAAGATAATCTTTATTTAAAGTCGGCATATCAGCATAACAATCATTAACAGTTAACAGACAGATAGACTCCTCTGTAACAGACAGATGGATATACACTAGAAGGCAACATGTTTTTGCAAGAGTACGACAGACTCCTCTGTAACAGACAGACATCAGTGTGAAATGATATCACATGAGTATGACAAAGTCCTTAGTATTAGACAGACGGATAGATACCAGTGTGAAATGGTATCACAAGAGTATGACAAAAATTTCAGTATTAGACAGACGGATAGACACCAGTGTGAAATGGTACCACAAGAGTACGACATACTCCTCTGTAACAGACAGATGGATAAACACCAGGGCGACATTGTATTACAAGAGTACGACACATTCCTCTGTAACAGACAGACGGATAGACAACAGGGTGACATGGTATTACTAGACTACGACACACTCCTCCGTAATTAGAAGAGTATGAAACTGTCACAGATTCCTCTGTAAAAGATAGACAGATAGATATCAAGGCGAAATAGTATTACAAGAGTACAGAAGATTCCCCTGTAACATACAGACAAATAGACATCAGTTTGAAATGGTATCATAGGAGTACAATACGCTCCTCTGTAACAGACAGATAGACACCACGGCAACACGGTACTACAGGACTACGACATACTCCTGTATTAGACAAACGGATAGACACCAGGACGCCATGGTATTAGAAGAATATGAGAGATTCCTTTGTAATAGACAGACGGATAGACATCAAGGCGAAATAGTATTTCAAGAGTAAAAAACATTCCTCTGTAACAGACAGACAGATAGACACTAAGGCGATATGGCATTAGAAGAGGCAGGTAAACACTAGGGCGAAATGGTATTACTTGAGTACGAAAGATTTCTCCGTAGTATTACAAGAGTAAGAAAGATTCCTCTATAACAGACTGGCAGATAGACACTAAGGCGACATGGTTTTACAAGAGTACGAAAGATTCCCCTATAACAGACAGGCAAATAGACACTAAGGCTACATGATATTACAAGAGTACAAAAGATTTCTCCGTAGTATTACAAGAGTACGAAAAATTCCTCTATAACAGAAAGGCAGATAGACACTAAGGCGACATGGTATTACAAGAGTACGAAAGATTTCTCCGTAGTATTACAAGAGTAAGAAAGATTCCTCTATAACAGACTGGCAGATAGACACTAAGGCGACATGATATTACAAAAGAACAAAAGATTTCTCCGTAGTATTACAAGAGTACGAAAGATTCCTCTATAACAGACTGGCAGATAGACACTAAGGCGACATGATATTACAAGAGTACGAAAGATTTCTCCGTAGTATTACAAGAGTACGAAAGATTCCTCTATAACAGACTGGCAGATAGACACTAAGGCGACATGATATTACAAGAGTACAAAAGATTTCTCCGTATCATTACAAGAGTACGAAAGATTCCTCTATAACAGACTGGCAGATAGACACTAAGGCGACATGGTATTACAAGGGTACAAAAGATTTCTCCGTATCATTACAAGAGTACAAAAGATTTCTCCGTAGTATTACAAGTGTACGAAAGATTCCTCTATAACAGACTGGAAGATAGACTCTAAGGCGACATGGTATTACAAGAGTACGAAAGATTCCTCTATAACAAACGGACGAATACACACTAGAACGACACGGTTCACTGATGAACAAAGTACTAGACTTTACTATTAAAAGTTTAATCTATGTGTTAGAAAATTAAGTTTGACAGTAGAATTATTCAGACAAAAAGAGCTGCTATCCTGGTGGCAATACAAAAATGAATATCAGATCTTTCTATTATTCTAAAATAAGACTGTAACCTCATATCTAAACTTTCCATCATAAATTGATATATACGTACGTAACTAACATCAATATAAATTCAAGTACTTGTACATATTATATCCTTGTTTTAATACAAATATTCAAAGAAAGTAAGTTAAATATAACACTATGTTATGATCAAAATTTCTTCTAGCCTATAAAATCCTCTCTAAGCTCTTGACATCGATATTCCGAAATACCGATACTAGCATATCACTCCCGGGTTTGATAGCATAAACTTTCCATATGATCAATGCGTCTGGTAGATTGGTCGCTTGAAATTAGGTATTTAAACTTCCTGGCTCTAAATCAAACGTAAATCATTGAAAAGCAACTAGGAAGCGTTTTACGATCCGAATCAAAATTCTTACATGTATGTATAGATATTATACATAATTCTATTCAGAGATTGGTAAGTGTCGAGGGACAAATAGTATAACTGTATAAAGCTAACATAAATCGAACCATAATGCACAAGTCAAAGTAAAATTTGTCATTATTATGTAGAGCTACTCAAAAATATTATATAGTGTTGTATAGAGTAACATTAATTAGTATATTGTATTTACATTTATAAGTGTTGTAGAGAGTTACATATATAGGTGTTGTAGAGAGTTAATTAATCAGTTTAGTACAGAACTACATTAAAAAGTGTTGTATATAGTAAAATTAATCAGTTTAGCACAGAGTTACATTTATAGGTGTTGTATAGATTTACATTAATCAGTTTAGTACAGAGTTACATTTATAGATGTTGTATATAGTAACATTAATCAGTTTAGTACAGAGTTACATTTATAGATGTTGTATATAGTAACATTAATCAGTTTAGTACAGAGTTACATTTATAGGTGTTGTATATAGTAACATTAATCAGTTTAGTACAGAGTTACATTTATAGGTGTTGTATAGAGAAACATGAATCAGTGTAGTACAGAGTTACATTTATAGGTGTTATATAGAGTTACATTAATCAGTTTAGTACAGAGTTACATTTATAGCTTTTGTATAAAACTATCTATAAGCGCTGTATATATTTGTTCATAACTGGCTACTCAATGTTAGGATAGTTAGTATACTCATCATTGTTTCGTAATACTTATACTGGTATATATTAGTACTATAGTAGATCTGTTTGGACTTTGTTACTTCCTTTGGTATGTGTAAGCTTATGATAGAATGCATTAAACTACTGAAGAACCAGTTGTATATGAAAATGTATGTAGAATCAACTTCTTTGGAAAGAGGTATGTATAGTGGGTTTTTTTGCTAAAATTCACTGATATCATGCATACAACATGAAGAAACTTTGAAATAAAGTATAGATAATGAATTAAAAGCAAAATCAACAAAGTACCTTCTGTTGTGCAGCCTTGAGTTCAAGGTCAACTTGAGACACAAATAAACTTCCTCCATCATCAGGCATAGTGTAAAATGTGAGTCCTCTCAAATCTACCTAAAACATGATACAGTTATACTTATAAACAAGTGAATTTACCTTGTTAATCATTGTAGTATGAATACAGTAAGATAAATGCTTTTGCTTCTTACAGTAAGATATAACTTGAATTTTAATGTGTTGGTGTGACAAAGATGTCCCTGCTGGCAGCTAAAGTAGTGAAATATAATTGCTTGAGAACTAATATCTGAAAATTAAAAAAATTTCTAATGTTCAAGGGCAATTACTCTGTCGCAAATTACCAGACCACACCCATATTCGAAGTTGACCTGTATCTTCCCTTGATACATCTGTCTACCCAATATCAATATAATACATCTAACCTTCAAAGAGAAAATGATCGGAAAGTGAATGATGACGTAATGACAGAATGATGGAACAGGGTAACACTACATGCCCCAGCCATTTCATGGCGGGGGCATAAAAATAGATCTAAAACCATAAATGTATATTAAGCAGAGTTTATTTGTAAGAAAAGACAACTAACTTTCTCGTCTAATTTGGCCACTGCTGATTTTGATCCTGCGTATACTTTAAGAAGAGGTAGAAGATCTGTGGCATATCTACACATTGGTCCAGTACTTAAAAGCTCCATATCCCTCCCTGTAGGCAATGGATACTGACCCTCATTGGGCACAAGGCCTGTAAAGTAAGATTGTCTGATTGCCATGTAGTACATGTAGTAATTATCATTAAGGATTCTAATTTTTGCTGATACACATTATCTGGACCAATAATTACATTACCTTTACTGAATATCAATCCAGATAAAAATATTCAAAGTATTTAAAATATCATATTTAATTTCTGAGAAAGATTTCTATTATTTTATTGATGAACCAGCATAGCTCTAATCAGATTCTTGGCTTGTGACTGAAGGCTCTCGAGTTCAAGTACCAGGTTCAAACAAACAAATAAAAAAATGCAATACATGTATACATCAGTACACATTATTTGTAGTACCACTAACTATATTACCTCTGACTGAATATTACACTAAAGGCTGTAAGTTAGATCAAATTATCTTAAAAAAGATTTATTCTATCACATTTAATTTAAGAAAAAAATATCAGTTTCTAACATTTCATTGACACACTATCTATATGATATCATTATATGATCTGTATGAATGATGATAACATGGTATATCACAATAGAGCCATTAGTATGTTATTATATGATCTGTATGAATGATGATAACATGGTATATCACAATAGAGCCATTAGTATGTTATTATATGATCTGTATGAATGATGATAACATGGTACATCGTAATAGAGCCGTTAGTATGTTATTATATGATCTGTATGAATGATGATAACATGGTATATCACAATAGAGCCATTAGTATGTTATTATATGATCTGTATGAATGATGATAACATGGTATATCACAATAGAGCCATTAGTATGTTATTATATGATCTGTATGAATGATGATAACATGGTATATCACAATAGAGCCATTAGTATGTTATTATATGATCTGTATGAATGATGATAACATGGTATATCACAATAGAGCCATTAGTATGTTATTATATGATCTGTATGAATGATGATAACATGGTATATCACAATAGAGCCATTAGTATGTTATTATATAATCTGTATGAATGATGATAACATGGTATATCACAATAGAGCCATTAGTATGTTATTATATGATCTGTATGAATGATGATAACATGGTATATCACAATAGAGCCATTAGTATGTTATTATATGATCTGTATGAATGATGATAACATGGTATATCACAATAGAGCCATTAGTATGTTATTATATGATCTGTATGAATGATGATAACATGGTACATCGTAATAGAGCCGTTAGTATGTTATTATATGATCTGTATGAATGATGATAACATGGTATATCGCAATAGAGCCATTAGTATGTTATTATATGATCTGTATGAATGATGATAACATGGTATATCGCAATAGAGCCATTAGTATGTTATTATATGATCTGTATGAATGATGATAACATGGTATATCACAATAGAGCCATTAGTATGTTATTATATGATCTGTATGAATGATGATAACATGGTATATCACAATAGAGCCATTAGTATGTTATTATATGATCTGTATGAATGATGATAACATGGTATATCACAATAGAGCCATTAGTATGTTATTATATGATCTGTATGAATGATGATAACATGGTATATCACAATAGAGCCATTAGTATGTTATTATATGATCTGTATGAATGATGATAACATGGTATATCTCAATAGAGCCATTAGTATGTTATTATATGATCTGTATGAATGATGATAACATGGTATATCACAATATAGCCGTTAGTATGTTATTATATGATCTGTATGAATGATGATAACATGGTATATCACAATAGAGTCATAAGTACACTTAAAATTATGATTCAACTTGTTAAGAACAACATACTGGTACTGTATGTCATTTTATGGATAGAAATTCCACCTACCTTTTGAAGGTCTATGACCGAACACACCATTAAAGAAAGCTGGCATACGTATACTTCCCCCGATATCTGAACCAATACCAATAACTGCTGCCCCAGATCCAAGAGAACACCCCTCACCACCTACCAAACACACACACACAAAACAAAAGTCATTTAATGCCATCATGATGATGTCAATAGTAAAAAGATGGTTTGTAGTTAGTTTTCAAAGGTTCATATGAAGATGTTATATTATAACTACACTAACAGTCTGAATATGTAACTACACTGGTGTTTTGTTAATGATATTTTAATACTCTCAGTTCTGCCTCATTTCTATTTCCACACCGGGTATTCATTTTCCTTCTTAATCAGGAGGGGGTCACTGGGATTGAGAAAGTATGAAAAAGTTATTTGTTATTTGACTTCTATGTAAAGGAAAGAAATTTGTTGTGATTTTAAATAAAATATATACATATATGTTCCATAACTGACCTGAGCTGCCACCTACAATTCTAGTAGTATTGTAAGGGTTCTTGGTCCTGCCATTCAGTCTGTTGGCTGACTCATACCACATGCAGAGTTCACTAACGTTGGTCACCATGTAAGGTATAGCTCCTGCAGCTTTTAATCTGCTGACCACAACTGCATCAAAGTTCACTATCTGTCCTTTTTTTGATACTAGACCAGATGTATTGGGCATTCCTGCAATATTTGACAACTGAAACATTCATATCTTTATGGTTATTAATGTAAATGCCAGATTCAGTATGTTTTACAACTATACAGCAATGACTCTAGCCTTACAGTCTTCATTTTTGTTGAACTGCTAATTGGCAGATGTTCCAAAAGGAAAAGATTTTAAATATGCCATGTAATGACGAAATTTTTAACGTGTCATATCATGATTAGTTTTTACCATTTTTAATTACATCAGTTGACCTACCGGTACTTTCTCTGGCAAAGCGTCAAATAAGAAAAAATGAATTAATGTCCTTTCCATTTAAGGGTAGCTTATTCTGGAATAGCTTCTGTATATACCATCTACTCATGCTTTGTTATGATATATACAAGTAAATAAGTTTTTACAAAGTAAAATTGTCCATTACATTACACAATAATGCAGCTTAAGATGGGGAAAATACTAATTGGTAAAGCTGGGCCCCTACAGCAGTTCCCCTAATCAGGTTAATGAAAAACACAGATCAATAAAAGGAACATTTTTAATGCATATGCTACATTACATGTATTTTCCTATTGCTTTATTTCAGTATATAGCAAATTTTACAAAGGGCAAGAATAGCATTTACTGTTAACAATCTTAGAACATTGACATTCATCAAAGAGCAATAATCTTTGTAAAGTGGGGTAAATTTTGACCACTTCAACATCTCAAAGCAAAATATCCAAAAAAAAAAAATTGCAGATGGAACAATGGATGGTACCAAAACAATACATTCAATCTGATGACAGGCATATAAAAACAAGAGGCCCATGTGCCTTATCAGTCACCTGTGTCTAAAGCTACTGCCATTTCAGGGTTTTAAAGTACATATTTGGAACTGGGGCAAACCCCTACCAAAGGGGTCATGAATTGCACAATATTAGTAGACTGGGTTTCACACTCTTTCTGTGTTATAATTCAGTTTTGCTTTACAATGTACAAGATTTTCTAAAACTAAGTACATTATCACTATATGATTATAGGCCCCATCTATGGGATAAACCCCTGCCCATAAAAAAATCTTAATTTTGAACAGACAACAGTTGACAGACAATAATAAAGACCAACCATATTAAAGACATTTCCATAATTAAACATGGTATATATTTATATCATAGATAAACTATATTATGTACACATTTTACCTTTTAAAGCAAAGGCTTCTTTCACTGAAAGGGGAACACCTAGGAATGGAGCATTTACTTCAGAATATTGTTCTTCAATGACATCACTGTCTAGAATTTTGTCTACTTTCTCTGCATCTTTTATAGCATTACAAAATCGGTCTGCTACCACAAAATTCAGCATAGGATTCACATCTTTTGTTCGACTGATAAATGCTTCCATAACTTCAACAGCTTTTACCTTAAAACATAGATCAATTGAGCAAATAGTTTCTTAATCAATCAATCAAAATTTTGTTATGTAATTCTGAATATTACAAATATGACAAACTTGCAAGTTCTTCATATAAAACGATACTATTTGAGCTATTCTTTGAGCTTTCAGGTAGAAAATAAACAAAATTTAATCTTCAGAAGAACACTATATGAAACTGAACATACATACTATGCATAAAGACCATCTATAGATGATATTACCAGGTATTTTATACATGAAAAGAGTGGAATAACTGTACTTGTTATTTACACCATAGAATTTGGTGCAGAAACAATGCTTACCTCCCTGCTTCGAATCATCCTTGCTAACTCAGTAGCTGTTTTGAGGCATAGATTGTTCTGTACAGGAAGAACTGTCTTAGCACTTCTATCATAGATCAGTGAAAAAAGAAGACGCAATATAGGTCTGAGGATAATTCCAATAACAGTGAATACAAAACGAAGGATGGATGATAGAATTTTCATTTTGAAGTTTTCCTGTGAAGAAAAGAATATAAATTTTTTAAAGATAAATCATTTGATAGTGTCAAATCAAAGCAACAACAATGAAACAGTATTAAGGAAAAAGAAATACAGTCTTGTTTTCAGCTTCTTTACTTATCCTTTTCATTTACCACCGACCTAACACATTTTATGGCATTTAAGCCTAATCAAAACTAATAAATGGTTTTAACTTTTTGTTCAATCATTTGTCCATCTGCACATGTTTCTTTCAAAAGTTTTATTTTCCTCCAATAAACTTTAACATGAAAATGGAAAATATTTCCTAACTTTTTGAACCCTATTTATTTGGTTTTCATCTATTTTACCAACAAGAGAGAAATGAAATTAGAATTATTCAGATTAATCTTGAAGTTGGAAACAATACTATATTTCATTTTGGCCCAGCAATTTGAAAAAAATATATGCAAAATTGAAAAGCTTGATTCTGGTTGTTGTTTGCAAAAAATATTTTTATGTCAAGAGCCCAGACATTAATATGTTTGACCTAAAATGTAATCCATTACCATTACCATTATCTTCCTAATAGTTGCTTCATTCTTAACACACTTTGGTGACAAAAAAACCCAAAATTTTTAGAAAAGTAGCTATAGATGAATCTCCCCAAAACAACAGGAAAGAATAAAGAATGTTAATTACCTATATTCATGTGGTCGGAGAAAAAGCAGGGTGTGGGAGTATTTTGAATAGTTCATGGTCAATATGTCAAAAGTTGTAATCTCAAATAAAAACCCTTGTCATAATGTATCTATGTTTGAAATATGAATGATCTAAATGTTATGGTATAAATATAGGTAAAAATATGAAGGTCAAGATCACTACATTTAGGTCAAAGGTCATGCTATCAAAAAGCCTTGCTCAAGGAAAATCTTAGTGAGAAATATCATAACCTCTACCCCTTACTATTAAAAAGGTATCATGAAGATTAAGATCAAACTTTAATGTCAAAGTCTGAAGGCATCTTATTATATAATAATGCAGCTTTAAGATAAGAAAAAAAAAATAGCGTAAAACCTGAGCTGCTAACAGAAGTTTCCTGAATGAAATATACAGGTTGACAACAGGAATATTTTAAATGCCTATGCAGCATGCTGTATCATTTACCCAATGCTCAATTTTAGGATAAAGCAAAGTTTTACAAAGAGTAAAATAGCATTTACTGTTTACAGTCCTAGAACACAGATAATAAAGTGTAAAAAAGGGTCAACTGCACCAAAAGCTAGGGTGTGACTGTTTACACTCCTAGAACACTGATATTGATCAAAAGGCAACAACATTTGTAATATTGGGTCAATAGGACAAAAAATTTGAGATTTGGCATAAATACTATTCAATTTCTTCAAAAAGGGGGTTGGGTTGAAATCCTAAATATATTAAAAACTATACCGTTCTTCAAATTTGTTAGTAAGTTTTTCATTGTGGGAGTTTGCGTTGAACCATGGTGGTAGAAACAAGGAATGGGAGAAGTCAAAATTTCCTTAAAAATGAATGGATACATAACCAGATCATTAATGAGTCCCTGGCCATAAAGGATTTTGGTGTTAAAGATGACTTATATAAAGTCAACATCTTAAAATCTTTATTTTGGGATAAAATCATCCTTATTCCTTGAAAAAAAATTTTGATGGTATGTAATCCCTGTTTTAAATAATTCAAATGTTAAATTCTTAAAGCAATTTGGAGTAAATTTTTCTGCTACAGATTTACTGAATTATTTCCTCTTGTGTAAAGAAGAAATGAAAATAAAATATTGTGAATATTTCTATTAATGATGCTCTGGTGCCCCTTCAGAATTTTATCCTGGTTTTATTATTTTGTCTGCACTTAGAAGGGAAACTGACATGGTTCAAGCCTAATAGCCCGACGACCTGATAGTACGACATCCTGATAGTATGACAGACCTATTGACTGATAGTCTGACTGCCTGATATTCTGACAGTTATAGATGGTATTGCACTAAAACATGTAAAAACTTGTCTTTTGAAAATTCTAGGTGAATGGGCCAACCCAAGAGACAAATACCCCAATCGCTCTATTAAGAGAGGGACGAGATTAGCACCTCCCTCCCCCTCTCCAATTTTGTCAGAAAAGGGTATCAAGATAGGTACTTATTGGCCAGTTTTAGGCTGTGAACCCCCTCTCTTTCCATGACTAAATTTTATTTGTCTTGAACGTAATTGGTCAGACAGAGAACAAGTTCAAAATTAAAGTGATTAAAATCTGTTATTGGTTTATTTGCTCCCCATCCGACTGTCAGTCCTTCCTAGCAGTTTTTCCACACTTTTCGTCAACACCACTTCGATTTTTTTTTTTAATGAAAACGAATGTTTCACAAGTCTGGCAAATAATGGCCTCAATGTAGTCACTGATCAATCACCTCAATACTGGTGCGGTTCCAGGAATTTTGTCGAGGTAGAATGTGAGGGCCCGCTTAACCGATCTCGAGATTTTGACATGGGAAAGAGAAAAAGGATGAGAACAGTGTGAAATTAATTACCAAGTAATGTATGTTTGTTTTGTATATTTCTACTGGTGTCAACCAGGGCATAGCGTTTCACAAACAAATCTTGTAATAAAATGAAACAGATCATCCAAATCGCTTCAGTAGTTACAGAGCAAATGCTCAAAATGTGTAAACCAATTTTGAAGTCATGGTAGCCATTTTGTAGGAAAAAAAAGCAAAAAAAAAAAAAATGGTAGAGGAGATTCAGTACTTGTTTCCTTCAAGTTTCTTTGAATTCCTTGCAGTGATTCTGGGTCATAAATTTGATTAGTCTGACCGACATGGTCAAGTAAATAATCAGCCAGACTGTAGATAGGAAGGTCGCTGGTTTAAAAGCAGAATTCTTCTATGTACAGGTGTACATTTACATGAACCTCCATTGGTGGGAGGTTAAAACGGTGTCCATGTCTTAGTTAAAGCATATTTTATTTCCATATAAAGAAATGGATTTGGCAAAAGTTCAGAACATTCGCCCATGTTGAAATAGGCTCGGCACATTAAAGACCCCAAATTGGACAGATTGATTGATTAATTGGTTTTTGTTTAACTTCACACCACGAATATTTCATGTATATGGTGATGGCATCTGCCTGATGCGGGGGACCTTTGCAACCGACCCACCCAAAGCAGTGAGGGTTCTTTAACGTGCCATGCATACCACGACACGGGGATTCGGTTTTCACTGTCTCATCCGAAATACAGGACACGGGCATGACCAGAGCGGGACTCGAACCTTGGCCTCTCGATCAGGAGTCCAGTGCGATACCATTAGGCTACGGTGGCTTAATGTTGGACAGCAGGTCAAAGTATGAATATGACTTTGTCCCGTCATTTTAGCTGAAATGCACAATTCTAGGTTCTTTGAACTATTGGGCCTTCAATAGGATCAGATAATTGGACTATTGAATCTTTGGACTACAATCTATACTACGTCTACGGTATACCGCCTGACCGCGGTATCGCATATCGGATGGTTACCTAATTCTTATAGAAACCTTCGAGGGCTCATTGTTCACCGTTTCAGTAAAACTGTTGCATTGGTTTATGAAATACTCAAACAATTAAAATGCACTTAAGATGTAATTCGTGAACATAACTATGAAGAAAAAGTCCTTACTGTTCTACTTTCATTTCGTAGATAAGGTAAATAAAGCTGCTCAATGTTAAACACACGCTTAGCGTTCTACATACTATTGTAGTATGGTACATTGAAACGTTTGAAAGAGCATCCGCAATGACAATTTCCTCATATTTGCATGACCAATCACAATATTCGGAATTATTCGGGAATTCCCCGGTTGGAAATTTTTGTTTACTTGGGGTAGGTTTGTCTTTGGGTAAGTTAAACTCAGTTTCTGTGTATGTTCTCCTGAAACAATTTTTTTTCAGAATTTTTTTTAACCTTTCTTCGTTAAATGAAATTTCCCATGATAACATCAGTGCCATTTTTACATTTGTATTTGAAACTTGACGATGGAAGATTTCCGTGGCACTATCTTTAGAATTTTGAAAAATTTCCAGTTTGTTTACCAACTAAGGAGATGAATCTTCTTTCCTTTAGATTAACATTAGAATAGAAAACAAAAGTAAAGACAGAACTTTTGACACGTAGGTAAATTAAACTGTAATACTAATGGTACTTAAGTTTGAAGAAATAACAAAAGAAATTGTTCGTTTATTATTTTAAAAGATCTACAGTATTACCATGAATGATATTCCATATGGATGTGATGATTGTAATGCCTAATGGCTTATATCACATGATTATAATGATTATGTATACAGTGTGTGCATGATTCTGATTTAATACAACAAATAAAAACACAAATTACCCAGAAAAAATCAACAATTTAATTGGAGTTACATGTAGGTCGATATTTTGAGGGAAAATAAAAACAGAATTGCACATAAAACACGATAAAAAAGTACAAATAACACCTAGTATTAGTCACTGCCTCTTGACACAAAACTATGAGAAAAAAAGGCATATACTTAAAATATCCTAATTCATTACTGTCATATTTCGGTAACTCAGTATTAGTTCTATAACATACAACCCACACGCCCATCGTTTTACTCTGCTGCTATTTTTATTTTGGGCGTTGGTATAAAACAGCCGCATAGTAAAATGGTAAATGCGAGAGTTCTGTGTTATAGAACTAACTCGTTATATAAGGACCTTAAATTGAAATCGCTTCAAGTTTTGGTACATTCTAGATTTTGAGGTTTCCTTGTCATTAATAAATTAAATAGAAATTTGTCAGGACTGCATGACTACTTTAAATCAAAAATAATTAATGTCAGTTCACACTAATTCCGTTTTTTCCCCCATACAAGTGTAATTACACATAAATGGAATGAATTTGAGTCATTTTTCATAAATTAACAATAGTCATTAAAATTTTTCATGTTTATCTAAGCATCATTCCAGTTTTTACTTTGTCATATTGACGATTACCCATGTACACTCTGATTATACATTATATTGACCACTATATTGATGATTACTCATATACACTCTGATCATACATTATATTGATGATTACTCATATACACTCTGATCATACATTATATTGATGATTACCCATGTACACTCTGATTATACATTATATCGACGATTATATTGATGATTACTCATATATACTCTGATCATACATTATATTGATAATTACCCATGTACACTCTGATTATACATTATATCGACGATTATATTGATGATTACCCATGTACACTCTGATTATACATTTTATTGATGATTACCCATGCACACTTTGATTATACATTGGACATTGTATGATAATTTTTTTTATATTCTAGGAAAGTGGAAAAGTTACCTGAGACAGGTATTCTTTCCATATGAGTTGATTTTCATCAGAAATTGCTTTGTAAGAAAAAAGCATTATACAGTTATCCATTTTGATAGTTTTACTAATGGGTGCAGTTCTAACATAACATTCATTTGTTAATATGGAATAATCACAAGGGCTGCTATAGCACACAGAACAGGATGAGGGTGTGTTTTTTGTGTTAACACAGCTAGAAATCCACATTAACACAATTTATTCCCGCTTGTGGTCAGTCCATTTGTTACTATAGTTCTGCAGTTTACTTGCTCTGTTTATTCTGTGCTGTGGTACAGATGAAGCAAATAAGATGGATCTAATGAAATCACAATGAACAACACCACACATATACCTGTGAATTACATATAATGATCAATGACACACTTCATTTAAAGCCTCAAATAACATAAAAAACAACAGAAAATGTAATAATAAAAGGAAACTGGAAGGCAAGCATTCATTTATAATAAATTGCTTTCAGTTTATACCGTGAATTAACTAGTACATGTATTTGTTTTTGGATGTCATGATAAACATTTTTTAATGAAATTTTATATTTATGAATAAAAACAGAAGCACACAATATTACAAGATGCGGTTAATTTGTAATATTGATTGTTTGAGTTTTTACCCAAATGTACCCAAATATATGCAGAAGTACCGGTAGTCATTAAAATGGACTTCCTATAAGAGTGTATTTTTTATACGGTGATAAGTATCTGAACTGGACAGTCATTGGGATGGCTGTTTTGTCCAATAAGGACAGGTGTCCTATATTGAGAAATCACAGAAAAAAGGGGGAGGGAGGGCAAAGAGAAATCTGTTATTTCATTCAGGTTTTATGTAATCAGAAATGTTGCCTTTTGAATCTCCAGTTGTTATACAAATGTCTTAAATTAAAAGCTTTTTACAAATTATTTGATACTAGTAATTCTGTATGTATATCATGAAAACCTTCATATACAATATATAATGAATACACTTATTAATTTAAACAACATAGTTCAGTTTTGCACAGTAACAGTCTTTCATTAAATTAATCATTGATTAAGTGTGATTAAGAATTAAGTGGACATGCTTATTACATATGTATTTAAAATGTGATTATGTAGCAGTTAAATGATACCAGGTAATTTGGCTGTATGTGAGTAAACAAAGCGAAAACACAGGTTGGCTTTATTTGCATATTCAAATTATACCTGTAGATTGGTTTCATATTTAATTGAACGATCCATAGCATGTATACAAAGTGTACGAGGCTAATGTTTATGCCTCAATCACAGACATACTTAAAAAGTTAATCAGTAATAAACAAGTGTGGTTTTCAATGGCAGTACAACTTACTTGTATGTAAACTGCAGTCAGTCATGCATGTTGTCGCCAGGCAATTCATATGTCAGTTCATATTATAGAATTTTCGCAAAAAGCGTATGGAAATTGTGTTTAGTATTCAGAGTTGCATGACAGTATCTGATATTCAGAAAGTTTAGGTTCAATGAAAGAAGCCAGAGAAATTAACATTTAAACAAATATTTCTGATTTTCATAGGGATTCTGATTAAGACAGTGTCTGCTTTGGACATTTTTTACTCAGTATATTGTTTTTTATATAGTCATTTTCAGTATAAGCAAATTCCTTCAGAGTTTCTACCAGTTATAATTTGTAAGATTTAATACATTGATTTTCATTTTTTAGACAAACAATGAATGGACCACCATTTAAAGCACTATTTGAGGACAGCTCACCATCGATTGCCAAAGCCTTACGGAAGAATATTCAGGATCATGTGGACTTTAGATCAGAGTCTCTTGGGAAGATCATTACAATTAAAGACTGGCACAAATCTAGCATAAGGCTTCCCTATTTAGGGCTATTTCCTGAGGAATTCAAGTTCTGGTATAATTATACCATACTGGATGTGGATATGAAAGATGATTTACAGCGATCAAAAGTCATCAACTGGTGTAGAACTGCAAAGAAACTCTACCCAATAAAAACAAAGGGTATGTTAATTTTGTTTTTAATTTTCAACTTAATTTGTTTTATGTTTTATGAGATGTTAAGAGATCCAGAGAATTGTCATGAGATTGATCAAGAGTGTGACAACATAGGCCCTGAAGGGTAGATGCCTATGAACAAAGTTCATAGATTGACTGAATGCAACAGAAAGATTTAGAAGGGTTCTTAAGAAGTGTTTAATTCAGACTTATTTTTGCACTTATATTTGAAATTGATATCTCAAAACCAAAATTAATATGAAATTGTGCAATTGGTTTCATGTAAGGTACAACGTATGCAAACAATCTGGAACAAGAGCAGCTACTTCATTATTAATCTGGGGCTGACAATGGGTCCCATGGATATATGGAACCATAATCTTCGCAGAAAATCATCACTATTTTAATTATTCTTCATTTATCATATAAAAGACAATTGGATTATATATACTTATAAATGTCCTTTTAACTTAAGACAGAATAATTTTAGGATGAATTATGATTATGTTTACTATATATGTCTTTTTAACTTATGACAAACTAATTTTAGGATGAGCAGTGCCTTTAGTATTAACCTATATTTACAGGAGATGGTAACTGCATGTTACATTCTGTATCCCTTGCTGTTTGGGGGATTGAGGATAGTGATCAGTTTCTCAGGAGAATGCTTTATATAGCTCTTGTGAATGATCCAAATGGCCACCTCCAGAAAAGATGGCTATTACATCAGCGTAATATCAATATGCAGAGACCCAATGATTTTAATCCACAGTATGACACAAATGTAAGTTAACCAGTTATGTGAGTTATCCTTTTTGATGATTGTTAACTGAATATGGCATCATTGTCAGCTTAAGTTTTGAAATGCTATTCTTAACTACTAAGGGGATATTGGTGATTTAGGAGGAATGAACTGTAGGAGTTTTGGTCCCATAAAGATTTCAAACATTTTCCCTCCAGTTCTCAAAATGGTTTTCAATGTGGCTGGCATATTTGCTTGACACATAAAAGCACGTTTTTTAATATTTAAGTTTAATAGGTATCATGAGTAGTTCATTCCTGTAGAGTTCGATCCTAAAAGATATGAAAATAATGGAGAAAATCCAGTTTTAAGATTTTCAAGATGAGCATCTTGATGGTCATATTGGATTACATAACATTTTTTACATACAACAGTCTGGTATACTGAGTTAATCATTCCTGTAAGGTTTCATTACAAGAGTTGTCAAACTACAATAGAGCTTGCCAGGTAGGGTAATTACAATAGAGCTTGCCAGGTAGGGTAACTACAATAGAGCTTGCTAGGTAGGGTAATTACAGTAGAGCTTAACCAGGTAGGGTGATAACAATAGAGCTTGCCAGGTAGGGTAACTACAATAGAGCTTGCCAGGTAGGGTAACTACAATAGAGCTTGCCAGGTAGGGTAACTACAATAGAGCTTGCCAGGTAGGGTAATTACAATAGAGCTTGCCAGGTAGGGTAACTACAATAGAGCTTGCTAGGTAGGGTAATTACAATAGAGCTTGCCAGGTAGGGTGATTACAATAGAGCTTGCCAGGTAGGGTAACTACAATAGAGCTTGCCAGGTAGGGTAATTACAATAGAGCTTGCCAGATAGGGTAATTACTGTTTTGAAAATTGACTCATACTCAATACTTAAGTTTCTCATAGTCTACAAGTGGAACATCCATTACATTCATACCAGTGATATATCTCAGGTTGAATTATTGCATGTTTCAGCTTTGTTGGGGGGGAAGGGTATTTGTCCCGTTATAAGTATAATTTGTGATGTAAATTTCAAATATACTTCTCATTATCAATGAGTGATTTTATAATTATTTATAATCAACATGTATACTATACTAAAGATTTTACTTTGTAGGACAGCATGTACATATTTTAATTAAACCAAATTTAATAAAAAAAATGGTACTTTTTGTTATTTAGGATTGGAGGACAGAATGGGAGAAAATTATAAAGGCTGCTTCAGATACAAGGATGAATGCAGGGGATTTATCATTTGAAACTCTAGAAGGAATACATTTATTTGCTTTAGCCAACATTCTGCGTCGTCCCATTGTTCTCCTAGCAGACAAGACAGCCAGGTCTGTTTATGGACAAAGCATGCAAGATAATGGATTGAGGGGTATTTATTTACCACTTGAATGGAGCAAAGATCAGACATGTAAAACTCCAATTGTGATAGGATATAATTTGAACCACTTTGTACCTCTTTTAACACAACAAACTCCTTCAAATGGTAGAGTGGTGGATGGTGAATATGTTGTACCGCTTGTAAGTCATGATTTTGAACAATTGCCTCTTCATTTTCTGCTGGCAAGTGAGGAAAATATTTCTTTTGAGTTGATAAAACAATATCTCAAAACAAAAGAAATGCCCATGACATGTTCTGATAGTGTTTTACTAATCCCTGTCGCCAGTTTAGAGCAAGTGTCAGTTCAAGATCATTTGGACTTAGTCAGAGCACATAATGAAGAATGTGAGCAAATTTATGCTATGTGGACTCACAGAGAATTAAACAATCTCAGCACACCAATTTCTTCAGAGTCTGAAAATCCAGAAGGCCATAGCCAATTTCAACCATTACAAGAATCAAACATATTTGTAAACAATGATGTTCGAATAGTGACCAGTAACAGTTTGCCCTTTCAAGATCCTGTAATGTCAAGGACTAATAGATGCAAAGGAAATGACTGTGAAATGTATGGGACACCAGAGTACAATGGGATGTGCTCAGAATGCTTTCGAAAATACACAGTAGAGTTTCAAAGAAATCAACAGATACAGCTACTTGACCAAACTGTAATTGAGCCTACTGCCCCACCACCATCTTTACCAATGCCTAGCATCAATGATTACTCAATAATGGCTGAAAATTGTAGAAACAATTGTGGAAATAAGTGCTCTTACAAAACTTACCCATATTGTCACCAGTGCCATGACTCTGAAATAGTTGGAAAGGGACAATCTATTCATGACCATTCAGCCACTTTGATTCCAAATCCTTCAGGTAGAGAGTTTCAAGAGAGAAGTTCAAGAAATTCATCCATACCTGTTGAAAATGGAAACACCCAAGAACTCTTAGATGAAAAAACTCTCTTTGGAGAAGGAAATTCTCCCCCGAGACAAAATCCTGAATATTTATCCCTTGGTGAATTTAGAAGTCCTATTTCTCGTGCTAGAAGCTCAATGTGCTCAACACCAAACTGTGACAAAGCAGCTATTGAAGGCACTGGACAGCGTTGTACTGTTTGCTTTATCACAAATAGAGTCCATAAAGAATTTCATGTAGAAGAAACATTTGAAGAACCTTCATCCCAAACTTATATGGTAACAATAGGGAAATCCAAAACCCTGAACAACAATGTTCATAGACAAGTTTCTGAGAATAAAGATTTAAGTAAACAGGCTTCTAGAGCTCAAGGTATGTGTACAGGTCAAAACTGCCCAAACTATGGATACGATCATCAGAATAACCTCTGTGACCTCTGTTGGGAAAGACACCAGCTGAATTTACCAGGAACTGAAGGAGGAATGCACCCTGGAGCCAGCCAGAAGAACATATGTGCCACTCCTGGATGTAAAGAGACAAGAGTAAATGAATTTCGTGAATACTGTATTAAATGCCTGCCTAAGAGTACCATAGAGTTTACTCCAACAAATGCCATTCCACCACCCGATATCTTTGAATCAAAAACACCCATTCCTACACGTGAACTCCCAATACAAAAAGTTGTTACCAGCTCTAAGGATAAAGTGAAGTGTGCATCCCCCATCTGTGGAGCTTTGATATACCCTCCAAAGCAACTATGTGATGATTGTACCCTAACTTTGCATCGAAACCATGCTAAGGATCCAGTTGAATCGCCAAGGTCAAGATCATTAGAAATGCAGAGAGAGTCACCTGGTAAGACCTAACGCATAATAAGACCACATCATCATTTTTTTTTCCTATAATTGCATGTATACCCTTGTGGATTAAAATCCATATAACTGTATGACCAAAATTCATACTACATATAAGATATTAATGCACTGGAAGTATGGATTCTTCATTTCTAAATATTAATTTATGTTTAGTAGTGAAGTGACCTTGAAATAGACTCAAGATAACAAAATAACAAACTCATTTTTATGCCTCCGGATCGATAGATGGGGGCATATTGTTTTAGTTCTGTCTGTTTGTCTGTCTGTTGTCAACTTTAACCTTGGCGTTAACTTTTAAACTGTGAGGGATAGAGACATACGTACTCAACTAATGAAGCCCTTTCAAAGGACCTTGACAATGACCTTCATGCTAAAAATAACTTTGGACAATGGGCTATAACTTTTGAATCGTGAGGGATAAAGATTCATATTTGACATGCATACTCAATTAAGGAAGCCCTTTCCAATGACACCAAGGTAGATGATGTTTTGATCTTAACAATGACCTTCACACTAAAAATAATTTTGGGACTTTGGTGCCACTGGAGGCATTAGTGTTTCACAAACACAGCTTCTTTTACTTCTGTACAAAATATTGTTGATTGGATTCTCTATAAATGTGTGATAATGCTGCAAAATAGTAAAATTTTCTGAATGTACACCACATTGGTTTTAATCTAAAAATAAGTTTAAAACAGATTGTCTTTAAATTATTTGCTTGCTTTACACCTTGAGTTAATTTTGATTTTACATTAAAAAATCATTGATTAATATGCACAAATAGTGACACATGACATGGTTTTATGTATTTTCAGCTAAATATGGGAATGCTTTTTCACCCTCAAGACAGAAATGTAAAAAACCAAACTGTAAATTCTATGGAGATCCCAAATTCAATGGCTTTTGTTCTAAATGTACTAAAGGTAAGTAATGTCGTGGTGCTGTAATTGATTTGGTGTTTACGTGGACACACTCCAAGTTGATTTAGTGTTTACATGGACACACTCCAAGTTCTTGCAAAACATTGTTGAAATATCATAGCACACTCACTGGCCATTATTTGTCATCTGTCTGCCCATCTCTTTGTCTGTAAACTTTTCATGTTTTCAGTTTCTTCAGAGCCACCAAAGGGATATTGATGATACTTGGTATGGATGAAGTACTTAAGGTCCCCTACAAAGTGTTGTTGTTTTTCAGCTAGATCTGTCAAGGGATATATCCAGGACTGGGTGACACCTAAATTTTGACGCTTTTCTGACACCTTTTCAGACTTTAATGTTTTTGCAGATTTTCAGTAGAAGAAGGATTTAGATAAAAGTCTGCATGAATGAAGTACTCATTGTCCTTTCAAAGTGTTGTTGCACATTTGTCTGGATATGCCCAGGGGGGTTCGAGATGGCCAGGGGTGGATGTTGTGGCCAGGGTGGTCAAAGCGGCCAGGGGTGGTCAATGTGGCAGAGTACGGTAGGTTCGGGAAGATTCAATCTTTTGTAGAGAAATTTGATATGGGTTATTTAGGATGAAAAATAAAATGTATGAAAGTGTTTTAGAATGATGTGATCTTGTTTTAGGTTAATTCTTAAATAAAAGTTTTGATGAAGGATTCTTTCATTAGGGAGCATCAGGTACTTTCTTAGTTTCTGGTGTGCTCATAGTACCCAGATAAACGATACAGGCCTATTTGGCCACTTGTCATTTTTAGCTCACCTGAGCTGAAAGCTCAAGTGAGCTTTTATGATCATTTTTTGTCTGTCATGAGTTTGTCTGACTGTCTGTACGTCTGTCTGTAAACTTGAAACATTTTGGACTTCCTCTTAAGAGCTGCTTGAGGGATTTTGATGAAACTTGGTCTACATGAAGTACTATAGGTCTTCTACCAAGTTTGAACATTTCATTAAAATCCGTCAACAGGTGGCTCCACCTTGGCTAAATAAGTCTCAGAAGGTACCTCTCCTCCAGAACTACTGTGTAGATGATAAAACTTATGGCATTTTACGCTTTTTTGATATCTTTTTGGACTTCAACATTTCCATGCAAAATAGCATGGTTTTCATCAGTATTTTCCTTATGGTTGACTTTTGATACACTGAAATGCTTATTTTTGCCAGGATATAGTAAAAGAACGCATTTTAGAAATAATTTTGACAAAATTCTTATTTTTGGAATTTTTTTCATGAATATGTAAGATTGCAAAATAGGTAGAGAGTGGAGCTTATTTGTATTTATAAAAGAATGAATTTTCCACAGTTTATACAGTTCATGTACCCATTACCTAGGTTTGCATAATATCTTTAATTAAGTGTATGGGTACAGTTTTCATTAAATGTATATTTACAGATTCTAAATCAAATACAGCTCCATTATTGAGAATGCCTCAAGTTCCAAACAATGCCAGGATATTTCACACACAGCCACACCAGAGATGTGTAGAACCAAACTGTGACAAGTACGGAGACCCTAATATGTTTCACAGATGTACTGAGCATTTCAGAATGACCCAACAGTCACCTTCGCTGATGCTTACTCAGTACCGACCACTTCCAGGTGAAATTGAAAAATTTAATGTAGCAGAAAAAGCAAAATGGCCTGTCACTGGGCCGAGTGGAAATCAGCATGAAGTATTAACCCAATATCAGAATGAGCAAAGGCAGAGAAATCAGCCAAATATCCCCGAAGTACAGACACAAGGTTATGTAGAAGCTATGAGAAAATTAGAAATATCTAGGAGGAGTGTGAAATGTAAAAGCAATGACTGTCCAAATTATGGAAATGCACAGAAAGAAGGATATTGTAATTCTTGTTACCCTTTTATATTACAAAATAGAATGATGAGAGGGAATGTTGATGATGACTATCATTGTTGTTAAGAAAATTCGTGTACATTTTTCAATATTGTAAGTATCATAATGTGTTGTTAGACATTGTCATCCACCTGAAATAAACCAATACTGTTTGTATACTTATCTTAGTGGGATCCATACTTGACTAGAGTTAGCACTGTCTTTTGTACACTACCTTGTAACTCTTTTAATACAAGTGTATTCAAAATATGGTAAGAGGCCTGTCACACATTGCCTTAATTTATGACAATGTTAATATATCAAATACCTCTACTTTCAAGATTCTGTCAAATTATTGTTCTAAAATAAGTATGCATCCATGTTTTCATATCACGTAGAAAAATCTTTACAATACCAATTTAAAAAACTGATGATTTGAGTAAGTGATTATATCCTATTCATGTACATGTGTATTTCTGTTTTCCTTTTAAAGAGCATGGCACCCCATGTTGTGACTAAGCACTGCTTGCAATTTAGAGACAAATTGCTTGAAGAGTTTAAATCAAACATATTTTTTTTCTTAGTGTGTGTAAATGTTTAACAATACATTACTTATCTTTATTTATACACATTAGGCTGTTGGATTTCGAATATTTGTATCTGTAGATACTTACATAGGTTAAACTTCATAGGAATGTTATTTTTCCAATACGAGATAAATTATGCATATACATTGTATTACTTATTACAGTCTTTTAGTATTTTTTCGTTTATATCATAATTTGATTGCAAAATGTATATTCTGTATACATAAATAAAAATCTAGGAATATTCATGTTCATTATACTTTAAACATCAGGCCATATATATGGCTGAACTTAACAGATAATGAACCTTCAGCAGATACTGAGAAGGCGAGCAAATTAATATTCCAGATCAAATTATTATATTTGGTCTGTGAAACACTTCCTCATAAAGATTTTTAGTTTAAACTTGTACATATATCTGAAACATCCTAATAATGGCAACTACTGTTAACACTACCAGAGGGTAATTTTTAACCGTAGCAATGCAAGTATCATTGACATCCCAAAGGGGTGGCCCTGTTAATGACGTTTGGCATATTGGTATCATGCTATCTGTATTGTATATCTATATAACTAAACATTATGATGGTACATTTTATTCAGACAAAAGTAATTTAGTTTCCCTTTTTTTTTTTTTATTATGGATTAGTTTGCATTTTTTTCTTTTAGAGGTAACTATTTTCAAGCATTTAGGTTTAGCATGATGCTATTGAAATTTCTTCAGTTATACCATTATCTGTTGGAATCATTTAATATCCAGTTTACAATAGACAGTAAGAATTTGCAGTATGACAAAATTGGTATATCAGCTTTAGTCATATATAATGAACTTGTATAGTTGTTTGAATTTAATTTTCTCTTCATATCTGACTCGGGAAATATAAAATTCAGACAGGTTGTTTTCGATCATATTATGATTGTATATTATTATAATACATGCGAAAAGCAGAAATAGAATATAACAGAATTTAAACAGGGTGTGCGTGACAAATATGTACCGGTACAGACAGGTTTGCCTAACTATAGATTTTTCTTTAAATTTTAATCGTATATACATATACATTTTGATGATTGTTCTTTTCTTTTTTTTTTTTCTTTTTGGAAATTGAGTATAAGCATTTCATACTTATCATTCCAAATCAAGAGTGAAGATTTATTTTTTATATAGCATTTCATTCATAGAATTCAGTAATGAGGTAGTAATATTCATAACATCAAAATATACATTCTTTTGACTGAATTTGCAACTGCCGATCCGGGTTCAATCCCCGGATTGTTCCACTATGTTTAAGAGGTTGGTAACCTCCAGCTTCCATGTCGCAATATAACTGAAACATTGTTGAAAGCGACGTAAAACACCAATCAACCAACCAACAACTGAATTTGCAAAGCAATTCAAGTGTATAGATTGATGCCTGTCCGTCTGTCTATCTAACTATCTGTCCTTCCAACATTCTTATAAAGTTCACAGATAAATTCAGTATGTATTATTGATTTCAGATGAAACTATATCAGTATGATCTAGATTTCACAAGAGAGATATTTTTCACAAACTTCGAAACCTAAGATCACAGACTTGATACTAATTTGTTTGTGAGGTTACTTTGATATGATTGCACATTTATTTTAATCTAGCTTTGCAATTCAGCCATACCCTCTTTAGCGATTTCTTCAATTTCTTGTTTGTTTTTAAGTAGATGAACTAAATGATTTAAAGTATATATACATATGTTAATCAAAGCATGATGATATAGATTCATCGTGATCTACTCTTTGTGATTATACATGTATCAATAATCCTATGTACGATATTTCATTGTAGAAACAAACACAAATTTTCTCTGTCTGCATATTTATTCTATCAACCATTGTAACTTGTTACATTATGCCTTGTAACAGATTCTTGATCCGTAGTTTTAAAAATATACTTGCACTTCATTGTATTGCATGTATAATATCTTAGCAAGAAATTCTAGCAAATAACGGAAGAAGTTTTACATTTAAACATGCTCTAGTCTGTCCATCCATGTATTGATTTTTATTAAACTTTTGAATTAATCTACAAAAAGCTTTTCAATTTTAGATAAAGAGTTCTGATAGTAAAATCATGGCCTCGTTTTACTGAAGAACTTGCAACAAATCGTAAATATTCGATGATACATTAAATGTAGACATGTGCAAATATTACCAGCTTTTTATACGCCCTTTATTAGACGGGACGTATTATGTTATGGCACTGTCCGTTTATAAATTTGAAAATTTTTCAGAATTCATTAAAATCTATTTTTTTTTTTGGTCAAACATTATGAAATTTATCATGAAACAAGTAAACTGTACCAACTATCACATATATTACGGATTTTAAATCTTTTTCTTCATTTTTCAGAAATTTATTTATTGGGGGGGGGTTGACCATATTTTCCGGACTTTTTTGCCGTCTTTCAAGATATTGAGTTGAAATTTGGTATATAGCTTTATTTCAAGCGGCGTCAGTACCAGTTCGAGTTTTGTTACGATTGACCTACTTTTGACGGATTTATGGCCCTTGGACTTATAAATTTCAAGATTTTTTCAGAAGTTCATTAAAAATCTATTTTTTGTCAAAACATTATGAAATTTATCATGAAACAAGTAAAATGTACCAACTATCATATATATTACGGGTTTTAATATCTGTTTCTTAATTTTTGAGAAATTTATAATTTAAGGGGGGGGGGGGTTGACCATATGTCCTAGGTCATGTTTTCCGGACTTTTTTTGCCGTCTTTCAAGATATAGAGTTGAAATTTGGTATATAGCTTTATTTCAAGCGGCGTCAGTACCAGTTCGAGTTTTGTTACGATTTACCTACTTTTGACGAATTTATGGCCCTTGGACTTATAAATTTCAAGATTTTTTCAGAAATTCATTCAAAAATTTTTTTTGGTCAAAACATTATGAAATTTATCATGAAAGAAGTAAAATATACCAACTATCACATATATCACGGGTTTTAATATCTTTTTTTTTCATTTTTGAGAAATTTATAATTTTAGAAAGGGGGGGGGGGGGGGGGGGGGGCTTAAACTAAAAAAATTCAAGTTTTTTTTGCAGGTCAAGTTCCAAGATGGGTTGGATAGGACCATTTCTGCTGGAGTTATTGCCCTTGGACTTATTCCTATGATAAATGCTATGAAACGCAATTAACTTTAGAAAAGGTAAGATGTTTTTCATGAAAATCATACCAAATGCGAATTGATCCCGTCCGAATTAAGCGACGGGCGTATTATACCACGCTAGGCTTTGCTCTTGTTGCTGGATCTTCTGATTAGTTTTTCATGAAAACACTTTATTTTAGGATATTTAAATGTGATTTTTTATTAAATCAAGTGTCGAAATTTACTATGTATCGTAAGTTGAAGTCTGGTGACATAAAATCACTGGGGTTCGTTTTTAAGTAACTTCAACCTTCCCAATAACTTCTGAACCATAAATGATAAAGATTCCACATTTGGCATGTGCACTTCACTAATGCAACCCTTTCAAATGGAGCTGATATAGTTCAGTGGATAAGGTGCCCGACTCGAGAGGTTCCGGGTTCGACTTCCACCGTGGGCTTTCCGGCGTCCTGTCTTTCAGATGAGACATTGAATACCAAGTTCCCGTTACTATACGTGTTAGTTTGTCCTCATGTTGCACGTATAATTAAGTGCTTGTATCACATAGTTGAGGTATTTCGCTTATCCCTTAGCGTTCTTCTGCCTAACACTAGTAGGGTAAACTTTACGTGTAAAAATTTTGAGCTGCGATTCCCTGGTCCAACTTCACTAAAGGATGTACACCTGGACTGAAATTACTATTTGTGCGTTTCTGAAGATAATGAGTCGTAATACTTTTTATTTTTGAGAACTTTTGGATTTATATACCATGGTTATTCATCAATATTTGCGATTTTGTTCCAGCATGTCTTTTCATTGACAAATGGTGCCTACTGAAACGATTGTTTATGCCCCGGATCGATAGATCGGCATCTGAAGTAAAGTTTAAGTAGCGATACCTAGATTCTGTGGTCGGCATCTGAAGTAAAGGTCAAGCAGCGATACCTAGATTCTGTGGTCGGCATCTGAAGTAAAGGTCAAGCAGCGATACCTGGACTCTGTGGTCGGCATCTGAAGTAAAGGTCAAGCAGCGATACCTGGGCTCTGTTGCTGGCATCTGAGGTAAAGGTCAAGCAGCGATACCTGGGCTCTGTTGCTGGCATCTGAGCGAAAGGTCAAGCAGCGACACTTGGGCTCTGTGGCTGGCATCTGAGGTAAGGTTAAGCAGCGATACCTGGACTCTGCGGCTGGCATCTGAGATAAATGTTAAGCAGCGATACCTTGACTCTGTGGCTGGCATCTGAAGGAAAGGTCAAGCAGCGACACCTGGGCTCTGTGGCTGACATCTGAGATAAATGTTAAGCAGCGATACCTTGACTCTGTGGTCGGCATCTGAAGGAAAGGTCAAGCAGCGACACCTGGGCTCTGTGGCTGACATCTGAGATAAATGTTAAGCAGCGATACCTTGACTCTGTGGTCGGCATCTGAAGGAAAGGTCAAGCAGCGACACTTGGGCTCTGTGGCTGACATCTGAGATAAATGTTATGCAGCGACACCTGGACTCTGTGGTTAGCATCTGAGATAAAGGTCAAGCAGCGACACCTGGGCTCTGTGACCGGCATCTGGGGTAAAGATTAAGTAACGATACCTGCACTCAGTAATGTTATAGTTGTGTATTTGAAAGGGTGTGATTTGTAGCTTTGCACATGATGTCTGGCCCCTAAGGATTTAAGTGCAGATGAATAAAGCCCATATAGGCCCTAGTTTTATTCAAATTGTATTTTAAGTAATTCCAATCTAATTAAAATCGGATCTTTTCATATCGCTACGATACTCTCCGCTAGAAAAGTAATTCTGAATTTGTCCAATCTCATTAAAACTCGATCTATCACGCTCCTTAGTTTTAACATATTCGCTGTGGTAGCGAACATGATAAACTAAAGAGCGTGATAGATCGAATTTTAATGAGACTGGAATTCGTTTCGACCGCAATTCTTATATTCATTTCTTTTTGGTATAGAAATGGGCTATTATCATATTTTATTGAAGTCTTGCTATGTTTGCATCGATTTTTAACACCCCCCAATGGAAGAATTAATGTAAAATTGATAAATATGATCCGTCTAAAAACGTTTTCTACAAACTACAGTGACTTAATATTTGGTATAAAGCATCCTTATAATATGCTGTATCAAGCCTGTTCAAGAGAAAGTCACTATGATGTGGCAACCGGTGGTTCACGATCATAACAGATTTATATACACATGTACGAAATAGCATTCTGAGACTTCCAAAGTGAAGAGCACACAGTCTGGTTATTATAAAAGCAGAAACGTTGAATATCGCGCATCTCGATCGTTTTAGCTCACCACGACGAAAGAAATGAGAACGTACACTACACCGTCGGCGTCCGGTTGAGAAGTTTGGGCAAGGCCAGTTTTATGAGGAGTATGGGTGCTACATAAATGAAAGTTGGTGTAAATTTTAAAAATTCGAACTCTTATCTAAACTCATCATTTCTAACTTCACTTGTGTTCTTATTGAGATCATTAAGAGCCAATAGTCACTAATAGTGTGTGATTACCAGGTTTACAGGCTCGTTCTCCCGCGCACCGCACAGGAAATACCGTCACGCAGACATTTACAAATGAATTATAGAAAGCGATGATTATGAAAGAAAAAGCTCTTTACATCTATTTGAAGAGACAAAGGGAGCAACTGCAATCATGTGAAAGTGTATGTCTGTGTGACATCGTTGTAAACGTCGAATAAACACAAAGTCCCTGCCTTATACTTAATTATACCTATGATATATCATGTACAGTGGCTTAGCTTGGCAAACTAAAGTGGGGACAACCTTTCTGAATAATTGAAAAACCAAAGAAAATGTGTCTTTAATAACTTTAATTTTAACTTTTAATTCTTATAGGGAAATTGGTAGATGATGATAAAATAACGGCAACAAAACATATACATTGTAATGTCTTTTTTTTCAGAGACATACATGTATATAGACATAAATGTGTATATATATATATCTGGTATATTTCGTCATTTTATGAACATCTTCTCTGGAACATGGGCAGGATTGAAACTTAAGGATACTTTCCAAAATTGTGTAACATGTCCCCCTTTGAGACACAGGAATGCAAGAAATCCGGGGTCAAAGGTGGCTAGTTTAATATTAGAGCTTATAGAAAGCAGATCTGACCTATGGTTGTGAAATCGGGATGCATCAGTCAGTGAAAATCGAAAACCTTATTCGTATTTGTAAGTACATGGCGATAGATCCAAAACATTTTAAAAGATGAAAGAAAATGAATAATAAAACTCATTAAATTATACAGAAAAATTCACTAAAAAGCCATAGTTAAGTTTATTTAAATCTAGGATTACTTGAAAAGTGGGGGGGGGGGGCGTGCTGCTCCCTCCCCCTTCTCCTACGCCTTTGATGTATTAATATCCGAGTTCATACTGAACGTAACGTTCAGTACTGAATTGATGTCTTGCAAAGTTTCTAAAACTAGTAATAGAGTTATCTTTCTTCTCAACGAATTGCTAGACTGGTGTTCGCGCAGCGATAGCAAACAAGAGCAGGTAACTCCAGTCTAAACGAATTGCTAGCAGGTATAGACCCTTTCACACTAACCTGCGGACCTAATGCGGAAGTGTTTGCGGTGACCTATTCGTGCCAGCTCACAATACTCTTCAACTACGCAATGTTTAAAAAAGGTTTCCGCAAATACTTCCGCCCACCAAAACATTAGGTCCGCAGATTAGTGTGAAAAGGTCAATTGATTTAAATCACTTATTTCTTGTGTACTTTAAAAAAAATCATATTTAAATATTTAGGATTAGATACAAGTGTGAAGTGATTAATTGTTGTGACCGGTCTCTTCAAAATGAAAATATTCGATTGTAATTGAAAAAATCTAAAGGTCGACCTTTGCAGTCTCACCTGGTGTTGGGCTTTATAGTAATGTTCTATAAATAGATGGACTGTGAACCGAGTTTCAGAAAAAGATATATATGCGCTTTCCTTTGGTATAACAAGTCACTTAAACACAGGTTTAGAATAGGAATTGCGTATATTGACGAATTATCATGATATATAGAGCATATTTCAGGGCCGGATCCAGGTTTTGGAGTTATAAAAAAAAAGGGGGGGGGGTCAGACGAGGAGTCTAGGCCCGCTGAAGTGCCGAGTTAGTTCAGTGCAGTGTCTAAAACTAGCACAGTTTTACAATCCTAAGTCAATACCGCAGCTGTTGTGTAATTGAAGCTTACTGGTCTTTCCATACGTATTCTGGTTATACCTGTGGTGGATTTTGTCATACAGAGCTGAAAGTGATCTATCTGACTCGGCTGTAACGCAGAATCCGCCTTCATTTCTTGCCAATTCCCACATATACTACTTTTAGTGGACATTATAGAAGCACCAACAGACGGAAGTTGTTTGAAAAAAGGATTACGACCCGATATATATATATATATATATATATATATATATATATATATATATATATATATATATATATATATATATATATATATATATACTTTTCAGTCATGATTCATGAAAGGGAAGAATATATATATTTACATATACTACTTTTAGTGGACATTATAGAAGCACCAACAGACGGAAGTTGTTTGAAAAAAGGATTACGACCCGCTATATAAATATATATATATATATATATATATTATATATATATATATATATATATATATATATATATATATATATTTCAGTCATGATTCGTGAAACGGAAGAATATATATATATTCTTTTTGCTTTACTTAAATTTCCCAAATACCCTAAGTCTTTGCACATTTGAGCCAGTAAAATCATTGTCTATTTTTACTATTTCTTCCGCACTGAGAACGTCAGTTTTATCCTTTTGAACGTGTAGTAGCAACAAGTGATAAATCCTAGTTTGACCCATTGGAGATATCAAAACGGCTTTTATTCTTTTGAAATCACTGAATGAACCTTCACTAGTTGCATTGGTAGCAGGAAGAACATTAAGCTTCACGACTTGCGTCACTGCATGGTACAGATATGATTCTTCTATCAAATATTCCATCGAAGCTGGAATAGTAGGTGGGGTATTTGAGGTATTTGGGGTTTACTTCATATAGAGTTGCGAAAAACTTTTTAGATTTAGATTCATATCTACACTGATTGATTGATTATTGTTTTACGTCACTCCATGATTATTTCACGTATATGGTGACGGCATAGCATAGAAATTTAGACCTTTGCAACGGACCCACCCGAAGCAGTGAGGGATATTTTACGTGCCACGCCTACCGTGACACGGGACCTCGGTTTTTACTGTCTCATCCTAAGACAGAACACCGGTGTGCCCACGGCGGGAGTCGAACCCGGGACCTTCCGGTCACAAGCTGAGCATCTCGTCCAGTGGGACACACCGGATTTATCTACACTGAAACCAAGAAAAATTGGCAATGCTAAGAAAACTTTTCAAATTTTGGTACATTTGTACTTTGGGAAACTACACAACTTTGACGGTATTCAAGATATATATTATATACTAGACAAAATTATTGGGTGGGGACACATGCTTTCAAAAATTGCATTTCTCTGTGAAGGTGTGAGTGTGTAGGTATATGTGTGTATGTGTGGGTAGGTGTGTGTGTGTGGGGGGGGGGGGGGTAGGTGGGTGGAATGTATCGTGAAAATTGGAATAAACACAATTCGGGGGAACAATTAAATTTTGCAAATGAATTTCAACAGACGCACGCATGCGTATTTATATCTAAACAGAGAAAGCTATTTTTATTGCCATATGAAAATTTTAAATGTAGAGGTGTAACACTCGAAGTTGATGCAATAGTGTGATGGTGGATAAAGCTAACTCAGTAGCCCAACAGTCATGAAGCCGAAATGCATACAAAATCAAAATAAAAAAAGGGAATGGAATCAGGTGCCTGGGGAGAGTGGGCATCTCCTTTTTGCTTACAATACCCGTCACGAAAGTCCTGTCAGAAAGTCCATTGAATAATGGGCCATTGTCGTGTACAATGTCAAATTCAGACAGATGCGAACCCCATTTAAATGAGGTGTAACCAATTGCCTGGGAGGAGTAAGCGTCCCCTGGTTGTATGGAATACCCGTCGCAAAAGTCCTACGAAAATTATTTGAGCTCAGGAGGTAAATACATATATATTCACATATGAGCAAATAAAGGAGATAAGGACACTAAATCAAAATGTCTCATTCACGGTATGAAATGCTGTTAAACTGAAATTCCGGTGTCGGAAATGCACGTGAAATGTATACATATAATGTCAAATCAAGACTAGTCAAAAATTCACGACGATCAGTTTTGTATCATCAGATCCCAAAATATCGATTAACACTCTTAAAAGCGGGATCTCAAATTGCACCCGATCCCTATTTGACCATAGAACTTCCTCTGTGTCGGCCAAAAGTGGAACTCAATTTAGTCTCATCGGAATTCAAATAATATGTCAGAAGACTTTCTCACCACAAATCAGAAAACTATTATCTTTAAAAAATTCTAACACTATCTTTCTGTATACTTAGTGCTGGAATCAGACTATCCTTTTTCAAAATGTATCGTTTGTGGCCTAAATTGAGATACTTATACCTGCGAGTTCCATTTTTATTAAAGAATGCATCTTGAATAATTAATGCTATTGTGGTCTTCAGTTTTTGATAAGGAATAGTAGTATAAAGAGTTGAAAAGTCAAAAGAGTTTATACTAGTCACATTATAAAACATAGGAAAGTTATGTGTTCCTTGGAATTCTTTAGGGCCCACATCTGATTGATTCCGCCGCTTCTTGACTAAGCAGTAGAGCAGTATCTCTAAAGACCTTGTTTGATTTCGTCAGTAATATGAAACAGGCTTGGTGGAACACTTGGAAGATCAAGCTATGAATCGATGCTTCTATGGAGTTTTATGCATCTATGGAATCCAAAACAGGTACCGCTAGCTCCAGATAATATTCGTTTGTAGTAATGCCAAATGAAATGAGAACTGACTTGTGGTTATCCGATACCTCTGAAGGAGACAAATTTGTAACTGTGTAAATAGGATTATCAGGCAATGAATGAAAACCAAGCTTTTCTATAAGACAGTAATACAAAACTTAGTGAGAGCAGATTTGTACCGTAGTTGCTAATCACTTCTGAAATGCAAAACGATTGTAGAAGGAAATGTAGGATTTCCTGGAGTGGAATCTAATCCTGATTCTTTCAGTAGGCTTTTTACATATAAACTTGTGATTTTTCTAAGCTTTATCTGTTGTTGCAGTGATAAAGAGCATTTGGAGAAAATGCATGCTTTTTTATCGTTTTAAATCTAATAACAAAGCAACTCTCCAATTGATTTTGGTCATTTTGAAAGAGTGTCTATCTCTGCATCATCATTCTTTGTCCACCTTCTTAAATAATACTCACACGAGGCCCTGAGTATTTGTAAATTTTGCCTCCATGTGACGGTAGTGAGAAGTTCTGAATGCAGCCGAAGGTGTTTAGCTATAGATATATACTTGGATTTGTAGTTCACATTTTGGTCAAAGTTAAATTAATTAATGCTCTTATTGACATATTTGACTTTAATGTACAGGCGATTAGATTCTTCTATTATTTTGTCTGATTTGACGACTTAAAATTTCCTTGAAATACTGATATTAAGAATAATAAATATAGAACATATATACCTTTTAATTTAGTGTACCATATGCGCATTTCGACAACTAATGTCTCTTCAGTAATGCTTGTTGCCAAATGATTGGAATTCTCAAAATATATAAATATTTGAAGAGCAGTGTTGAAACCAAAATCACCGAAAAGTGAACCAAAGAATTTATCTAAGGACAGAGCTTTGCCTGAAGGAGATACTCCTTAGTTTTAGAGTGATATACGTAAATTGATGACTGAAAATTTGAAGTATATATTTCATGTTAGTACAAAAGCACTGAAAACTAGACTTATGATGGCCTCGGGGACTATCAGTCCCCCAGCAGTGACACCGGCCTAGTGGTTATAATAAATATAGAACATATATACCTCCATATGCACATTTCGACAACTTATGTCCCTTCAGTGATGCTCGTGGCCAAATAATTGGAATTCTTAAAATATATAAATATTTGAAGAGCGGTGTTGAAACCAAAATGACCGAAAAGTGAACCAAAGAATCTATCTAAGGACAGAGCTATGCCTGAGGGAGATACTCCTTAGTTTTAGAGTGATTTACTTAATTTGACGACTGAAAATTTGAAGTATATATTTCATGTCAATACAAAAGCACTGAAAACTAGACTTATGATGCCCTCGGGAACTATCAGTCCACCAGCAGTGACACCGGCCTAGTGGTTATAATTATTAGTTTTACTGTGATTTAAATAAAACTGTCTTGCTTATGCATTCCGTCTTCGTGTACATGTATAAAAACCGACAGGTCATATCATTGCTGGTGACCTAAATTGTATTTCAAATAAAAATTTGCTTTCACTTATTCGAAAAGGACCTAAATATAGGTTACCGTCCAGGATAGATTTCAATAAATGCCGTGATATATTAGAAGAAACGTTACAAAGATACTGTAAACGTTGGTGTAAAAAGTGTAAAAGTTCATGCTCTTAATAGAGGTCTGCCGGTTTAGTATACCGCATCGAGAAAAACGTATCTAACACGTATATACACGTAAAAGTTGACCCAAAACGGATCGTTGATTCCGATGTTTAAGGTACGATTGGGTGATAAGATGCTTAAAATTGTAATTAAGTATAATTATTGGCATAATCATTAACTTTAGACAAAATCATTGTCAGGAAAACATACTTTGAATGCATAATTGTAAATGAGTGCGATTCACTTGTCTTACTCATGTATGATTGAGCACAACAAGTATGCTTCATTTACCTTTCCCGAATAAAGCTCTTGACCGAAAACTGATCCGAGTGTTCGAAGGAGGAGTCTCTATAATGTCAATATATTTTTAAAATATTTTCCATGCGCAATCAAATTAGACAATAAGCTTTATGATAAATTTGCATCTTTACTCCTTATTAAACTTTACGCTTTACTCATCATCAGATGATAATTGTGACTTGATATGTTATAATAGAATAGACATAACAACTTCCTAGCCATGGTATATTGTCAAGTAAAGCATCTCCTCACATTAACCAATCAAAATGTTATTTCACTGCTACGTTGTTCGGTGACCATTTGATTGATACATGCAATTTGATGCATGGACAATATGCCACGGCTAGGAAGTTCTTATTTCAATATCGTTATATATTTTGAATTTCATGCAATTGAAATTATATCTGTTGATATAAGTTTCTGACATCTTACAGAAAGAGAGAGAGAGAGAGAAAAAGAGTCAACATTACAGAGGTGATTAAGACGGATGTTATAGAATTTTTCAAAATCAAGTGAACGGTGAATCCTGTCTTATTTCTTATGTTCTGTCGCTATATTGAAACTTGATCTATTACGTACATATTAAAAGCATTTGCCAAAGACTCCCTCCTAAATCTGCCACTGCTACTACTATGCGAACACTCCAGAGTAATTATATAAGACAAGGAATTATCTCGGACAGGTAGTGTCATGTGATCACTTTTGATCAGGAGTATCAAAACATCAAAGGACAGTAACAAGCCTTTTGTGGTCAAATGTCATGCATGATTTAGTACTAGTCATTGTAAGATAATATTGTGTTTAGAAGGTTGTATCATAATTTTTTGTACATATACGCATTTATCGATGCGGCATGCTTTACGGTCAGACCTCTAATGACTGGAAATATGAGATTCTAAATATTATCGACATCCGTAAGAACTTTACGGAAAATTTATTCAAACAGCCAAATATACTATCAACTCAATCTATTGAAAAGATAATGGCTGATTTACATACTAAATATATTTTTGTACCTGCTGATAAAACAGGCAATGATATGAGACTTGTTTGATAATTATATTTTATTAATATACCTCAAATTGAATTAAACTCTACTAAAACATATGTTGAATCCGCTACATCGAAAGATAACATCTTGCGTAACTCCCTCATGACTGTGTCTGATTTCAACATTAACAACCATGTATTTGCTACCTAAATCACATAAAAATCCATATAAATCTCGTTTTATATCTAATTCTAGTCACTGTTTCACCATTGTACTTTCTAAACATATTACGTCAGCTCTAACGGCAATCAAAGAGCATAATATTAAATACTGTAATGTCGCTTTTCATAACAGTAACATCAATTACTTCTGGTCTATAAAGACTCTAGCGAAGTTATAGAGAAGCTCCTTTTACTTAATTTCCAAGGTACTCAAATCTTTGCATATGATTTTCTAACTTATATACCTCTCTCCTACATGATTTGATTATACAGAGAATCTAAATCTTATCTCTGTACTTCCAATAACTCTGGAATCTTTTTGAACAAACAGTATACTTCATATAAATACTGGGCTTGGGCTGAATTATGTAAAGCTATAGAGTTTTTGATAGATAATATTTACGTACAATTTGATGGCAAGATTTATCAGCAAATAGTTCGAACTCCTATGGGTACTAAATGCGCACCTCTTATAGCAGATTTATTTCTATATTTTTATAAGAGGGATTTTATGCACTCTCTTAAAAATCCAAGGGTTTTGATGTGATTGATAAACGTTAATGATGCATATAGATATCTTGATGACATTAACAATAAAATTCATACTAATACTTACGATAAACGAGTGGATTTCGGATTTCCTATTGTAAATTTCCCTTTTCTGGATGGTGATATCCCTAGACTCCCATCATATGGCATCTATATATCTTAGTTGGTTCAATTTCCCAGGGGCTGCACTAATGTTTTGGACTTTCATACCAAAACTTTACATATTACTTTGAAACTTTTAACTCAAGATTACAGATATCACAATGGAATTTCAGATCTCTATTTCTACGTTGACCTTTTATACAAAGTAAGGACGATCAAATGTTACGACAACTTTCTTTCTTTGGGTTTCAAAATAATTAAACTCCGGGTCATAGAAAATATGACCCGGAGATCATCAAAAAGACTATAAGTCGTGTATTGGGCCCCTCTACAGACTTAAATGTGGTAATGTAAAGATGATGGATAAATCCAAACCTAAAAATCTAAAGTCTAAAAATCATGAAACCAGAGGACATACAAAATCACTGAAAATGAAAAACAAGTGGAAAATAACAAAATATGTCTACTTGAAGAGCATATGTGAACCCCTGTGATGGAGTGAGATCAGGTGCCCGGGGAGAGTAAGCATCTCCTGCTTGCTAGCAACACCCGTCACATATATCCAGTAGAAAGAGTCAAATCGTGTAAATTCCATATGTATTTATATATGGAGAAGTCAAAGTAGGTAACCTTCTAGTATAGAAGGTGTCAGCTGATTAACAGGGCGATGGGGACTAAATGACGGGACTTGTTGAAACTTTCTGCAGAGTAGGCATGGTCCTGAACTTCGTCCCCTCTCAATGCTAGTCGGGACTCCAACACGTAAATGGTCTAAATTCGCTTTAAGACCGGCAGAGCACTGATGTCGCTTTATATATTTTTGATACCATGATGCTTTTCTGCATTACTGTACGTGTTTCGAATATGTCTTTATGTGTTTTTTTTATCATTACACTATATATACTGTATATTTCCGTGTTGACTTCTGTCATACAGCCGAGTCAGTAACTTTTCTTTCTTCCTTGCAAAAGTAACATTAGTTTGAAATGTCAGACTTGGGTCTGAATTCCTCATTTAGAGAGAATCGACGAGGACTGATAAAAACTGAACCTTTTCTTATTACTTACAATTCGATTTGCAAATTGTTTATATACGAACTATCATGTTTTCATATTAGAAGGTTCGATACAAGGTCGGCAACAAAGGATTTTAAACATCCTCTGAAGTTTTATACGATTTCTGCTTTTAGATTATGGCAAATTCCGAATTGAATGCAGTAGGAAGAAATTCGGAGGAAGACTGTTACAATAAATATAAAACACATAAACTTTCTAATTTTGTGCACCAGATGCGCATTTCGACAACTTATGTCTCTTCAGTGATGCTCGTGGCTGAATGGTTGGAATTTTCAACTCATTTCTTACAAGACATATCAAACTTTCTCATGTTAAAGCATTGTGGTTTGGATGTAAACAAGTGAATGACGAAGCAAATGGTGAGTATAAATGACAAGTTTCGTTTTTGTTCAATTCCTGTTGATTATTTCTATGGGAAGAATAGACATTTTTCACATTGACATAATCTTTCATTAAATACCCGACATACGATGTTTTGTCGCTCAAGTTCACATCATTCTATAGTGACTTATCAATCAAAGCATTGACGTAATAATGAGAATCCGGACAAAACTAGTTTGACATCTTGTATCGTATAAAATATGAAACTCGTGTATTCAGATCCAAATCTCATGCTTGTATATGATATTTAGGACTAGGGTTATATCAATAAAGATCCGAAATGTGAATTTATTAAATTTGATAATTTGTTTGTTCGTTGGATTTCCGACATTGCTTTGAACACCACTGAAAAAGGACACACATAAGTTGTCGAAGCATGCATATGGTGTACTAAATTTACATATGTTCTGACATACAGTATAAACGGTAGTATATCATCAATGGAAGTATGGATCTCAGGCTTGTTGTATTTCATGAGTCATGACTTTGATGTCTCCTTTGGTTTCTGTCAAATAAAGAGAGAAAATTTACTTATTGATGGAGTTGTTAGATTTCCTTTACTACTGTTATACTACTATGCTTCTTCATTAAATTCGAATGTGGATTTCAAAATATTTATAATAGTATTTGTAAAAATTAACTAGGATAAAACCAAAGTCATAACCAATCATGCAATCAGAATCTCTCATAAAGAATGCTGCAATATGTTAAACTCAAAACGGATACGTACGTACGTAATTGAATGCAATATATGTCATGATTCTAAAGACATAACAAATCATTTTAGTATTCATTTTACAGCAGTTGCTTCTAAACTGGTTGCAGCATTACCAACTGCAAAACGTTATTTCAGTGTTATATCTGAAAGTTCGTACAAGTAGAAATGTAAATAATATTAATACCCTTTTTCTGGAAATTGCTTCTGAAGCGTGTGTGTACAGAGAGAAAGCAGTTTGAATGTGTCAAAAAGCACTGGTTTAGATTAAATATCTGCCAAATTTGTTAAAATCGGGGCAGCAGTATTAAAGAGATCTATTACATCTATTATAAATCAGTCTATAAGACCAGGCGTTGTACCATCTAGTATGAAAAAAGTCAGAGTACAAAAAAAAAAAAAACAAAACAAAACAAAAAAAACATTGTACAAAAACGGAAGTCACTTGGAAGTAAGTATTTACAGGCCAGTAAGCATTCTGAGCATTGTGGCAAAGATTTTAGAGAAATGTGTTTATTGTCAACTTTCTGAATTTTTGAAAGAAAAAAGAGGAGTTACTGGCTCAGTTATGTGGCAGAAGTCACCGTGGAGCTATATAATACATTAATATAAATATTATACAAGAACATATAACACATTACAAAAATATTTGATTGTAGTGCAATTACGATACCGACTTAGGAATGTCATTTAATTTGACAAAAGCCAAACAAATGGTGTGGTTAACCGGTTTACGGGCCCACCTTCCCACTCACCGTAACAGCAGAACAATCAAAGGACGTACATTTAAAAGATTTATAAATAATAAAAAACAAAATATAGCAATATGCTCTACAATGAGGTTTTAGAAATTCTAAACAGATACCTGTCTTATAGACCTCACATAGACCTATTTACTGGAATGATTATGCTGGACCTGCAAAAGGCCTTTGATACTTTTGACCATAACATATTTCATCATAAACTTGACGGGGGTTGAAAAAAAGGAGTTACTGGCTCAGTTATATGGCAGAAATCACCATGGAGCTATACAATACATGAATATAAATAATATACTAGCACATATAACACATTACAAAAATATTTGATTGTAGTGCAATTACGATACAGACTTAGGACGGTCATTTAATTTGACAAAAGCCAAACAAATGGTGTGGTTAACCGGTTTACGGCCCCACCTTCCCACTCACCGTAACAGCAGAACAATCAAAGGACGTACATTTAAAGTAACATGGTTTCATTCATATTTAGCTGGAAGGTCGCAGGTTGTTGGGTGTGGGGGTCCTTATCTAAAACAAGGGATATAACTTGTGGAGTACCTCAGGGGAGCATTTTCTGTCCAATTTTATTTGTGTTACGTTAATGACATGGCAGTAAGCGTAGATGAGGACTGTAAACTTATTTTATATGCCGACGATAGCGCCATTTTCTTTTCGCATAAATGTAAAATACGAATGTAACTGGTGTCATATGACTATGCCACTAGAAACAATGTAACACAGTGGACATTCACGGACCCCTGAATATCAGAGGTGAGACCAGGTGCCAGGGAAAAGTGAGCGTCTCCTATTTGGCTAGCCACATCCGCCCTGAATGTCATTTTACAGACAAAACAAATATAATTCAGCACTGCAAACATACATGAATGTGAACAATCACTGTGTAGAAAGTGTCACAGCCACACAACATCAGGAAAAATAACACTTAAATCAAACCCTCCGCGGAGAACTTTTTTACGAGCTCCACACCGCAAAGGCAATAAGTGTGACGATAATGTAAAATATGAAAGTAAGAGCCCGATATCATCTCAAATAAACTTGGTAAAATTTTAGAAAAATGCTCAGAGGGGCTCATTGACAATTAGCTATCTCTCCATTTAGGAAAAAACTTAATTTATACCTACCGGAAAATTAGGAGCAGTTTAAGATTTTATAATAAAATATAAATAAATATATTATCAAATCCTGTGATCATGTAAAATATTTAGGTGTGAAAATGGGCAAATTTTTATAAGCAGATTTTATTATAGAAGATATTGTTGGTAAGGTAAATTCTAGACTGATTTTTATACAGAAATAAAAGGTGGTTAGATAGAAATCAAGGTCAACATTAGTCAATGCTTTAATTCAATGTTACTTTGAATATTCTTCATCTTTCTGGTTTGAAGGTCTATCAAAATCATACAAGAGAAAATTACAAGTATTACAAAATAAAACTGTTAAACGCAATATATTAGTAGACCTTGACCCCAATACATGTATTACCTGTGATATATTTGATTCTTTGAAGATGTTGTGTGTATGTGACCGTGTCCGTTAACTGAGACTAAGTCATGTATTTAACATTGTTATTGGACTAGCTCAACGTTATCTGCCTGAAAATTTTTATTAGAAATAATATTACAAGAGCAGCCTCTAGTATGAACTTTGGTGCTATAGCAGTTTCCGGACGTTTTGGGGGGTTTTTGGACGATAACTATTTTTTACGCTACGAAACTGTTTGATATTTGGCAAAAATAATGATTGACTATAAAGATTTCCACACGAGGTTTCAATATCATTTTTCTTTGTTTACTGTAGCAGTTTCCGGTCTTGATGCTTAATGCAGTATTGGTGCTCAGTATGGGATGTTAAAATTATCGTTAAATAGACATACATTAATAATGGGTAAATAGTAAATCAACAGTCACAGGAATTTTAATAAATGTTACAAAGACTTGCCAAATAATTAGATTTGCTTTCCGGTAGGCTGACATCACTTCCCCAACGCGAGAAATAACAACAACACAATACAGACACAGAAAGTAAGGTGGAAATTATATTTATTTCTTCAAAACCAAGCTAAACTTTTGCATACGAATATGAATATGAACAATTTTGGTGATATGGTGAACAATAGGCAAAAATAGTTGTTGGAAGTATCTCAAATAACGAGACGACCGGAAACTGCTTTAGTCCGGAAACTGTTACAGTACTGATCAGTAATGTGCATAGGGTTTGATCTTATATAGTGAATCAAATTTTCATTATTGTGCAATTTTAGATGGGAATTCGCCAAAACACTTTTAAGAATGAAATAAAACAACAATTATCCAGTTTAGCACGTAGATAGGAAGGTAGTGAATTTATATTAGAATTACTTTTATGTAAATATTTTATTTAAGTATTTATAAAATCAGTATAATTTTAAATATTTATAAAATCCATTTCCTTTAAATATTTTTATGATCATGTATATATATTACAGATTTTATCTTAAAGTTTTTATTCTTATATTTAGATATTCTTGAACATATTTTTATAAATCATAATTTTTTTTAATATTTAAATTATTCAGTCATTGTTTACATATTTTATTATGATTTAAAAATCATATAATGTATTTATCAACACGTGTGCCCTAGCCTTTATTAACGTCATAAATTTATTTTTATATCTTAATTTTCTAGAACCCCATTGGAAACATGCGATCCTCTGCTTTAATGGGTTATCCTTGGCAAAAAATTTATACTGTTATGATTTGTGATAATTTATTTATTTACTTATTTGATACATCTATTTATTTAGTGCTTAATATCTATTGAGTAATAACTCTGATATATACATGCAAAATGACTGTGATAATATCTGGACTGTGATACCATCTGTGGACTGTGATACCATCCAGGAAATGTGATACCATCTGTGGACTGTGATACCATCCAGGAAATGTGATATAATTCATTTGAAAATGTTGTGATAATTTTTTGAGGTCTTATTCTTTTCATGATATGTATGTTATTTTTATATATGCGATCCCTAATTGATCATTTTGCTCTTATGTATGTTTGCAACAATAACATCTTTTTTTACACTTTGCCTCAATAAACAGTGAATAAGTTTTATTTTCGGGTTGGAGTCTGTCGTCATTATGGTATCGGATATCTGACCTTAAAATCTCGGGGTCAAGTATGGTGTCTGGCTCCTGGCCATGAAGTCTCGGGTTCGAGTCGTCAGTATGGTGAGGTCATGGGTTCGAATATGGTGTCTGACTCCTGACCGTGAAGTCTTTGGTTCGAGTTGTCAGTATGGTATCTGGCTCTTGACAGCGAAGTCTCGAGTTTGAGTCGTCAGAATGGTGTCTAACTCCTGACCGAGAAGTCTTGGGTTCCAGTATGGTGTCTGGCTCCTGAGCGTGAAGTCCCGGGTTCGAGTCGTCAGTATGGTATCTAATTTCTGACTATGAAGTCTTGGTTTCGAGTATGGCGTCTGGCTCCTGATTATGAAGTCTAGGGTTCTAGTATATTGTCTGGCTCGTGACCGTGAAGTCTTGGGTTCGAGTCGCCACTATGGTGTCTGGCTCCTGACCACAAAGTCTCGAGTCCCACTCTTGACCGTGAAGTCTTGGGTTCGAGTCGCCACTATGGTGTCTGGCTCCTGACCGTGAAGTCTCGAGTCCCACTCTTGACCGTGAAGTCTTTGGTTCGAGTATAGTGCCTGGCTCCTGACCGTTAAGTCTTGAGTTCGAGTCCTCAGTGTAATGTCTGGTTTCTGGCCGTTAAGTCTCGGGTTCGAGTAGTCTGTATGGTGTCTGGCTCCTGACTGTGAAGTCTCGAGTTCGAGTCGTCAGAATGGTATCTGATTCCTGACCTTGAAGTCTCTGGTTCGAGTCGTCAGTATGGTATCTGACTCCTGACCTTGAAGTCTCTTGTTCGAGTCTCAATGATGACTCAATCGTTGGTGTCCTAATTCTCTGATGATAATAGAGACGGCAATCAGAACGGGAGTTTGTGAAGTGGAGGGGGTGGAGAGGGGGGTGGGGGGTTGTCGTCTTCGCATCGACTTACTTCTTTACACTTCAAGGTCGACTCATTCATGTCATTCGTTTAACCTACAGGTTCAACATGGCCAATATGGAGGTGACAACGATCCCTCCAAGTCTACTGAATCGCACAGCAGTCAGTACCAACGAAGTTTTAGTCGACGTCGTTGATGAATTTAGTGTCGTGAGCTATAATATCCTGGCGGACTGTCACACCAAGCCGAGTTATTACCCGTATCGTGACCCTCAATATCTAGGCCAGGATTTCCGCCACTCTGTTTTGATGAAGGAGATCGATCATCTGAATGCTGATGTTTACTGTCTTCAGGAAGTAGACACAAAATACTACACAGCTACTCTGGAGACTGAAATGACAAAGTAATTAACATATGATCTGACTTAAAATATACATGAAAATGAAATTGTTGTACATGATTCAGATTTTACGTCTATCAAGCCGAACTATCCTTGATACAGTCATATTCGACGTTTTCTCGCCCATTCCACGATTACTTTCTGAACCTGATAAACATTTTACACACCTGGTATTCCCAAGCATTTAAAATGTCAATGACATAAAATGAATTAAGTGCGCAACCGCTTAAAATTACAATGTATTAGGGCGGGCAGGATTTTTTTCTGTCAGAAGGTCTTGAAAGCTTGTAGAAAAAGGGATACTAGGATTAAAGGACCGACAACTTTTGTGCAGATCAAACATCTCCACTTCCTTTAGGTTTTTAACCCACCAGAGTCAAAAGGTCAAGTGAGCTATTGTCAGTGTGTGCTGTCCGGCGTCCGTCATGGCCGTAAACATTTTCAATTTCTTTGGAATCACTGGAGAAATTTTTATGAAACTTGATATAAATACTCAGTCCCCTACAAGTATTGTTATTTTCAACCAGATTCGTCAATGGATGGATCCATGGCGGGACGTCATAGTCTCCAGAGGGTTGCCTCCTTTGACAAACTTCTTCAGACCGACTGCATACCTAAAGAAACCGAAAGCACCAGAGTGATCAAATCGTCTTAAGAAATATTGGTTTTGATTCTTTCAGAAATCAATTTATTGATGCTTTTATCTCACTTCCGTTCAAGATTGTAATCACTCATAGTCCGCATCCGCCCACCTGACCGTCTGGCGTTAACTTTTCATACTTTTGATGACTTCTTCACAGATGCTACAGGGATTTTGATCAAATGTAATAGAAATAAAGGTCTTAAGATCCCCTACTTGTGTAGTTATTTTTGATCAGATCCGTCAAAGGGTGGGTACAGCGCGGGGTGACTTAGTTCCAAGAAGGTACTGTCCTTGGACAAACTTCTTTTTTTCAGACTGGCTGCATGGATCTCAAACCGAATGTATCGGAGTGACTTTGGAGAGTGTCTTAGGATATGTTGTCATTTTTGGTTCCAGTCAGAAATCAAATTTTTGACTTCATCTTAAAAAGTCTTCTTGGATTATGTCATTTTGCTTATTTTATTTTCTTGTAATTTCTTTTATTTTTTTCCTAGATTGCTGATAATGCATTATTTTCGTATAGTTTTACTGATGACGTTGTAATAAATGCAATAAGAAAGAAATTGAACGCAAAAATAATTTTAGGACATGATTTTTATGCACCTTGATCGAGAGATCGGGGATATATTGTCTTTTTTTTCTGTTTGCCTTTCAATCTGTCTGTTTGTTTGCTTGTCTGTTGTCAACTTTAACCTTGAACCGTGAGGGATAGAGACTTCATATTTCACATACATACTCAACTATTAAAGCCCTTTCAAATGACACCAAACTCGATGATATTTTGACCTTGACAATCACCTTCATGAAAATAACTTTTTGGACTTTTTTCATTTAAAAATATGGCTTGCATATATTACTTGTATATAAAAATTAAGCTTCAAAGGATTTCTCCTTTTTGAAACATATTGATGAAACTTGGTAAATATGAAATTCTCAAGGTTCTTTCAAGAGGCTGGTCTTGAGATGGCCCCAGGCTTCAAGGAGAAAATCAAAGAAATTGTAAGAAATGGAAATAGGAAAATAACATAATCCAAAAAGACAAGGCCTAAGAGGGAACGCTAATTTGACAAATTTCCTCTTCAGACCGGGTGCATACTTTTAGGTCAGCATATACAATACATCCGAGTGATCTAGAAAGGTGTCTTAAGAAGTGATATTGCATTTGGTTCCAGTCCGAAGTCAAATGTTTGTCTCTTTTATTGTGTATTTTTAATCTTCATAATTTTGCATATTTTCAGGTTATTTCTATGATTTCCTCTTAATTAGTTGTTTTATTATGCATTTGTTTTGTGTACTTCAAAAGATTTTATTGTTGTATTGCGACATCTTCCCAAGCCAAGGCTCCGTTTCGTTCTACTGCAGTAGAACGAAACGGAGCCTTGGCTTGCAAAGATGGTATTGCGATGAAACTAGGAATGTATGAAGTACCTAAAATCCCCTAAAAATGATGTTGTTCTTTGGTCAGATCTGTCAAGGGGTGGATCCAGGACGGGGGGGATAAAATGGGCCTCATAGGGTATCCTCCTTTACTTCTTTTTCAGACCAGTGGTCATCAAACCAGCGATATCATACTGAATCCACCGGAGAGATCTAGAAAAATACCTTAAGAGGCGATGATGTTTTGGTTTGGATGTCTTGGTTCCATTCCGATATATCAAACTTTGGCATTTTCAGAAATCTTATTGTATTCTATTGTGTTTGCACATTTTCATGTGTTTCTTTGAGTTTTTTTTTGGGGGGGGATTTAAAGATATTGATGAAGCTTAGTAAAGATGAAATACTAAAATCCCCTTTAAATGTTGCCGTTTTGGCAAGGTTCATTTGAGAGATGGATCCACACTGGTGAAACAGAGGTTAAAAAGGCACGTTATTTGACAGACTATGACTGCATAGGCCATCAAACGGAATTCTCCATTGTGGTGGGCGTCTTTAGAAGTTTTTTTCTATTCAGAAATCAAATTTCAAGTGATGATTAACGTCTTTTAAAGTGTAAGTAATTTCTTTAATTTTCTCATGGTAATTTGTGTATGATTACTTAATTTTTTGTATTTTATCTCACATTTCTCATTTTAATCTTATGAATATAAATGGAAAAAATTAAAAAAAAATAAATAAATAAAATAATAATAATAATAAAAAATAAAAATAAATAAATAAATAAATAATAATGATAAATAAGATTTTTGCAAGACTTAAAAGATGGAGACTATACCATTTGTATGTAGTAAGCTTTCATTGACTTCTTAAAGCTGTATAGCCTATGTTTGCTAGTACAGTGCATATCATAGGTTGATTTATTCTAAATTGTTTTGATTATATATATACATTGTAAGCATAAAATATATCAAAAAAGGACCCTTGCAAATGCTGTGATCAAATTCGTCGTATTAAATGAGATATGGCTGTATAAAAAGTATTTACTGAAATTGTTTTCTTTTGGAGTCTCCCTTCATCGTATTTGTTTTGATTAAACTGCGCATGCTCGAAGTCAGGTTATGGTTGTATTTATGGAATACCCACTTTATTTACGAAGTATTTTCTTTTTATTTTGATATCTCAGACGGTTTAAAGCAACAAAAAATGTTATTAACGCAAAGTTAATAACCTCAGCCATACGAGAAAAATACAGCTTTTGTTTTACATGCGTTAATTTTTAAAATTATACCGAATTGTAGGGTATACAACTTTAAGACCTCATGGATGGATTTTGATGAAATACTCAAGGCTTCCTGTCTCTTAAAATGGTCCTGTTTTAGCTAGATCCGTCGAGGGAGGGATCCTAAGTTGGATGAAATATATATATATAGGTCCAAGAGGGTACTCAAACTGGACAAACTTCTTCATATCAACAGCATTGATCAACAAAGTGAATGCACCAGAGTGCTCTTGAGAGGTGTCTTAAACCTAAGGAGAGTTACGGTTCCTGGTTACATTCCGAAATCAAATGTTTACATTGCTTTGTACTCTGTCGTTTTTGCACTTTTCTGGTGTATCCCTTCATTTACATGATACACGAGTTTGTTACAATGATGTAGTGTTGAAAAAGATACTTTTGTTAGAGAACATTTTTGCATTTACTATGTTTCTCATACCCTCATGGTGCTCAGGTGAGCAATATAAGCCCATTTGGGCTACTTGTTTATGTCTCAGACTGTTATTTCAATACGTGGTGGTGCACATCAATGTTTTAAAAATCCTTATTTTATCAACAGGATATTTTCACACTACTGTACACTTTTGTAGTAAATGGCTCAACAGTTGTCACTTACTCTTAAACATGATTCATCTAATATTGTTGTTTCAATTATTTTATTCTCGGTATCGACAGTCTAGGATACACCGGGCTTTTCGTAAAAAGAACTATATCAAAATACAAGGAAGGCAGTGCAACATTCTTTAAAACTTCAAAGTTTACCCTGACTGGAAATAAAGTTTTCTCACTGGATAATTTTGCCGAAGAGGTATATTTTATAGAAATAAATATAAATATAGATAGATATGAACAACACGCCATTATGTAGTGTTAATATCTTTACACTGTTTAATCTCATTGGTGCTATGTATAAAGTTTTTTTTTCATTTTTTTTATTTGTCTCTCTTTGATTTTGTATTAGTTGTGTAAAGAAGAAGGAGCAAATCGCCTCGACAATTTGACAATATATATTTGCTGCCTTAGTGCCATGGTCACTTCTTATGCTTTTTTGACATGAACGTTGTTCTATGAGCGACGAAAGTGGTTCTCTTCGTGACATTCGGAACTAAATACAATAAAGAATCATAAGAGCATACAAAATACATCACGTCATCGTGTGAAAACAACACACACACAAAAGGAAAAGAAAAACATTAATGTATAGATTTACAATTTAAAGAAATCTTAAAAAGATGTTATATTTGTTATATTATTTCTCATTGTTATTTTACTAAAGGCTATTACTGACAGTGGCATCACAAATAAAAACTTCATTTCACGATACGCAGAGGACAGAGGAAGTATTCTGCAGATGACGTCATTGCGCTTGATATTGACGCAACATGTAGTTACTATTGCAAACACTCATTTAGTATGGCAAGGTCCAGAGATCCCGGATGTCAGGTGTATACAGGTAAATTTTCTATTCACCCCATGACTGCGTTTCTGTTTCAACTAAAAGGGACTCATGTAACTTAATTTTTGTCATAAGAAATGCATTTAAAATATACTATTTCTCATGAGCATATTTCCTGTCTATAGGTGCCCACACCATATAGCTATAATAAGTTATAGAAAATGTGATCCGAGAAACTTAACTTAATATCCCTTTTTTAAGTAACTTACATTTTTTTCAAATCATTTTAAAGAACCATGATCTTATGCTTAAATTTCTGTTTAACAAATGTCTTATATAGAGTTCCTCATCCTTTGTATTAAAGTTCACAGTATATAGTGAAAGAAGTGGTTAGCTGTACTGCAAACTAATTCAATTCACAGTATATAGTAAAAGAAGTTGTTAGCTGTACTGCAAGCTAATTCATTTCACAATATATAGTAAAAGAAGTGGTTAGCTGTACTGAAAGCTAATTCATTTCACAGTATATAGTAAAAGAATTGGTTGGCTGTATTGCAAGCTAATTTATTTCACAGTATATAGTAAAAGAAGTGGTTAGCTGTATTGCAAGCTAATTCATTTCACAGAATATAGTAAAAGAAGTGGTCGGCTGTACTGGAAGCTAATTCATTTCACAGTATATAGTAAAAGAAGTGGTTAGCTGTACCGCAGGCTAATTCATTTCACAGTATATAGTAAAAGAAGTGGTTAGCTGTACTGCAAGCTAATTCATTTCACAGTATATAGTAAAAGAAGTGGTTAGCTGTACTGCAAACTAATTCATTTCACAGTATATAGTAAAAGAAGTGGTTAGCTGTACTGCAAGCTAATTCATTTCACAGTATATAGTAAAAGAAGTGGTTAGCTGTACTTCAAGCTAATTCAGTTCTGAAAAGATAGAAGAGAAGCTTTTTGACTCCGTTGTGTGAGAAACGTCATCACGAACATGCTATGCATACAGGAGTAAGCACGGAAAAAATCACAAAAATATTGGATTCCTATTCTATTGTTGTAATTACTAAAGACAGTTGATTGAAGTGATAATCGTTACTGAATTCGTCTGATTCACTGGTTTACATACCCGACTCATTCCCAATCACCACAATGTATCACAATCAAAGAACACACATTTAGAAATTCTAAAAGACAGGATTGACTGTTTATGGGGCTATTTAAATAAATGTAGATTTTACGGAGAATGACTAATTCGGATATCGATTATTTTAGACCCTATTTTTCCAGTCGTTTACAGTATGCCTGTAATGCCTCGTCTACAATATCCCGGCATGTAGTGAAAGCTGTTCTTGATGGCTTTCTTTATTTTGGTGTTTAATTATAGAGCGAAGGTGAAATTTTGTCCGAAAAATTTATAAGGTCACCTGTAAAGAATATAACATGCAGGTTGATACACAAATCTAGATATATTACACAATCAGGACGCTGGAATAGCGTCACGTGTTGATATACCAATCTAGATTTGTTGCACAATCAGGACGCTGGAACAGTGTCACAGGTTGATATACCAATCAAGATTTATTGCACAATCAGGACGTTGAGATTGTGTCACAGATTGATATACCTATCTAGATTTATTACACAATCAGGACGCTGGAATAGTGTCACAGATTAATATTCCAATCTAGATTTATTGCACAATCAGGACGTTGGGATAGTGTCACAGGTCGATATACCAATCAAGATTTATTGCACAATCAGGACGTTGAGATAGTGTCTCAGATTGATATACCTATCTAGATTTATTACACAATCAGGACGCTGGAATAGTGTCCCAGATTGATATACCTATCTAGATTTATTACACAATCAGGACGCTGGAATAGTGTCACAGATTAATATACCAATCTAGTTGCTGCAGGTTTTGATTACCTTGTAATAGAAATCAATGTTTTATGAAATAACAAATCAACGGTGGCTGAATATTGCAGAATTTTGGAATGTACTATATTATCAAGAAAAATATTGGAAATGCTAAGCAGCTTTAATTACAAATTTGATTCAATAAATTGCGATTTAGGAGGAATCGATGGTATTCGAGGGAAAAGTTTGCTCAGTGAAAATATAATGATCATTTTAAGTGTAAATAATCCATAATAAATAACCTTCTAAGATCAGTCTCATCCAGGCCAGATTTTGATCTGCTGACCGGGTAAGACGATAGGACATGACGACCGTTATTTCTGGCTTTCCGCAGTAGAACTTCTGAGGAGCTATACAATATGCTATAGCGTCTTACTTGAAAACACCATATTTTATATAAGGAATGAAGTTCAAAGATCTACTTTTTTATTATTCTTTCTAAACATATTTCCCCTTTGTAGGTACACATACCCTTATAGTTAATACTATTTCATTAAATGAAGATAGAATTTCGTGTGAACATTGCAATGTTAAGGTTTTAAGATGAAAATTATTCACATGGAGTGCCGAAGGCGAGACATCCATGGCGAGGGTTTTGGGGCCGCCTAGCCCCCAACGAGAAAATACATCAATGAGACTAAGAATACAAGCTTAGCTTTTAAAAAAGCTTATTTGCTGGGGAAGTTTGCATAAGTACAAAGAATGTTACAAACTGCGCCGTAATTGCTCCACCAATTAAACTGCTAGAAATCCTTAATACTCCGCCCTCATTTACTCGGAACTTTTCGAGATTTTCTATAGCCAGATAATGTACATACGCTAAAAGGTACGAACATCTAATTAGTATTACGCGGGAAAATTCTGTTGGATTATACCACTGCTGCCGTGGGAAAGGTTACGCGAGTGTTGATTTCCAAAATATGAATATCCTTCATATTTATACATGTTAATGTGGCATCTACTAATTTATTTAAAAATAAGTATTTTAAAGTATTTTTTTATTTTTAGAATACATTACATGTAAGATTTATTTATCATTTATATGCATTCACTTAAGAAAATCGTCCCCAAGTCATAATGTCTATCCTATCAAAAGCTCTAGCCTGATATACTCCTCTCTGTGTTTGAAAGTACGGTAAATACTATTCGTTTGGAACGCTCAACTGAAACATTGATTTAGTAATGAGCATTGCCTTTGAATGCAAGGGTATTCTTCTTCATTCCTTTTCCTTTTAAGCGCATTAGAAATATCGATGTCATGGACAATAATAAACTTATACTGCCTGACCTCTTAAAGTAAAGCAACTACTTTTTGGAGGCCATGTTTTCCCAGCATGCAGCATTTTCATGTCGCACATGCGCATTTCCAGATTAGACAACAATGTAATATGCAAACCCCCGATGGGGTTTGCAATAAATTAGAAAATAAATGCAAAAATCGAAACAGTGTTTCTTCTTTCGTGTTAATAGTTCATTGGTATCTGTAGTGATAATCACAGATTTCAATGAGGGCTTAAATGTGCCGGATTATTCTATAATCTCTTAACATATTTTATTTCTTTTTTTAAACCACGTGTAAGCACGGGCCTACTCGAGCCTTGTGTAACTACGCCCCTGCTGGACTATAACTTTTGAAATATTAGAGATATGATTTTGATATCTGCCGTGTAGATTTCTCATGAACAGAACTTTTAATTGGAGCCATCACTTTTGACGTCATGACCTTGTTCTTGGAATATGACCTACTTTTCAAAAAACTTTAACCTGGGCTATATTTTTAACCGTCAGAGGTAAGACTTTGACATTTCACATGAAGATTCCTTATGACAGTAATTTTCATTTGGTGCCATTACTTTAGACCTTGGACTCTGACCTACTTTTCAAAACTTTATTCTAGGTTTTACCGTTTGAATCGTTGAGTTATGCCTTTAAATTTTATGTGTAAATTCTTTATGACTACAGCTTTCATTTGGAGCCATCTCATTTGACCGCAAGACCTTGACCTACATTTTTCAAAAACTTAATTCTGGGTTTTATCGTTTAAACCGTTACAGTTAGGGTTTTGATATTTATGTGTAGATTCCTTATGACCAAAGTTTTCATTTGGTGCCATCTCTTTTGATCGCGTTTTGGTGCCATCCCTTCCTGACCTTGACCTTGGACTTATTTTTCAAAACACATTACAGAAATAAATCTTTGCTTTTATGTCCCCGAGATGATTATGACCTGCACCAGCGAGCTATGTTGTCTTCTGATAACTCTTGTTTTTATTGTGTATCATACTGCTTTTTAGCCCATACTCAGGTGTCTTCCCGGCATATATAGTCTGATTAAAATCCTACCGTTGAATTTTTTTTTTTACTTTTTTTCCTGAAATTATTTTTCTTGAATTGAAGAAGAATATTTCTACTGTAGAAAAGCTAGTCCAACAGGACCTAAATCAACGGCTATGTGAAAGAATGGCAGAACCAGATTTTTAGAAAAGGAAAAATAACTGGCTGAGGGGGAGACCGGGAGTGACCGTAAATCTTTTATTGATTTTTAGCTCGCTTTCAGACGGGCAGGGAACTGTTTGTTTATATTGATATCACTTAATATTTTCATACTAAAATTCTATTCTATAATACTACTCGTGTTTATATATTGAATGACCTCTCAGCTTCAGTAACCTGTGTATATTCTTTAATCATATTACTTTCATTATGAGTGGAACGGGGCTTGTAAAGCATTTAACCATATATGGGAACTGACAACTTATTTCTCTTCAGTGATTCTTACTACCTAAACTACAACTCCATTACCATATTTTCTGCACTTTTTGTGTTTGTGCTGCATATCTGAGACGTCTTTTGTCATACAGATAAGACACAACGTATATGTGGTGTAATTGTATAATTTTATCTATTGTTTTAAATTGGCCAATTAAAACATTGAAACCTATTCTTGTCGAGACTATTTTCATATCTGTGATGTTCAGATATTGTTTGAAATCATTTTTTAAAGTTTTGCCAATTAATGATAGCATTGTGCATCTTTTTCTATTCAGGCTGCTTGCTGCATAAAGGCATTACAACAATTCTCAAATGAATCTGTCGGCACCATATTCTGTGGTGATTTTAACGCGGAACCTGCCACTACGACGTATCACATGATCACCAAGGGAGGCAATATAACAGACGCAATAGCGGAAGTTCAACCTTATCTGGATGAATACTGGGTGACAGAATGATATCCTGATTTATGACATAGCGTTGATATAATATATATACTACCAAAAACATTTTATGAGAATATAAATTAATGAATGAACAAGAAATCAAATAAATGAATGAATGAATGAATAGATAGATAGATAAATGAATGAATAAATAAATAAATCAGTAAATAAATAAATAAATTGAAAACTCATGTAATAGACAAATTCTACTTTATAGATAATGAAGAAAATGTCAAACCAGACTACAAATAAGATAAATTTCATATATATAGTTGGACGCAAGCATATCCTTACAAGTTATAGTGCACTCCGCTTACGTTTGACTACAGAGTAAAGCTGGTCTTTAGTCTGCTATTAAAAGTGCTTCCGAGCTTACTCCAAGTGCAGTTCTGTCTGATATACTTTATAGATCGCATCATTTTGCCTGGATTAGAAGTGTTGATACGCCGCTTAACAATACACTGATAACTGATTGTTGAATGCATAAGAAATAAACATGGTAGCATGTTACAGGTTCACTTGCACTAACAAACGGAATTTGCAGGATACATTAGATATCGAGCTCACTTGACCAAACTTTTGGACTAGTTTTCTCTTACAAAACTTTAAACATAATGTAAACTTGTATAGTCCATTAGATTTATTAGAATGTTGCGTAATGGCCGCATCCATCTGTAATTTGAATTCTGCGCGGACAGTTTATATTAGAAATGGAAGGTTGTGAATTGGTATTAAGTAAAAACAATCCACAGATTTAGTGTACTTATTAAAGATTCTTCATATTTTTTCAGTTATCAAATTTCGAGATGGTGATAGCTACACTCAGGAAGGATATGAAATCCCTGCAAAGTACATACGATAGAGTCATGGTCAGTTTTTTTTCCTGTGTAAAAGCTACTATAGTTCGTTTCCTCTTTCCGTTATCAACACATATTTAGACGATACTGATATATGTAAACAGGAATGTTTAAATTTTTGAACGGATTCTTAGTTGAAAACGTCATCAGACAAAACACAGTATGTGCCATATGTGGTCGGTAGGGAAAGGTTACTATATTAAGGCAGATAGAATTACTCCATTATTAAATTAAATTACTTTCAACATGAACACAAACAGCTAAGATAAAGTATCAGAATATCTATTCACGCCAGATAACAGACCGACAGAACTGAGCACTAAATGACACCCCAACATAAAAAAGGCAACGATCACAATTATTTCATTAAAGTTGTATCTTAATTTAGAAATACCAATGATATACATGTACTATCGTTTTCATTTATAAGACATACCATGAGAGAAATTTTAAAAGTGTTGTTGATGGATGATCCAACAAACAATATTCTAAATGCCCTCTTATTGTCTCTGTATATTCTTATTCTCCTCTTATTGTCTCTGTATATATTCTTATTCTCCTCTTATTGTTTCTGTATATATTCTTATTCTCCTCTTATTGTCTCTGTATATATTCTATTTCTCCTCCTATTGTTTCTGTATATATTCTAATTCTCCTCTTATTGTTTCTGTATATATTCCATTTCTCCTCTTATTGTTTCAGTATATATTCTTATTCTCCTCTTATTGTTTCTGTAAATATTCTTATTCTCCTCTTATTGTTTCAGCATATATTCTATTTCTCCTCTTATTGTATCTGTATATATTCTTATTCTCCTCTTATTGTTTCTGTATATATTCTTATTCTCCTCTTTTTGTTTCAGTATATATTCTTATTCTCCTCTTATTGTACTTGTATATATTCTTATTCTCCTCTTATTGTTTCTGTAAATATTCTTATTCTCCTCTTATTGTTTCTCTATATATTCTTATTCTCCTCTTATTGTTTCAGTATATATTCTTATTCTCCTCTTATTGTTTCTGTATATATTCTTATTCTCCTCTTATTGTTTCTGTATATATTCTTATTCTCCTCTTATTGTTTCTGTATATATTCTATTTCTCCTCTTATTGTTTCTGTATATATTCTTATTCTCCTCTTATTGTTTCAGTATATATTCTTATTCCCATCTTACTGTTTCAGTATATATTCTAATTCTCCTCTTATTGTTTCTGTATATATTCTTATTCTCCTCCTATTGTTTCTGTGTATATTCTTATTCTCCTCTTATTGTTTCAGTTCATAACTATTTCTAAAGCTGAATTAATAAACGCTTTATAAGAATTCGGTGGAAGCTCTTTGGGTCCACAACATTTTACAATTGGTTCTCTGTTTTTGCAATTTGAGGTATCAATGGATATTGAGATACTGAAGTGTTTCTGATAAAGCACTGGATTTTCTCATGAATAATATTTTTGTGCAATTTGATGGCAAGATATATCAACAAATAGTTGGGATTCCTATGGGTACTAATTGCGCGCCTCTGATAGCAGATTTATTTCTTTATTGTTATGAGAGGGATTTTATGGTTTCTCTTCAAAAATCAAAACGTTTTGACCTCATTGACAAATTCAATAATACTTGCAGATATCTGGATGACATTTTGGTTATCGACAACCCTGAATTCGAACAATTTATATCGAAAATTTATCCACCAGAGCTCACATTGAATAAAGCTAATACTTGAGATAAATCTACACCTTTCTTAGATTTAAACATCAAAATTATCAACCACCTAATATTTACTAATATTTATGATAAACGTGAGGATTTTGGATTTCCTATTGTAAATTTCCCTTACTTGGATGGCGATGTCCCTCGACTCCCATCATATGGTATCTATATATCTCAATTAGTTCGATTTGTCAGAGGCTGCACCGATGTTTTGGACTTTCATAAACGAAATTTACAAATTACTACTAAACTTTTAACTCAGGGTTACAGATATCACAAGCTAAGAAAAACATTCGGCAAATTCTTCAGATCTTATTCAGAACTTCTATCTAAATTTGGAAATATTTCTTTTCAACAGAATGTATCCAATGGAATTTCCCATCCTTATTTTTACGGTGATCTCGTATATAAACTAAGGAAAGTAAAAGGCTCCGATAACGTTATTTTATCATGTAATAAAATAATCAAACGTCTTATAAATAGACAATATGATATTGAGATCATCAAAAAGACTATAGGTCTTGTATTTGGCCCCTCTACAGCCTTATGCAGACTTTTACTTGAACGTTGCACGCTGACTAACAGGGCGGTGGGGACTATATGACGGGCCTTGTCCAAACCTCTTTCAGAGGAGACATGGTCCTGAACCTCGTCCCCTCTGACTGGTAGTCGGGACTCCTACAGATCTAGGGTCTTAGCTCGCTTTCAGACTGGCAGAGCACGGTTTATCATGTTGATGTCGCATATATTTTTATACCATTATGTATTTTACAATACCTTACGTGTTTATATTTTTATGACCTCTCAATATGCGATACCTGTTGACCCTTGTTCTTTACATGGAGGATTATTTATAAATTTTTAAATGTACGTCCTTTGATTGTTCTGCTGTTACGGTGAGTGGGAAGGTGGGCCCGTAAACCGGTTAACCACACCATTTGTTTGGCTTTTGTCAAATTAAATGACCGTCCTAAGTCGGTATCGTAATTGCACTACAATCAAATATTTTTGTAATGTGATACATGTTCTAGTATATTATCTATATTCATTTATTGTATAGCTCTATGGTGACTTCTGCCACATAACTGAGCCAGTAACTCCTCTTTTTTCTCTGATATTTATCATAGTAATTTATTTACTTCCAGTTTACCATGTATCCCTGTTCAAACATCGATGACAGTTCTATTTCATTGTTAACGAATTGCAGTCAGATTTGAAACGTAAAATGAAAGATACTTTTTGTTAAAAACGAAGATAGAAATGTGCAGTGGTCGATCGGAGAAGATCAACATCAAGCTTATTAATGAACATAGAACATATATACCTTTTAATTTTGTGCACCATATGCGCATTTATGTTAAGAATAAATTTAAAAAAAGAGTAAGTTTATGCGATGAAGAATTCCAGTAGAGTTTAAAAAATTAAAGAAACACTTGTCGTAAGACTTAATATCGATCGATGTTTTTTGTAGTGAAACGGTGGACTGGATGTAAATAAGAAATTGACACCGTAAAATTAAGAGAACTTTTTTTGTTTTTTGCTTCCTCCGTTGATGCTTCAGTGCTAAGAACTCACACTGACGTGCAGTGATGGGGTTTAATAACTCAGTCTACTTGTTATATACTTAGTATTTACAATAATTATCTTTTTTTCAGGGAAGAGAACCAGATGTAACAAATTTAGACGCTTCATTTGAAGACTGTTTAGATTATATATTCTTTGGAATTCCTTCTTCGTCGAGTTTGTGTTTAGTACCGACTCAGGTTCTTGATGTTCTCACGGTGTCAGAAATGAGGGAAAATCTGCCACCCAGCCAAGTTTTCCCGTCAGACCATCTTCCTTTAATGACAAAGTTTGCGATCAAGAAAAAATGATTTGTAGAACTCTCATTAAGCTATTATTTTGCTTTGAATGTACAAGAATTTGAAATTGAATATAATTAAGTATTTCACTGCTAGACTATTTTATTTTTGTTTTTGTTTGTATTTCAATGCATTTGTACATGTATAGACATGTATTTGTCTTTATGACTTATTCAATAATTAACCATAAAATAAACCTCTATAAGGGAAAGAGATAATGTGACCGAGGAGGGTAGCATATCGTACTTCCCATACATTATTGAATCGGGTAAGCGCCGGAGTAAAGGTGTCAAAGTCGGTGTTTCAAATGGTCGAAATAGGTTTTAATCTAGATTATCATTTAATATTCTGGATAGCGAGATGTCTTATTGTCTGATAAGAGCCAGGTGTCGACCATAGTACTTCCTCAGTATCGTTTTCAGACTACTACTTACATATCTCTGGCTGAGAAGATTATCTAGAAGTCGGTTTGCCCTCAGAACAAATTCATCATTATTTGTATTCGCTCTGGCATAGCATATTAACTGAGATATCAATATTCCATAGGCAGGAAATGACGGGATATTACTACACATAAAGGAACAGGTTGTGATGTTATTGAGAAAGGTGTTCAGGTGAACATGAATAACGTATAATAACATGATACCCTGATAAGAAGTAGGATTGTTGCTCTTTGGTTTTTGTAAACTCTAATTCACTGGGATAGATAACGCTAAGGTAATCATGAATGTATGATTATAAATCGCACGTAAGCCATCTATGTGTAAGTATGTGGGGGTGAACCGAATGAGTAATTGCTTTTTCTTGCTAGAGAGCAAAAACTTGATGAATTTATCTTAGTATGATTAAAGAAATATTGTAGTGATGAGCGGGGCGCAGTTGGAGCACATTGGTATGCAGGTCAAAAAAAGATTGCTCCAAACACAGTAAGAATGTATCGATCAGAAAATTCAACATCTTAATGACATTGGCGTACACATGTACTTATTTTTAGAATAAGATTTTTTCTTGACAAAATAGATCGGTTATGAGTAACAAGAAGCATTCAATTTCCACAAATTTCCGGCCATCTGGCCCTTTTCATGTGGTTTAATGGTAAACCATTAAATACCATTTGAGAAGGGCCAAGTGGTCGGAAAAAAAAACCGGAGGGGATATAGTAACGCCACCGTCCATGTGTGTGTGTGTTCGCTTGTCCGGGCCAAAACTTTTTAACGCCTCGATGGATTTCAATAATATTACACAGGATTGTTGCTTACATCTCAAGGAAGCGTCATAACCTTGTCTCAGGGACAAATTCTCAAGGTCAAGGTAACAATGGGCTGGAATGGTAAAAAAATTGATTGAATCTTATACCACGCGGGGGGGGGGGGGGTGCTACGCTTAGCGTTGCTTTTATTATTTATGTTACGATCTTCCCTTTTGGGGGATTTAATCTACTTTCTAAATCTATCACGGTTTACAACAATTAAACATGTACCAATTGTTTTCTGTGGATATATTACAGTGGCGTAGCTTGTCCGATAAAAGTGGAGGGCACAGCCTTTCTGAAAAATTGAAAAGCAAAAAAAAAAAAAAAAAAAAAAGGAAAAAAGAAAATTAATAATAATAATAATAATAACTTTAATTTTCTCTATGCTTTAATGCTTATTGGGAAATTGCGAGCTGGTGATAAAATGATGGCAACAAAACATATAATGCCATCTTGGTTTATTTTGCCATGAAACATGTACATTTTTGGAACGTAGGGAGGATTAATTGAAACTTAAGGGTACTTTCCACAGAAAGCTTCGTGGTATTCGTTCATGCTTACAAATTGTCTTGCAATTTGAATATCGGACACATTATCAATCAGACATTTGTGAACGTAGGTTAACATGCAGCTGCTAAGGCACTGCTGTGTCATTGTACTGCGCAAGTATGTCTTGACTGCGATCCTTTGCAGTGATGAAAAGGGCATTTTAAAAGATTAAAGAAAATAAATATTTAAACTTCATTCAAGTTCTGCAACAAAATTCGCTAAAAAGGCCATAGTTTATTTATATCTAAGATTACTTGAAAAGTGGGGCGGGCACAAACATGGTTGTGACCCCCCCCCTTTTTGAAAGGTGGGGCGCACGTGCCCCTGCTGCCCCTCTTCTCCTACGCCCTTGTACTAAATTTTTTATTCATGTTTATATTTGTGTTAAAAGTGATGTGTGAATAACCACAAACAATAAGGACTGGGACTTGAACATATATTTGATATCATTTTGATGATGACGATGACGATGATGATGATAAAGATAATGATGATGATAATAATAATGATAATAATAGTTTTTGCCATGTCTGTTTATCTGTTTGTCTGTCTGTTGTCAACTTTAACCTTGTCTATAACTTTTGAACCGTGAGGGATATAGACTTCATATTTGACACGCGTACTCAGCTAATGAAGCTCTTTCAAATGACACCGAGGTCGATGACCTTTTGACCTTGACCTTCACGCTAAAAATAACTTTTGGGACTTTGGAGCCGTCGGGGGGGGGGGGGGATTAGTGTTTCACAAACACAGTTTGGGGGGTTGTTTTTGTTTGTTTGTTTGTTTGGGGGTTTTTTGTACATGTGTTGTTTTGTTTTTTGTTTTAGGACACATTTCTTTTTATTTCATATTTGGTGATAGAAATGTGATGACGCTGTTCGATGTCCGACAAAACTTTGACAAAGGATATATTCGTTAATGACGTAATAAATATAACATGTTCATATAAATAACAGACAAAAACTACTTAGTACTTACTAGAAGTAGTCAGGCGCGGATCCAGAACTTCGTGCGCCCAAGGGGGGGGGGGGGCACCTCACAATTAGGGGCTTAATGGGGAGGGTATTGGAGGGGTCCGCCCCTCCCATAGGTGAGGTCGGGGGCCTCCCCCGAGAAAATTTTGCGTTAAATGAGGCAAAATGGTGCGATCTGGCGCTCTTTTTTGCATTTTTCATCAACATTTTCTTGACTTCAAATATTCCGCAAAGACTCTGAAATCGGAAGAAAACTCGTAATATTTTCGGTCAAAAATTATCATGTTCACCCCTCCCTCACTCCCGTAGGTGGGGATGGGGTTTCCCTGAGAAGATATGACAAAAATCTTGCAAAATCGTGTGTGCCATTTCAGGTCCCTTTTCTGATTCACGGAAATTTTATCAGGTATGGATCCAGATTTTCAGTTGCAGGAGGCGTAAAACTCGACGCAGGGTCTAGGGACTGCCTATAGGTCCCCGGTGGATACAGGGTAGATCCTTGGTAGGGGGAACAAGGTGCAAAGTCCCCCTCCACGGGAGCTCCTGTATTTGAGACTTTTGGAGATACAAAATACGTTGTGAAAATAAACTATTCGAGAAATGGCTATAAGTGAAATCCATTCTGTACATCGCGTAATTTCAGTACAAGCGTTTCAAAAATTTGTACTGAAGCTACACGATGTACAAGACGTATTTGAGTAAAAGTGTATGGATAAGTAAAATCCATCTTATACAGCACGTAGCTTCAAACATTTGTAACATTTGCTACACGATGTACAAGTAGCCATACGATTTGTGCGCTGGATATTAATTTGGATTGCACATATATTTCGCTTCCCTCTGGAAGATATTATAGATCATAAACGGGGATCAGGAGAGATTTATTATGAAATTGATCGTGAGTGGAGCGAGTCAACGATTTTTTTAACTGCAAATTTAAAGAAATATGATAGAATAACTGGCGAGCGAAGCGAGCCAGCGAAATTTTGGAAATTTTAGACAGAAATGCAGTAAAATAGACCCTAAAATAGACTATTGTGCCCCCTACGAAGGACAATGCCGGGGGGGGGGGGCACGAGCCCCCGTGCTTCCCCCCCCTGGATCCGCGCCTGGTAGTCTACCATGTCCCTGATGATAAAAATCCTCAGAATGTTGTGTTCTTTTTCGAACCATTGAAGGATCAAAACGGTCACACGATAACATATTTATTTATGCAGACAAAGACTTGTATTCGCATGTTTATATTTGTGTCTGATACAGAAAATCCGCTAAATGTTAGAACGATTTTTGTGTTAGTGAACTCTACATCGAGATGTCTTTATTAATTTGCTGCGATCTGAATAAACAAATAAACATATGTACTTTTTAAAACAATATATCTATAGTTTGATAGAGAAGAATTATATCAGTGAAACACATATTTCTTATCAAAAATATAATCAAAACAAAATTATTTAAAATCGTCGTAAAGCTGCTAAAATTTTACCCAATAGAATTCCTACATTATCGTACATATCCAGTAATGGCGGCATCCTTGCTCACTGGGTAAGCGTAAAGTACTTTTCTGAATTGTAAAAATAGCGAATCATTTATTTTGCTAAAGTTTTAAAAATAGTTCATTTACTATTTCTTTTCTGAGAGTGAATTTTTTCAAAGAGTGTACATCTTGATGATGAGACAAAAATGAGAAAAATTGGAGTATAAAACCCGGTATCGCGTCGCGTCTACCTTTGTCCCAAACATTATTTTCAATGTTAACATGGATATTTAGAAAAGTGTTTATGTATCTTATCAGATATTATTAATAACCTTAATTAGATTTCGTTTTTTATTGATGCACATTGTTTGGACACATATTGAAAGTCCTGAAGTGATTATAGGAAAGACAGTCACGGTCTCCGGTCTCGAACCCACATACACGTACGTTATGCCTTATGAAACCAAGGATTTCAGTCCAGCACGTTATCGAGTGAGCTAAAGAAACGTCCCAGAAGTCGAGTCTTAAACCCGCTACAGTCACAGGGTTTTCCCTTAAACATGATTTATGTGCCTCTGATGCATAAAACTTCAGGACGCACAAAATATTTATAACTGAGTCCCTGGTAGTCCGACAAATCTGACGAAGGGCATTTTTATCATTTGTTGACAGCCCTACCTGCCAAGGGCATAACAACAAATGATAAAAATGCCCTTCATCAGATTTGTCGGACTAAGTCCCTGAGGATGCACAATAGTTTTGCAAATTGCAGTGAAGCTGTAAAATTACTGATATGTTTTGAGTTCCGTTCTTTTTCTCCTCAGTTGGCAGCTGATAACTCCATTTCCGAACGTCAAATAAATAGTTTTCGAATGCATGAAATTTAATTGGAGTTGCTTCCCTTTTCTGCCATTTAGGAGGCGAAGGTGGAGTTTTTGCTTCATATTCATACCAATTACATTGAATTATTGTGAGAAAGTTGTTTATATTTTCACTCCTCTGAAAACATTTTAACATTGTACAATGGCTTAATCATTGCAGAATAATTACACATATTCAAGAAGCATCGTTAGTTTGGAGAAATTCCTTACACAATTTGGTTGATTATGCACAAATACCTCATTTACCTCCAGTATAGTGGAAAAGGGAAACAACTCCTATCAAATTTTATGCATTTGAAAACTATCTATACTGAAATAACCTGAAGGGCCGTCAATCGGGCGCTTTTGGGGCCGAAATTTAGCCCCATACCTAATGCCATAGAATTTTTTTATTCCCAATTTCAGCACTAGAAATTCCCAATTTGACCAGGGATGAAAATAAGCGCTTGCCCACTCGCCAATGCGACCAGATTTTGCCTGTGGGCTCCTGAAAATCTAATTTTGATCGCCAACTTGGCAACTGTAAAATTTTTTCCGCTTTAGTACCCCCTATTTGATTGATGTCAATGAGATGCTCTTACTGTTGATAGAACCTCAGTCAACTAAATGTGCTCTCCACCTCGTTGTCAATGTCATCATCAATCGGAACTCCTCACTGTCTACCAACTGTTTGTTGAGTAAACACACGAGTTTCATGTTGGAACTAGAACGGAGGAAATGTGGAGACACATTCTCGAAGTTGGGGTGATGTCACACTAAGATCTGAATGAAGGGAATAAACTTGGTGTTTATCATAGACCTTTGCAACTTTACCGAATTATATTTTAGCACAACAGCTAAAGGAGTTTTAAAGCTTCTGACATTCATTGAGGAATCTCCCGATGACTAACTCCCTTTCCTTCCTCGAATTTTATATGACCGCAGTTTGTGAAAATGGGATTTCAAAATATTAGATTCTTCCTAGAAAGCGATTATAAATCCTGAGACTTATCCCCCAACAAATATGATGCAAATTGAGTCATGTGACCAATCTGACTTAGTGAATCCAAGGTGTCTTCAAACCAGGGGCCACAAAGTGCAAATACGATGATTGAAATTTGTACTTGGAATAGTATGATAAGAAGGTGGCACGATAATTGAATCTGAAGATTCAGATGTGAGTGAGGAGAGTGAATGTGAGGATGACAGTAATGAGAGTCTGAGTGAGGATGCAGATGTATGAAAGGTTGAGACAGATTGAGCATGACATTGAAACAGAGCAATTGTAACTACTCTGGTATGGTGTTACAAATGAAATTAAGAATGTCATTTGGAATGGGGGCTACTTGTTTTAAATGTTGGCGCCAAAATTTTTTGACTTAGGGACACACTTGGCCCCTAAGAATTTCAGCGAATTTTCATCCCTGTTGACTTTAAAAACGTTTTCTTTTGCTATTTGCAAACACCTCGGTCCATGTCCTTAATCAGCATAATATACTAGATTCAGTGTTGGCGTCATTATATTAAATTCCATATAAAAGAATCAAGACAGCAAATGTTATGCCAATTTAGATTCTACTATGTTCTTTGTTCTGTAATTAGTTGTGTATAATGCGCATCCCCAAAATCGAAAAATAAAGATCCCAGGAAAAGCCTGCTTCCCGTGTATAATGCACATTTAAAAAATACATAAATAGCAAACGCTCGTGAAGCTATCATCCCTATTGTGGATGCCCAGTAGCATGAATTATCTGGCACTTTACTTTTTCATATAGCAATTAATACAAACTGGAAAAAATTCCTTATATTTTTGTACATCCCTCACAAAATTTATATCCATTTGGACATATCAGTTATGAGATTAATTTTGCCGGTATTCATAATCATGATACATGTATGATTACCGTAAGTCTGAAACAATTTAGATTTTATCTTCATTAAATTTAGAGATATACGCCATGTTCCTGTCTGATTGATACGAGTGTTCAACACTTAGCGGTCGATTGATCAGGTATTGTTAGAAGGTGACATTTATACAAAGCACATCGGGTATCTACATGTAACTGTACAACCGAAAGGTACATGTATAGAATGGACTAATTATCGGTGATTTTATGACCGTCTTATTAAACATGGAACTTTCCTTCAGCGCAACTTATGATTGAAGTTTGAACATGTAAAACTAGTAAATACATCAATACATAGATCATCTGAATGATAAGACATACATGTACAAGAACGAAGTATAGATTAGTGTATCCAAAGCCAGTTGTGCTGTGATTTTAGTAACTGGTGGCATTTTGGCGGTCATATTCAGATTAACGTTACGTATAAATCCTTGGGGAAAAAAATTGTTATATTTTTAGTTCCCTTGTGTACATGTAATGTGCACCCATGAAAAATTGACGCAAGAAATTATGAAAAAAGTATGCATTATACACAGTAATTATCCGTAGACTAGTACTTGGATAAGCTTAGTAAGAAAATAGAAAGTAAAGGAATAATATTCTTTCAAATAACAAGTGAAAAAAAATCAAAATTGAAAATAGCAATGAAGAAGTTGAACATGATGGAGTTGAAATCTCATATGACCATAATGGTGAGAATGCTAAATCTCAATCTGTCCCGTCTCATGTCCATGATGTTGATCATGAAAGTTCAGATTTCACATAGTGATGAAAGAGCTGAACAGTGGCGAGAGTTCAGACAGAGACATTTATACACATATCTCTGGTTCAGATGACAGAAAAAACGGAATGTTAAAGATTTGATGCCAATGTTTATAGAATAGACCTTTTTCGTTTGACCTTATATTTCATTCCATTGCCAGACACACTATAATTTGCATCATTTTACTCTGACGTCACTATGCTTTCATCAATGTCATAACGAAAATCCCAGCAATAATATCTGGCTTAAATCCCCTTACATCATATGTAATGGAGAAACTTTGATTAAGATCTACAGTACAGTGCGGGTGGAACTTTGAATGCCCACTGCCCACAGTTCCACCCGGACTGTACTGTATGCAGACTATCTACAAAAATGCTTCATTACATGTACATGTATACTTGTATAATGTTTAAAAAAAATATATGGAAGAAAATTCCCAATTTAGCTGAAAACAACGTGATTTGTCCCAATTCCACTGGTCCTTGTCCCTGTCCCAAAAAAGGGTGTGACGGCCCTGACCCCTCATGAACCCCATTATGATCATGGTTGCTTCTGCAGTTGCTCGCACGTGCATAACTTCTATGCATATTCAAACTCCGTCTTAACTAAGACTACACATACTTTACATAGGCTGTTGCTACTTGTTGTTAAGGTATAAGACGATGCACAATTCAGTTCATTAAACAATAACTGCGGGACTGGCGTCTTGGGGGAAGAAGTGATCACTGTTCTGCAAATTAACCTAAGACACAATCAGTATCTGATTATGACATCAAAATTTTTACAGGAAACATAACTATTCTTCCCCCAAAATGTTATAGTTCTGCGGTTAATGTGAAAGGGTCTATGTAATGCTTGATAGTGAGGAAAGGGCTAAATCATGACACCACTTCATGTTTAAAAGAGCTAAATCATGACATCACTTCATGTTTAAAACATGTATAAAAACATCGTAAATAAAATTTGTCTCACTTGTTTATTTTATGTGGGTTCAGTAACAATTCTTAAACTTCTTTTGCTAAATGAGACTGACAAATTTACCATGGGACTCACAAAATTTAATTTTACGGGTCCCAGGGACTCACTAAAATAAAATCCTTTGGAAAATCCTGGTGAATTACTGAATATGTGAAATAGACTGCAGCATGAGTTGTTCAAAAACAAAAGAGAGTTCTAACACAGTGTTGTCCAGTATTAATCGAAGTAAGCATATGGTGACCAAATTAATATATGTTCAGATATTTTTTAATAACAAATGATGGCCATCTGGGATCAGTACAGGACGATCCCAGTCATATGGCTTCATAATTTCCTTGATGATTCTGATGAAGCAGCCTCAAACGATCCTGACCCCAACTTATTCTTGATTTTAGTTTTATGATACATATTTATATTGAGAGACTATATACTTCAGTACATTCCAAGTGTTTAAACTTTTGTCATTTTTCCACCCACCACAGTGGGCCACATCCAGGTGTCAATTCAAGAATTGTATGCAATACATTGTACATGTATATTCCAAAACATTCACACCTTTGTAAAATACCTCTAGTGTATTGTGTAATTCTTGAATGTGTTCCACTGTGGAGGGTGGACAATTACCAAACTTTACTGGACTGTACTATACATGTAAGTATAACTGAAATATTTTTTTCTATGATAAACTGTATATTGTTGCTGTAATATTAATTTGTCGTAAGTCAAAAATCCATACTTTCAGGAGAAACAAAAAACATTTCTATTCCTTAACCAGAGCATGAGGAACGATATGCATAAGTGAAAACAAATTGTACTGGAGACCTTCTTTATATCATGAACATAATTTAATGCTATTGAGTGTGACTAGAAGCCAGACGGACATACAACATTTTATTTCTTGGTTTTGGTAATAATGTTGATTTACGACCTTTTTATTTTGTTATATTTAAAGGTTTTATTTTTCAGTTAGATTCAATGAACAGACTTCTATAAAAACAGATCATCGATCCTAAGTCATAAACCTCATGTCTTGTGTGTGGAGATCAGTTAAACCACACAATTTACGATAAGCGATGTAAAGTGATTGAAATTATTTGAAAAGCAACACCATGCTATAAGAAATAAAAAAATCCATTCCTGTTAGGAAGATTTCATTCAAGAAACTATTCATAAATTTATGAGAATCTTTATTACTGTTGCAATAAGCAAGAAAATAAAAAGTTAATAAAACATCTGAACTGCAAATTGTCAGTACCCTTAAAAATAAATAAAGTAGCAGTATCTGAAAAAAAAGCAAACAAACAAAACAAAAACAAAAAGAGAAAAAAAAACAAACAAAAAAAAACTCAACTCAATTTTTGTGAGTACTTTCCTTAAATTTGAGGTTTATCAACATAATCTATTGTTTCCTTCCTTTTAAATTAGTACCCCACCGGTGAAACCGGAAGGAGCTATAGATTTCCACTCTGTCCATCAGTCTGTCATTCTGTCTGTCCATCTATCTGTCATGATGGTTTTCCAGACTTTTCTTGGCCATGCTGATACTGGTAGATATCAAGCTGAAACTTAGTAGCTAACTTTCTTATGAGGAGTTACAAATCAAGTTTGCCTTTGGTCATGGTTGACTGACTTTCTCCAGAATTATTGCCCTTTGTTCAAAAACGGTTTTCCCCGCTTTTCTTTCTTGGTCATGCTTACAGATATGAAGCTGAAACATGGTGGAAAGCTTCTTCTTTAAGAGTTACAGATAAGTTTGACTTTAGTCATGGTTGACCTGCTTTTTCCAGATTTATTGCTCTTTGTTAAAAATCAGTTTTCTGTACTTTCCGTGGTCATGCTTACAGATACTAAGCCCGAAACATGGTAGCAAGCTTCCCCATGAGGAGTTACAGATCATGTTAGACTTTGGTCACAGTTGACCTACTTCTTCCAGAGTTATTGTTGTTCAAAGTCAAAACCAGTTTTCCACTATTTCTTAGTCATGCTTACAGGTATCAAGCTGAAATTGGATATGTAGGGACTGGTGGGGGATTTGTATTACTTTAGGAATACATATACTCTCAGAATGCTTGTTTATTTACTGGTGTTGACTTGTGATACTTTATTATATGGTGGTTTGAACCTGTATCTTGTTAGAGAACAGTTTGAAAAAAATGATAAAAACCTTTATGAAGCTTTTTGTTGCATGCCCGAATGTACATGGATCATGAGACTGAAATTATGTCAAGTATATGTACACTACTCCTAGACCAGAGATGAGGTCATAACAGGCAGAATATGCATTATTGATATATACCTGGATTTCGACAGTTAAGTGTATAAAATCATTCTTCAGGAGAAGAAATGACAGCTCCTTTGTGATGTAAGAACATACTGACACAAAAAATATGCAGTAGAATTTTTGAAATGCTTTTTTGTAAAGGAAATTATAGTGAAAAAAGGTAGTCTGTGGTCACTTCAGCTTCATCCATCATGAATACTGTATCTCGTAAGAAATCATGGTGTCCTTAACATTCTCCAATAAAATATCAAAATGGCGCCCAAAAACCAAAACGACAGGAATAACACCAAAAGGCTCCAAAACGGGGCTCTTTATAGTGATTCAAACTAGTTAACAACACAAAATATCTTAATTCTTATCTGTGTTAGATGTACATATTATACATACTATGACCAACTTGTGTATGAAAATTAGTAACATCTTACCACTGTTTGTGTGTGGGTGTGTACGTGGTTGTCTGTATCCAAACCTTGTAAACACTCTAGAAGTCACAGTTTTGGCCCTATTGGTTTCATACTTCACATATAGCTTAAGCATAATGAGAGGAAGATCCCTATTGATTTTGGGGTTAAAAAGTCAGAGGTTAAGGTCACTAGAGGTCATCATAGAGACACTCTAGAAGCCACAATTTTAGCCCTACTGGATTCATACTTCACACATAGGTTTTGTATAATAAGAGGATGATCCCTATTGACCAAGGTTAATTTAGTACCATGGATTGTTCTGCAGTGGGAGGAGATGCCAGGCTTGAAGTTGTTGTACAATGCATCAGGTATATACTGTTGTCATCTATAAATATATTACCTTAATCATTTATCACTTTCATTCATAGGTAAAAGGATTAATAAGAGACCACCATGCCAAAAGGTAAAGGAAAATCCAGTAGTAAGAGTCCTGCTCCTCCAAGAAAAAGTTCTAGGGGAGCTGTTGCAATTCCTGAACCAAGTCCAGCGAAGAAAACCAGAAGTTCAGTATCACAGAGTCCAGCTCCTAAATCTGGAGGCAGAAAAGCCAGTCCTAGCCCATCTCCTATTGCCAGGTATATGTATAAAAGATATCAAATATTTATTTCTAACTCACCAGGATGAAATTTTCTAGTAATTTCTCTGATTTTCTCATTGAATATTTGTTATAATGCGGTAATTTTATCTAATTTATCAAATTTCAAGGAAATATGAAATAGTATATGTGATAATTCTGAAGGAATTATTTAAGGATTTATTTCATGGTGTTGCACTGTTTGTATCTGATATTAAATTATGATAACCCTCATTTTTACAAGTAGTTGGAGGATTTTTATGGAACTTAATATATATGAAGACAAAGTATTTATGTTGTTGTCTTTATGCTAATTCCATCAAGGAAGGGATGTGAAGCAGGGACTGAGGGAGTGAGGGATATAAGCACCAGACAACTTTTCTTCATATTGACTGAATAGACTAACAAACCCAATTCATACACATGCAGGACTAAGAGGAGTGATATAGAATTTGGTTGTTCTTTTGCTTCCTTTTCAATTAAATTTTTTTGTTTAATACAGTATTTCTTTACATTTTCATTTTTGTACGCCCATCTACTAAGGACGTATAGCATAATTACCTATGTATAATGCACATCCCCGAAATCTTGGAAAAAATCTAGAAAAAGTCTAAATTCCCATATATAAGGCGCGGGTAAAACTTGGATATCATACATGTAGATAGCGAATGGTTGTATAGCTAACATTCCTGTTGTTAATATACAGTAGTGTGAATTACCGTACCTGGCACTTTAAGTTTTTCACAGGTCTCACAATCTGTATACCTTTTGCTTAAATTTCAGTATTTTGCTCTGGTGTTATAGGACTTCATTAAATTTTGACCGGTTTTTAGCTCATCTGAGCCAAAGGCTCAAGTGAGTTATTGTGATCAATCGTAGTCCATCGACTTCTTCTTCAGAAAGGCTGAACAGAATTTGATGAAACTTGGTATGCATGAAGTACTCATGGTCCCCATAAGTGTTGTTGTTTTTTGTCCAGATCTGTCTACAGGTGGCGCCATTACAGGCAAAAGTAGGTCACAGAGGGTACCCTCCTTTAAGAAACTTCTTCTTCAGACCGAGAAATACAGAGACAAACCGAATGCATAGGAATGATCCAGAGGGATGTGTAAAGAAGTGCTCTTATTTTTGGTTCTGTTCCGAAATTTTTTTACCTTTTTTTGACATTTTTTTGGACTTAGTAATTTCAATGCAGAAAAGTGTCATGTTTTTCAGTTAATTGATAATGATGATTTTTTATTGACTATTTTGATCATAATTATGGTAAGAAATATTGTGAAAGAATTTTGTCAATATCTCAAGTTTTGGATTTTTCTTGAATTTTTTAAAACTTCTGAAGAAAAGGGTTGGGGGGGGGGGGTTTGGCCATTTTGTCACATTTTCATCTTTTTCTGCAAAACTGTGAGAAGGATTTTAATAAATCTTGGTAGAAATAAATCACTTATGATCCCCTTCCAATTCTGTAATTTTCGTCCAGACCTCTTTACAGGTGGCGCCACCACAGTCAAAAGTAGGTCACAAAAGAGTACCCTCCTTTGACAATCTTCTTCTTAATACTGGCTGTATACAGAGAGAAACAGAATGCATAGAAATGATCTAGAGGGTTGAGTGAAGAAGCTTTGTCAATTTGGTTCCCTTCCAAAATCAAATTTTAGAAATTTTTTCATCATGTTTTTGGACTTAGTGATTTATTTGAAACAATTGTTGTTCATGACCCAGACTTGAAATCAGTCAACAAAAGACTCCACCTAAAGAAAATGACTAACTTGTTGCCCTGAATCATGTCTTGCAGAGACAAAGCAAACGCTTCATATCAAATCACCTTAATGGATGTGCAAAAAACTGTTGTAGTTTTTTATTCTGGTCTGAAATAAAATTTGACATTTTTTCAACATTTGTGTTGATATAGTCACAGTAATGCAAAAATAAATAGCTTATTCCTTCCTGCATGACTGATAATCTAGGTACTCAGGTGAGCGATATAGGCCCACTTGGACCTCTTGTTTACATATCATACTGTATCTTAGGGATTGTAATTTACTTCAAATGTTTCACAGTTGATTTGTTGTGATACTGCACAGATTCTTTGTCCATTATATATATCTAGGGATGTTGCATGAAAAGATAGTCAGGGTTTTCCCTATTTTAGAAAATGGCAGGGGATTTTTAAAAAAAGCCTTCTAGGAGGGTCTGTGGGCATGCTCCCCCAGAAATGTTTTTGAAAAAAAGGAGCAATTTCCTTGATTCTAGACACTTAATTGTCTTACTTAATCTGCTGTGTAATCTTTGTTTGAAATGAATTAACAAGAATGGTTTATATTATGCATTCCAGGTCATCACTTCTTTTTAAAGAAAAAAGGTTGAGCTTAGATGCTGTTATTTTTTAAATTCCTCATCATTCCTTAATTTCATAGATTGGAAGAGAAAAAGAAAAGGATAGAGCTTGAACAGAACCTACTTATCCTAATGGATTCATACTCTTTAGTCTTATCCTTCCTATCAATCTAATCATCTAATTTACATGTATTTATTTATGTTCATATAAATAAGTGAACATAAGCTTTAAAAAGAATATTCGATACTTAAGGGTCATTCATGCTATAAAGAATTGGCCCAATGTATGTCTTGCATTTGAGTCCTTGATTTGGCAAGTATTTAGCATTCACTAGCATATGCTGAAGTACAGTTTGACATAGCTTTGGATTGTTGTTGTTTGTTCTCAAACATTCATGTACATGTAAGTTGTTGTTCATTGTGGTGAGCAATTTTTTTTTTTTTTTTTTTTTTTTGCATGCACAAAATCTGTCGACGTATGCCAACCAACAGTTCTTACTCAGCGAAAACGGAAGGCATACAGAATGCAAACTTTTTATTGTCCGCAGTACAGTAGCGGCACATAACCTGAACGGTCTTATATGTCCTAGCAAGTCGAGGAAATTCATTTGGAAAAGCCGTGTGTATTATTAGCAAATTTAAAATGTTCTTTCAACGTATGAGTTGTGTTTTGCTGCGAATTGTTAACATATTATATTGATAACGCACCAGGAACAATCTGTCAAAATATAAAAGTCGTTGCCTTTTGGAGAAATATGTAGTGCATGTGTGAACGTACACAAATAGCATGTCTAACATGTTCCAAACCATTCATTGTTTGTTCAAGACTTTCCATTGGAGCACCACTCCACTCATAGCGCTCATATTGTATATCTCTTTGTTGTTCAGACTTACCAATCTCCTCCTTTTCATCATTTGGATGAAGAAATGCAGTATGTGGAGAGGCTGCAGCAACAGATGGGGTCCTTTTCGGAGCAGCTTTCTGAACAATAATCTCTACCTTGGGATGCTTTTTTTTTCAGTGTATGTCTCCATGGCAACTTTTTTATACCGTAGATGATGTGGAATGGTGACTGAAGTGTCAAGTTGCCGAATACTGAAAGCCTGTGTATATATGTCACGTGATCATTCTGAATTTGCAAATCGTTGGCACAACGTACGCAGAGCGTACACACAATTTCTTAGATGTTCGTTTAGAGGTCGTTGGCATTCATTCCTTTATCACACTAGATATTTCTTAGTTCGTTAACGACATGTTAGGATTTTGTTATCAATTTAGTTTCATAGGTTGTCAGCATGTCCTAATTGGTCTTGGGGAATCCATACGGTGAAAAAGTTGTGGATATGTGGACGTTTTGTAGTTTGTCCACGTACGTTGGATCAGTTCATTATAGTGTGAAAGGGCCTTAGTTAGCCCAGGTCTTTTGTCGAAAAAAATGTTATTTTCTTAATGACATGTTAAAAAAAAAAAGTAGGCCACTATAAAAGAAATTGTAGACAGCGAAAATTGCTGGGTACCAGCTCTTAAGTAGAACTCTGGATATTCAATTTTGTTTTTAGGATCAGAAGGGCTGTCCATGAAATTTACATAACTTTTTTTTTGTTAAAAGTATGAAAATTGGAACCCATGAAGATAATGTATTTACTAGTATAATTGTGTTAAAAAGCATACCATGTTAACTTTTCATCTTTAAGGAAGTAAAGCCATTTGCGTATCTAAAACTGGTATCCTATTTCAGAGGCAAAAGCCGGGGAAGATCTGTGAAAGCAGCAAAGGAATCAGCAACGCCAGAAGTTGTAACTCCAAAGTCTAAAAGTCGTGCCCATCAAGGTGAAGGTATAATATTAATTTTCTCATGTTACTTGAGTAATGAAAAATTCATTTTAAATGAAATGGTCCAAATTTACAAGTTTCCACCATTTTGATAGTCATAAATTATATTTATTTCAGGAGACAAGGCTGATGAAGCAGTTAAGGGAAGAGTGACTAGAGCAGTAGTTCAAGAGACAGAAGTGACATCTAAAAGCAGAGGACGCTCAGGAAGTCGTGCTACAGCAAAATCAACTGCTGCCCCTGAAAGGACATCAAGGAGCTCTTCCAGGAATACTGTATCAAACAAACCAACTTCTCCAGTAAAAACACCCAAAGGAAAAGTAACTCCTGCTAAAAAAGGTAAAGGAGGAAGGAGCAGCAGGGCCTCAGAAGAAGTAAAAGATGAGGAGGATGAGGAGGAAGAGGTGGAAGAAAAACCTAAAGCTACACCTAAAGCCAAGATTCGAGGGAAGAGCGCAAATAAAGCTACTCCAAAATCTCAAACTAAGACAACTGCTGCCAAGAAAAATACTCCTAAAAAGTCATCTCCAAAGAAAAATGTTACTCCATCACCTGCAAGTAGAGGAAGAAAAGCAAAAACTGTGGGAGAAGAATCAGAACAAGTAGCAAATGAGCCCCAAGTTATCCTAGAGAAAATTGATTCTTCAAAAAAGAGAACACCGTCTAGAGCTTCCCCTAGTCCTAAATCAACAAGAAAAAGACCAACTGCTAAACCAAGTCCTCGTGAGAGAGCAAAGAGAGGGAAAACTTCTGCTCAAGAAGAGGAGGAAGTAGAGGAAGCTATGGAAACCAATACTGAGGCTGAGAAAGTTGAAACTAAAGATGATACTGTTAAAGAAACTGAAGTTGAAAATGTTGAAGACACTGAACATGATGAAGTGGAGAAAGTCAATGAAGCTGAAGTTGACAAAGATGAAGAAATTGTAAATGAGAAAATGGAAGAAATTGAAGTTGAAAAGGATGTAGATAACAAAGATGAGTCAATTTCTCAGGATACAGAATCAAAAGAAGAAACAGATATGGAGAAAAAGTCTGATGATGTTGAAGAAGATGATACAAACATGGAAGAAAGTACAAAATCATCTGAAGAAATCCCTGATGATGTAACAAATGAAAACATGAAGCCACAAGAGGAAAATATTCAAAAACCTGAAGAATTACCCATGGAAGAAGAAGAAGAAGCTTCTTTAGAAGTGAAGGATGATATTAATGATGGATCTATTGTATCAAATGGAGAAATATCTGGTCAGATTTCTCCAAAGAAGCGCAAATTTGATGAAATAGGGGAGGCTGCAGAAGAACATGTCACAAAGAAAGTGCGATTGTCTGTAGAAGGTACTACTAGTCAAGAAAATGGTGCTGTGGTGGATTCTGTAGCAGATGAGGTGGAAACTAAGGAAAGAGAAGAACAAGATGAAGAGTATGATATCATAAGTATGGATGAAATCCCCCCTGCAGATAGTAAGGAAGTGTTAGAAAGCATTCCGAAGCAAAGTATTGAAAAAGAAGAAAAATCTGAGCAAGCTGTAGTTGTTGTGGAAGAGGGGAATGCAGAAGTTGAACCTGAAGAAGAAGTTAAAGAAGTAGAAAATGAAAATGAAGTCCAGACAGAAGTGGAGATGGAGAGTAATGTAATGGCAGAACCTTTAATTCAGGATGGTCTAGTTGAGGAGCAACCTATAATTGAAAACGATTATACAGAAATAGTTACTGAACAAGCCATTGAGGAGGAGAAACCAGTGTCTAATAACCAGGAAGTGCAATCTCAAGTAGCTTCCGATGTAATGGACGGTAGTGTCACAAACAGTATTACTGAAAATCAAATGGATCAAACTGAGGCAGCAATTCCTAAATCTCCAGTATCTGTGGATTGGGTCCTAAATCGGAAGTTCATTCACAACCCAGACTTCAATGCAGACACCAGTGACAGTCATAAACAGTTTAGTGTGGTCAGCTACAATATTTTAGCTCAGTGCCATTTAGATAGAAATGACTATTCATTTACTGAAGATGCATACTTATCTTTGGAATATCGACATGAGAAATTAATAAAAGAAATGAAGTATTTAGATGCTGACATAATTTGTATGCAGGAAGTGGGACCAGCATATTTTGAATCTACATTACTGCCTGCTATGAGAAGGTAATGCTTAATGATTCATATAGAATTATAGTTCATTTGTCTTTCTTGCTTTTGTTGGAGTAGTTGTATACTTATATATGTTATGTATTGAATTATGTGTATGTTGCCCTCTGAATCTCATTTTCTTAACTAGAATTCATTTTTCTTTTATTATAAATGATATAACTTCAAAATGGAAAGTCATTTCTGTTCATCAGTTAGAAGTTTCATGTATTCATTTCTTAGATAAGTTATTATGTACATGTAGTATTGTAAACTTTGCTTCTGTAGGACTGTGTGATCTTAAGATTTCTAGAGAATTTCTGAATTTGGGTTCAATGCTTGGGTGAAATAGGAAGAATGGAATAGATAAGATTTATTATACCCCTCACAACGAGGTAGGAGAGACATACTGGAATCACCTTGTCCGTCTGATGTCCATAGACACATCCTTGTCTGGAGCTTTACTAATTGACCTCACAATAGATTTTATTGAAATTTTAGATTTAACTTTTTAACTACTCAAAGGTGTGCACCTCCTATTTTAATCTCTTTGAAGTCATTTTTATACATTTTTTGGGGTGTTTTTGCCATTTTTAAGACTTCGTTCTCTAGATACAAACTTTCTGGAGTTTTTCTCATGTACCTTTCTATAGATTTCATTGAAATTATTAATTTTGCTTCATTAACACATAAAGATGTACACCTGCTATATCCATCTCTTTGGAGCCATTTTTCAACTTTTTTGGTGTTTTTGCCATTTTGAGGGTATAATGCATTTATTTCATTTTGGGACTTGGTGCTAACCTTAGACATGAAGTTGAACTTGTCTGGAGTTTCATTTTTTTTTAATTGATTATACTTCTTGTTTGATCTATTTATGATAAGAATTCTCAAATCCACAGGTAAATTTTAAATGAAAGACAAATTAAAATAAAAATTATCACAGAAACAATTTAAATTATATATCATACATTTAAATCAGTTGATATGGAAAGCTGATGCAAATAAAAGTAAAGGGCGACACAGAAAATCAAGTACATGTATATGCAGAGTTAATCTCTGTTAAATCTGTGATAGGTTAGAATTTCATTGAATGTTAATAACTGCAATATGTTTTGTGGATCATTTGTATCACTTGGTGATCTACATTTAGAGTGGATGTGTGTGAATTCTAGCTTCGTTTGTCATTTTTGTTTTAAATGAATCATGAAATTAGTATTATTGATTGCTTTTTGATATCAGATTTTTGACTATGTCAAACTTGACCTTGACCTTTTCAGATGACATATATCTGTATATTTATAGACTTTTAAGTTTTCATGATAACTGCAGTCTTACAATTACTATATGCACAATAGCTTTTCCATACGGCTAGCTACAAAACCTGAATGTATTGAGCATTGCTCAGCAATTATAAGTGATCACTTTTCTTTCTGGTTTGAAGCTAACCATGCAGAAAGGCTATTGTATATACAGAAGTTTTAAGACTACAATTATCATGAAAAGGTCTATTAAGGGTAGTTACATCCAACTATGAAAGATATTTAAGAAAATCTATAAAAATATTTCTTTAACATTACACAAAAACACTTTTGGCAAGAACCCTTGAATTTTTACTTCATTTCTTGATTTTACTTCTCAGGTAAGTTCACAATAGATGGTTTATTGCTATTATTGTACTGGACATTCCTAAAGATGGTCTCAAGATGAAAGTTTGTAGTGCTTTTCCAGTTTTCTTAACCACTATTCTGAAAACAGATGGCCATCATTGAAATGAAGTACCTTGGTCAATGATTGTCATTTAAAACGTAATAATAGACTTGTATATGAGTTATAAAATCTTTGGTATTGTTTGGAATGTCTTTTGTTCATTATATTTAAGTCTTGGCTATGAAGGAATGATGATGAAGAGAACAGATGATTATTATGATGAAGGGGAGGCATCCTTTTACAGAACAACTCGCTTTTCACCTATCCAAACACAGACCTATTCCCTGAAGCAACTAGCAATAGAGAAGGTATATATATATATACATGGTACATTTGAGGCAAGGAAAGCAGAGTAGTGATATATAAAAAAAGATATGTAGAGTCAATGGTCACATTTGCAGAGTTGGCGAAACTTAACAAAAGTTTGCCGGACACTGTGTTTTCTGGATTGCTATTAACTACATGACATTTAAAAAATTTACAGGACAAGATGAGAAACGGATAAAAATAAATAAAAAATGAATAAGCAATACTCATTTTTATACAAATTTTATTTTCAGCCCGAAACAGAAGTTAAACTAACAGAGATAGTAATGTTAGAACCGAGACAGACTTGTCCATCTCCTGTGGAATGTAGCATGTAGATACAGCTTACTGAATTAGTAAAATATTATCACCACGGTTTTTGAAAAAAGTTTTATTTTGTTAACATGGTTCACAAAAAAGATAAACCACATATGTATCCCATGCATATATGGATATACATGTATATGGAATTACAGCACTGAAATTCAATGGACGATATGTCCGACATGGTTCTGATATTTCACTATTTGCCGGCCATTGGCAAAATTTACTAGAAATTACTGGTAGGCCGGCATGTTTCGCCAACTCTGCATTTGAATTTTGAAATTGAGCTTTTGGAGTGGTGTCAGAGTTGTCTTCTCTTAGATGTGAAAATGAAAAAATATAAAAGGGAATGGGAACATTAAAAGGTGTATTATGTGAAAAAAAATTGTTTGAAAAGGATTTGTTTACTTTTTTAAAATACTTTATTTTGAAACATATCTGTAGGAATTGCTTGGGTCTGGCCATGAAGAAGCCTTAGAAGAAACTCTTGGTAAATACCTTGACCGTCCAGATGTCCTGGTCATCATGCAGCTACAGTGTAATAACACGGGCAACATCATTACTGTAGGAAATATTCATGTTCATTGGGGAAAGATGGAAGTCCCTGATGTACAATGTGTACAGGTAAATAGATACAATTCTAATGATGAATATATAAAGGAGGACATAATAGCACTTGATTTTAATTTGTTGACCAATGTGAAAACATTCTAAAAAGATTTTAAGCTGGGGTAGCTTACTGGAATGAAGTGCTGTGCTCATGATTGAAAGGTGCCAGGTTCGACTCCTACTATGGGTACACCAGTGTTCTGTCTTTTGGAATAGACAGTAAAAACTGAAATCCTGTGTCAAAGTATGCATGGCACATTAAATGATTGATTGATTGATTTTTCTTTAACGTCACACCACGAATATTTCACGTATATAGTGACGGCATCTGCCTGATGCGGGCATGCAAATTTAGACCTTTGCAACGGACCCACCCGAAGCAGTGAGGGATCTTTAACGTGCCATGCATACCACGACATGGGGCCTTGGTATTTACTGTCTCATTTGAAAGACAGGGCTCCGGGCACGTTAAAGATCCCTTACTGCTCCCAGAGGGTCCATTACTAAGGTATAAATTTCTATGCAATACATCAGGCAGATGCTGTCACCATAGTCGTAAAATAATTTGGGAGTGACATTAAACAATAATCCATCCATCTAAAAGGGTTTTTCCTGGTTTGATCATATTTAGTGTTCACTGTTGTGAATGAGGCAATATACATTTATAAACCAAGGCATTATATATTGAAACAGAAAAGATTCCTTACTTTTACAGTTGGGTCTGGTGCATAAACAGTATTTTTTTAAAATTTATTTAAAGATTGCTAGTGCGATCAAGGAAGTTGTGTCTAAGGCAGGAAGTGATGGTCATCCCCATATTTTGTGCGGAGACTTCAATTCTGAAGTGACCAGTCCAGGATACCAGTTGTGTACAGAGGGTTACCTTTCAGATGATATGATTCAGCAGCTACAGAACATGGAAAACCTTCAGCTTTCTGATGGAACCGTAAGGATATTGTATTCAGTTTCACCGAAGTTTGAACAAAGCATAGATAAGCTTTATTGACAACATTCGTACAATTTGAATAATTGAAAAGATTTTATTATCCTTTAGTTGTGTTTTTAGCTCACAAGTGCCAATAGCTCAGGTGAGTCATGGTCATAGTGCACTGTCATCCTTCGTAAATTTTTTCACATGTTCCACTTCTCCTCTGCAACAGCTTTACAGATCTCACCAAAACTTAAAGGAAGTAAGTACTCAAGGTCCTGTAACAAGTTTGTTTTTTCAACCTGATCCATAATCCAAGATGACCGCCATGGGCCCTGATTGGTTAACACATTTTCAGCTGTTCTCCACAACCGCTTCATAAAATTTCAATAGACATTACAAGAAGTATCTAGTCAAGATCTTCTAATAAGTTTGTGTTTTTTTACTCGATCCATCATCCAAAATGGCCACCAAGGGCTATGGTTGACTGATACATTTTTTACCTTCTTTTAATTTACAGCGTCATAGGTTTTCACCAAATTGTACATGATACAAGTACTCAAGGTCTTCTACCAAAATTGTATCTTTTGACCATATCAGTCATCCAAGATAACTACCAAGAGCCCTGATTGGCTGACCCATTTTTGACTTCTTTTTAGCAACTGTTGCTCAGAGTATCACCAAACTTACAGGAAGTAAGCTATCAAGGTCCCATACCAAAATTGTATCTTTTGACCAAATCTCTCATTCAAAATGGCTGCCAAGCGCTATAATTGGCTGACATATTTTTCGACTTCTTTTCATTAACCACTTAACAGAATTTCACCATTCTTACAGAAAGTAAGTACTAAAAAGTGCTCAAAGCGGTATATCCAAATTGAGCTGTTACTTATTTGTGAATAAGCAAATTGTGCTCACATGAGCAATAAAGGCCCACTTGGGCCTATTGTTTTACAATTGTAACATATATTACTCTTCTTTATTCAGAAAACTTCTTTAGTCAACCATTTGTGGAGAGCATTTCAGCATACATCATCTGGACTCAAAAGTGCTTATTATGTAGCTCAGGTAATCCTCTTTAATGCCTAAAAGCAATGATTTATGCTGTGTTTGCTATATAAAGAGAGTTTGAATATACATGTTAAATCCATAAATGAAGTTTACATAAAAGGGGTTGTTTATAAGCCTGATCTAAAACCATATTTTGATAGTTAAAGTGTAAAGTTGAAGTTGTTGTATTAATGCTTCTTTTCTTATTCAGAAATGTGAGCCCAAAGTTACTTCCTACAACAGAGTTATGAAGGCAGCTGTGGATTACATATTCTATAGTGCAAATTGTCTGAGTAATCTAGGTGTGCTGGAGGTACCAGCTGATACAGCTATATGTGCAACTGGTGGTATCCCAGATCAAATTTTCCCATCTGATCATGTCTCTGTCATGTCAAAATTCTCATTCAAATAAATCATAGTAAGTACTTACTATACTGATTCATAATGCGATTGTGATTTCTTGTAAATTCTACAGAGTTTCAAATGAAGTCTTTTTTCTTTATAATAAAATGTTAAGTGTAATATATAAGGTAATCCAAATTTGAAATCTGTGTGTACCCATATTGTATTACAGTAATTTTTAATAGTAATAATTTAATTGCAATTTTACCACTTTCGTGCAAAATACCAGAACATGTTGAAATGTTGCCAGACATATATGAATTCTTTGTTACTGACTCAGTCCCACCTACATATATATTACGGCATTTGTTATTCCATGGTAGAAAAAACTGAAGTACTAGTAGGAAATGAATAATCTGTAGAAGGTACCACTTTTCCCACTCTCCTACTGAAATTGAACCCAGACTTAAGATATGTTGATAACATGGTGAGTTTCATTAGTGTAGCCCACTTGTTATTGGATGTCAGTGAGCAACATCTAAACAAGATGTCAAATTGGCCTGTATTGTTCACCTGAGTACCTGAGAAAATTAAAAAATATCGAAATGTTAAGTAAAACTATCAATAAGTTACACTTCAGAATCATACCATAAACAACTCACCCTCCTTTTTAAAAACAATGTGATACATGTAGTATTTCATTCTAAGCACCTCATTTAAAGTTTCCCCTTGCAAAAGAAGGTAACTTCAGTGCTCAGCCATGAATCAACCTGTGTGCAGATTTAGCCAGAAAACAGTTAAACAAAGAATGCACCGTTAATGTCAATCAGCATCATGTACATAAAGTATATTATTTTCTGAAATAATACGGTTTTATAACTTGAAATAATGAGGAATATACAAATGCTATATCCTATTACTGGTAGCATTTTAGTGAGAAATCAAATAAGGATAAATTCCTTCAAACAATGTGATGTGCTCCAGTTTGTGTATTAACCTCTCTTTTTGTCTCAGAAAATTTTGATATATTTTACTATTTTGAAAATACTTTAATAAATGTGGATTTCACTTTCTTTAATGGTAACTACTTTAATGGAATGTGTCTCACAAGTTTCCCTTGATTACAAAATGTAATGGATTTTGGTTAAAACAATGATGATTTAATTTTAAGTCAGATATGCATTCAATATGATGTCATCATTGACAGTACCATTTGATTTTCTATGGTAGACCTTATGAATATTTAATCATCAGTGTATATGTTGGGCAAAAGTTTGGTGTGTACCCTGATTACCTGGTAATACTGTGATTTTATTTGATTGCATAGTCAACAAACATTGCATTTACCGGTAAATACAAAGCCGGCGTAGTCTAGTGGTATCGCGCTGGACTCCTAATCGGGAGGACGGGGTTCGATTCCCGTTCTGGTCATGACGGTGTCCTGTCTTTCGAATGAGACAGTAAAAACCAAAGCCCCGTATCGTGGTATGCATGGCATGTTAAAGATCCCTCACTGCTTCGGGTGGGTCCGTTGCAAAGGTCAAAATTTGTATGCCATGCATCAGGCAGATGCCGTCACTATATACGTGAAATATTTATGGTGTGACGTTAAACAAAAATCAATCAATCAATCCATCATTTAAATACATGTACCACCACTCAAGAATTATTTTGAATATCTGTTGTAATCAGTATTGATCTTTTTATCATTCTTGATTCATTCCTGCCTTGTGAAGCTCTGCAGAATAAGAGTTTCATGAACAATGTATTTAATTATTTCTCACAAACCTGTATGTATATAGTGATTGGGTTTAATTAGGGCCCTGCTTCAGAAGTAGTAATCAATGTCTGTTCGTCCGTCAGTTTGTCTTTCCATCAGCAAAAACTTTAACATTGGTCATATCCAATACACTGACACAGGGAAAGCTTTCATATTTGGCGTGGTGTTTCTTAAAACAAGACCTTTCCGTTGGTAACAAAAGTTTTGATCATGTGACCTTGACCGTAGCCTTTGATCAGCATTTGAAAAACTTTAACATTGACCATAACTATTGAGCCATAAGAAGTAGGACTTACATATTTGGCATGTGTGTTCCTTATGACAAAACCTTTCCATTAGTACCAAAAGTTTTGATCATGTGGCTTTGACAGTGACCTTTGACCTGCATTTGAAAATTTTAACATTGACCATACTTAATACACTGTCACAGGTAGAGCTTTCATATTTGGCATGTGTGTTCCTTATGACAAGACCTTTCCCTTGGTACCAAAATTTTTTATCATGTGGCCTTGACAGTGACCTTTGACCTGCATTTTAAAAACTTAAACATTGACCATAACTATTGAACCGTTAGAAGCAGGGTTTTAATATTTGGCATGTGTGTTCCTTATGACAAGACCTTTCTACTTGTACCAGATTAAGGTCAAGGTCATTTTGACAGGCATCTTGCAGGGCCCCTCTGAATTTGTCAGTTTTCTAGTTAATTCTTAAAATTTCAATACAGTTTTTAAAACTACATCAAACAACTTTTTTTTATTATTTGACTCGCACACACATAAAACTTTGAATATAGCAGATAATCTTTATGTATCATGATTGAAATTTTTCCATTATTTTGATCTCTTATATATAAATGAAAATTTTTCAAGGAATATTGTCAGTATGTATGCATCTCCATCAAACAAGTTAATATCATTTAAATGTTACAGTACTTCATTCCTGCCCAGTTTTAAAGGTCCTGAAGAAAATATCAAAAGCATAAAAAGTTTATGTCAGATGCATGGGTGGGTTAGGAATAATAATAACTGCTCATTTGAGTGTCTGGATCAGACGAGCTAAAATGCTTGATCTTCATTCATTTATTACTGGGTTTAATACTTGAAATCAACAAAGTTTTTTTAACAATAATGATTGTAACATCATATCCTGCAAAAAGCTATAAAACAAAGAAGAATAAATCGTAATTCATGTCATGAATGTAGCCATGTTTATATTATTAACCACAGTTGTTTTACCATGCTTTGTTTTTCTCACACAGGCCATTGTACATAATCAGCATCTTATCTTCAGCACAGAGTCAAGACTTAGTAGAAACAACTTTGGGTCAAATCATATAATACTTGTTAGTATTGGTAGGCAATGTGATTGATGAAAAGCATAAAATGTATATGAATTTGTATAAGTATGCATGTGGTGAAACCAAAGAGATGTCACTAATAGGGAAGTTTTATTATGTTGATTGATTCTTCTACATTTGAGTTATGGTTTGATGATTTAATAGATATGAAGATTTGTTTTCATGTACTTGCAGATTTTGAGTGGACATTAAATAGTACATATTTTCTTTTCATGGGATGAACAATGTATTTGATATCAATTGTACCATTCAGGGAATTTTTCTCAAATATACCTTAAACACCCATGAGTTTGGTGTAAAAGTTAGCTTTGTTACATATATTATGAAAATGATTCAAATTTTTATCTCTTCAGTTTGCAATATACATTTGTTGAAGTATTTATTTAACAACAAATCTATTTTTTAATATCAACATTTTGTCCATTACATTACTAGTACAATTGAGTGCATTTTGAATGTGTAGGAAAGTTCATTATTTCACAGGACAATCATATCAACGAGGAACTGAAGGATTTTATTGATAATAGTAGATGTAAACTGTAAATTAATATTTGCAAGGTAATGTTTCTTGCATGATTTTATTTTATTCTTCTTTAAAAGTGTTATGTAACTGATAATTAAAAATTTGAAGTTGGCAAGGTATGATTCTCATATGTGGAAAATTTACTTCCTGGAATATGGTTTGGGTGAACAATTTCTAGCTCCTTTGTTTTCTGTCATCCATATATTGAAATAGTGAATCTTCTGTTTTTAAGCTTTTTATCTTCTGGTTTTAAGCCATCTTCTACTCTCTTGGCTGACAAAATGTATACCTCCTGATGTCCATGTACTTACTGAGAATGGCAAGTTAACAATCTTGTCAAGTTGTAAATGCAACCTCATTTTTGTGTCCTTTGGAGTCGTTTTGGTAGTAATGGAGATGATGAGAATAAACTGAAATCTTTGGGAGATTAGAATTAGAATTAAACCTATCTGTTTTATAAAGGATTGCATTGCTATAGGCACTCATATGTATTAGTAAAGATGATCTTAATTCATTACCTAATTTTATGCCTTTTTTCAGAGATGTAGATGATTAAATATTTGCTAAGCATTTAAGTATATACATATTTATGATGTTTACACTTGTTAAAGATATGATGAAGTAAGGGCACATTCATATATATGCCAATTAATGTGTATTTTCTGTTTTGAGATATGATTGAAGTTTTCACTGTTGCACATGTTTTACTGAATTACATATTCACTTTATATACAATGTGCTTCTTGTTGCATTTAATTATCTCCCTTTAGCTTGTAATTGTATTCAGTTTCATTCATGATGTAGATAAATTCATGTACTATTATAAATGAAAATACAAAGATTCTTTGCTTTTATATCAATAACCAGATCAACAAAACAGATTTAAATCACATAAAACTAACAAATGTTTTATAACTAAAATATGAATAAAAAAGAGGGAGGTATGATAAGGTCACAGTGAAGGGTGTGAAGAAGGAATATTTTCAGAATAGTGAAATGTATTATACATAACTATTTAGCATTAAATACTCATGTATTAGATTCCTTATACAATTATACAAATGCAGTACTTCATGAAATTGTATTAGTAGAGAGAATGAACACTGTAACTCTCATTAATTTTCTTGTGAATTGGTAATGCCAACTTTGTCAGAAAACAAACAATCATCTAGTGTTGTGATTTGAAGCATACATTTAGAATTTAATAAGCAACTTGTAAGATATTTATAATATTTCATTTCGAAGTCTTCATTCAAAATTGAAAAACCAAGGCACACAATAAAGTTTCAATTTTACCCATTTTGAATGTTTATGAGAATTTTTATGCCCCCCAAATCAATAGATTGGGGACATCTTGCTTTTGACCTGTCTGTTTGTTTATCTGTCTATTGTCAGGTTTAACCTTAGCCATAACTTTTGAACCGTTAGGGGTAGAGACTTCATGTTTGACATACAAACTCCACTAATTAAAGCCTTTTGAAGTTACAACAAAGTCATTGATCTCTGGCCTTGACTTTTGACCTACATTTCAAAATTTGCCTTATTTGGACTTTAATGCTTCCTGGGGATTAGTGTTTCACAAACAAATCTTTTTTAATATTTTGTATAACTTAATCACATGAAACAGAATTATTGATGCTTACAATGCTTTTCTAGTCTTATATTACAATTTTATGCAGTATTGCATTTGTATGATTGTATAAGGAATTTTAATGTATGAGTACTTATTCAGGGAAGGCTGTGTAATGTAAACTTCATTATGAATAGATTAAGTACAAGTATTATTACTATTATTATAATTAATTTTGGTGTAGTTGTACATGAAACATGATTTCTGATTATTTGATTCAAATAACTTAATTTTCAATTGAAACACTATCCTTAATGTGATTGGATAGATCATTTCATACCACTGGATAGGATTTGATTTAAGATACAGTTACAATAAAGTTAAATCCATTTTCATGTTTTGCCACCAGTTTAATCTGTTGACAGGGCATTTATTTCTATATATAGTACATCATTTCTATATATATATATAGTTCATCATTTCTATTTAAAGTACATCATTTGATAAACACCAATACATCTTAAACATTGTTTCATTTCTAAAGGATCTCAAGTTCACGATAAAGGTTCTTACAATTATGCTCTGTTGTGCACTATTTTTATTGACATTTGTTAATCATTCAAAATCATTTTAGAATTATGTCTGTGCTAGGAATAATACATGTATACTATAATATTGGTAAAATTAGTGTGTATTTACCCATTGATTCAATTTATATTCTTCAATAAATATGGTATTAGTTCACATTGTTTCGTTATGTATTGCATGTATCTGTGTAAGGCTAGTTTTATAGGTGAATTACTCAGCAATACTTTATTCTGTAAAAGTAATAATTTGACCATCTTTTTGGTGCCAAGATGTTGAAAAACATCCTTTAATGGAATCTTTCATGCATAGTACATATATTTGTTTTTGTCTTTCTAGAAGGCTGTCGTTATTCCCATGTCATCAACATCCAAGAATAATTGATGGTTTTTCAAAGCCATTTTTAGCTCACCTGAGCAACAGGCTCAAGTGAGCAGTTATCATAGCACACTCTCAAGTCTTTGGCATCTGTTGTCCGTCTGTAAACTTTCACATTTTTTATACGCCCATCATAAATGGGGCGTATTGTGGTGGGATGCAATAACTTTAGTATCAAGCTTCAGTGGTTTTTCTTGAAACATACACAGAATGGTTAAATAACGTGGAGAAATAATTCTTTCGATTTTGAAAAAATTCCGCCTGTAGTTACAGAGTTAGGGACATTGACTATTGACATTGATAGGATAATGGCAGTTTCTATGGGACGCTATAACTTAAGTAAATGTTAGTGGTTTACATGACAACTTAGACAGAATGCTTAATTATGAAGAGGAAGAGCCCTTTCTGTTTGAAAAAAAATCTGTCTTGTTACGGGACTTCTTTTTTCTTCATGGACAAAATAATGGCAGTTTCTATGGGACACAATAACTTTAAACAATAATCATGAATGGATTTTCATAAACTTTATGCAGAATACTCTGATAAGAGTACTCACGGTACAGAGTTATGGGTCTTTGATATTTTTTATGGTAAAATTATAAGAAATTCATTTCTAACTCCAACTCTTTCAAAATTAAATTGGTGCTAGCATTATTTATGTACTTTAATACATGTATATATTACAGGTTTTTATATTTTCTATGCTCATACATTTTTGACACAGAAGCAAAAAAGGAGGAGGTTAAAGTCTCCTTTTTGCCACAACTCTCTGCCATCCCTTCAAACTAAGCAATAGGTGTATTATGCCATGCTAGGTGTTTTTACATTTAAGGGATTTTGATGAAACCTGGTATGAACCAAGTACTGAAGGTCCCTTACTTCGGATTTTCGGTCAGATCGGGCAAGGGAAAGTGGGAAGATCTAGGCTGGGGCAAAATAGTTCCAAGATGGTACAGTCAATTGAAAAACTTTTTCTTCAGACTTGCTTAATAGATCAACAGACTTGAGTGCACCAGAGTGAGTTATAAAGGTGTTATAAGAAAAGTCTTTGGTTCAGTTCTGTAATTTTTAGCCAATGTTGCAGAACTCGACTCTTACTTGATGTGGAGAGTGGGTGGTAGGTCTCAACAATTGGTTTCTTGACTCTTAACTTCTATAACCATTTAGGTATAGTAATGAAACTTCACATACCCATAAGCCAAGGAAGTGCCCTATTGATTTCAGAATCAAAAGGTCAAGTTCATAGGGCCTAGATGAGTGAAAATGGTTTCCAGACTATACCTGTACATGTGTTTACATTCCACCTATTGTTATGAACTTCACACACACGTAATACCCATGGGTTGTGGATGTGCCCTATTGATTTCAGGATTGAAATTCAAGGTCTTGAGGCCTTGACAAGTGAATATGGTTTCTGGACTAATTGTATTTTTGACACTTTTTTGGTTTTGGTTCAATTCTGAAATAAAAGTTTTGAAAAAGGTCACTCTAGCTTGAGAAATTCTGATCCAAATTTTAAAGTATGTCATCTCGTTGTGAGTGCAGTTCCAGACAAACCGCTTGGTCATTTCTCTATTGTATGTCTTTATAATCTTGTATATACTCCTCTCACAGTTTAAGATTTAACATTTCAGTGAGCTGAGTATTAATATTTACTTGTTCCACAAAAGTGGTTATGCAGACATTGTTTATTATTTATCTTCGCTCACCTGAACCAAAGAGTCAAATAAGAAATGCATTTGTTCATCTGCCTGCTTTAAGATGTCTTTCTTTTATCTTCTACCATTACCAACTTCAGAACTGCTGAAAGGATTTTATGAAATTAGGCAGGGATTAAGTACTCGAGGTTTTTGAGTCGGCTTCGGTGAAGCCGCACTCATTGCAATCACTTTCTTTTCAGGGGTTATAACTTTCACTACCGATATAGAGCATACTACGCCGCTGAAAAATAAAGTGCCGAAAAATTACTGATGTTGTCTTAAAAATTCTTGATCAGCACAATGTACCTTTAGCTCAGTTAATTTAAACTAAACATAAACTAGTTTCAATAACTCGAAAAAGGAGTTGCAATAATGTTTTCAAATTTCGCGTAATAATACGTAGTTGTGACTACTTTACGATGTGTTTACCACCGACACCGTCGGATGAACTCGATTGTGTAATTCTCCGGACAAAGCATTTGTCTTGATCTTGTATCGCTTGTTTTTATCGAGATATTTCAATTAAACTTTTCCCCAACATGTTCTGGAACTTTAGTTCTTTTTCACATATATGACAAATTTTAAGATCGATCTTCCCGCATTTCCTCTGATAATGAAAATGCAATATAAATATTTAGGTAAATGTTGTATGTTTCTAAATATAAATGATGTTAAAACATTATGAGAATCGTGAATAAGATGGTTATTTAATGTCCCACTTGAAGGAATGTCGTTCCTTGGCTCAGCTTCGACTCGTGACAACAATGCAGTAAACCTTGTTTCCATGAAGTTGTCGATTGCACGTTCATTTCGGATACAAGCAATTGCAAACTCTTTGCCGTGTCGTAAGATAGTATGAAGAGAGCAAATTTTATTAGCATTTTGTACATAGGTATAATGACGATGTAGTTGCAACAAAGACCTAATTTTGGGGTATTTTAGGGTATGGACAACATAGACCCCAAATTTATCCTTATTTGAAAAACTTTAACGGCACCAAACCAAATGCTCCAAAGTGATTTAGAAATGATAATTTTGGTCCTTTTCAGAAACCATGTATTAGATGTTTTTTTCAAACTTCATTTTACATTTAATGTTTTTGCACATTTTCACATTATATCTTTTATTTTTTTATTGTAGATGGCTTGTATGATGATAAATAATTGTAACTAAAAAATTTGAGGGCAGAAATTATTTTCAGAATATTTTTTTTCTAAATTTTGAAAGATTATATTATACAAAAATAAATATTTGATAGTCTTCTTCCCAGAACAAATACCGGGTAGGTGGATTTGATAAAACTTGGCATGATTAAATTGGTTGGTTGGTTGATTGGTGTTTTACGTCGCTTTCAACAATATTTCAGTTATATCGCGACATGGAAGCAGGAGGTTACCAACCTCTTAAACATAGTGGCGCAACCCGGGTCGTCGGCGCCGCAAGCCAAGCGCTTAACCACTACACCACACCTGCCCCTGGGCATGATTAAAGCACTTGACATATAATACAAGTACTTTTTCTCTTTTGACTGGACTTGTTGAGGAATTGGTCCTTTGTATGGCAAAGAAAGTCCAGAAAAGTAGGATATTTTGTGAAGAAAAATTTAAGATGGGCTATGAATAATGAAAAGTTTTAATGTATTAGAGTGTTTTAGAATGATGTATTTTTTTTTTTTTTTTTTTTTTTTTTTGTTCAACTTCTTATTAAAATTTGTGTAAATGGATACTCTGAAAGGAAAAAATTCTGATACTTGAAATTAAGTTGTCCATATGATAATATGTGAGTGATATATACCTATTTGGAAATCCTTTGTGGGAAGTGGGATTGGCTCGCAGAAAACAGAAAACATCTTTATAAGTTTTATCTTGAAAGTGTCATGTGAAAATTTGTTCTCTGGATTTTTTATGATATTTTATTTTTCAATATAGGTCAGGTATGTCATGCGGATGATTTGCTATTCATATTTGTTAGAGGCACAATATATATATATATATATATATATATATATATGATAAATAAATTTTATATATGATAAAACCAACTTAAGTGTTTCACAGCACTCAATAAGTCTTTTCACACATTTTTGTACCAGTTTTGTTTTATTCAATATATAGTTTCATGTCATTTTTTCTTCAGAATGGTTTTTTTTTTTTTTTTTTTTTTTGCCGTTTTAAAATTCTAACATTGGCCAGTTTTTGTTTGCTGAAGGAATGGGATTCAATCTTGCTAAAGGCATTTTAGCTCACCTCAACGAAGTTGAGAGGAGCTTATACTATACCTCCGGCGTCCGCGTCCTCGTCCACGTCCGGTTAAGTAGTTTGAAGTAATTCAATATTGAAGAAAGCATAGGTTCTACAGTTACCCAACTTACCCCTTAGGTTAATCTTGGAATGTTGACATGAGCGCATGCACAAGATGATGCATCTGACCTACATTTTCTGCTTGAGTGACTATGTTACGTAGTTTGGAGTAATTCACTATTGAAGAAAGATTAGACGCTACAGTCACAAACTTGCACCATAGGTACATCTTGGGTTGCTGACGTAAGCGCATGTATCCTATGATGCATCTGACCTACAATTTTTGCATGAGTGACTCGGTTCAAGATTGCAATATTCACTACCCACTATTCTTTTTTGTTTTTATTTGACAAGCACTGTATCAACTTGAGCCAAAATCTTTTAGTACAATTTACACCGTAACAAAATTTACAATGTAGTCTCACTCACACATGCCTGTGTTATTGTCTTAATCTTACACATGTTTGTGTTATTGTCTTGATCTTACTCACACGTGTTTGTGTTATTGTCTTAATCTCACTCACACGTGTTTGTGTTATTGTCTTAATCTCACTCACACATGTTTGTGTTATTGTCTTAATCTCACTCGCACATGTTAGTGTTATTGTCTAAATCTCACTCACACATGTTTGTGTTACTGTCTTAATCTCACTCACATGTGTTTGTGTTATTGTCTTAATCTCACTAACACATGTTTGTGTTATTTTCTTAATCTTACTCGCACATGTTTGTGTTATTGTCTTAATTTCACTCACACGTGTTTGTGTTACTGTCTTAATCTCACTCACACGTGTTTGTGTTATTGTCTTAACTTTACTCATACGTGTTTGTGTTATTGTCTTAATCTCACTCACACATGTTTGTGTTATTGTCTTAATGTCACTCACACATGTTTGTGTTATTGTCTTAATCTCACTCACACATGTTTGTGTTATTGTCTTAATCTCACTCACACATGTTAGTGTTACTGTCTTAATCTCACTCACACGTGTTTGTGTTATTGTCTTAATCTCACTCACACGTGTTTGTGTTATTGTCTTAATCTCACTCACACGTGTTTGTGTTACTGTCTTAATCTCACTCACACGTGTTTGTGTTATTGTCTTAATCTCACTCACACATGTTTGTGTTATTGTCTTAATCTCACTCACACATGTTTGTGTTATTGTCTTAATCTCAATCACACATGTTTGTGTTACTGTCTTAATCTCACTCACACGTGTTTGTGTTATTGTCTTAATCTCACTCACACGTGTTTGTGTTATTGTCTTAACCTTACTCACACATGTTTGGTTATTGTCTTAATCTCACTCACACATGTTTGTGTTATTGTCTTGATCTTACTCACAGGTGTGTGTTATTGTCTTAATCTTACTCACACATGTTTGTGTTATTGCCTCTTAATCTTACTCATACATGTTTGTGTTACTGTCTTTATCTCACTCACACATGTTTGTGTTATTGTCTTGATTTATTCAATGTAGAGAAACAAATTGAGAGTATTTTATTAGTTGTCAAAAATACAATGAACTAGGGATTATATAGAACATATATATATATAATATATATAAGCAAATACTGCTCAGGTGAGCAATATAGGCCCACTTTATTTCCTCCTCCTTTTTTGGGAAAAGGGGATGTTTTGTTGCCATGTGAAAATGAGCTTTATTAAAATTTCCATAAAAAGAATGGCTTACAAAGATAAACATACCTTGCGTGATCAAGATAATGTAATCTGTATATATCGAGAGTGAGGGATGATCTTTATATATAGATTCCCAGAAGTCAAGTGAGGGGCTTGAGATCTCCAGCAGGTACAGAGTGGAGCCCGTTTGCAGTCGGTACCGCAGCTGCCATGTAAACGCAGCTTTTTGTGATGTTATTCATGTCTTGTCCATACCTTGTTATTCTTCTAGTACACGTAGTGGATTTTGTCATAGAAATGAGTCAGATCTGATCTTCTAATAAATATGATTCAGCTTTTTTTAGTAGACAGAACCAAAACATCTGTAATAGGCGAATATATAGAAATGTTTGAAAAGGGCTTATGATCTGTCATGAATGCTTTTCAGTCAGGAAAGGGTTGAGGTACCGTTATTAAACCCTGCATCTAGTCAAAATGACCTTTGTTTGGACAAATTTTTCGACCAAAGTGGTTGAAATCCCGCATACCCTGCCTACTACCGGTTTATCAATTTTCATAAAACGGATTGGCGAGGCATATTGAACGATGGTTTGTATTGGCATTTTTATTCAATTCCATTGACTTCACAGGGAAATAAATCAAGTCATGGTAGGGTATACAATAATAAACATTTATATTGGAAGAGAAGCCAGAACAAAATTTCAAGACCACGCCTATTTTCCACACCCGAGGGCTGGACTCAGCTTCAGATTACATATGCATTAGATCATGTAGGAAATACTTCTATTTCATAATCTGAGGAGTAGTGATCGGACGACGAATGATATTGCATAAGCTCTGCTGATCTCTGACCAGTAGAGCTAAAAAGATTGAAACAAAAGGACAAATTTCATTTCTTCATTCACAATAATTAGGGGGGCAGGCTTGGTGTAGTGGTTAAGCGCTTGGCTTGCGGCGCCGACGATCCGGGTTCGATTCCCGGGTTGCGCCACTATGTTTAAGAGGTTGGTAACCTCCTGCTTCCATGTCGCGATATAACTGAAATATTGTTGAAAGCGACGTAAAACACCAATCAACCAACCAACCACAATAAATTATGGAGACGAACACATACACAGTTAAAATACAACAATTTTCTTTCTGTATACAGATCCTTACACTGAACAAAATCACTTTTACTCCAAAAGATTTGTGACCTGATCACCTTCTGTTGTATATCTTGAAAAATGACTACACCTACAATGAGGGGGCAGACACGTCACTGGGGGAGATAGGGCTCGCGCTGTCCCCTCCCTTACGAACCTCTTCCCCAACCTCTTGTTTCCATCCTCCCCGAAGGGCGTGCGTTTCACATCCATTGTCTCTACCTTCCCCTAAGGAGGGTGGGGGGGCGGGGCGGGGGCAGCGGACGTTCCTTCCGTGCCCCTCTGATCCGATACTGCTTTCAAAGCTCAGACTCAGTGACGCTAGGCTTATATTAAAAGTTAAATGATTTAGAGAAAATCTGATTCGCTGAATAAAAATTGAAACTACCGATTGGCTGAAGTGAGCACGTGGTATTCGAACGATTAAATAAGTTATTCACAAAAAAGAATAAAATTAAATGGTATAAATTACTTTATGCTACACATAAAGTAAGATGTATTTATTTTCAAATGTGACAAAAAAGATATAATTGTTTATTATTCATACTTATCTATTCTAGAGAACTTGTTTTCTGTGTGAAGCTATCAGAAAACTATAATTTTGAAGAACTAGGATATGTCAACACTTTATGTAAAACACAAACGGACACAAATTCAATGAAACTACCATTAATATAGAGGAAATACAATTTAGAGATATATATGCACAAATTTTGCCATTTTCACTTTTGCTTTAACCACGACCTTCCAAATTCGGCCACTCTGGAATCTGTTTTAGGAAGGGTCATGGCCTACACTGCTTGGTCGATTGCGATGAATAATATTCATGACTATGATAGCAGTAAAGAGTAAGGCAAGAACGAGTGATGCACCAAAGGAGTAACCGCGGAAGGGATCCAAGCATTGGGAATGATTGAATCTACTGGCAGAAAATCCGAATGCTGAAAGTGAAATAAAATGTTTTGAAATATCAAGGTGTATATGGTTTCAATGCAATTATAAGGAAAATAAACCCATAAAACATAATGACATCATTACAGTATTTATCGCATTGCTTTTCATATTGTTTACTACTGTATCGCTTTCATATTGAGGACAAATCCTGTCTATGACAAAATTTTAATGGTAAATTTTGTTCATCTTGCGTCTACATTTGTTGCTTTGGGTCCGTCATGAAATAGAATACAGAAGACATCCATGCAAAGTCTCATGCAACTTAATGTGTGAGCAGATAATGGATCAGACCATTGAATACCATCAACATTGAGACTGGACGTTGGCAGTGAAATTTTAGAATTACCTTTTTATTAAATTTTAGAATACTTTCACAACATTTGACAGTTTTTCATCTAACTTTAAAAGTACAAAATTCACTTATGATAAGAAATTAAAAATAATAATACTGATAAAAGATTTTATACGACGAGCTTTTGACCAAAATACTTTTGCATTTGCGTAATGAAAAGAAGAGAATGAAAATTCTCTGTTATTGTTTCTGTATGCTATACTTACTGATAAACTGAAGGAGTGCTGTAATGATACTGAAGAAGTACGTAAACGTCTTCATGGCGTCATAGGTATCATCATTCCATAGAAAGGTAATGTAAACTACGATAAACGCAGATGTGAAAACACCCATGATGCCGGTAGGAAGCAGCAGCATGGGGACAACAGAGGCATCTGCTATACACTCGGCCCTGTATACACTTGCTATTATGGTAGAAATGAAAGGAATATATCATACCTGTTTTCCTTACCAATTCATGTTAATATAACAGAATATCTTATGTAGAAATGTAGATGTCAGAGATAAACAATGGTTCAACTTTTATCAAAATAAAAAGATTTAGCGCTCGTTTCACAAATGTTGGCCAACTTGACATCTAACAAGCAATAACCACGATGTCTACATAAAAGCTCTGTATAGTTCATCCTTACATTACAGATTACTGGAGAAAGTTACTAGCTTAGATATATTATCGTAGATTATTAGAGTACTGTAATATTTGCAACTTAAGAAGTGCACATATCTTTCATATCAATATCGCTGTTTTCATCTGAAAAAGGGCAAGTGACCGATTTGTGAAACAAGTGTTAAGTATTTTTTATGTATCGACTTTCCTCTAGAAGAATTTGCTGTTATGTATATTATTTATAATGCATATAACTTTCTTGTTTACTTACACATTAGTATTGACCCTATCGATATCCATAACACTATTGTTCCTGTAACTGAAGAAAATAAAACATCACCAATGATATCTGACCGTATGGTTAGGTGGTATATGTTTTAAGTAATGGTATCGACATTTTGTTATTCTGACGATAGGAATGTTGCACATGTTACTTTTGTTGTTAAATCAGGTACATTTGTATTGAAATGCACATACACGGCTAAAATGTACCTGAGTAAACATCACTTTCTCACAAAATGACCAAAATTCAACAAAAACGTCAATCAGTATTTTGGCAAAATATAATGTCAATATTCATACTCCCTTGTTTCCTAAAAATCAAATTAATAAGAGGAAGGATTAAGAATTCGACATTTACATAGCTTTAAGCTATGCCGAATAAATACATACTCATGTCTCGAGTCAGGAAATGGCTCGACTCCTTAAATAGTCTACACTATTGATCGTTATGTAACATTATAGTCAATGTAGTAATGCAGCTATGCTGTCAGTGGTTGATGTAGCATATACAGCCATGTGGCTAGCATATAGTCAATGTAGTAAAGCAGCTATGCTGCCAGTAGTTGATGTAGCATATACAGCCATGTGGCCAGTATATAGTCAATGTAGTAATGTAGCTATGCTGTCAGTAGTTAATGTAGCATATACAGCCATGTAGCTAGCATATAGTTAATGTAGTAATGCAGATATGCTGCCAGTAGTTGATGTAACATATACAGCCATGTGGCTAGTATATAGTCAATGTAGTAAAGCAGCTATGCTTCCAGTAGTTGATGTAGCATATACAGCCATGTGGCTAGTATATAGTCAATGTAGTAAAGCAGCTATGCTGCCAGTAGTTGATGTAGCATATACAGCCATGTGGCTAATATATAGTCAATGTAGTAATGCAGCTATGCTGCCAGCAGTTGATGTAGCATATACAGCCATGTGGCTAGTATATAGTCAATGTAGTAATGCAGCTATGCTGCCAGTAGTTGATGTAGCATATACAGCCATGTGGTTAGTATATAGTCAATGTAGTAATGCAGCTATGCTGTCAGTAGTTGATGTAGCATATACAGCCATGTGGCTAGCATATAGTCAATATAGTAATGCATCTATGCTGCCAGTAGTTGATGTAGCATATATAGCCATGTGGCTAGTATATAGTCAATGTCGTAATGCAGCTATGCTGTCAGTAGTTGATGTAGCATATACAGCCATGTGGCTAGTATATAGTCAATGTAGTAATGCAGCTATGCTGCCGGTAGTTGATGTAGCATATATAGCCATGTGGCTAGTATATAGTCAATGTAGTAACGCAGCTATGCTGCCAGTAGTTGGTGTAGCATATATAGCCATGTGGCTAGTATATAGTTGATGTAGCATACACAGCCATGTGGCTAGTATATAGTTGATGTAGTATATACAGCCATGCCGCTAGTATATAGTTGATGTAGCATACAGAGCCTTGCGACTTGTATATAGCTGATGTAGTATATACAACCATGTGGCTAGTATATAGTTGATGTAGCATATACAACCATGTGGCTAGTATATAGTCGATGTAGCATACACAGCCATGCGGCTAGTATATAGCTGATGTAGCATATACAACCACGTGGCTAGTATATAGTTGATGTAGCATATACAACCATGTGGCCAGTATATAGTTGATGTAGCATACACAGCCATGCGGCTAGTATATAGCTGATGTAGCATATACAACCATCCGGCTAATATATAGTTGATATAGCATACACAGCCATGGGGCTAATATATAGTTGTAGTATATACAGCCATGCGGCTAGTATATAATTGATGTAGCATACAAAGTCATGTGGCTAGTATATAGCTGATGTAGCATACACAGCCATGCGATTAGTATATAGTTGATGTATCATACACAGCTGTGTGGCTAATATATAGTTGATAAAGCATACACAACCATGCGGCTAGTATATAGTTGATGTAGCATACACAACCATGCAGCTAGTATATAGTTGATGTAGCATATACTACTTTGCGGCTAGTATACAGATGATGAAACATTTAAGAAATGACTGATGACTGTATAGACTAAAACAGATGCACAAAGAAGCGGATTATATTTAGTCCGCGAAGCGGATTATATTTAGTTTGCACATCGGTTTTTTTGTCTATAGAGTGCCGCTGATATCTTTATGTATAATTAATGCAAAATGTGACAATGTACATGTACAACATACTGTTAACGTAACAATGGTATCATTACTTTTTCACGAAGTTGATTGAATATATGCTGTAATGTAGCCGCTACATAGCGTTACAGTACAGACGCAATCTACCTAGAAATCATACATAAAAATTAAAAAAGTACTTACATCCTGTCAACTGCTTTACCCATTCATCCCTTGATCGAAACCAACATCGTGAGCAGCGCCCCATATTTCGCTTGGGTCGTCTTTTTTCATTAGAGTGTATTCAAACTCTATCAATTTTATTGCTGATATTTTTAGATTTCAGTATCAAACTTCCTTTCTTGGTAGCCCTTAAAGTCCCACATGCCGCATTTAAATCCAAACCCGCACGTCAAAACCCAATAATGTATTAGGAAGATTGATCTTTTCTATTACTGAATTGTTCTCATAGGTACAGGTGTCAGTGAAAGTATATATGTCTCTGCTGGTGTAAATGCATATGATGAGAAATATACATCTTTTTCATTTCTTATTTTCCCATTGTGTGAAATACATATCAGTTTTATTTCAAACTACGTATATCTTTCATTTTTTCTACCATAATATACAGATATCGAAAATCGTAGATATTATAAAAGCATCATGACATATTTGTAACAAAACATCAATTCTTTAATATTTTTTCACTGTTTTATGCTACATCAAGATTATTGTACTTACATGGAATGAGCACCTGTGTGGCGCATGACTTTAAGTATTTAATCTACGCAACAGACAGGGGCGTAGCTGCCTATACGCCAGCACGCCATGGCGTGCACATCACGGGGACAAAAAAAAAATTAAAATGTGACTCAAAGACATCCATATCATATGACAATTCGTAAGTGTCAAATCAATTTGTGAAAACATTAATTTTCAACTTTCTCAAAAACAAAAAGACCTTAATGTTAAGAGGTAGTTTCAAGTTCAGTTTTATTGTGTTCGACATATCATGACAGAAATAGCTTTGATGTTATCAAGATGTAGTCCAGAAAGCACGACTTTGCATTGAATTTTACAAATTTCTCTCGGGGGAGACCCTCGAACCCCCACTTGCAAGAGAGGGTGATCCCATCCCCCTCTCAGAGCTGCGCGCGCCTCGTGAGAAGCTTTCTTGAACATTGAATATTTCTAGCTACGCCCCTGACAGACCCTCTCGATTTGAAGCATTGAGGGAAGTTTTACTTGCCATGGAATACCGTGGCATGGACTTCGGTAGATACTGTCACGTGCCCACGTACACGGTGGCATGGACAACGGTTTATACTGTCACGTGCCTACGTACACGGTGGCATGGGCAACGGTTTATATTGTCACGTGCATACGTACACGGTGGCATGGGCAACGGCTTATACTGTCACGTGCCCACGTATACCGTGGCATGGACAAGGTTTATATTGTCATGTGCACACCTACACCGTGGCATGGGCAATTGTTTATACTGTCACGTGCCCACGTATACCATGGAATTGGCAACAGTTTATACTGTCACGTGCCCATGTTTACCGTGGCATAGGCTTCGGTTTATACTGTCACGTGCCATGTATACCGTGGCATGGGCATCGGTTTATACTGTCACCTACTAACGTTTACTGCGGCATGGGCATCGGTTTATACTGTCACCTACACGCGTTTTATACTGCGGCATGGGCTTTGGTTTGTACAGTCATGTACCCACGTATATTGCGGCATGGTTTTCGATTTGTACTGGCACGTGTTCACGTACATTGCGACATGGGCTTCGGTTTATACTGTCTTATACGAAGAACTGATATTGAAGCAGAAAATGATAAATTACATTAGAAAAATGTGACGACAGGAATCAAACCCATATTTTCCTGTTTGACGTGTAATACGACACCACTGGACCAACCTGTGCACAAACCTACTCATCATTTATTATCTATAAGACGGTATGTTTGGAAAATATAATTAAGTTGGTAAGATTACTTGCATTATTTAACTAAGAAGTATATCTCTCATGCATAGCTCTGTCTTCAGATGAGTTATTTGGCTCGTACTTTTAGGTCACCGATAATGAGTTAGCTCTTCAAATATTTATAATTTGCACAGTTTAGGCGTTGAGCATTACTGAAATGACATAAGTTGTTGAAGTGTGCAAATGGGACAACAAATTAACGCAGATAAGTATGTTCTGATATTTATTATGCAAAGAATAAGAGTATACCCTGGATATCTGCAGAACAATTCATATAAATTATTGACAGATGTAGGCTTTAGAATCATGCTGACGCCGGATATTACAATTTTTGCTGAAGTTGTACAGTACCATTTAGGAGACTCCAATAGATTGAAATCATCTGTAACACTAGTGCTAATCTATACACTAAATTACTAGTGCTAACCTATACACTAAATTACTAGTGCTAACCTATACACTAAATTAACTCCTGCTTTATAGCGGAATTTTTTATATCATTCTAAGGGTATTGATAAATTTATACATGTTCCATACTGGTCCAGTCAATTAAATAACGGCTATATGGAAGAACAATTTTCACTATTTAGTTCAGATGCCGTAATCTTGACCTCTATACGTCAAATTTGATAGGCATCTCCGTCTGTACATAACTAAGTGTGCATCTAAATTCGGGTTGAATCTGAAATATGGTATCTAGAAACGATGTAAAAACCATGTTTTTACAATAATTATACCGAAGATTAGATGTTGTGACCTTGACCTTTGACATCAAAATCAAATACACATCTTTGCCTCTAATTAAGAATATATCAAAATTCGGTTGGAATCGGATGTATGGAACTGACCAAATTATCCAAATCATAAAACCATAATATTATATTTTCACTCAAAGTAAAGATTTTGTGAACTTTACCTTTGGACTACAACATCAAAAGGCATCCTACTCTCTCCATAACGGAGTATAAATCTATCAAATCTAGTTACTCTGATATATACAGCACGGGACCAACTTTCATTTAAATTCCTTGCGATTTCACTCTGAATAATTCCTGAAAACAAAATTTTCATTTCAATAAATGGTCATAATTCAGTCAAAAGTTAACGAATCAACAAATTGATCTGTAACTCTATTGTTAACATCGTTAAGATTCTCTAAGTACTTGATTAAAACAATCATTTAATTAACTTTCCGGTAGATTTATACGCAAGCCAAGCTCTAAGCCATATACATACATTCGATAATCGTATCGCATATGCCATGTAACAAGTATGCATCAATTATCTGAGATGCACTTAAACCATGGGACATGGCGCGGTTATACAAAAATCAATAAAAGCGGATTTATTCTTTAACATGCAATAAACTGGAAACAAATATGCCTGTTGCATTAATATAATTTCGATGTTTGAACTTCCCTTCTTGGAAGCCCTCTATGGGATAAGACTTTAAACAGTCATATCAGATTATGCTAATGAACATGTTTATACCTGCATACCCTGATCAAAAACATCAATTTTCATTGTAAACCGCCATGGAATACGATAAACATTGAAGTTTTAATACCGACACTTTTTAAATCCTAACAGTCAATACATAAATTTTACCTACGTTGATTACCTACAGAAATATACTGGTAGATTAATATATATATATATGTTAAAATATCAGGATAATGACATATCATTACCAAACAAGCAAATTCAAAATTCCTCCCTCCTAATCTTAATTCAGTATTCCTCAAAATGGGAATTTTATTATTCAATTTGATTTCAAAACCAAATGAATTCTTCTGTAGATTTATCATCATGTTAGATGCAATCACCATAATGTTTACTTTTAACTTTGTTTTCTTTTATTTTTCTTGATGCCTCTATAACAACAAAAACAACAACAACAACAACAACGATAATTATAATTATAATTATATAATAATAATAATAATAATAATAACAACAACAATAATGATAACAACAACAATAATAACAAAAACAACAACAACAACAACAATAATAATAACAATAATAATAATAATAATAATAATAATAATAATAATAATAATAATAATAATAATAATTAAAATGTAACTTTTGGAGCTATATAACTTCAACTGTGTGAGAAAATAAATACTATTAAGTCTGAAGGAAATTGGTATTTTTTTTTTTCGGCCAAATGGCTTGCCATATAATAATTGGAAAATGAATGTATTTCATTTATTCTTGGTTGAATTTTCATGCTTAAAATTTTGTATCAATAATAAACCCATCGTCTCGTGATGATCAACCTTAGATTCATTGTGTTTGAAATCAAGTGTCATTTTATATTTGTAAGAGTACACGAAGATAAATACGGGTGTACTTTATTCACCCGCATACAGGAACAATGTCATCCCTTCAACATAGACCCGTCCACTACGTCAGTACTAAGCATACAGGAACACTGTCATCCCTTCAACATAGACCCGTCCACTACGTCAGTACTAAGCATACAGGAACACTGTCATCCTTTCAACATAAACCCGTCCACTACGTCAGTACTAAGCACCGTTATCTAGATTTAATCACTATGGGTTGATGTTTAGTTGCTTGAATTTATTCAAAAGGAATAAAGACAACCATGTCCAGTGTCATATCTAGTAGTGTTGTAAGGGTTTTTCAAAGATTTGGTTCTAAAGCATCAGTGCCAGAAAATCCGGTTGCATTACTGATGTACTACATGCACTGCATACATGCTGTACTGGATCTTGATCATGAAGAAAACATTGCCCATTTAACAAACTATGATAGCTATCTATCGATGAGTCAGAACGATGTGGACCAATTATTAGACTTATGTGAGAAGTATAACCCAGGTCTGTTGGGGAATAGATGCATTTATCAAAACGATGCAATGTGTGTAGTTTCAACCAATACGTTTTATGAGATGACAAGCACAAGACATCCAAAATATAGAACAAAGACATCCAAAGTATAGATCAAAGACATCCAAAATATAGATCAAAGACATCCAAAATATAGGACAAAGACATCCAAAATATAGAACAAAGACATCCAAAATATAGATCAAAGACATCCAAAATATAGAACAAAGACATCCAAAGTATAGGTCAAAGACATCCAAAATATAGATCAAAGACATCCAAAATATAGAACAAAGACATCCAAAATATAGAACAAAGACATCCAAAATATAGAATAGACCGTGTGCAGAATTGGACAAAACAAGATGCGGACAGAAATTGTCAAGAAAGGAAGGCTCTGAGAAACGTACGTTTTATTTGCTTTTATTTTTAAAAACTTGATCTCCTCAAGGTGTGTTTAATCTTATCACTCATTTTGATTTAATACATGGCTATACTTCGCTTTCCATTTTTCACACAGCAGGTCATATCCAGCCAGCAGTTCACCAGACATTATTTTAGACAAACTGAAACATTTCTAGCCATGGCATGCTCAATAACATTTCCTTGTTTAAACCAACATTTCCTTTTCATCTGTTTCTTTTAAGAACGGGAAAAAGCTGTTAAATGATATTAAAAAAATAGACGACGACGACTGGATTGAATTTTATTTAACTTTGACATTTACTGTTTAAAGTCGCCAAGGCCATTTTACATTGTAATGCCCTGACAAACTATGCCAACAAAATAAATAAGGGACTTTCATTAATCTTATTCTTCACCTTGGTCTCTGATAAGAAACAATTGGCATCGGCGTAACTTCCTTTCTCGGAAGGTCTATTTAAAGCGCAAAATTTAAACTGCTGTCGTATATAGATGACACTACCTTAATCGATTATACACGCTCTGCTGCTTTAAATCAAGCAATATTACGAACAGTACGTTTTGTACTCTCTAAAGATCTTATCGTTCTCAAAACTTCGTTATTATCATGTTTAATCGAATGTAACGACTGATATATTGAATTCGCATCACTCACAGAGTCGACACACAGATTGAGATACATACCATAATGTCTACTGCTATATCTAGTAGTGTTGTGAAAATTTTTCGGAGGTTTGGTTCTAGAACAACGGTGTCAGATAATCCAGTTGCACACCTGATGTACTACATGCACTGCATAGATGCTGTACTGGATCTTGATCACGAAGAAAACATTGCCCATTTAACAGACTATGATAGCTATCTATCGATGAGTCAGAAAGATGTGGACCAATTATTAGACTTATGTGAGAAGTATAACCCAGGTCTGTTGGAGAATAGATGCATTTATCAAAACGATGCAATGTGTATAGATACAAACAATGAATTCTATGAAATAACAGAAGCACAATCTCATCTTGCCGCTCTACATTCAGTTTCCACCACAGTGGCTGTAGGTAGCCAGACAGTGACAGTATCAAAAATAATGTGCTACGAAAAGATCTGGATGGAAAAGCATTATACCAGACCTATATCATATATGCAACCTTGGGTATATGCGAAAGCAAGCAATGCCATGAGACCTGTGAAAAAATGCAACGTAAGATTACAACCAAAAAACCCTTTTCCCACCAGGTAAGAAATGACTGAACACTGCAGTTAATATTTTGTGATTTGAGGTATATTATGTTAGAAGTTTACTGTATAGTATATGATTTTATTTCAGTGGGAAATTTTCCGACAACATCGGAGCAAACGTTTTGATGAGCTATTTCCTTCCAGTTTGGATTTTCGGATGGATCATCATGGTGAGTATATCTTAAGTGTGAAATGTTCTTACTTTATTCATAAAGGGCAAAATTTATTATGGCGGTTTGATAATCGGGATGTTTCTTGACTGCGTATAATATTCGGGATGTTTCTTGACTGTGCGTATAATAATCGGCTTTGCTTTAGTCGAATCTAAGAGTAATTACAGTAATGCAGTTATATAAGAAATGTCTATTGATGTTTATTTATACTGAAGCATGTATACCATGAAGATGTATATTATTTAGTTACTTGATAAATGGCAAGAAGCCGAAAATTCGCCACAAAGTGTTTTCATTATTAATGTAAGCAGTGTGCTTTCCTCTTGAGGTATTAGAGAGATCTATATAATCATGTTTGTATTAATCTCATGTAGTGTAGTTAAAACCAATTATTGCTGTATGATATTATTTTGCAGCGCATTTTGCAATCATGAAGTGCTGTCATCGGTGGAAATGTTGAATTCCGGGTTTGATTGACTGTCGACTAACGTGTTCAAGGATATAAGGACAGTAAAAATATGCCAATAAACTCTTTGTGTATATTATCTATATTATATATTTAATACTGTAGTATATTCATGTATGAATATTTTACGATCACTATTTATCCTTTAACGGGATTTCTTCACTGTATGTATCCTTTTGGAGTTTTAGATATTGCTATAGTCTTTTATGAGTAGAGGCGCGAGAGATATCGAATGCATGATCAGAAATGATTTTTTTATCCTAGATAACAATGCAACTTTTAAGTATTTAAATTCAATGAAGAAGCATACATAGATGATATGTAGTTAACTATTTTCTCATATAAGATAATAATCATGGTAAAACAAACAATTAAAAAATAAGATTTTACCTAGAAATTGCAGATAAATTCTGAGTGTAACACATAACAAGTCACCAGTCTGGATCATGTAAGCGTTTGTGAAATTGTGGCATTCCTATGAATTGTTTAACCGAATTGTATCTGGAGGTGATATATGATCTATATATGGATATATACATTTTTTGTCAATGACGAGATTTAATTATTCCAAAATATGACTTTTATAATGAAGCCTGTTTTAGGAAACTATTGCCCAACAATTAATATCGACATACTGTAGATAAACATTATAGTTAAATGTTTAGAAATAACATTTTTTGGCATTGTTTCGACGATTAAACTGACAGAAAACAATAATTTTAACAACTAAAGACGATGAACTGCTTACAAACAATTTTGCTCTATTTGACTGTTATTAGTGAATTACTACATTGGTATTTTGTTGTGAAGCGCACTGATATTGTATCATTTCTTTTCGTATTTTACATTGAAATGGTTACCCAATGGAAGAAATTATTAAAAGTATTTCTCTGCCATAGCCATAAGTATAATTTAAAAATCAACGAATTGACATGTAAGTAATTAATTGCTAGGATACCTATAGTATTTTAGCTAGTAAAACTCAAAGTCATATGAGGTAGTAATAGTAATACCGTAGTCGGTGAATAGTCATAAGTAAAAATATGTGATATTATTATCACAATACTAACGGTCTACAATTGAATAAGGAACTCAACTCAAGGAAAGCAATGAAGGTCTTAATAGAGACCGTAAAATTAGCGGAATATAGATTTGAATCGTACTGTTTTGTATCCTTGCGATATTAATTTTGACTCCGTTGCTTGTATGACATTCGTTGCCATACCCATGTGATATTTACATATGCATAAAATAAATACGTGTAATATCAATGCACGAGATTTTAACGGCTAGGCTAAAGCTATGTGTAAGCATGTGATACAAAGCAGTATATAAAACTCTATATTGAGATTAAAATCATTTAAACTGAAAATGCAAAAACAACAATAATAAAATAATAGTAAAAGAATTTCCCTTCTTAGAGATGTGACAATATCAGGGTTAATTTTTATCTCCACTTAAAAGTAAAGTATCTCGGACAGAGTATTCTATCGCTGAGAGATATTGCGATGGGTTCTGTCTAAAAGTTTTATGATGTAAAGATAATGGATAAATCCAAACCATAAGTCCGAAAATCATTTAACCAAAGGACATACAAAATCAGTGAAAATGAAAACCAAATAGAAAACAACGAAAAATGTCTACTTGAAGAGCATATGTGAACCCCCTTTGATGAAGTGAGATCAGGTGCGAGGGGAGAGTGAGCATCTCCTCTTTACTAGAAAAACCCGTCACATATGCCTAGTAGAAATAGTCAAATCGTATAAATTCCATATATATATTCATATATGGAGAAGTCAAAGAAGGTAACCTTCTAATATAGAAAGTGTCAAATCTTTGTAAGATGATCTGAATCCGTCTCAGTCCAGAATATCATTTAAAAGTCTGGATAATGAGATATCATATTGTGTAATCAGAGTCTCGTAACGACCATCGAATTATATAAGCATATATAAGCCTGGTTGAGTAGCTTATCTGAAAGTCGCTTAGCTCTCAGAACAAAGTCATTGTAATTTGAACATGCTCTGGAATAACGTATTAACTGAGATATGAATACGCCGTATGCGGGTGATGGTGGTTTTTTTATGATTGATTATTTGATTTTTGCTTAACGTCACACCATGAATATTTCACGAAATGCCATCAAGAGTGCATAACGTAAAGTTAAAATTTCAAACAACTGTTTATAAACATCTCTGAGTTCATGAACAGAAACGGAAAATACGATTGCGTACGAACATGAATTAGATAAGACAAAAATTTCTTCATTATTATTCATTGTCAATATGTGCAATATTGATATTTTCGATAAAAAATGTCTAAGTATTTCTTCGTAAGTAATGACATCTTAGTATGTGGTAATCTCTTATGACATCTTAGTATGTGGTAATCTCTTATGACATCATAGTATGTGGTAATCTCTTATGACATCTTAGTATGTGGTAATCTCTTATGACATCTTAGTATGTGGTAATCTCTTATGACATCTTAGTATGTGGTAATCTCTTATGAAATCTTAGTATGTAGTTACAGTGGGGTGCAGTCCTAACATAACATTATGTTAACGTCGCGTTAACGTGAAGTTTGCTTTCCTCGTGCGCTCAGGACTGCTAGGCACACGCGTTTGCGTTAACGCAGATTTCCACGTGAACTTAATTTCGAGACCGCGTGAACGCGCTTGACTGCCGCGTTAACGCGCTTGACTGCCGCGTTAACGCGCTTGACTGCCGCGTGAACGTGCTTGACAGCCTCGTTCGCTTGCTTACAGCTTAAAACTTGTATTAACATGTTTATACAGAAGGATTTGAAGGAGAATCGATATATACATTGTATATTTAAATTTAAAAACATATTAATGGGTAGGTAAAATATTTAGAATTAAATAAAACCCTTCCGAGTTGAGGAATGAATTTCAGAAATATTGAACGCAATTTCCGAACATTGACTTTAATGAAATGTATTATTATTTTAGGAAAATAATAATAATAATAATAATAATAATAATAATAATAATAATAATAATGAAATAAAAATTAATAAAGATAATAATAACGATGATAATTATTATATTCATATATTATAAAGATAGCTTAATTAAAAAAAATAATAATATTTACATAAATAAGAAATATATTTAAATACAATAATAAACTAATTATAAATTAATAAACAAATAATATATATATACATAACTAAACTAATTAAAAATAAGTAAATAAATGAAATTAGAAAGTAATCATACTAGTATAAACTGACGAAGTTTTTTCATAAATACCTTATTGCATGTCTACGCGATAATTTCCTTTGTTATATTACATATGAAATCCTTAATGCAGGATGTCATTTAATCATTTCATTTAATACACGTTTTTATGGCGACATTCGCGGTAATTTAATTAGATCCGTTTTATTTTCTCCATCCGTACTGCATAGAGAATTACAAATATAGACATGTGAACGTGCGACTGGACCGAGCGCACGCGGGAATAAATCGCGTTAACGCGAATTCCCTACCGCGTTAACGCAAGGAGCGCACGCGCGTCCGGTCGAGCAGTCCTAGCACGTGTGCTAGAGCAGTCCTCGCGACCGCTTTTCGCGTTAACGTGTATGTTATGTTAGGACTGCACCCATCTGTATCTCATATGTCATATGACATCTTAGTATGTGGTAATCTCCAATGACATCTTAGTATGTGGTAATCCCTTATGACATCTTAGTATGTGGTAATCTCTCATGACATTTTAGTATGTGGTAATTACTTATGACATCTTAGTATGTGGTAATCTCTTATGACATCTTAGTATGTGGTAATCTCTTATGACATCTTAGTATGTGGTAATCTCTTATGACATCTTAGTATGTGGTAATCTCTTATGACCACCTAGTATGTGGTAATCTCTTATGACCACTTAGTATGTGGTAATCTCTTATGACCACTTAGTATGTGGTAATCTCTAATGACATCTTAGTATGTGGTAATCTCTTAGGAGATCTTAGTATGTGGTAATCTCATACATAACGTATACTATGACTATTATAATAGCAACAGTTAAATAAGTTTCAAGAAATAAGTATTGTTCAACAGATTTAACCTTCTTAATATACATGTATCTTGAAAAGTACAGCAGTCTCTTTGATACCATGTAGAAGGAGTTCCAAACAGGCTACCGATGATCCTTCTCAACCCTAACCCATGATCATAGTACTCTGCTAACAAATCATAGCTGTATGTCTGGCTATATAATTAAACATGTGCACTTAAATATCCGCCATTCCCATATATATGCTTTAAAAGCAGGTCTTGTAAATATTGTTCTTCACTCCTCCCGAGCACACGGTCTCACTTCTGAATTTCAGGAGTCCGTGAATGTCCACCGCCGTGCATTGTTGTTAGTGCTATTTTCATGTGACACCAGTTACTTTTTTATTTTACATTCAGAGGTGATCAAATGCACTGGTCAGCTTTGTGGACATAGACATATAGATGCATCATTGAAAGTATGTGCATTACATCAAGAACTGTTTCCGTTTTCTAGTAGAAAAGAATATCAACAGCTTAACACTTATCAAATAAATTATGATCAGTTAATAATAAAGACGATTCTATCATTTGATATCTGTAAAGTGAAATTCGGAAAGACACACACATACTTCTTATATAAATAAATAAATAAATAAATAAATAAATATGTATGTATGTATGTATGTATGTATGTATGTATGTATGTGTGTGTGTAGGTGTGTGTGTGTGTGTGTGTGTTTGTCCATGTATCTGTGTGTATGGTGTATATGTATATATAAACTTCCAAAATCTCTTCTTGGTTTACAGTGGTCTTTTTAAATTGCTGGTCTTGTCATTTTATACGATCTATATAGTATTGCAATTTGTTCCTCTGGGAATGTATTGTTTGGTTGTGTCCTTATGCACAATTGACCATCTTCTTTCCAATTTAATTCGGCAATATAATTTCATTAGTGTCAATTATCAATTATATATAATATATACCTGATCCAAGTCGACCATAACAACTCAAATCGATGAAGTGAAACAGCCATACGAGTCGAAAGTTTTAAGATTATGTATGACAATTAATTATTCATTTCTTCACAATTTTAGAAACATGAAAGATCAGATTATTTATTCTCTGATTTGTGGAATACAAATTATTTATTTTCAAACTTATCAGGATCAGAATGTAATATATATTTTCAAATTCGTCCAGCCCCCCCCCCCCCCTTCCCCTCATCTCAGTATCAAATGGTTGTCCCCTTAGATGACCATAATATGAAACATATTGATAGTGTGAGAGAAACAATTCAGTGTCTGTAGTGCACAAATGTTTTCCTAATATAGGCAAAAGAATGAAAGGATGAGAATAATCGGCGATAGCAACTACAACAAGAGGAAGAAATTAATTGACTAATCATTGTATAAGGACGAAAGCAATAAACCCCGAATTAAATCGAATGCGAGTTAACGTTAGGGGAGAAGTTATATTAAGTTTTTAAAAAATAAAGTACCTAGAAATATTTTGCACAAGTAATTTTTACTTTTCATGAATTAAATGTTAATTGTGCCCTTTCTTCTTTTTTTCATAGTCGCTTACCTCCATTGCCTTCTAAGAAGTAGATCTACATCATTATAATAAGGCCAACACAAAATACGACGGACACATTTTCTTCCAAAATACATGAGACCATGAGCCGAGAAAAATAAATAAATATAATCATAATATTGGATAATAGTAGAATATACACGGAAAAACATTACAAAAATATTCGATTGTGCTGCGGTTACATTTGGTGTGGTTAACCGGTTTACGGGCGCCCAGCTTCCCACTCACAGCAAAAGCAGAACAATCAAATATCACACATTTGAAAATTTATAAATATTCCTCCATATGGAGAACAAAGATCAACAAGTTCCTCAAGAAGAGAGGTCATAAAAATTATTACGCACAAAACGTTTATAGGCTAATATGTTGCTATATCTGTAATAGTAGTAATGCCAACATTTATTATACTTTGTGTATCACTGCTACTTATAATCTTCCTAATGTACTTTCGCCTTAATTTGGGTTCATTCACAAACCTTTAGATGATTCAGACGAGTTGAATCCCTCAGAATTTATCTTCAGTTTCTAAGCAGCATCTTTCAGATATTTATTGTTTATTGCAATTATAATTTTTGTGAAAAAATAATTCAGAAATTTCATATATATGTATAATACTGATTCTACAGTGAATTCAAATGTTGATATTCATATTTACAATAATATTAGTAATCTCTGACTGAAGATTTGCATTATCCCTTACGATAAAGCCAAAGTCATAACCATAATACATTCGGGCATTATGTCGGTGAACTCCTATAGGCATCAAAGTTGCAATTAGTTTTCCATAGAGCTACATGTTAACAAACTGTGAAGCTTCATTGAAATAGAATATCATTTGAGGCTTCCTTTACATTTAAATACAAACAAAATCACCAAAATTATATAATACCGTGGCTTTTCATTTTCAAAATTTCCCTAATCTGAACTTACCCTTAGTCCTCAAAAAATTTGCTGGCTGAAAATATCTTAAACCTCGATATTATGAATCATGTCCCATTAAATGAATTATAATATTGTTACCTGTCAACAGAAAGTCTATTGATAGTATTTCAAACAATAAGATGTACCAGGCAAAAATATCTTCTCAGATGCCTGGGGTTTCTCGTCCCGAGTAGGATTTAGGGTAGCCAAAACACTTAGAAAATCCGGATCAGATTTAATCGGTACATTGATACCATAAACCGTCACAATACTGAGTATCAGTCGAGGTAGTTTGTGAAATAAATCCCAACTTAAGTATTCTAAAATAATTATGAAAACAATTTATTTTCTATTCAAAAACTACAAGGTCTAGCACCACAGTATACACTTGGAAAATATCAAATTCATGTTCAATTACAAAAATGTTCAGGCACTCAATCAAGTAATGGACACTTATTCTATCTTATGTATATTAAGCTAAATTAAGTGCTAAGATTTCGAGCGGAAGTAAATAAGAAACATCCATTCTACCAGACAAAATAGAGATATTGACTATCACGGATCACTGGCAGAACTAGAGGTTTGATCAAATTCCATCGAAGATAAGCATCCCCTGCTGACCGATCACACCCGCCGCGATGCCATACTATTGATTGAGCTAGTATAACTGGTAGTCATATGAGGTGGTAGCGATAATACCGTTGTCACGATCGATAAAAAGTGTTAAGTAAAATTGCGTGATACTGCATAATTACAGTACGTACAAGGATCACAATCAAATATAGAAGTCAACAAGACAGACAATGATTTCTGATTAACGCAAAGAAGGGTTTGATCAGTCATTCGATTCAGTATTGGATCCTAATAACTCCAGACACACGCATGCAATGTACAAAGCAAGAACTGTGAGGGCAATCGCTATAAGGATGCCGATCAGGACTATAGGCGCAAATGGAACAGCAACAGTTGCAAAGACATGAAATTGGACATACTTCCTAACCTCTGTACAACCGGAATCTTGCACACCTTTAGTAACTGAAATAGTAAAAAACAAAATACACTTTTGTTTGAAATACAATTGGGAATCATATCTGAAAAGAAAAGAATATTAGGATTATATATCGATTTTAATGCCCCCCCCCCCTGCCCCGAAATCATTTAGGTTTTCTGGCTAATGAAAACTTCTGCTGATTGATCAATAAAATTTAGATAACAAATACACTGACCATACCGGGACTTTTTTTTTCGAACGTTTTGTTTAATATCAATAAAAACAATCTAAATTGCATTTACGGTAAGTGCTTGATTTCATTATTCATTATTCATAACAAATTTGTGTTTCAACAACTATACTGTTAACTTTGCGTAAAGGTCTTTCAGTAACCAACAATTTGATTGTGGCAGAACAAATCATGGCGGTATTATTTTTCATCACAGATATCAAATGCAATGACATGAAATGAATCTTAAGTATTGTCGTTTGAGGCAGGTATCAAACAAACAACAATGAGATTCATTTCTTAATAAAATTTTGTATGAAAAAAATTCCACATTTAAGTAAATCAAAAATTATTATAAATAAAGTCAATGCGAGATGACCAAATAACGATTTGAAACTTTCCCTAGATTGTAGACATGAAATCCCTAGTATTGAAATAGTAGGATGATAAGTGCATGTATTCCAAGGACGTAGGAGAAAGGGGGGTAGCGGGGGCACGTCCCCCCCCCTTTGAAAAGTGGGGGAGGCCACAACCATGTTTGTGCCCCCCCCCCCCACTTTTAGAGTAATATTTGTAATAGTAAAAGTTTAGATAAACTTAAATAAGACATTTTAAGCGAAGTAAATCTATTTTCTTTTATATTTTTAATGTCTGATTTCTAATCCGTAACTACAAAATTACGGATAAGGTTTTACTGGCGGTTGATGTATCCTGATTATGTAACATGTTCATGATGTTGCAACAATAGAAAGTTTCGTGAACAAAATATCTTTCAGCTTATGCATTAGTATGATGTCTTCCATTGTAAGTATTTATTATGTTTTGAGTGATATTATCTTTGGAGAGTATTAAAGTGTGAGCATTGTAACATGATGAGCAGCCACGGACCTTTAATGTGCATACCATCCTCTTAACTTGTGCAGAAAAGTGTGAAATAAAAAATAACCACACTGCAACATGTTTTGTTGCTGATTAGTAGCCAAAGTAGCCACTAAAGCACTAAATTAAATAATTCGTCTTTTATTTAATCATTCAGAGCAAGGATGTATAGTTTAAGACTACACTTCCCTGTTCAGAGAGAGAAATTGGAATAAATTTAAACTGAAGTTTTTTTATGCCCCGGATCGAAAGACTGGGGCACATTGTTTTTGTCCTGTCTGGTGGCTGTTGTAAACCTTCGCCGTAACTTTTGAACCGTAAAAGACAGACTTCATATCTGGCATGCATACTCCACTAAAGAAGCCCTTTCAATTGACACCGGACAAGGTCAATGACCTTGAGACCTTCACTGTGACCTTTGTGCTAAAAAAGCTTTTTCGGAACACCTTTTTTTTTTCTTTCTTTTTTTTTTTTTTTTTTTTCGCTTTTCACTTTTGGAAGGTTGTGCTCCCCCCTACTTTTCACTGCCGAGCTACGCCACTGTATTCTAATGTTGGATGATTATAAATCAATTTAAGATTATCATATATGCCCTATATTTGTGTGAAAGAAATTTTTGTTTTTTTATAATATAATAATATACGATTTATAATAAATAAAACAGAAAAAACTCATAACAGATGCTTCTCTAGCCAAAGTGAACGGGGAAATTAAGAGCACATACAGTACATAAAACGTTCTATTGCACGGTCAACTGAATACAGCAATCAGTAAAAAATAGATATTGATAATTTGTACATCTTCTGAAATTAAACTAATATGTACTTACCTGTCTCCAAAATTGCGACTAACGTCAATCCAGTCAGGTATGTGAGACATGTAAAAATCCAGATGGTGACTTTATAACTTGTCCAATACACATTGGTGTATAAAATGCTGAGTTCCATCTCTCTGCCAAGTACATAGAATATGAGTACCCCACTGAGGATGGTGACCACGCCCAGAGCATTCAGTAGAAGAGGAATGAGGCCAGCAGAATACGAACATTCGTCTATGATCATGGCCGCTATAGCAGAGAAATTTATACAATGTCAAATACGTTACTAATGTGAAAAATGAGTGTCATTTCTTTTGAGTGGTTTAAAATCGAGAAAAGTATTGTATAAGGATGAATCTATTGTATGTACTTACACCCAATGACATCTCCTATCCCAAACATTGTCTGGAGAACTGCTGCCACTTTATTTGAGATAAAAAGAAGAATATTACTCACAAACAACATACATTCACACGTGACAAGATGTGCTGATAATGTTAAACATACTTAATTCTATGGGTTATTGGTAAGTGAAACAGATATCAAAATATATCACAACATACAGATTTTTAGAATAAACAAAAATACAACATAACTAATGTAGCCGTCGTGTTTGTGTATTTATTTAAGAAAGAACCAACGTGGATCGAGTGCTATTATTGTTTTTGTAGCTAATTTATAACATTTATATAATATAATATTTACAGCACGGCACAACCAGAATATTTTATTCTCAACACTATCAATCAATAGTACAGAGCCATAATATATAACATAAAACATATAAATCATTATCATAATCATACAGTGTTCAAGACGATTGAATCGATACATATACTTCATTTATTTCATAATCCATCCATCCATTCATCCATCCATCCATTCATCCATCCATCCATCCATCCATTCATCCATCCATCCATCCATCCATCCATCCATTCATCCATCCATCCATCCATCCATCCATCCATCCATCCATCCATCCATACATACATACAGACATCCATACATACATACAGACATCCATACATACATACAGACATCCATACATACATACAGACATCCATACACAGTAATACTATTTTAGAATCCAGCGCGGAGGATTAACAAATTTTGAAATGTCTTTATAAATTTTGTTTGCAAAGTTTCCTCAAAAGTATATGATTAGTAGATTGAAAAAGGCATTTAAATTTTAATGCATTTGGTCTTTATCTATACCAATTTGGTAAATTCAATTTTCTTGACAAAGATGAAGCTTTGCATTCAAAAATATAATGAAAATCATTGCCAAACTTATTACATTTAGTACAAATTCTTTCATATTTATCAACATTATACCATCTTCCACTTCTATCAGTAACCTATTGTTGGAAGTTATATATTTACAAAATGCTATTCTATTTATTCTATTCAACAAATCTAAATATGGTTCAAATCAAAATTTTCTTTATAGTATGTGAGATTCTCACTATACCTCTGTTGTTTAAACTGGTCTATTAATCTTATTTTGATAGCAGTTGATAGCCATTTGTCATTTATATAAATTCCATTCATGTACCTAAAATTAATATAACCACAGCTATCTAAAATACTTTTGATATTGCATAACCATTTTGAAATTGACAAACTATTTTATCAATAGCATACAAGTATTTATACATTATATTTAAAGTTGTATACCCTACAATTCATTCAAATTTCAAAAATTAGGGCATGTAAAACAAAAACTGTATTTTTGTCGTATGGCTGAAGTTAATAACTTAACGTTAATAACATTTTTGTTGCCTCAAATCCTCGGAGATATCAAAATAAAAAGAAAATACTTTGTAAATGAAGCGGGTATTCCATACATACAACCATAAACCTGACTTTGCGCATGCGCAGTTTAATCAAAACAAATACGACGAAGGGAGTCTCAAAAGAAAACAATTTCAGTAAATACTAACTTTAGCAGACTTGAATGCAGATTTTTTTTAGCTTACTCGTCAAGTTTATTTACTTCGCCCTCCTTGATGCGGCTTCCGAATTAGATCATGTGATAAGTTGGTTGTAAACATTCTGTTTAGAAACATCGCGTTTTAGACAGCCATATTTCACTTAATACGACGAATTTGTCATTTGCAAGAGTCTTTTTTTAATATGTTTTAGACTTATATATATAATCAAAACAATTTAGAATAAATTTACCTCTAATATGCACTATACTGGTGAACATAGGGTATACAGCTTTAACAATTTGTTATCATTTACAATTGAATTTACTTTCAACCAATAATTAATTATTCTTGATTTTATTTTCACAGACAATAGAAAAATCCCCAGCTTTCCATAATTCATAAAATCTGGTGTAGGTTTTTTACCATTTAACAACAATTTGTAAAATTTAAGGTTTATTTTTTTCAGGCACTTCATAGTTAAAAAATCCCCAGATTTCACAACCATATAAAAGTATTGGAGTGACAATCTTATCAAATAGGTCATATTGTGAGCTAATACGCAAACTATGTTCGAAGGACTTCATATATTGCCTATATTCCCTTAGATACATTTTTGTTATTAGTACTTTTAAATCCTTTTTGCTTAAAATTACACCCAAATGATTTATTTCATCAACTCCTTCCAAAATTTTACTATTCATATCGAACGCATACTTATTTTTTCGCTTTTTGGCCAATGCTATTACTTTTGACCTTGAGTTTCCAATATACACAATAATCATGGAAAGAAATTAATTGTCTTTGTAGATCTTCTTCAGTATCGGAGAATAAAATTGTATCATCTGCGTACAGAAGCATAAATAATTTCAGATATACATTGAGTTTTTGTTCAACTTTAATCCCTCTTAGATTAAAATAACTCTCTAAATCATTTAAGTACAAAAAAATAAAAATAAAAAGGTGATAAATTTTCACCTTGTTTCAAGCCATTATTGCGCTCAAAATACTCCGAGTAAGCACCATTGTGTACAATACAAGTTTATGCTTTTATACATATTTACAATAATGGTATATAGTTTTCCATTTATATTATTCCGTGAAAGTTTATACCACAATCCATCTCTCCATATTTTATCAAAATTTTTTTTCAAAATCTATAAATACACAGAATAATTTTCTTTTTTTTTTCTTTAACATGATTTCAATAAATGCATTTAACATGAAAATATTATCAATAGTACTGTACCCTTTTCGGAATCCAGCTTGGTTTTCACATAATAATGAAATTTCATCAGCAAATTTTTGTAATCTAGAATTTAGAGTAGCTGCAAACAATTTACCTAAACAACTCACAATAGTAATGGGTCTATAAAAGCTTGGATCATTTGTATTGCCTTTATTTTTATATATAGGAATAATGTTCCCATTAAGCCAGTCAGAAGGCATAATACCACTGTCAAAAATTATATTAAAAACTTTAACATACAAATTCATCATTTCTGCTGGCAAATTTGTAATGTACCCATTTATAATTTAATCATCACAATAAGCTTTATTATTCTTGAGATTTCTTATTGCCTTTTGAATTTCGCGTTCTTCTGTAGGAAAATTTACAGTGTCATTTACCATACCCAAATCAATTGTAGATAGTAAGTCAGATCCATTTACATTTTCAGTTGTTTCATTTACATTTTTAAGTAATCAAAAAGTGCATCTATTGGTATTTTACTTTTTAGTTTAGGTTTTTTATTTATTATTTTCAAAAATTCTTTCGGAGTTTTATATTTAATAGCTTGCATATTTTAGCCATTTCATCTCTATGGCTTTGTATAGCCAATTTCATTGTTTTTTTTTTATAAAGTTTTTCATGTTTGTACATTTCAATTTCATAAGATCTTAATTTTTTGAATTTTTTTCTGGCTCAGCGGTATGATTTTCTAGCCTCAATACAATTACTATTAAACCATGGTTTATTTTTATTATTGTGTAATTTATTTCTATTTTCAACCTTAGCTTTCTTAACACCAAACGTAGACTCATGCAGCGTTCAACAATATACAGCATACATTGTTAACACAAGTGTTGACTACTGCGTCATTGATATCCGCTGGTAGGCTATCTAAAAATAAATTAAGATCATGAACAGCATTCATATCAAGATTCTCTCTAAATAGATCTGATTTTTCAGAGTTCAATGGGTTGACTTTTTCGCCAGCTTCATTAATATATTCAATAGGGTTATTTTCAATATTACCACAGGTTGATGAAATTGACACTGTACAATGTACATCAGAAAATAAATGGCTTAATTCACCGATCTCTAGCTTTTCTATATATTCAAACACATGAGGTGATACAACAAAATTATCTACTACAATGGCATTCTTACATGTAAAATTGCCAGAGTCTGTACCCATTCTGCCATTGCAAAGAAACATGTCATTACCTTTGCAAAATTCATTTAGTAAATTACCAAAATTATTCCTCTTATTGTCACTGCTGTTTCTGTCAACAGAGATATGCGATTCACGCAATATATTTATATCAAATGTAAAATTAATACATGTACCTCTTTCATTTTCAAATGGTTCAATATAATCTTTATCACTTCCCGTTCTGGCACTGAAATCGCCAAATAGACATACATATTTGAAATTACTACTTAAGTTAAAAAAACTCCTGTTCGAGTTCACTGTACGGATCTCCTATACAAAACACAGAGTTCTCGGGGGGTATCAATCGTAACAACTCGTCCATTTCATGGCGAAGGTGTTCCGATTGGGCTGGGGGAGGGGGGGTATATATATACGAGACCACAGACTATGTCGTCATCATAGTTCAATAAACACTCTTTAATCTTAAACCACAATACCTAGTCAGAGTCAGACTTCGGCACTTCTATATTATCTGATAAGGGGACGACCATTTGATTGTAGATGGCCATAAGTCTTTAGTTTCTTTAAAACTTTTAAAACATGTAAAATTGTACATGAGGAACATCTTTGCTTAATATGTACCAAGCTGTCTCAAATTTAATCTAGAAGTAGTGAAAACAAAATTAGAAATGTGAAAAATCAATATATCAAAATTATTTATGAAATGTTTTTATGCATTAAAATAACATAGTTCAAAGCAAGTCAAAACCGAATAAAATATTATCATTCGGACAAGAAGCCAAAACAGCAACTCTTTTTCCACGCATCCTTCTATAGTGATAAATGGAAATTCTCCCCTGGATACTAGAGACTGAGAGACTAAACACTTCACTATAGAAACTAGTAGTATAAAGACCTATGTAATTAAAGTAATGTTTGCATATATTTGTTGAGTTTGCCTTATATTAGAATATGTTTTATTAAAATAATGTATTTATAGAAGGATGTGTGTTAATGGCTTATATCACAATACAATTCTAACAAGTACCAATTTGCGACAAAAAAGTCAAGAAAATAAATAATCTGTCCCATAATAGTAAGGAAATTAATATTATATCCTTCAAAAATCTGAAAATAAATGAATCCTTATAACCTAAAACTATACCACCAGATTTCATTTTACCACTTTTATCTATTTTTCATTGTAAAATTGAAATCTGGGATCAACGGTGTATCAAAATAATGAGTTTTAGATTCAACAAAACCAACAATATCATGCCTTTCGACGAGATTTGTGAATTCCGGGAGCTGAAGCCTCGACATCAGACCACAAACATTGAGATATGATATCTTAAATTTATCTATGGAACTAACATTATATACATTTTTGGAGACATTGTCAACATCTGTATCACTACCCCGTGAACAATCACAGTTACTTACACAGCCAGCACGTATCTTTTATATTGTAGTCAGTAACATACTTTATTATTAAGATTTACAACATTAGACTGTCTGCATTCGTTATGCTTTACAAACAGCTAATGTATATCTTTATCATTATGTCATAACACTACAAGGTAAATCTTATGCCTGAATAAGCCCTTGCTATCTATATCTATAACAGAAGACAGCAAATTCAAACATGTAACTGCCGACACTTCATTAAAGCTGTATATCCTTTGTATATAGGACATCATGGACACTGATGGAGGGCGAAGTAAATAAACTTGAGGAGTAACTTTAAAAATCTGAATTCAAATCTGCTAAAGTTAGTATTTACTGAAATCGTTTTTTTTTTTTTTTTTTTTTGTTTTGTTTTTTTGTTTTGTTTTGTTTTGTTTTGTTTTAGTCTCCCTTCATAGTATTTGTTTCGATTAAATTGCGCATGCGCGAAGTCAAGTTATGGCTGTATTTATGGAATACCCACTTTATTTACGAAGTATTTTCTTTTTATTTTGATATCTCCGAGGGTTGGAAGCAACAAAAAATGTTATTAACTCAAAGTTAATAACTTCAGCCATACGAGAAAAATACAGGTTTTGTTTTACATGCCCTAATTTTCGAATTTATACCGAATTGTAGGGTATACAACTTTAACAGAATATGCAACAAATAAGACTGCATATCTAAATACAAAGAATATATGATGGAGTTAATTTTACCATATCTTACCCATTACGATGGTAGCATACGTTTTCCCATACCCTGTATCGCACGCCATTCCTAATGGATTCTAATCTGGTTTGCAAGATCTTCCTTATTCTGCATTGCCATTGGTATGATGGATAAATTAAAACATCTTAACTACCTATATAGGTATATATAAACTTCCTGCCTATATACAGGTAATCGGATTCCGCGAAACCTTTTAAAAACTTCCAATATGACCTTATTGCACCATATTTGTGTTTTACAGTACAACTATCACACAAAAGGCGTGACAGTGCCAAAGTTGTAGAACATCCTGTTTTCTAAATAAGAGCTTCTTGTCTAAAGACATTAAAAGAAAATTAATATGTTTGAAAATAGACACTTTATAGACTAATTAAATCCCGATCTTGAATTTACAGTTATAAATGGCAACGTGCCTAGATCAGTTTTGTAGGATTACTAAACTGCATTTACCAATATTAATCACACAACCAATATTTTATACTACTTTTTCCCATAACTACTGAAAATAACATGAAGCCATCTTTAAAGTCGTTTCATTGAGGAATGTCGATTTTCACCAATGACAATTGTACTAAGCACGTGATAATAAAACTTAGATTCAAAATTGAATTTCACAAATGGGACAAGCGTTAAACGTTTAAAGATTCGAAGAAGTGCTCCAAAGGGAAGTTCGTAACATTGAAAGTAAAGGAACACAAACACTCTGTGTTGCAAATTTTCGGCCTCACGACTTTTATCAAGCAATTTTCAGATGACAAATACAAAGCTTTGTAAAATCCAAGTTTACAATTCAAAGATACATAAGCTTCAATATTTCGAGGCCGAAAATTTGCAATACACAGTGTTTGTGTTTCTTTACTTGTTATGTTAAAGTTTTATCTGTTGTATGACAAAAGAACCTTTGACTTTAATTGCGAAGTTGACGTGTTCATCAGCAAATGATAAAAAATGCCTGTAAAGTTTTTGACGTCGCAAATGATCGAATTTCCCTGACATCAGTATGCAAGATTGTGGATATGACTTCTGATTTTGTCACACAAGAGACTTGTATAGACCTTACTATTTTTAACAAAAAAGATGTAAAAAATATCTATAGCTGCCCCTGTAGGTTGTTGCCATGAGTGTTCAAGGTGAGGACTACGTACTTACATATTGCTCCATGACAAAAAAACAAAAAAAAAAAAAAAACAAAAAAAACAAAAAAAAAAACATAAATGGCCAAAGCAAGAGGTTCTGGGAATAAGGCTTATTTATATATATAGTTTATTTATCAAATGCCATACAGCATATAGATATATAATACAAAACAGTGATTACATATACAAATACACATCAAGGTCAAGTACAAGTAGATCATATAATATGCATACACGCACATACACATACATACACACATATACACACATACATACATATATATATATACATATATATACATACATACATATACATATACATACACATACATAAGCATGATTATGAAAAATATAATAGATATGATAGTGCAGATTGAAAAAAAGATGAATAAAAAAATGTAAATAAGATTTCACACATTTTTTCTTATTGCAAAGGCTTGTTTAATAAATTTACCAATGTTTCTCAGTTCTTTAACATTTTGAGAACTCAGCAGTTTAGTTAATTTGAAGACAGAGGGGCGATTATAATAATAACTTTTTAAAAATTTACATCTCAGAGCCGAATATGCGGGACATTTAAGCATAAAATGAAATTCGTCTTCAACATCAATTTTACACAGTGGACAGAGTCTTCTACACACAGGAACATTCTTATATCTACCAGTCTCAATTGCCAAGCAGTGAGAAGAAAGTCTCAACTTACAGATGTATTTTTTATATTGATTGTACATAGGTTTGGACAAATAACTTTGCAAATTTACGCTGTCAACAATATGTCGATACAAGAAACATTTAGAAGAATCGTTTATATCACCAAGTACAGACTGCTTATACATATCCATGAGCCGTTGTTTAACATTGCATATTATTATATTGTATGTCTACACCACTACAACATGTAAAAATATCACTCATCCCAATTTCAGATAAAATATTATGTACATTAGCAATCCAGTTTTTACAATTAGGATTTTGATAATATTCTTGATATAAGTGATCAATGGAAGCTTTTAAGATACAGTTATTGGATTTTGAAAGTTTCAGCCAATATTTTATAATTCTTAATTTTCTAAAACACAACCAAGGAAGTCTTCCTAGTTCACAGTATACCATTGAGTTTGGTGTAGATCTCTTTACGCCTAGAATAGTCTTACAGTAGTCTAAATGAACTTTTTCTAAATCGGGAGCAGAATGGAGGCCCCATATTTCACAACCGTAAAAAGAGATACTGGAAATATAAGTATCAAACAAAGACAATAGAGTGACATGGTTAAAACTCATCTGGGTATATTTTCTTTTTAATGTAAACATCGCTTTTTCTGCATTGTAACGCTAACTGTTTTTGAGTTTTAAAAAACTTGCCATTATAATTCAATACAATACCCAGGTAACAAAAATCATTAACAATATCAATTTTTTTACCATTATAAGACCACATTTCTTCCGTTTTTATGTTTCCACCATTTCTAAACACCATTACTTTAGTTTTGCTGATATTTACAGTAAGTGACCACTTTTCAGTATACAAATACAGAGAATCTAAAAGTTTTTGCAAACCTGTAATACTTCTAGAAAAAATTACCATATCGTCTGCATACATTAGTAAGTACAGAGATAGGTTTTGCAAATCGGTAGGTTCACATCCGTTTTTTAAGAAATCCATTTCACAATCATTAACATAGTAAGAAAATAAAATCGGTGAAATTATCTCCCCTTGTAAAAGACCCAAGTGGTTCATAAATGGCTCAGAAACCTTGCCATTAAGCAAAACACTGGTTTTTATTTTACTATATAAAGTTTTTATAACTCTGAGCATGTTACCCCTGATTCCAAGACGTGAAATCTTAAGCCAAAGTTTATTTCTGTCGATGGAATCAAAAGCTTGTTTAAAATCAATAAAACAACAATATAATCTAGATTTTTCCCTTAAATGTTTATCAATTATTGTATTTAAAGCGAAAATAGCGTCTACAGTACTATGTTTAGGGCGAAAACCAAATTGTGCGTCAGAAATAACATCATTATCATTAGACCATGACAACAATCTAGTATTCAATATAGAAGTAAACAATTTAGTGACGCAACTTATTAAACTGATTCCTCTAAAGTTTTGAGGCTCTGATAAACTCCCTTTCTTATGTACAGGGACAATAAGAGCATTACACAGTACATCGGGAAAACATCCAGTATTTAACATAGCATTAAATATAGTGTGTAAAAATGGAACGAGAATATCGGCAAATTCTATAAAATATTCGTTCAGAATTCCATCTTTACTATGGCTTTTATTGCGTTTAAGCCCTTTGACAGCTTTAATAATCTCCTCTGATGTTATTGTTTTATTGAGTTCGACAAAGATTTCATCATCACCATGCTCAGGATATACATCATTATTCACATCAGTATACTGACCACATTTAAAATGTTTTGTAAAATCATCCAGGGATAAATCAGGTTTTGAGCTTTTCTTTTTTGTAAAATGCTTGTAAAACTCCCTTGGGTTATTTTTTCTCAAAGATTGCATCATATTGCCTTGATCGAACAGGTACCTCCTCTTGCTTGTCCCGTTTCATTTTAAAGAAATGCTGCTTATTTTTACTCACTATCATTCAGTGCTATGGTTTATTTCAAAGTCTTATCCTTATTTTTGATAAATCATTTCTGTCATCTGAAATACCCTATATCGTCATTTATATGTCCTCAGTATGTATGTGTGTGTGTCCTTAAAATGTGTATGTATCTCCTTAGTATGTATAACCTTAGTCTGTATGTCATAAATATATGTATTTATGTCCTTAGCATATGTATGTATGCCCTTAGTATGCATATGTATATCATTAGTACGTGTATGGATGTACTTAGTATGTGTATATATGTCCCCACCATGTGTATGTATGTCCTTAGTATATGTATGTATGTCTTAAGTATGTGTATGGAGGTCCTTATGTATATGTATGTCCTTAGTTTGTGTATGTATTGCCCTAAGAATGTATATTCATTTCCTAAGAATGTGTGTATAAGCATAAGTAAATGCGTTTGTATGTCTTTAAAATGTGTACGCATATTCTCAGTATGTGTATAAATGTCCTCACTTTGTGTATATCTATCCTAGTATGTTTCTCTATGTCCTTTGTGTATCTATGTATGTCCTCACTATGTGTATAAATGCCCATAGTATGTGTATATAATCCTGCATTTATATGCATGTATATCCGTAGTATGCAGTGGTGGATTTAGAGGGGACCGCCCCCCCCCCCTTTTCGCCACATATTTACAAGTAAAACTCCAGATTTGGTACTAAAAATGGCTGAGTAGTTGGACTTATACATATTTGGGGCCCCTTTTTAGAAATCCTGGATCCGCCACTGGTATGTGTTTGTATGTCCTTAGTATATGTATGCATGTCTATTGTACCGGTATGTATATTAATGTCCTAATTAATGTCCTTAGTATGTGTATAAATGTCCCTAGAATGTGTTAGTATGCCCTTATTAAGTGTTTGTCCTTACTACGTGTTTGCACGAGTTAGTTATCTGCATATATGACTCTGTTCAGCGTTTTGTGGAACTGTTCCAACTCAAGTCGGACAGAGTTATTTCTCATTGAATAACTCGACTACACACATCTACTTAAAATCCATTCTATATCTGAACAAAAGCGATAATGACATCCATTTATGTCTACTATTGTACATTGTTAGTGCCACCGTGCAATTACATACATGTATTAACATTTTCTACGTAAATGTGCTACTTTCTTCATAATCAATCTCAGCAAAATGCAATGGAAAAACACAACTTAGCGACCCATTCGAGACCGAATTAACACTTGTACCACATAGTCGTATGAACCGGGAAGGGGTCCCTTTTGTATAATTTTGATGAAGTGAAAAATTTATTATGAAAATGGCATTTTAACACGTTGTAAGGTATAGTTTGACAGCAAATGTTATAATTGACTTGTAGTCCTCAAGATCCCCCACCCATTTTCTTAAGCTTAAATATTCCTTCTTGTGTTCAGTCTAGTAATCATTGAGTCATTGAGATTATCACATGCTCTTCTTTTCTCTAATTAAATGCATTTGTTTAAATTGTTTGTAATCATTGTCAATACCTGTCGGACATATACCGACATGAAATAGGACCATAACAACCTTTCAAACACAACTGTAAAATCTAAGAATCGAACCCGGACCGCTTGCACACCAAGTGAAGCACTGCTCGAGTTCTTCTCTTTGCTTTAGCAGTGTTATTACGATAGCTTTCATTATATGAGAGACAAGACGTCATTAAACCCTGAAAGTTGATTTGTAATAGGATACAGGACGTCATATTTCCCTTGAGGATGATTTGTAATAGGAAAAAGACATCATATATCACTGGAGGATAACTTGTAATACGATACAGACATCATATATCCTTGGAGAATGATTTGTAAAGAATACAGGGCATCATATATCCCTGGAGGATAACTTGTAATAGGATACAAGACATCATATATCCCTGGAGGATGATTTGTAATAGGATACAGGGCATCATATATCCCTGGAGGATGATTTGTAATAGGATACAGGAAATCATATATCCCTGGAGGTTTATTTGTAATAGGATACAGGAGATCATATATCCCTGGAGGATGATTTGTAATAGGATACAGGACATTATATTTCCCTTGAGGATGATTTGTAATAGGAAAAAGACATCATATATCACTGGAGGATAACTTGTAATAGGACATAAGACATCATATATCCCTGGAGGATGATTTGTAATAGGATACAGGGCATTATATATCCCTGGAGGATGATTTGTAATAGGATACAGGGCATTATATATCCCTGGAGGATGATTTGTAAAGGATACAGGGCATCATATATCCCTGGAGGATAACTTGTAATAGGATACAAGACATCATATATCCCTGGAGGATGATTTGTAATAGGATACAGGGCATTATATATCCCTGGAGGATGATTTGTAATAGGATACAGGACATCATATTTCCCTGGAGGATGATTTGCAATAGGATACAGGACATCGTATATCCCTGTAGGATGATTTGTAAAAGGATACAAGACATCATATATCCCTGGGGGATAACTTGTAATAGGATATAGGACATCATATATCCCTGAAGGATGATTTGTAATAGGATACAGGAGATCATATATCCCTGGAGGATGATTTGTAATAGGATACAGGACATCATATATCCCTAAAGGATGATTTGTAATAGGATATAAGACGTCATATATCCCTGGAAGATGATTTGTAATAGGATACAAAACATCATATATCCCTGGACGATAATTTGTAATGGGATACAAGACATCATAAATCCCTGGAGGATGATTTGTAAAAGGAAACAGGGCATCATATATCCCTGGAGGATAATTTGTAATAGGATACAGGACGTCATATCTCCCTGGTGGATAATTTGTAATAGGATACAATACATTATATATCACTGGAGGATGATTTGTAATAGGATACAGGGCATCATATATCCCAGAAGGATGAATAGTAATAGGATACAAGACATCATACATCCCTGGAGGATGATTTGTAAAAGGAAACAGGGCATCATATATCCCTGGAGGATGATTTGTAATAGGGTACAGGACATCATATATCCCTGGAGGATGATTTGTAATAGGATACAGGACATCATATATCCCTGGAGGATGATTTGAAATAGGGTACAGGACATCATATATCACTGGAGGATGATTTGTAATAGGACATAAGACATCATACATCCCTGGAGGATGATTTGAAATAGGGTACATGACATCATATATCCCTGGAGGATGATTTGTAATAGGATACAGGACATCATATATCCCTGGAGGATGATTCGAAATAGGGTACAGGACATCATATATCACTGGAGGATGATTTGTAATAGGATACAGGACATCATATATCCCTGGAGGATGATTTGAAATAGGGTACATGACATCATATATCCCTGATGGATGATTTGTAATAGGGTGCATGACATCATATATCCCTGAAGGATGATTTGTAATAGGATACAAGACATCATATATCGCTGGAGGATGATTTGTAATAGGATACAGGACATCATATATCCCTGGAGAATGACCGAACTAAATCTTGTAGGATGATTGTAGGATGATTATAAGATGTTAAAAGAGACAGGACTTGACCTTGTAGGATGATTTGTTATAAGATACAGGACTTGACCTTGTAAGATGATTTGGTATAAGATACAGGACTTGACCTTGTAGGATGATTTGTTATAAGAGACAGGACTTGACCTTGTAGGATGATATGTTATAAGATACAGAACTTGACCTTGTAGGATGATTTGTTATAAGATACAGGGCTTGACCTTGTAAGATGATTTGGTATAAGAGACAGGACTTGACCTTGTAGGATGATATGTTATAAGAGACAGACCTTGACCTTGTAGGATGATTTGTTATAAGATTCAGGACTTGACCTTGTAAGAAGATTTGGTATAAGAGACAGGACTTGACCTTGTAGGATGATTCGTTATAAGATACAGGACTTGACCTTGTAGGATGATCCGCTGAAGAGACAGGACTTGACCTTGTAGGATGATTTGTTATAAGAGACAAGACTTGACCTTGTAGGATGATTTGTTATAAGAGACAGACCTTGACCTGGTAGGATGATTTGTGTTAAGAGACAAGACTTGACCTTGTAAGATGATTTGGTATAAGAGACAGGACTTGACATTGTAGGATGATTTCTTATAAGAGACAAGACTTGACCTTGTATAATGATTGGTTGTAAGAATGTTAAAGCCTGTGGAAGAATTTATTATAAGAGACAAAACTTAACCCAATGAGAGGATGTGTTGTAAAAGATAGAAGTAATATTTAAAAAAACTTCTTTACGAGATTTATTGGGATTTATTGTACAGGCACAAATGGGCGGGTACGAGTTTACGTCATACCGCCAATTTATGCCTGTACTAAAATTCCAATAAACCGAGTAAATGTTCTTTAAATGGCTTGTATCATATTATACTATTTAAGCCCCGCCCACAAATTTCAAATGTTCCACAGTGACTTTTTTCCATTATGCCATCTCTTGTATGACGTCATCAGTGCATTGTGGGATCGAACAACTCTCTACCTCATGGTCATTCTGAGCCTGACATTTTAGTGAGAAGGACGTAGGGCCTAATAATACTTTCAGAAATGGCGGAGGAAAATTGAATTGGATATATATAAACAATAAAAATAGAATTTTGATGAAACTGTTCTATGTACAGTGTGTTTTGACAGGGGAGGATATTTCATTATCACAAATATGTGGGTAGACAAAAAACGAGGAAAGCATGATCAGTGGTATGGACTTCTTAGAATTTGAGGATTCTGGAAATAAATTGTATATCTTTGTTTTTAATCCACTTGGCATAAGTATTATATATGAATACAATAATCACATCTATAACTAGGTATTCAGGGTTAACTTACATATGTATATAAAAGTAAATATAGTGATATTTCAATGGATTGACATTTATAAACTTTTGTATACCACTTGATTTGTTAGATTTTTTATTAAAATCATCATTCACACACATTCACACATTCTGAAATTCAAATGATATGAAAATTGTAAGTTAGAGAGAGAGAGAGAAAAAAAAGAACATTTTTCATTCCTTATATATCTAGAAAGAAAAGAAAGAAAAGGACATGCAAAATCCTTCAATAATATCGATAATATTGGACACCTCATACACGCATACATAACTGATACCCACATAAATGATATACATGACGACCATAAATGTTTGCAAGTACTATTCCGTGTAACTAGGGGCTGTCAGCACCCAGATGGCTGAGAGCTTTTCGCGTTTCGTTAGTTAGACCCTCCACCAGGCACTAACAACCCCAATAATATGGTTTTATATATCAACAATACATACATGAATATGTTACATTGTTATAGAAAGTTTTAAAATTCTTTGAATTATAAAACTTTAATGTCACATATATATATACATAAAAATAGTATACATGACAACATATACATACACATACATATACATACACATACATATACATATATACATACACATACACACGTAAACAATATACCTGACAATTAATGAAGTTTGCAAGTATTATTCCATACAGCTAGGGGCCGCCAACACCCTGATGGAGAGCTTTTCGCGTTTCGTTATTTAGACCCTCCACCAGGCACTAATGGCCCCCCGACCTTAGTATATGGTTTAATATATAAAGCACTACATATGTATTCATAGAAATAGTATATATGGCAACAAAAAATTGTTTGCAAGAACATGGCCAGGAACTGCCAGCACCCAGATGGAAAGTTTTTAACTTTCCACTAGTTAGCCTCTCCATCAGGCACCAACACTCCCTACTCTAATTACTTTAATGTGGTTTATATTACACTAAATACCCAACTTATGTTATTGTATATTTTAGTCAATTGGTTCACTGTTGAAAATGGTTTCCCAATCATTCCAGATGTTATTAAAATTTTTCTTATTTTTGTTTCTCATAGCATTATACTTGTGAATTTCAAAGTTAATGTGAAGAAATTTCAACAACGAGACAAGATAGAACATTTGTAAATGAAAAGTTTAGTATATAGTATAATGAAATTTATCAGAATATATGTTTAGTGTGTGGTTCTCCAAATATAATATTTTTTATATTGAATCGTATTCTATAACTGGTTTTTTGTGTAAATGTGGAAGTTTAACTCAGTCTAAATATGAGATATACTGGGGCAATTAACAAATTATGAATTATGTCTTCCTTTTCATCACAAAATCAAACGGCAACTGAATCTTTGATACCTATAATTTTAACATATCTATTCACTGAAAGGATTCGCTGTAATAGTCTAAATTGGAACCATTGTAAAGCAGTATCATTTGTTATAAAGAGGCAAGTTTTAAAAGCTATGATGCTGCTTGGGATTGCATTTTATATTTTATAAATGATCTCGTATATATATATATATATATATATATATATATATATATATATATATATATATATATATATATATATATATATATATATATATATATATATATATATATATATATCATAATTATCATTATTATTATTATTATTATTATTATTATTATTATTAATGTTATTATTATTATTATCATTATTATTATTATTATTATTATTATTATTGTTGTTGTTGTTGTTGTTGTTGTTGTTGTCATTATTATTATTATTATATTTCTCTTGTAGCACAATAGGCGTCAAGTGAGGTGGTATGTTTGGGAACGCTGGGTATTCAAAAGAAGCCTTTTTAAAACCATGCTTTCTCAAAAATGTTAAAACTGAGGATTTTACACTGTTGTAACACATAATGTCAACTTGAATGTTAAATTTATTTTTCAAAATCATTTTTTGGTAAGTACATTTCCGTTTCTATTCATGAAGTCTATCACTAATTTCACATCCTTTAAATACCAATTCTGTTTAAATACGGACTTCTTACCAACTGTAATTTCTGAATTAAACCAAATTGGCGAGAGTGTTATTTCTGATGTAGATTTTGATAATGAAATACACTGGTTAATGAAATTTTTCCAGGAAGTGAAGACATCTTTCCAGAAAATATTGCTCGAACATTGTGTTAGATTTGTTATGTAATCATCCCCAAAGTTTAATAGATGGGAGATGACATTATTACCAAAATTCGCTTCAAACTAACCATAGTTAGAGCAAGGCTGGCTGTACTTTAACTTCCTAAACATGGAAGTTGTAGCACATCTAAGCTCCACCCTTCACTCTAGGTATCAGAATTAATAGTACAGCACTTTTCAATACGAAGAACACTAATTCATGATACAACTTAACCTTGTAGGATGATTTTAGCTTGAAAATCATAACAAAAATTCCCATCAAGTAAAGTAAACAAGATGATGATGATGATGATGATGATCATCATCATCATGAATTTCATAATGAACTTTTGCATATTACAGTTGCAAAATATTACTTTCCATGAAACGTTTGGAAATACTTCATACTGTTGTGCTTTCGATTCAGATCCCTGACCGTTTCCTTTATGTGTAGCTTTATATTGCACTTTGCTAACGTTGTAATATGATTGCAGAAGTATTACAAAGAACCACGTACGGCATTATATAAAACTTGGTGGTGTTATCTTGGAGGACATTTGAACACCTGTGACATTTTCAGTATATATCTAGCACTTTCTACCATATAAAGGTATTCCGATATGTTGCTCACATCAGGTTTACCAATTACACTTTTACTTATAAATGTGTATTACATTGTAGGTGAGTGAATATTAATTTGATAATTAATGAACAGATTTGTAAAATTATTTTGTTATACATTGACAATATCAATACTAATACTTATACGTGTAAATAACATCTATAATACAATCTGTCGTATGTACTATTATCTCTTGTCTATCTTGAAATCAAAATGTCTCGTATGTCTCTGGTGTTGTAAAGTACATTGTTTTGTCATAATCATGGCAGCGATGACCTATGACCACGACATCATGGCAGCGATGACCTGTGACCACGACATCATGGCAGTGATGACCTGTGACCACGACAGCATGGCAGCGATAACCTGTGACCACGACAGCATGGAAGCGATGACCTGTAACCACGACAGCATGGAAGCGATGACCTGTGACCACGACAGCATGGCAGCGATGACCTGTGACCACGACACCATGGCAGCGATGATCTGTGACCACGACACCATGGCAGCGATGACCCGTGACCACGACACCATGGCAGTGATGACCTGTGACCACGACAGTATGGCAGCGATGACCTGTGACCACGACAGCATGGCAGCGATGACCTGTGACTACGACAGCATGGCAGCGATGATCTGTCGGGGGAAGTTGTTTACTCCTGCAGATTATCTAACCACTTCTGATTTATACAAGTCTTCGTGATGCATCATTCTCATACGTCATTGATAAGGTCGTAAAACATTTTGTTGAATATATCAGTTTACAGGAAAATGTAAGTGGAAAATATTTTGAATTGACAAATCAAATGTTAATCGTTATTTCAACATCATTTATGAGTTAAAATACGTGTCCATATATTTCCTACATTTTTATACATTCCTTTTTTCAGGGACATCTGCTCAGTTTCGTTTCTCAAAATATTACCAAAATCATATGGTGATACAGAGAGGTGCTAAGTCTGTTGTATGGGGACAGTCTTCCCACGTGGGAGATCATGTACATGTGTATATTGATGGAAACCTTGCGGCGCACACTACTGTAAATAGTAACAATGTATGGCAGGTAACGTTCACCCCTCCGAGTGGAAATGGACCTCACGTTATTTCCGCAACATCCTCCTTCGGGACTGTCTCATTGCATGACGTTTTGTTCGGAGACGTTTGGGTGTGTTCTGGACAGAGCAATATGGAGTTCGCCGTGTTCGGTGTATGTCATTTTATTTTATAAGTAATATGATTCTATTAAGTAAATGACAATTTAATAGAAGACTTGCTAACGTAATCCAATAGTTCAAATGAAGAAAGTTATCATAAAATAAATTGCACTCCCACACGATGTCTAAACGAAATGCCAAATAAGAGTTATAGTAACATTTATATACATCATGCGTTACGTTAAAGAAGACAATGCCATGTAGACCTGAAGACTCCCATCCATTCTCTTATATTCACAGCTTCTAAATGCAACATTAGAATATCAAGATACGGTGCATTATCCCAATATACGACTGTTTCACGTCGACCATGCAGTTTCAGACACGCCATTGCAAGAACTGACAAAAATTAAACAGAATTGGATTATCCCATCAGAAGGTACTTGTAAATAACAAATTATAATCCCTGACACATCAGGAAATTTACACGTACAAATTATAATCCCTGGCACATCAGGAGATCTACACGTACAAATTATAATCCCTGGCACATCAGGAGATCTACACGTACAAATTATAATTCCTGGCACATCAGGAGATCTACACGTACAAATTATAATCCCTGGCACATCAGGAGATCTACACGTACAAATCATAATCCCTGGCACATCAGGAGATCTACACGTACAAATTATAATTCCTGGCACATCAGGAGATCTACACATAAAAATTATAATCATTGGCACATCAGGAGATCTACACGTACATATTATAATCCCTGGCACATCAGGAAATCTACATGTACAAATTATAATCCCTGGCACATCAGGAAATCTACATGTACAAATTATAATCCCTGGCACATCAGGAAATCTACATGTACAAATTATAATCCCTGGAACATCAGGAAATCTATACGTACAAATTATAATTCCTGGCACATCAGGAGATCTACACGTACAAATTATAATCCCTGACACATCAGGAGATCTACACGTACAAATTATAATCCCTGGAGATCTACACGTACAAATTATAATTCCTGGCACATCAGGAGACCTACACGTACAAATTATAATTCCTGGCACATCAGGAGATCTACACGTACAAATTATACACCCTGGCACATCAGGAGATCTACACGTACAAATTTTAATTCCTGGCACATCAGGAGATCTATACGTACAAATCATAATCCCTGGCACATCAGGAAATCTACACGTACAGATTATAATCCATGACACATCAGGAGATCCACAAGTACAAATTACATTCCTTGGCACATCAGGAAATCTACATGTACAAATTATAATCCCTGGCACATCAGGAAATCTATACGTACAAATTATAATCCCTGGCACATCAGGAAATATATACATACAAATTATACTCCCTGGCACATCAGGAAATCTACATGTACAAATTATAAATAATAACGATGATGATGATCCCCCGGATAAACCATCCAAGTATAAATTTCTCCTCATTAAATTATGATGATAATTAATACCCACATTTCTCACGATATTCTTGGGACGAAGAAATAATGAAATTAAAATATGTACACATATTTTACAAATAATTATATTACTCCAGATCGGCAAAACAGGAAGTAATTTTCTACTCCGTCCATCCATCCGTTCGTCTGTTCTCTAGACAATAGCAGATTTTCAGACCTTTCACTGGCAATTTCATTAATAGGATAAAATTTGCGCTTAGATTTAATGTGATGAGTTACAGCTCTTGAGACCGAAAAATCGAGGCCTCGTGTCATGGTAGGCGTGGCACGTTAAAGATCCTCGCTGCTAAAGATCCCTCGCTGGGTCCGTTGCAAAGATATAAATTTCTATGCAGTACATCAGACAGATCCGTCACCATATACATAAAATAATCGTGTAATGACGTAGTACAATAATTAATCAATCAATTTTTTATTTTGGTCATGGTTGATCCACTATGACAAGAGTCTCTGTCCTTCACAGGAAATCAGTTTTGGGGAATTGTATGTCATCTTCGCAGATGATGAAATGAAAGTTGCTGTATAAAGAATCAGTGTAATTGATTTACAAAGTTTTCTTTTGTGATGCTATATGAAATATTAATGATTTAAACCAAAATAAAACAGAAGCAAACACACATTTTTATCACATGTATTGATATTCCAAGTAAACAACTATGCTTTCCACTTTGTTCTTCTGATTTCACACATTTTTATCACAGGTATTGATATAGCAAGTAAACAACTATGCTTTCCACTTTGTTCTTCTGATTTCACACATTTTTATCACATGTATTGATATAGCAAGTAAACAACTATGCTTTCCACTTTGTTCTTCTGATTTCACACATTTTTATCACAGGTATTGATATAGCAAGTAAACAACTATGCTTTCCACTTTGTTCTTCTGATTTCACACATTTTTATCACAGGTATTGACATTCCAAGTGAACAACTGTGCTTTCCACTTTGTTCTTCTGATTTCACACATTTTCATCACAGGTATTGATATTGCAAGTGAACAACTATGCTTTCCACTTTGCTCTTCTGAATTACACATTTTTATCACAGGTATTGATATTGCAAGTGAACAACTATGCTTTCCGCTTTGTTCTTCTGATTTCACACATTTTCATCACAGGTATTGATATTCCAAGTAAACAACTATGCTTTCCACTTTGTTCTGATTTCTTATACAGATTCAATAAAGCCCTTTTCGGCTGTATGCTGGTTGTACGGGAAATATTTGTCAGAACACTTAAATATTCCAATTGGTTTAGTGGAAACTAATTGGGGAGGGACTCCTGTAGAAAGTTGGTCTTCTTCTGATGCATTGGGAAGATGTCACACTTCGCATGGAAAAAGGTAACATTAAAATCAATTTCACCGCATCAATTCATCTGAATGATATAGCTAATATGCCGAATGATTGTTTCACATGTTCACCCATTTTTAAAATGCAAAATTAGAAACTTAAAATTCCATGTTATACGCTTGTGTCAGCCTATATTAAATGATATTTTCAGATACATAACATTGTAATTATCTAAGATAAGCAAAACATGTATATTAGTATGGTACTGTAAATACTATTTTTAAGGTAAACTGCAATCGGAAGCGTCTTTATATTTATATCTATAAACGATTGAAAGCATTTAAACTTTTCTAGGAATCAGTACACTCATTCTTCGCTCTACAATGCAATGATCAGTCCTCTTTTACGAAACACCATCTACGGAGCCATATGGTACCAAGGTAAATCATACACTACACTTATCTTATAATCCTTCACAATGAAAATTATTTACTGTAGATATGCCTAACTAAACGGTCGAGTATTCGAAACATATCGTGAACCTATTATAATCCAGTATGTCATTTAGAACTTATTATGTACTTATTTCTTTTCTTTAAAAAAAGCAATAAAGAGATAAATAAATAATTCTGAAATGAATCAAAAAAGAAAACAATAAAAAATCCCCCCAGAAAACCCAAACAAACACCCCACTCCCCCCTAAAAAAAACCGCCAATAAACGAACCCCCCCCCCAAATAAAAGATAAAAATTATAACCCCCCCCCCCCCTCCCAACAAAAATCCCAAACAAATAAACAAAAACCCTACACACTAATAATTCAAATTTGAGATATATATCATAGCTTACATGAAGACTTATCGTGGATGAACTCTATTTTTCAGGTGAGTCCAATGCAGCTAAAGCATCCGATTACGAATGTCAGTTCCCAGCAATGATTAACGACTGGAGACAAAAGTTTCATACTGCCTCAAAAATGACCACAAGTTCCAGTTTCCCGTTTGGTTTTGTACAGGTTCACCTTGTATTTGATTATGATGCTTAAATACCGGAATACCACAACAAAGCACTAATAAAACGTCTTGAATATCAGCATAATCTTAGGGAGTGGGATGAAGGCAAAAGCAAACAAAATAAAAACACAATCAAATTCAAATAATTAATTATTCAGTTTTATGTTGTTTTTACAGTCTGTGTATTGAGAGCTTTTAATATAGTTAATAACAGTCAGTATGATGTTACAGTTAGCACCATGGCGACAAGGAGACACGCTACGTGCTTTTGCTGATTTGCGATGGTCACAAACTGCTGGATTTGGTTACGTTCCTAATCCCAAAATGCCAAGGACGTTTATGGCTGTAGCAATAGATCTACCGGATATGACATCACCATATGGAGCGTACGTATACCAAAATGTCATAAAATACATTTCATATTTGAAAAGAAATGAAAGACCCCGAATAAAATTATACATTTATCGTTTTCAGATAATGCACTTAGCAATCATATGTTCATCCAGATTTCAAAGTTTAATAATTGATTGATTAATTTCATTAATGTCATAACCATGGTGCATTCCCATGGTTTGACTTGGTGTGGCGTTAAATTGGAAGCGTTAGAGATCATGAATAAAATGTATAAAATGAATATAAATAGATATATCAATAAAATTTAAAATTTAATAATTTCAAACACTGAACCCTTTCACATGTATATAGATATATCTGTTGAACTTAGTAATATTCTTTATTGTGTTAGGATTCATCCTCGGTATAAACACGATATAGCCCATCGACTTGTGCTGTCGTCGCTTGCTGTCGCATATAACCAAACTGGATTCGACTACGAAGGACCCTTCCCTACGTCATACAGCCTGGATCAAACTAAATCACGGTTAACAATTGAATTTGACCACGGGAAAACACCGATAGAAATACGAGCGCCGACAGGATTTGAAGTAAATATTTATTGTAGACCAATAAGGTCATTATACCTCTTAGTAGAAGGATCTAGTATTAGCAGACAGCGCATAATTATCTTCGAAGCCCATACGTTCTTTTATTGACTATACTACTTTTATAAATTATAGATTATTCGGCAGTTTAGAAGTAATATTGGATATTGGAAGTAATGTTGGATTTACAGTTATATTTTATATGAATACAATCTAGCTAATGACAAATTTGACAACCTGAATGTCAGCTTGGGTGCCATTTGAGAGGAGCATATACCACGATAACGGTCAAAATTCCTGATACTGACAGAACGATGACGGCCAGAATCTCTGATGCCGATAGAACGATGATGTTCATAATCACTGATACCGACAAGAGGATGACGGTCACAATCACTGATACCGACTCTGTGGTCAAAAGAAGCTTTTTTTTAAATCCCCACCCAAATAGGGACATGTGCAAAAATCCGTCTGTACACTACCAGGTTGATTCTGTATCGATGCAAGTGGGTACAGAAATGAGAGCAAGAGTTACTGTTCTTTGTGTATCATAATTTTCTTTTTAGTTGCGTTACCAGTGTTTGTCCATCATTAAAAGGGGACAGTATAAGCTCAAATTACAGCAAATACGTGTAGATACACCACTACAGTAGGCATTATTTTACACTATTCCAGTTCTGATTAACCTTATTTTCAGTCTCTTCTTGATATTACGAGCGTTTTCAAACATTAACGTAAAATAGAAGGCGGTACTATGTCACTGTGGCACTAACATTAATGTACCGATGTGAACTCATGGACCCTAAAAAAGTAAAGACTAAATGTCTGAGAAAGTAAACATTTCCTGATTAGAATGAGTGTCATCAATGCCAAAACATGAGAACGAAACAAAATAATTTCGTTACTATTCCGTTTTACGTATGAAATGAATGTTGACTTTCAATGTACTGAAAGTTTCAGGATCCAATAACATAAGACCAAAGGTGTGGTAGCACAAAATGAGAGCAGAGAACATTCTATGAACACCAAGCTGCACAGAGAATGATTGTGGCAATGTAAAATGAAAATCATTCATGCAAAGTCACCGTGGTATAATGTGTAAAAGACCCCATTACATGCGAGACCAAGAGTCCGAGAGAAGTAAATGTCTCTTGTTTTACAAACAACACCTGCCACGAATGACCAATACAGGAAGACAAGATGACAATATATGTTAACAGTGGACTTTCATTTACTAGAGTATCCCATCACCTATCAGTACAGGGCTATGATAAAAATGACGTCAAATCCTCTGTATTGAACATTTGTGACCATAAAACCTATGTTAAATGCAATAAATTATCTATATGTTTATAAAATTTATTAACTACTCTTTATTTATTTATATTACTCTTCAATTACAGCATAAATATGATGTATTCGATGTACTGAGACTTTCAGTAGTAATAGATGTATAGATATGCGGTGTTCGCTAATCCATGTTGGTGGATACTTATATATGTTATGTCTTACTTCAGGTCTGCTGTTCAACGGGAAATGCTATCTGTCAGGAATTCGATAATAACTGGAAAAATGTCACCATGACTTCTCACTCTGTCTCTTCAGTAGTACTTGATGTTGCCGGATGTCACGTTGGTGGAGTAAGATATAACTGGCGGGAAAGTCCGTGCTTATTAAGAGCGTGTTCGGTATACAGCCGTGACAGTAACCTTCCAGCACCTCCATTTAAGCATGAAGCAAATATTCACTAACTCTCATTACTTAAGTTAACAAATAAAAGATTCAGTATAAGTTACATCGATCCCATTTATAACTGTTTGAAGAAAAGTGCCGATATATCGTCTGCTCTTAACGGCTGATTTGTTACATGGTGTTTTACGTCGCTTTCAACAATTTTTCATTTATATCGCGACAAAGAAGCAAAAGGTGACCAACCTCTTAAACATAGTGGCGCAACCTGGAAACTGTTGACAGTCACAATGACTTTGACAATATAATTTATCGAATGTATCAGTCTAACATCTTACCCAGTATACTGGCATATAATTCTGGTAAACATATATTCAATTAACATTTAAATGTTTAATGCACAGGTATTTGAAGCTCTGTAATTCCACAGAAAATATCTATTTGCCCCTATAGGTGTAAACACCAAAGAAAAAAGAAAGGTATACAACGATTTTGGAAGCAAAATTGCCACCGATTCAGACACTCATTTCGACCATTAAAATCGGGATTTTGCACAATTTCAGCTCAGTTCCACTTAGTTCGACATCGGAACTAATACCTTACACAATGCATTTGTCAACCCATGCCCATTATCCCGTATTTCAAGAGCGATTTATCTGCGTCCCTTTACCGAACTTGTTGGAGACTCCATGAACGAATTGATCTTCACCTTCAAAAGGCTCTGCATCATAACAGGAATATCAAAGTAGAATTATCGTACTTTTTGTACATTCCAAGTGCTGCAAATAATGACTGCAAGCAAGGATTAAAACACAAAATACACAGAAAAAATATTTATTCATCCTAATAAAGTTTCAGAAAGAAACTGCCGATTGAATATCTAATTTGAGTTTTACACGTTATTCAGTGTGGACTCTTCTCATGGCCGTTAAGTCTTGGGTTCGAGTATGGCGTCTGGCTCCTGATTATGAAGTCTGGGGTTCGAGTATATTGCTTGGATCCTGACCGTGAAGTCTCGAGTCGCCACTGTGGTGTCTGGCTTCTGACTGTGAAGTCTGGAGTTCCACTCGTCGGAATGGTGTCTAACTCCTGACCACGAAGTCTCGAGTCCCACTCTTGACCGTGAAGTCTTCGGTTCGAGTATGGTGTCTAGCTCCTGACCGTGAAGTCTTGGGTTCGAGTCGCCACTCTGGTGTTTAGCTCCTGACCACGGAGTCTCGAGTCCCACTCTTGACCGTGAAGTCTTCGGTTCGAGTATGGTGTCTGGCTCCTGCCCGTGAAGTCTTCGGTTCGACTCGTCAGTATAAGGTCTGGCTCCTGGCCGTTAAATCTCGGGTTCGAGTAGTCTGTATGGTGTCTGGCTCCTGGCCGTGAAGTCTCGAGTTCGAGTCGTCAGAATGGTATCTGATTCCTGACCTTGAAGTCTCTGGTTCAAGTCTCAATGATGACTTAATCGTTGGTGTCCTATTTTTCTGATGATGATAAAGACGGCAATCAGAACGGGAGTCTGAGAAAGGGGGGGGGGGGGGTTGTCGTCTACGCCTCGACTTACTGATCGACTCATTCATGTCATTCGTTTAAACTACCGGTTCAACATGGCCAATATGGAAGTGAGAGTGATCCCTTCAAGTCTACTGAATCGCACAGCAGTCAGTACCAACGAAGTTTTAGTCGGCGTCGACGTCGTTGATGAATTTAATGTCGTGAGCCATAATATCCTGGCGGACTGTCACACCAAGCCAAGTTATTACCCGTATCGTAACCCTCAATATCTAGGCCAGGATTTCCGCCACTCTGTTTTGATGAAGGAGATCGATCATCTGAATGCTGATGTTTACTGTCTTCAGGAAGTAGACACAAAATACTACACAGCTACTCTGGAGACTGAAATGACAAAGTAATTAACATATGATCTGACTTAAAATATTCATGAAAATGATAATTATTTACTTTCTAAATCTGTACATGATTAAGATTTTACGTCTCACAAGCCGAACTATCCTTGATACGGTCATATTCGACGTTCCTCACCCATTCCACAATTATTTTCTGAACCTGATAAATATTTTACACACCTGGTATTCCCAAGCTTTTAATTTTCAATAACATGAAATGAATTAAGTGCACAACCACTTAAAATTACAATGTATTAGGGCGGGCAGGATTTTTTTCTGTCTAAAGGTCTTGAAAGCTTGTAGGAAAAGGGATACTAGGATTAAAGGACCGACAACTTTTGTGCAGATCAAAACATCTCCACTTCCTTTAGGATTTTAACCCACCTGAGTCAAAAGGTCAAGTGAGCTATTGTCAGTGTGTGCTGTCCGGCGTCCGTCATGGCCCGTAAACATTTTCAATCTCTTTGGAATCACTGGTGGCAATTTTGCTTCCAAAATTATTGTATACCTTTCTTTTTTCTTTGGTGTTTACCCATATAGGGGCATATAAATGTTTTCTGTAGATTTACAGTTTCAAATACCTGTGGTTTAATGCTAGATAAAAAGAACAGTCTATTCATTAATTCATGTCTCCATAGGCATACCGCACTTTATTATACGGCGAAAATCGCATAACTACAAAGATTTTTAAAAATTTCAGTCATTTCTGGTGACACCACTTCCTGGTAATTTGTGTTAACTTTTACCAATATATAACGAAAAGTTATATAAAAAGTCTTCTAAGGAACACTACCATTAAGGTACCTTTAAATCCCACTTTTGAATACATGTCTTACTTTTGAAGTCACATTAAAATCAAACAGTTTCTCGATAAACAAAACATCAGAATAAGTGTATTTTGAAATTAAATTTGAGGCCATTTGTATCTCTGACCTATATTTTTACCTGCCATAGAAGGAAAGGGGTTGTTTTCCTGATGCCTATACAAATCCACTTCCATTACTGAGAAATATGAATATTCGATCGCATTTCATCATAAATTTAGTGAAGACATTTTAATTAACATCAATACACACACAAACACACACATAAACAAACAAACAAAACAAAACAAAGTAACCAATGTATGTTATATTCGTATATTTATTTGAATCCAGGTTTCCCTGAACATTTGGTAGTAAGTTCTGATGATGGAAATATATACAAAGGATACCTGTAGAAAATGTCTAATTAACTTAAAGGTTATTTTTCGTAAATTAGATACCATTCAGAATTCGCAAAAGAAGCCCCTTTTTGCAAAGTAATCAATGCAATCCCTCTTTTTTGTCTCCTCTTTCCTCTGCTTCACCCTCGAATCACAATTAAAGTACAAAACATATATATAATATTTACAAATTCATCTTGAGTTTTAATTATAATTTTGTAATGATCATACTATGCACACGTTTTCAGTAAGTTATATTGCATACCTCCTTTTTTCAAAGCTTTGCATGTACGACTCTGGTTGTCCATGCAAAACGGGATGTCACTAACACATAATTATTGTATGGATATTATTAGTGATAATGTATAACACGCATCTCGTTTAGCGAGAGGGAGGGAGAAATATTGAATAGTCTTTTCCTATTATCATCGATTTTTCTATAAATACATGTTTATTTCACAAATTTTCGCCATATTCTTGTGTCAGATTTCAATCACTTTTAAAATATTAGATGCGATATATTCAATCAATTCAATTATGTACATTTTCTATGATAGTATACATTGAATTTTCGTCGCTTACAGTAAGAACATTGCCCATTGTAATGATCATGTTCCTTGTATGATTTTTCTAAGTCAGTTTATTAACAACTTGCATTTATCAGTTGACGTATTTCACACTACGTTAGCTCTTGTATTACGACAGGAAATTCAGGCTGTAGACTCATTACTTGATTTACGGTGACCAAAGAGCATGCCTGTTACAAATGTTAATGTATAAAGATTTTAGAATACACCACTGATATTTTCAGCTCACTGGCGGATCCAGAGGGGAGTCGAGGGGGTCCCGACCGCCCCCCCCCCCTTGAGATTCCTATAAATGACCCTCCAGAGAAAAAGAGAAAGGGAAGGAATCCACGCATTATAAACAATAGTATAATATTTGTGTTATGCCGTCACTTAGAGCGCCGGTGCATGCTGTCTACGTATATACAGCTGCTCGCCGGATAAGGTTTGTCGTTTTAACGGTTTAGAACTGTCAAATTTTATTAATTGCTCTGCGAGATGCAATGCAACGTAGTCAAACTACCGATCAATGAGGCAAGTTTACACATGGTGAGTGGCCATGTTTTGCAATTATGTAACCGTCAGACGGACATAAAGAAAATACATGTATATGCATATAAAATAATATAAAGGTGAATGAAAATGGTAAGTGTAACTTTTATACCCCTTGATGCAACATATTCAGGGGGCGTATCAAATGGTCGTTTTTTTATGGGAGCAGACTCATTGAGTGGACAAAGAGTCGCTTCGATAAGTTATATTTCTTTTTTTCTGTTTTGTAAATGAGAGATTTCTATTCAAACCATGCCTATTCTTTAATGACATTGATAAAGATCCAATTGCCTTAAAACTTGGAACATGACAACCTCCCTATAAAGCGTGATGCGTCGACAAATGAAAAAATTCGCCCGAATTTCCTCTAAACTTTATGAACTTTTATGAACAACACCTCAATTTGTTTATGCATATACAATCTAATTACTTATTTGAGTGTAGAAATGAGATTAAAATTGGTAAATCTAGACTTAAATTGTACAAACAAAGTATTTTCAGAATTTTGTAAGACTAAGACGATAAAGTTAGGAGTAAGAACGGTTAGGTAATTATTTATAGGAGTTTTTTATTCATAGCACTAAAATGTTACTGCGCCCTCTTCATATGTTGTGGCTATGGCTGTGGCTATGACCTTTTCTTCACAGTGTTTCGTCGTATTAAATGTTACGTACAGAGGGTAATATTATGTAAGCTTGTATGTTTTGGACATTCGTGGCGGTGTGGCTAGTTAAACAGGAGACGTTCACTTCCCAAACAGAACCTTTATAAAACATTTTAGAGCACGACTCAGTGCTCCAAAGTGACTATGTGCTCGAACTCGAAGTTTATCAAGGTTATAGAATATCTGGAGCATGACAGCGTGCTCCAATCTCGAGTATGTTCTCAAAAATTTCAAAATCGGATAGGACCATATTCAGAACCGTGCTTGTATGCACTCACAGGAATCGGGATCGAAAGCGTAAAGATTATAACCTCATCCGTACTCAAACTCAAGAGTGAGTAGGGGTTTGGAGTTTGAATACTGGCTTGGAATCGAACACGCGTAAAAGTTTTTTTTAGCTCGGGTGCTGGTCTCACCTCTAAATTTCAAGGACCCATGCATGATCACTGTGGTACATTGTTGTGAGTGCCACAGATACATGACTTTATTCACTTTCGTATTACGTTTTGAACATTTTCAATTAAAATGTCAGTAATCTTAATATATTGTACATTATAACTTTAGATACTTTTGCCCAAAAGTGTTAAGCACTATCCCAAGCTATAAAACCGTATAGGGATTATATCGCAATACGAATTTTGAGCAAATGCATCGCAATATGCCATACGATATGCCGATGCACGCTTACGTAATAATTTCAAACATACACGTTTAAAGTATATGTACATGTTCTAATAAAGCGATATGTAAAGCTATGTGTGATTACCCGGTAGGATGCCTCCCACATTTTTGGGTTTAACCGTTCTTGCTCCTAGAATTTGTGGATTAATGTCAACTAAAAGTAGCATTATAGATAATTACATGCATTATACATATTTTCTTTTTATGTGTTGTTGATTGATGAAGTGCATTAAAGTCATTTCTAACATATGAAATATTCAAATAACGTATAAGAAATAATACTCAACAATATGTTATATCACTCAATACCGACTTGGTAAAAATAGTACAGTTGTCGACGGATCACGTCTTTTTGAATTTGCTGTATGTAATGAGGTAGAGAGTGTTCGAAAGGCAAATTAAATAGCCTTAGAATGAAACCATTTATATGTTATATTGTAACTTAAATACTCGAAAATCTTAATTATTGTATAGAAAACTCGGCATTCTCTCATAATTTTTGGCTTAGTAACGGACTGCTCCTATAAAAAAAACGACTATTTGATCCCCCTGATATTGAGGTTCTTCTTTACGTGTAAAGTGAGCGGATTTACCTAAAATATTAGCCTGACCGACGGGGTTGGACAGGCTAGTAGTACCTGTGATAGTACCCAATCACGGGACACGTACATTTTTATGCCCCGGATCGAATCATCGGGGACATATTGTTTTGTCCTGTCTATCTGTTTGTTTGTCTGTCTGTTGTCAACTTAAACCTTCGCCATGACTTATAGACCATGACACTTACAGACAGAAACTTCATATTTAGCATGCATACTCAACTAATAATGCCCTATCAAATGACACCAAGGTCAATGGCATTCTGACCTTGACTGTGACCTTGAGGCTAAAAATAGCTTTTTCCGGACTTTGTTGCCGCCAGTGACATTGCGTTTCACAAACACATCTTGTTTATTATGGAACATGTGTAAAATTATTTTTAAGCCGTAGTAATCAAAATTATGCTGCAAATTTCATACAAGGTTGCACGTGTCAATAATTCCATGAAATGAACTGTGCTGCCTATATATGGTCGCAGGTGCTGAGAATGTGTAATATGACTTTATGTGACGAATGTTGAGTAATGTTGGTCAGAATTGAGAATATCTGTTGGTAGAGCACTGTGATTAAATAGAAGGTTGCGAGTTCGGGTTTTAGCTTTCTCCCAGTCCCTTTTCTTTCACACGGTACATGTGTCGTTTACTCAGGCACATTTATATGTAAATGCACATGAGTACACGACTGTATAGTCGTGTACTCATGTGCATTTACATATAAATGTGCCTGGGTAAACGACACATGTGTTAATACCGAAGCAAACATCTCCGAAAAATAATAGATAAAATATAAATTTGAAAATTGTCTGGATTGTCGACTTTGGACATGAAATTGAATTTCATAAAATAAAGCATTTGCGGGAAAATGCCGAACCCCCCCCCCCTTTTAAAAATTTCTAGATCCGCCCATGCAGCTGTATACTCAAGTAAACAAACGGGCTGGTCCACTTACTTTTCCTCCAAGATGTTCCCGTCTTGTCAGATACCTTCTAGTCACAAGATACTTTGGATAGGCGTTCTTGATTTAAACAGTATTTATTTGTTGATTTAAGCATATATAATACAAGCGTACATATTATTTAAGGATTGAGCAACAAGAATAATTCTTTTATAAAGCTCTCTCCTTTGTACAAATTTTAAAGTTTTACATTAAAGCAATGGCCAGGATAGTACACGTGATTGAATTATAAATGATTGATAGGAATTACTCTAAAAATGAAAAAATAATTAGATGAATAATTAGATGAAGTAATTTATAATTAAAAAGAAGTGTAAGTAACATTAACAGTCTAAATAATTTAGCATTCGGTATACAACAATGCTGAAATAAGTAAGAAAGACTCTATTGTATACATATAAGCTAGCATAGCCAATAAATATTTATGAGCTAGCATATGCAAACCAACAAGTGTGAGCAAATGAACATGAATAAGCTAGTAATAATAAGCAAATTCATAATATATAAGTGAAAAACAATAGATGAATATATGAACACGAACAAGCTAGTAATATGAAGCAAACTCATAAAATGTAAATGAGAAACTATAGATGAATATATGAACATGAATAAGCTAGTAGTATTAAGCAAATTCATAGTATGTAAATGAAAAACAATAGATGAATATATGAACATGAATAAGCTAGTACCGGTAGTATTAAACAAACTCATAATATGTAAATGAAAAACAATAGATAATAAATAGCACAAACATTCATACATATTTACACAAGAATCAACTGACAAACATTATGGCAAAAACAGTAGGTCATGAATATATGTTGCAGAATTGAGTTATAATGAAGATGATAAGTGTTTATTTGCGTTCCTAGTCTGAGAAACGACAGAGGCATCCACGAGGTTTTAACAATTTATTGAACTACCCAACAGAGCGCATGTCTTTTGCGCAAGATCACATAACATAATGACGTAATACACAATGTACGCAGATAATCAATCCAAGCAAAGAAGGATAACTCTAACGACCTTATGAAACATCTCCCCCTTTTAACTTTATAGATAAATTGGTGATGTGATATGAACAAAAATTTGTCTTTAAATTTACAAATTAGGAGATGTATTTATCCAGTAACATGAACTTTCAAAAATGTGATCTACAGCAATATTTCTTACATGTGAATTTGTATTGCAGAGTGATTATATAATTGATACCAAATTTGTACAGAGGGTATGAAACACATGTTTGGTTTTTTTAATACAACTTTAGTATAATAAATGTCTTATGTATGAATTTTCTATTCAACAAGTGAAATAAACAAATTTAAACATTTTTAAGTGTTCGTATTGGTTCTGCAAACATATACATATGAAAATTAAGTGTCAAAGTCTTTAAATCTTGCCGGCTGTTTGACTTCACGGCCGCTTCGCGTTCTGATCACATCGGAGCGAGAAATCACACTCACGGGTGGTGGTTCACTAACGGTGCGGTTGGCCGATTTAGTCTCGTGGTCCAAATCGTCCTCAATCTCGATAGTTTTCGGTTGGACATCATGGCTGTATGAATTGTAAGGTGTCCTCTGTATGAATCGTCGATTACGGCGGAATGAACCTCTCTGGGTTTCAACGATATATGATCTGGTTTGCGGAATATAATCTTTCACTATTCCGGGGGTATTCCATGTTTTGTCTTTGTCGGTTTTAAGACGTACATTATCTCCTTGCCCTAACATGGTTAACGGTCTGGTACCATGCTGCCTGTCGAATGATTCCCTCATGCGCTCTTTGTAGTATGCGTCACGTGACCTGATTTGATCGGAATCTGGCCATTCTGGTTTTAACCTGTCCGGTATCACAGGTACACGGGTTCTTATTTTACGACCCATGATTAACTCTGCCGGGCTAACACCTGTGGCTGTGATTGGAGTTGCTCGGTATGACATGAGAGCTGCGAATATGTCATCTTGTTGTAATATTTTCTTAGCGATTTTGACGGCACTCTCTGCCCCTCCGTTCGCTTGCGGATAGTGAGGACTAGAGAAAGTTTGAAGAAATCCGTATTTTTCTGCGAAATTCCTGAATTCCTGAGACACGAACTGAGTTCCGTTGTCTGAGATTAACTCTTCTGGAATTCCCCATCGTGCGAATATGTTGCTTAATTTGCCAATTACGCTTGCACTAGTAATTGTGGGTAAATGCACAACTTCAAAGAAACGGGAATAATAATCCATGACGACTAGAAATTGCTTGCCATTTGCCTCACACAAGTCTGCTGCTACTTTCTGCCACGGTCGGCATGGTAACGGTGTTGTTTTCAGCGGTTCCTTTACCTGGCTTGGTCTGTGTTTCTGACAAAAGTCGCAAAGTTCGATTGTTCGCTGTATATCTTTAGCGATGCCAGGCCACCATACTGATGCCTGCGCCCTGGCGCGACATTTGTTAAGTCCTAAATGTCCCTCGTGGATACTAGTGAGAATACTCGGTCTCATATCTTCTGGAACAACAATTCGGCTTCTGTAGAGTAGCAATCCTAGGTTGATAGATAATTCACTTCGCGAATTGAAGTAGTCTCGGAGCTCTGTTTTCACTTGACTCGCATAGTTCGGCCATCCGTACCTGGTTAGATGTATAACTTCTTGTATTATAGTATCGTTAGCGCTCGAATTCTGAATTTCTATCAGTTTGCGATCTGAGAGTGGACGCAAATTGTCGATATTCGTAGTGTATTGTTCAACTTCATCAATCATGTTTCTTGTTGATTCTGAGTCTGTAAGCGACATGTCCATCGGTTGTCGTGACAGTGTGTCTGGAATCACTAATAGTTTTCCCGGAACATGCTCGGCGCGCAAGTTGTATGCTCGGAGACGCATCAACATTCTCTGACATCTGATGGGAACTTTGTCAAGATCTCGGTTGTTGAGTAGCGGTACCAATGGTTTATGGTCTGTTTGTAGTCTGAACGATTCTAATCCGACTAAGTATCTGGAGAATTTTTCACACGCAAATATTGATGCGAGACATTCCTTTTCTATCTGAGCGTAATTTCTTTCGGCGCTAGTAAGTTTTCTTGAGCAAAATGCAACAGGTTTTAACTCGCCCTCTGAAAGTTGCAGAAGTGTGGCACCTAGGCCATAACTGCTTGCGTCCGCACTTACGACAGTAGGCTTGGTTTGATCATAGAATCTCAATGTAGGAGCTTTAGTGATTAAGTCTTTTATTCTCGCGAAAGCTGACTCCTGAGGTTCCTCCCAGTTCCATGTTACATCATTTTTCAGTAAATCAGTCATGGGACTGATAATAGTCGCCAGATCTGGAATGAAACGGCCTAAGAAGTTTATCATGCCTACTATTCGGCGCAATTCTTCTATGTTGCTGGGAGCTGGCAACGTTCGGATTGCCTCGACGCGATCCTGACTAGGTTGAATGCCTTGCGAATTGATAATTTGTCCGAAGTACACTATTTCTGACTTACGGAATTCGCATTTTTCGCGATTAAGACGCATGCCTGATCCATGTATCCGTTGGAGTACCGATTCTAATCTGTCATCGTGCTCAGCCTGTGTTGAGCCATGGATCAAAATGTCGTCGATAATTACCTCCACGCCGTCGAGTCCTGTGAGGAGTTCCGTCATTTTACGTTGAAAGATCTCTGAAGCTGAAGTTATTCCGAACGGAACCCTTTTGAAACTGTATCTCCCGAATGGAGTGATAAACGTAGTAAGTTCATGGCTGTCGGTATGTAGCGGTATCTGGTGAAAGCCGCTGGAAGCATCGAGTTTTGAGAATACTGTCGAACCGACCAGTTTAGGAGCAATATCATCTAGGTTAGGTAGCATGTAGTGTTCACGTTTGACTGCCTCGTTTAGTTTCTTTAAATCTACGCAGATTCGAACGTTTCCGTTACGTTTTATGACAGGTACCATGGGCGCACACCAGTCAGTTGGGCGACTGACTTTCTGTATGATATCTGATTTTTCCAGCCTATCTAGCTCTAGCTTTACTTTAGACATTATAGGAAATGGTACGCGTCTGGCTGTAGTTAGGCAATACGGGATAGCATTATCCTGGAGTGTAATTTTCACTGGCTCGCATTTCATCAAACCTATCGACGCGAAAACTGAGGAATCGACTCCATCTATTTTGAGTAGTAATCCGAGTGCACTAGCCGCGCTTCTGCCTAGTAAGTTGCTAGTTGTGCCGTTAACTACATGAACTGGAAAGTTATACAATTTGCCCTTAAATTTAGTCTGAGCTGTGAATTTGCCTGGGCAATCTAGTTTGCCTCCTGGACCGTACAGTGATGACGTAGCGCTGTATAATTTGGGTTTTCGCAGTGCCTTGTATGTGGCTTCACTGATAATCGAAGTATCCGCTCCTGAGTCGATTTTGAATTTCACCGATTTCCCGTGGATGTTGAGTGTTACTTCCCATGCTTTTTCGTCATCCAAAATGTGCATGCTCTTGTCATGAGTGACGGATCCTAAGAATAGATCACTGTGCGGATCACTGTGCAATTCACCTTCATAGACAACTTCGTTGACACTATAACAACATACTGCAAAATGGTTTAACTTGCCGCATTTGTTACATGTTTTGCCTCTCGCAAAGCAGTTGCCGCTACGATGATGTAAGTTACATTTGTTACAACGCGTGTTCTGTGTGTTGTTTTGGGTATTGTGACCTCGTCCGCGATTTGACTGATTTCGCTGTTGACCTCGACCTCTTCCTCGGTTTGATGGTGGCTGACCTCTGCCTCGTACCCGCACGTTTACATTCCGACTGGTGTGATTCGATTTGGAAGTTTCGACTGCTTCGATGTGCTGCGTTTGTGAGGTTTGTAATTTAATCTGATTTTTTACCTGTTCGGATTGTCTGACACGTTCTATGGCTTTCTCCAGTGTGAGATCGGGCACGAGTTGTAGCTTTTCGCTAAGGTTACGATCTAAAATGCCAATGACTATTTGATCTCGGATTTGTTCATCCCTGTCAGTAAAGTTGCAGTGCTCTGCTATTTCATAGAGATTCCTCACATATTGTTCAACAGTTTCACCTTTACCCTGTGTTCTGTGGTGAAATTTGGCTCGTTCGTGTACGATGTTGCGCTTCGGAATGAAATAATCATCGAATTTCTTGAGTACTGGTTCGAATTTGTCTCCGTCGGCTGCGTCGCCAAATACAAATGACTTAAATACGTGTTCTGACTCTTTTCCCATGCAGTAAATTAATGCACTAATCTGTACAACTTCATCGTCTTTGTCTAACTTAGACGCTATACGAAATCTGGAAAATCTCTCTTTCCAATCCTGCCACTCGCTCGGACTACCGAAGTTCATGGGCTCTGGGGGATTGAATTTCGGCATTGTATCAATTCAATAAATACCTGATATTGTATTCGAATTGTTTATATACTGTGTGTTCACTGTTCGTTTACTTCTGACACCATGTTTGTTTGCGTTCCTAGTCTGAGAAACGACAGAGGCATCCACGAGGTTTTAACAATTTATTGAACTACCCAACAGAGCGCATGTCTTTTGCGCAAGATCACATAACATAATGACGTAATACACAATGTACGCAGATAATCAATCCAAGCAAAGAAGGATAACTCTAACGACCTTATGAAACAATAAGAAGAAAAATGATGGAGGTTGAGTAAGGAAATTAAAATCTTTTGCTGTCCTCAATATATTTCTGAACTTTAAGAAAAATAATTGTGTTGACATTGTAATCATACAGAGGACATCCGAACAGAAGTATGTTACAGGTAACTAATATCCCGATAGTCCGACGGTTCGATAGTCCGACGGTCCAATAGTCTGAAAAGGTTTTCATGTAGCCCACGATCGCTCAATCGTATCCTCGAATTGAAGGGTGGTTGCGCGATGACGATGACGCGAATGCAAAATGATAATGACGCAGTGACGATGGCGGGACTGTCTACCACGTCATCCTTCCATCGTACGATCAGTACTCTCACTTGAATTCATGTTACAAGGAACAAATTTACAGGCGCCTAAAATACATGTAGAAGGCAGGTAATGGCGATGGTATGATAGAGCATAACGCTATCGTCATCGTGTCATCACAGTACTGCCCTGTCATCATCGCTCTTCAAGTCCATGATGCGATGGCACAATTTTGAGCTACTTGGCCATAGAATCGCGAAGAAGTGTTGTTGATTTGGTTCCATAAATGAAGTCAAACTTGACGTGTGTTTGATGTATTCTCCAGATGAGCTAGATGGAATTTGATAAAACCACATCATGTTGGCTGGAAATATAAAATAGTACATGGTAAATGTGATCTCAGCCCGAGAGACCAGGGCTGAGATCACAGGAAGTTAATCTCGACCTTTGTCTCAGCCTTAGGGACCGGTATCGGCTGGAGCTCATAGGGCGAGGGCTGATACCGGACTGAGGGCTGAATCCAGGGCTGAAATCACATTTACCATGTAATGTTGTTGTTGTATCATATACCTAGTACTGTATTTGCGAGGGTGTCCGACAGAAGGTCACATCTGCAACAGAGCTGCACATCGATGTGCCGACACATACATGACTGAAATATGATCGACTGTCTCGTAACTACGAGGTCGTAAAAACACATTACGTTGCACGAACTGACTTCCGTAGTAAATCATATAGTTTCATGTTCAACAAACCGACGCAATTTCATGCGTTTTAATTTAGCGCGTCTTGTATTCCTCGTAATTCGATTGTATGGCGTTTGAATTTTTTTTTTATTTTATTTTATTTATTTATTTATTTATTTATTTTTTTTTTTTTTTTTTGCGCGCGCTTCATGAATATATATATTCGAAAAGCCGAAGTAAATGATTTTGTGGTATTAGTTTTTACTGGAAATGCTCATTTCCAGCAAAATGATCGCAGAATTTCTGGTCACGTGACAGTGCTCCGCCAATGGACATAGGAATAAAAACAGACTGCATAACTGATTACTTCTCATTCTCAGACTTCTTTATAATGTTAAAAAAGCACCATTTTCACAACAACAAATTTGAATCACACCACGAAATTAAAACGTTTTCCCAAAGTCTTCCAAAATCATACACATAATCTCATGACTTACAAATTGAGTAAAACCCAATCCCGTCACAAGATCAACGAGGGTCACAATTTCACGCGTGGGGAGGCCATTAATTAACGAGGGGAATAACTTTTTAACGTTGAAAATCGACCCTCAATCCCTTGAAAAATGACCCGGGAGTAATTTTTCAACGGGAGTCACTTTTTTAAAATGTACGTTACACCGGCAAACCATGAGCGGGTGTACCTCTGATGGTAAAGAGGTTAAGAGATGTCGTTGGGCGTCAAGATCCTTGTCGCGGATAGACTCAGCACGTAAAAAACCCCCTAGTTTCATTGAAATTGGATAACGAATGAAGTCAGGATCCTGCTCCCCCCCCCCCCCCATGCATCAAATATCTCAAATCCGTTACATATATGAAAGTACATGCATAGTTCTTATACCATATTAAATTTGAAAACGTTTGTGCAAGGAATACATTTATGATTTTTTATTGTATTTTCTAAAACAATTTGCAATTATTAACCCCAAAATCACTGATGCATGAGGCATGACGGTTATCAATAGGAACCGAGAACTTTATGCAAAAGAAAAAGGAGGAGTTACTGGCTCAGTTATGTGGCAGAAGTCACCATGGAGCTATACAATAGTAAACATTCCTGAAAGGTTCATTGAAATCGGATAAGAAATGAAGTCAGAATCCTGCTTACAAGGAACCCGAACCAACCAACCAACAAACGGACAAGATGCTATATCCCCGCCGTAACTGTGTTGCCAGGGGATAATAATTTAAAAAAAATTAAAGTAACGCTATTCATGCACCAAGTTTTGATCTTTCCTAAAATAAAAGCAGCTACTAAGATATACTTTTCTCTCATTCTAAAAGCCTTTCTGGTGTTGATTGACCGCTTCGGTGGTTTAGTGGATACGACCACTGGTTGCGTTCTAGGTTTAAGAATTAAGGAGATGATCCTAATGTCGCAGTTCAAACCCCATGCGCGACCGAATGGTCCGGTCTCTCGGAAGGACCATTAAAAGAGCGGTCCCGTGTCATACGGTGCTTGCAATTTTAAAGCATACACATTTTAATTAGTCTAGGTAGGCAACTAAATATCAAGCAAGAGCGTGCTGTGTTAAAATACTTTGTTTACCAATGGCTACTATATTATAAGTTATAACTGATACTATCTTCTAATTAGGTGATAGTATCTCCTAATTAGAACTTACTATCTCCTAATAAGGTAATAACTAAGTCCTAATTTAAACTTACTCTCTCCTAAATAGCCTTTAATAGGAGCTAGTATCTCATAATTAGATGATAGTTATCTCCTTATTAAGTGATAATTTAATCCTAATTAGGTTGGTTGGTTGATTGGTGTTTTACGTCGCTTTCAACAATATTTCAGTTATATCGCGACATGGAAGCAGGAGGTTACCAACCTCTTAAACATAGTGGCGCAACCCTCCTAATTAGGACTTACTATCTCCTAATTAGGTTATAGCTAAGTCCTAATTAGGACTTACTATTTCCTAATTAGGACTTACTTTCTCCTAGTTAGGTGATAGCTAAGTCCTGATTAGGAGATACTAACCCCTAAGTGCCAGAGTTAGTATCTCCTAATTAGGTGATAAAACCTAAGTCCTAATTAGGACTCTCCGAATAAGGACTTAAACATATCTCCTAATTAGGAAATAGTTAAGTCCTAATTAGGACTTACTATCTCCTAATTTAATGATAGCTTAATCCTAATTAGGACTTACTATCTACTAATTAGGTGTTAGTATCTCCTCATTTGGAGATAAAAAAAATCAGACCGTGGCACGAAGACGCTTCCGTACATTGGTGCCTCTTTGGGGACTTTGCGGGATGTAGGCTCAGTCTAGCCTCTTGTTTATTCTTTAAACATCAGGTAATATCATTATTAAAGTTTTGACCGTCGGACTATCGAAACATTGGACTTTTGGACTAACAGACCGTCGGAATGTAGTTGTAACGGACCGTCGGACTATCGGAAAATAGGTGTAACGGAACGTCGGAGTACCGGACCGTCGGACTATCGGACCGTCGGAGTATAGGGGTGTAGATATGGTATGTTGTCTGATATTTGCATAGATGGGGCAAGCAAGAAGATAGTGATTTGCTGTTTCTTCCTCCCCACATTGATACAGATTATTCAAGGAAATATGATTTTTGAATAGATCAGAGTTTAGAGAGCTGCATCCAAGTCTCAATCGAGTATGTGTAATTTGGAATTTCCTGGCTCCTATATAATAATAATTTGGAATGTGCAAGGCGTTCTTGACGTATATGCCACCGTAATTTGCATTGAATACAACATGCGTAAAGCAAACCTTTAAGAAACACACTTATGTTCTTGCTGCAGCATCTTGATACAGAATGGAGTAATGGTGTAGGGGATACTCCTCCAATATGATACCATTTATATATGACAATGGCTAGAATAGTAAATCATCTATACGACTTAATGCTAAAAGGGTACAGAATTTACTGTCCACAAAACTATTGAGGATGATGAGGACGACCGAAATGATTCTGTAATATGGGTGTAAAAGTTGGACATTATGTGACTGTTCAAAGGGAAAAGTGTATAACCAAGTTGATTTTGGTTAAACAATGTCGTAGGTTCTGGAACTTATCGTGACGATGATTGTCACGGAACTAGGATGGCGATGCGTAGAGAGACTGCGGTGCCGTGGTTCCTGTATGAAGTTCGAAAACACGTGAAGTATAGATTTTCCAGATTTATTTTGGCGAGTTGGATATTGTCAGTCTGACGCTGACTCCAAAACTAAATTGTACAATGTATGATCAAGAATTTTACAACAAATAGTAACAATAATAAGTATACAAGGGGTGTTTGTTTAAGAGATTATGATAAGTGATAATTGCTTAATAGATAATTAAGGTGTTGTATTGACAAAACGTTTCTTACTTTTTGAGTCACCGTGTCAGTTAAATATACAAAGGCGTAATTGCTGCCAAACACAAAATAGTTCTGAGTTAATAGAGGGAAATAATGGAACTATGGCACTTGCACAGAAATAAGTTTATCACAAAGAATATTGAAATTAGAGTATTACAATAAAAGTGAAATGTCACATTTTTCTTTGTGATAAATGTTTTGAATTCGGCTTAACAAAATAACTTAATTATTTTGCTTTCTACTCTCAGCAAGAGATAATCAAAGAGATTCAAATTAATTTTATTCAGTTATAGCGATCAAAACTTTTCCCCATGAAATATAAGATGTATAAAAATAAAGGTAATAAATCTCAAGCGCTAAAGTGTATAATGGATAAGTTACCGAGAATTCCAAAGGGAATAGCAGATTAAAATTCACCTGATATAATTCTGATCCAACTAAATTATTTCTCAAGTTTATCAAAGTAAGTATTGGGCAGGGTTTTGAAAAAAAAGAAACGGAAAGAAAAAGAGCAGCAGATTAACAACTGTGCCACACAATATGGCAACCAGTGTCAGAAAAAATGACAACCACTGTGTCACACATTATGACAACTTTGCCATACAGCAAACTAACCACTGTGCCACGCAATAGAACAACAACTGTCACACAATATAACCACTGTGCAAAACAACAGACTACTGTCACAATATGACAACCACTGTGTCACAATATGACAACCACTGTCTCACAATATGACAACCACTGTGTCACAATATGACAGCTAATGTGACACAAGGTATGACAACCACTGTGCCACACAGTATGACAACTGTACCATACAATATGACAACCACTGTCACACAAAATGACAACCGCTGTGCCACACTATATGACAACCACTGTCACACAAAATGACAACCGCTGTGCCACACTATATGACAACCACTGTCACACAATATGACAACCACTGTCACACAATATTAACCACTGTGCCACAATATGACAACCACTGTCACACAATATGACAACCACTGTGTCTCACAATGACAACCAATGTGTCACAATATGACAACCACTGTCACACAATATGACAACCACTGTGCCACACAGTATGACAATCACTGTGTCACAATATAACAATCACTGTCTCACAATATGACAACCAGTGTCACAAAAGGACAACCACTGTCACACAATATGACAAACACTGTGCCACACAATATGACAACCACTGAGCAACACAATATGACAAGCACTGTGCAACACAATATGACAACCACTGTGCAACACAATATGAAAGAGAAAACTGAAGATATCAGAGAAAGCTGTATGACCAAAATCACCAAGGACACGCACACAAAAAATTACAACAGTAGAATATATACTGAAAAACGACATTACAAAAATATTCGATTGTGCTGCGGTTACGATACCGACTTAGGACGGTCAATTGAAGTAACAAACGTCATTCAATTGGTGTGGTTAACTGGTTTACGGGCGCCCACCTTCCCACTCACCGCAAAAGCAGCACAATCAAAGGACACAATTTAAAAATTCATAAATAATCCTCTATATAGAGAACAAGGATCAACAGGTTTCTCAAGAAGAGAGGTCATAAAAATGTAATTACAAACGAAAAGTTTGTAGAATAATATATTACTATCAAAAATATGTAAGGCGACATCAACATAAGTAAGCCGTGCTCAGCCCGTCTGTAAGCCGGCTCAGATCCTTGATCAATAGAAGTCCCGACTAACAGTCAGAGGGGATGAGGATCAGGACCTTGTCTCCTCTGAAAAGGTTTGGACAAAGCCCGTCATAGAGTCCCCACCGCCCTGTTAGTCAGAGTGCAACGCTCAAGCAAAAGTCTGCATTGGGTTGTAGAGGGACCCAATACAAGAACTATGGTCTTAGCGATGATTTCAGGGTCATACTGTCGATGTTGCAGGCGTTTAATAATTTTAGAACCCGCTGTACCACACAATGACAACCACTGTGCCACACAGTATGACAACCACGGTGTCACACACTAGGCTTACCACTGTGCAACACAATATGACAACCACTGTGCTACACAATATGACAACCACTGTGCCACACAATATGACAACCATTGTGCCTCACAATATGACAACCACTGTCACACAATATGACAACCACTGTCACACAATATGACAACCACTGTGTCACACACCAAGCTTCCTACTGAGCTACATCCTCTGACTGTTATAGATGTACTGATATTAAACTGTAGACCATATACATATATCATAATGAAGACGAGCAAATTCAGAGAACTGTGGTCCCCCGCTTTTGGGGTTCTATCAGTAAGGGTGCAGTGATCTGTGACACATGCCAAATATGAAGGCCCTACGTCCTACGGTTAAAAAGTTATATTGAAGAAGGTCAAAGGTCAGGGTCATACGATTTTAAATTTTGGTGTCAATGGAGAGGTATTGCAATGAGGGTTCAAAAGTTATGACCAAGGCAAAAGATTTTGTGACATATGGACAGACGGACAGACAGACAGATGGACAGACCAATGAATTTTAATGACCCCATGCTTTCACGAAAAGTGGGGCACAATAAAACCATTCTGGGTACGTTTACCTTGTCTCAAATGAATGGAGGCAAATTAAGCACAAACTACCTTGGATGAACAAATTTCAGAAACACAAAGATTTTGTATCAAGTTTAATATAAAACATTGTAGATAAAACATATTTGATTAAATGCATTTTAAATGCTTTAATAACCTCGTATAAAAGTTTGCCTTTTACCAACATCATCCTTCAATGGTATAAACATTACAAGAATACTTCTAAATACATGTACTTTCCTTTTAAAACATGTTTATAGACTCAGGACATTTTATAGTTCCAATAAGAGCTATGATTATTGAGTAATATTTAAAAATATCAAGTCATTAAATACACAGTAAAAAAAATTTGTATGAACTTGTAATATGTTTCAGCTATAAATCAAAAACGATATTGGTCATTTAATGATGTATAGATAAATTTCTATGACAAATGCAATATCGTTCCATAATATACATGCAAGAACTGACTCAATGAAAACTAGAAGAGGTCTTTTATACATACCGTATCCAGTTCTTTCTGTTGTATATTTTAAGGAATCTGCTTCTAAACAGACATGATCTATGTATAGTACTGATTTTAAAATTCAATACACATCACAAAAATCTTCTCATTAGCAGTTATAACAAACATATACACATAAATAAAATGTATACAAGAAAAGTCACAATCACTTGGTCCAATTCACAACTGAGACTTACATCTTTCACTTCCCAATCAAGAACTATATGCTTTCTCATAAACTTTATCTTCCTTAATATCCCATTCACATGAATTATAAACTTCCAATATTGTTGAATTTCTTCAAAACACTTGGAAAATTATCTTTGTATAACACAGGATCTGCTCGGAATTCCACAGATTTCAATGGCATGGACTTATACTTGCTAGTAAACATGTTTATACATTCCGACCTCTCAACCATGTGACTTATGTCAGCTGACAACATCTCAATATTTGTACATTCAGGGCACTTAAACTTTTTTCTTGGCGTAACCTTCATAGGAGATTTTCCTGTAATATTAGCAACTAAAAAGTTCATAGCAATGTCCTCACAATTAACGTGATCATCTACCCACTGCTTCATAGATCCTGGCATGGAGTAAGTGTACAGATAGCTGAAATACTGAAGAAATACATACAATTATACAGAAGTTATCAGAAATCATTTACTTTTCTAACGTTGATCAGTTTTATAAAAGAATACTTCTACACTCTATAATTTCAACCTTACCCTACACTACAGTGGAAAATTACTGTAATAAATTGAAGAGAGTGATACTTTTTTGAGTTTTATTGAAATTTAATGAGGGAAAATGCAATGTTGCAAGATATGCACATCATTTGAATACAGGAAAGCAACAAAGAAATGACTCCTGCCTTATATTTGAGACTTCTTAGTATCAATGCAGGCTGATCTTACAAACAAAACTAGTAATAATAGCAAAAATTGCAAAAATGTTACTACTGCATGAGGAACTGTTATCTTCTCAGTTTTTTTACCTATTTCATTAACATAATCATATTTGGGAATAAGAATTTACAAGATTTGGTTTGAATATGTTAAAACGTACTTGAGTTATCATCCGGAAACCAATATTTACAGTTTATTTTCATTAGCTATGACCTTGACCTTTGGACCCAAAAATCAATAGGATATATCAAAATTTGATTTGAATACGTTAAAAGATACTTGAGTTATCATCTGGAAACCAATAAATACAGTCTATTCTCATTAGCTGTAACCTGGACCTTTTACCTTTCAACCCCAAAATCAATAGGGCTCTTCTTCTCTTGATAAGTAAGCATATATCAAAATTTGGTTTGAATATATTATCATACAGAAACCAATGTGTGACGGAAGGACTGAAGGATGGACATAGCAAACACTTAATGTCCCCTGCCATTTCTGGCGGGGCATAAAAATAACTGTGTACACATACATATAGTTACTGCACAATAATCTTGTGTTTATGCAATTAAAAATGTTGTAATCTTTAAAAGTATCTTTACCTTATTTGATCAAATTTAATTTGAATCAATTAAATTACTGTGAGTTATATTTATAATGAACAGAATCATGCCTTGTTTCTATTAACACACATTCACTACTTCCATACGAGAGAAATTCAAGTTGTATTCAAAATTCCACTTCTCCAGGGGAACCAAAATATTTCTTGCCTTATAGTGTCTAACATCTAGCTTCACACATCCCTCTAGATCATTCCTTTGCATTCGGTTTGTTTCTGCTAATCTGATTAAAACCATATTTTTATTCCACGTCTCTACTTGTCTCATTGCTGACAAAGATCTGGCGAAATCCCGTAAGAGGTCATGTTCTGGTGAACTCTGATGACGTTTCAGTTACCGAAACCTTTATTTCTCATAGCCAATCAATGACTCAACTAGGCCAAGATAGTGTTGCAATATGTAACAAACACTGTTCAAAAACTACCTTGTGGGTCACGCATGCTGTGGATGTTCATTTCATTCCTAAGGAATTTGTAGCCGATCCACTGATTGGCTGAAAATCAGAGTTCACCAGAACATGATACCTTACGGAGTTTCGCCAGATCTTTATCCGTAATGGGACAAACAGAGAAGCAGAATAAAGATTTGGTTTTAATCAGATTGTGTTTCTGCAAGCAGCTGGTCTTAAGAAGACGACTGTCAAAAAACGGTACCATCTATGACCTACTTTTGCATGTCGTGGCACAAAAAACAACAACACTTGTTAGGGATCATGAATAATTTATTTTGAATACTTTATTTCTAAAAAGTTTAATAAAAATCATTCAATTTGTTCTGAAGAAGAAATTGAAAAAGTGAAAGGATACTCCCCCCCCCCTTTTTTGGGCAGTCTTTAAAAAATCATTAAACAAAATCCAAAAACTGACATATCGACAAAATTCTTTCACAGTAATATTCTTTATTATAGTCAGGATTAACAGAAACCAAATTAAAGCATAAATATCACCTACATAACAAAATTGCACTTTTCTACATTTAAATCACTAAGACCAAAAAACGTTGAAAAAACAGCAAAAATTTAATTTCAGAATAGAACCAAATACAAAAAACACTTCTTCACACATCTCTATAGATCATTCCTATGCATTCAGTTTGTCTCTGTAAGCAGCTGGTCTAAAGAAGAAGTTTGTCAAAAGAGGGTACCCTCTGTGACCTACTTTTGCCTGTGGTGGTGCCACCTATTGATGGATCCAGACAAAAAACAACAAAACCAGTAGGGTCCATGAGTACATCATGTCTACCAAGTTTCATTAAATTCCTTCCACTGGTTCTGAAGAGGATGTTGAAAATGAGAAAAGTTTACAAAGCCAGATGATGGCCCGACACTGGATAACACGCTATGACAATAGCTCATATGAGTCTTTGGCTCAGGTGAGCTAAGAAGTATCTGGCAGACAAGAATTTCAAACCGAAAGTCCATAATAACCTTGACCTTGGCAATGAACATGATACTTCACCATCCTACAATAAACATTTCCCTTACTATTTATTCCAAATAGAATTTAGTGAGTTAGTACATGTGTCTTCCCTCCTCATCGATAGCTTGTAAGTACATGTATGACCTGTTGAATTCTCCGCATTGTAGTACTTTATAGCTATACAAGAATATATTTTGACTTAAATGTTTATTGTATAAACCAAGTTTGTAAATCTAAGAATGTATCTTAGGATCACCGATAAGACATGCTGACAATGCAGTTTTAGGAACAGCTCTCTTCATACATATTCATAACTCTGACGATAAACATTTGTATACAAATAACGTGATTTGGAAAGGGACTGGGTCTTTCGGGGAGGGGTTTGATGGTATAGAGACGTGGGTTTCCTTTTTGTTACATGTAAGACTGATGCATAGTAATTTATCATTCTAATCAAGATTTGGGTCTCACAACTTTTACAGTTCTAAGTGACTTTAACCTTGGAGGTATGACATTGGGCAAAGGTTGTGATAAACTGCTTTCCTATAAGAAACATTTCAACAAAGTATAAACTTTCTGGGATAAGCCATATAGAATTAATAGGTAGGAGAAAAAACTTTCACAATGACCTTGACCTTAGAATTATGACCTTTGGCTCAAGGTCATGACACACTACCTCCCTATGACAATTAATTCTACTAAATATGAATTTAATTCAATAAAGCAATAGCAAAATATGGGCCAGACAAAGTATTACAGACAGATGGCTAAGATGTCCATCGAATGACTGGTGTAACAAAAATGCTGAAACATGAAACATGAAAAGTACTAACACTACCCCACCTATGTAATGATCCATAAATTCAGCAGTTAAAACTACAGTTTTCAGCAGATCAAGGTTGTATGTGTAAGCATATGACAAATATTGAATGGAAGCCGAGATCTGACAAATTCTATTATAGCAATATGTTACCTATGTTTATATATATATATATCATAGAACTCACCTTGTGGTAGAATGCTGCACCAGTTAGCACCATGGATATTGCATTTGTCCATTCTGACTCATATCTCCACTTATTTGTTACATTATCCCAAAGATGAACACGTGAAGGAAAACCAACCAGTCTATCAGGAAACTCTCTCCACACCTTAAATAATCACAACACAAATCAGGTAATTTCAGACAAATGCTGACTATAAAAAGTTAACTATATTTAACACTACCATAATACAAAACTATTGTATCAAATCTAAGAAAACGTACAGTTTATTGCAAATAAGGCAAATTTTGAAATGTTGGTCAAAGGTCATAGTAAAGGTTGTGATGTCAATGACCTTAGTGTAACTTCAAAGGGCTTTATTAGTGGAGTATGTATGCCACATATGAAGCCTCTATCTCTCATGGTTCATAAGTTATGGCGAAAGTTAAAGTTTTTTCGCAACAGACAGACAGACACACAGGCCAAAAAGTTCATTTTGGGGAAATAAAAATGAAATGCTTTAAAGGTCATGTAATCCAGAGTATGAAATATTCAACATTCCTTATAGTACATACCTCATAGCCAAATTCTAATTCATCTGCTGTCAACATTATGATGTCATCATCTAATGCCAGAATGCATTCAGTCTCTATTTCATGATAAGGAAAAAACCTGACAAACAATATACAATATCTTACTATCTATATTACTTGAATATACACTGGGAAAAGCACCACACCAAATCGAAAAATTCTTAAAACTAATTATCAGTAGTAATTAATTTTATTTCATATACCAAGTGTCACAATGATCTGGATGAATGTTGAAGGTGATTGATCCATCTATTTGTTAATTCATTCATTCAGCTCTCAGAAAGCTAAATTAATAACTGGGAAATCTTGCCTCTACAGGAATTTTAATTTCACAAATACATTGTATTTTTTCAATCTTAGGTTTGATGACACAGAATCAAGGTCAAGCAACAACATGATATTCATGTTACCATGATACCATCTATAATAAGCATGATCATCAGTATGTTAAGGTATGACATTATTAATTTTATACTTAATTTTTTTCCATTATGAAGTTTACAAATTAATGGTGAATTTCTTCTCATTACTCTTAGAACTTACCTATTACTCAGTTTATTTTGATGAGTTTTGATGACTTTCAGAGGTTTTCCAATATTTGGCCAGGCTGACACTGGTGATAGAATAATATGTATCATACAGTTGCACTTATTATCGAATATTTTAATAATATATAATTTACAATATTTCATACTTGAGCAAGTCTCTCAAAATAAATTTGACAACATTTTAAACCATTTTCATCAATAATGAATAATTTTCCATTTTATTTTTCAAGCTATCACAATAATATGTCTAGAAGTTGATATTAAAAGGTATGCATTACAAATCTCATGATCAGAAATAGTTCCACTGCTAGGGTGCTTTAGTAAAGATCAATGTCTAAACATAAAGTCATGGGAAAGAAAACTGTACAATGGAGAAGAATACTCAAATTTTTCTTTCAATTTGCCCATGAGTTTTGTTATTTAGTAATGAATATTAACTCTGGGAAGAAACAGCACATTTCCCATTTAAAATACGTGCCAGACTATGGTTGCAGAAAATCTTAAACTGTGGACAGTGGACTTTTTACTTTATAACTACACACAACATAAGTACACAATGTCATTTTTTCACCTCCAACTTGTTCATGATTATCATTTATAAATATATGTAAGAAAACTGTAAAACTGTATGACTGTCTACATAAACTTTTGTTGTATATTGTATTCTTCTACTGCAGATTTCAGTTTGTAAAAAATATTTAAAGTCAAAACATTTTCTATTACTTATTTGTATGCATATAAACCATTTTTTTCTTTTTTGTTTTTGCTTATAAATTATCACTGATATTACTCATTCTACAAGGGCTTCCACATTTGCAGAACTAGTGCATTTAAAGGTTGAGCACCTCATGTAATGTAGCAGATCTATTTAAAATATGCTTAAAATTGTTTTATTTGAATATTAAGAATTTTTTTTCAAAGAAATCATTCTCATAATGATCAAAATCTCAGATAAATCTCCCGGTAAACACATATTAGTAATGGAAAAACCTTACAATGTCAGAGTAAAGTAATGATTGATGTCTAAGCACAAGGCAAACTGGATGTCAAAAATTGGGTGACAGTGGGCAAGTTATCAAAAATCAGGATATTTTAATAACTGTACATATACCCATGTGGGTCATTGCTTGTAGTCATGTCATGAAATACAGAAATATATAGATTGACTGATTATTGTTTAACATTATTCCACGATTATTTTACATATATGGTGACAGCATCTGCCAGATGCATTGCATAGAAATTTCTACCTTTGCAATGTACCCACCTGAAGCAGTGAGGGATCTTTAATGGGACCTCAGTTTTTACTGTCTCATCCAAAAGACAGGACATTGTTGTGCCTGGGGTGGGAATTGAACCCGGAACCTCTAGGTCATGAGTCAAGCACCTCATCCACTAGCCCACACCAGATTCAGAAATATAGATAATGACAATCTGATAGATAAGAATGACTCTATATATAGAGAAAATAGGTCCGACAAGAATCTTTGTAGTTTGCTTACTTGGTGGAGGCTGTTTGACCTGGTTATTCCACACCACTACCACTTTGGCCAAACTGGGAACATGAGCCACTTGGTGGATGACCTTGAAGAGAGAATCTAGACGATCATAGGTCAGAATTACAGCAGTAAATCCTTGGCTGCTGGGGGGAATCAGTGGCAAGAACAATGGATTTCTCACAGATAGCTGCAAATATAATACACACTAAACCAATATCCAATCACTAATTGAACTTGCATATAAAGAGGTTATCACAGTATATAGTACATATACTTGACAGCTATAGCTAAAGGTATTATACAGAATGTACTCAAAGTCAGACAGATTCAAGCACTGTTTTATCCCTAACACTCATTTTAAATTGATAATTAATACTAAACATCTGTACAATACTGTCGTCCCTCATATTATTATCTCATTCTAATGGTATTTCTTCTGTATCAAGTAGAAGTATACTTCGATTATCTAGACCTAGTATGGATTTCTGAATTTAATTTTAAAAATCTTATGTCTATATTAAATATCTATATTGAATTTTTTTCTCTTAATTGGAATGTATTTCTATGGTTGTACATTATTTTAAATTTGTATCTAGTACTCACACTTACTACTGAAAGTACTTCAATGCTCTTACCTTGTTAGGAATTTCATTCCAATCCTCATACTTATGACTAGAATATGGGAACACTCTATCATTGATAATCTTAAGAGTTGTCATAGTGATTGCTTGTATTGAGCTGAAATATTTCTCCCAAAGAAAGAGGACTTGCTGTCTCATACTGTGAACTCTTTCCATACTGAATGATTTAAGTACAGTCATTACTGTATGCAGATCATCTTCTCTGATTATTACTGCAGCTCTGAAAATACCAGAAATTATGATATTACATTGAACAGTAAGAAAAAATGATAAAATAACATGTTCAAGTCTTGTTAAATGATTATTTATAAATGTGTGCAATGACAGGACTTCTCTACTATGTTGGTTGGTTTATTGGTGCTTTACGTTGCTTTCAAATATATTTCAGTCATAGTACAATATGGAAAAAGGAGGTACCCAACCTTTTAAACATAGTGACACCACTCAAGAACTTAATCTAGATCTCATGCACCACAAGCAAAGCACTTAGTCACTACCCAAAGTCTACCCCCTCTCTTGACACTACTTTTTGTAAATAAAAATAACTTTTTACAAAACAAGTACTAAATGTGTACTGATCAAAATTTTGATCACATTTTGCAACAGGCAACCTATCTAAGAGGGACTTTGACCAAAGTTAATCATGCCCTCTTCAAACTCATATGGAGATTTTCAAGAGGCACAACACAAATGTCGGAAGTGGTTTTGGTGAGTGTTATAATAAAACAAATAACTTCAGAGGGATTCTAAAAAAAAAATCCTTAGTGACTGATCATAAAGCTTCGAGAGAAAAATCAAAGTAACATGGGTGACATATTAATTTTATCACCTTTTCCAGTCAATGACCTCAGAAAAGGGTAGGATGTAACCATCAGCAACTACAACTGGTATACATCCAGACATTAATGCATCACTGAAGACCATTTGTCCCATACGTGCTCCCCTCACCACAAGGCAAAATGTGCTATCCTGTAACAAAAACAGTGGTAAAACATAGCCCATTATGCGTCAATAACTGTTCTAATACATATCTATCTTTAAAATGACAATAGCATTAACAGCTAACATTATTTGATTTAATATTAAAAGATACTCATAAAATCAAATTATTATACACATTCAATTGTCATTTACAACAAACTGTGAATATCTCACATTTCTTTGATAATCAATTTGCATGTTTGGCATTAATATTCATAATGATCTATGATATTTATACCCCAATAGTAACCAAGAAACACAAAGGAAGCAACCATGTTGACAGATCATACATTAAGAAGAGTTATTTGGGGGAAACCTCATAATATATTAAAAAAAACACAAAAAATCTTATTTGACAATCAACCAGAAGGAAATTAAACATAAAATAATACTCATAAGGAATGCCTTGTTGTAGTATACCTGTAGAATCTGAGGATAGTTATATTGTTTTTTGTCGTCACATCGCTTGGAGACAGACTTTTTATCTGGACATTTATCAACAATTAGGAATTTCGGCTCTTGAGAGGCTGTCTGCTGCATCACATCTCGATATTCTTTATGAAGCCCAATTTGAGAAGATATCAACAACCATTTTCTTTTCTCTCTAGAAAAAGGAATATCATATTCTTAAGACTTGTACATGGTTTGTATCATCCTGATCATGGCACTTTTTGTCTATACCTCATCATTTCTCTTTATTCAAACCCCCAAAGTAAGAAAATATGTATTGTAAGGCAACAACATTTCTTTCAAGCAAAACATGAGAAGATGTACATTTACAACCATGACAATAGGGCACACTAAACTGGTGCATGATACACTCGCGTTTTGTCATCCTGCTATTCCTATATGTCATACAAACTAGAATATCTAATCTAATTGTGGTAAGATTACATTTGGCACTGGTAAAATAATTCAGTTTTCTTCTTCATCAATTCTTTGTACATGTATGTTAATTGATCTTTTTGCATCCATCATTTCCCATGTCAAAAGCACCCCTTTCACACACACAGTTGTATTAAATTTTGAGAAATGAAAATTCCTGTTCAATATACATATCTTCATAATGTGATCTTTCTATGTACTAGCCGCAAGTAGTGGCCCTAAATGAATGATCATTCATTTAGGGCCACTACTTGCGGCTATCTATGTACATGTACCAAGTTTCCTCAAAATCCCCCAAAGTGTTTAGGAGAAGTTGCGAATGAATCACTTCAAAAAGACCTGGTTTTATTGGACAGTATTATAACCATGCATGTTTATTTTACAAACATAAGCCAGTGATTACATAATTAAGCTTTCTTGTACAATGTATACACAGTGATAACTTCAAATCGATAAGCCAATAATTAGCCAATTAAGTTTTACCTGTACATGTATACAGATAGATAATGATTGTTTACTGATATGCATCGACTGGTGTATGTTCACGGTAGTATCAAAGGGTGTTTATACCCCCGGGCTGTCGAGAGTAGAAAATTGAGTTGATTCTGAATAAAATAAGACAGTTTGAAATATGGTGTCCAAAAGAAAGGTGTTATAATTGAAAGAAAAGTTAGATTTGATAAATTCTGCAGCAAATGGAAAGGGATGTCATGAATTGGCAAATGAATTTGAAACTGGAATGACTCAAGCTAGTGACATTTATAGCGTAAGGCTGAAATTTTGGAGGACTTTTAGTGCAGTGTTGTAACTTGGGTGCATTATTATGTGAACCTGGTTTAAATGGACACCTGTCTATAACAGACAAATACCTTTAGTCCCTTGAGTATATATACAGGTTTTCCTGTATTTCCCTTCTAATATGCATATCTACATATGGTGTTCTTTTTTGTACCAAGTTTCATCAAAATCCCCCCAAAGGTTTAGAAGGAGTTACTAATACATGTACAAGACTATGCAGACAGACAGAAAGACAGATGGATGACAATACTATAGCATGATACGCCCACATTTTCATAAAATTTTCAATGTTTTTGTAAAATCATGATGTTTAAGAATCTATAAGCAATGCTGCCAACTAACTCATTTATGACAGCTACAGCTAACTCCTTTATAGCAGCCAGGAATCTATGAGCATTGTAATAGCTACGAATCTATAAAAATAGCAGTAGGGTAAGAACTCATGAATATTGTTACCAAGTAATTTATAGATTACAATTAGGAATTTATGGTATGCACACTACTGCCAAGTAATATACTAATAATGGCTAGATACAATTTACACAATACTGTTAAGTAAATCATTGATTGCTGCAAGGAACCTATGAATACCACTGTTGACTAGGCACATATCAACCACAGAGGTTGGACAAAGTATTTCCTAATCTGTTGCTTTGTAGACAACAAAACATTTAAAAAAAAAAAAAAAGATGTGCATAAAATCACTCACAGATATGATTTTGTTCTAAGGACTTTCTGATCTACTAGTGGATTGAAAACAGGAATGGATATATCGAAGGTTCTTCTATAGGACCAAGTGGAAAATCCTCCCCCAGCTATGATGGCCTTGCCTGTATCAACTTCTAATACTGTACTGTAATCAGGAACACCTCCAGATAGCATATTAAATATCAAATGATTAATTCCTCCATTCCACCTATAAAAATAAATGTATCTAATAGACATATACGTGTACTAAGTACATGTATACATGAATATCGTAAAAGCATAATTATGACTTATGTCAACTGAAATATGCATCCATCTCACATTGTAACTTGCATAATTCATCAGGGAACAATAATAACTTAAGGACAGTTTATATGGTAGTACATACACACAGTCAGTTCTTTGCGTTTGACACAGCCCTCACAAAAAAATAAAAACTCTGAGCTGACCCAGCAATTACAGCATCCATTTATAAAATACATGTAAGTATCTTATTTTGTGTTTTCATGCAGGAATGAATTACAATGGCCAATGCATGAAAACACAAAATAAGACACTTATTCTATTTTCAATGTCAAAATATCATACCGGAAACCTCCACTTCCTATTTATAAACCGCATCCGTAAATCATTTCAGGGTGGAGTTATAAACTGAAAGAAACAGCTGGTGTCCCATGACAACATAACATTTATCCGGAATAACATACTTTCGTCGAATGTCAAGCACTTTTGCGCAAAATATGACTTTGAAGACGTCACACAAGTTTGGACGTCATAAGCATAACAATCAAAATTCTGCAAAACATTACTTTTTGTGCTGAAATGCGGATCAAATAAGGGCATTTTGACATCACCTATCAGTGTTATTCATACAGAAATAAACAACATATGTCTTGAAAGCTTTATACTGGGCAATTACAGTGGTTGTGCATCTATTTTCATATACATGAAATGACTTTAAAGGATTTTTCACAGACATATAGACATGGCATAGTGTTGAGACAAAACTTACCATGGAAGTAAGGAATAAAGTTGTCCAACTTCACTCAAACGAACATTATTTTGATTTAGTGTGTCAATAGCTGGGACAAAGAGACATGCTCTTGTAGGATCATCAGTGAAATAGGGACTGTTGGCTATAGTCTCTAGTATCTGTAGGAATTCACGACTAACAGGAGTGGATAGAAGTGACCCATCAGCATCAGTATACTGAGTCAGTGGGTACACATATACTGTTATACTCTTCCTGTCATTGTACCCACAGTTGAATACATCTAAACAAGTATGGTATGTACATCTTGTGTCCCTTTTTGTAGAGTTAATATGTAAAGACAGCAGATCTATATTTTGTTGCCGAGCAGACTGGAGCCACAAATGAGATTCTTCATCGGAGATTTCTGATGGTGAATACACATAGTTGAGGAGAAGAGTAAGTGCTGCTCCAAGTAGAACTAACAGTAAGAGCACAATGTACTGTGGCTTCAGTTTGAGTGCTCTACCCATCCTGTTTAACTGCTTTTTTTTCTTGAATCACATGTTTGTTTTCATTGAAATATCTTACTACTTAAGAAATCTGTAAACCAAAATAACAAAAACATCAATAATCACTCAAAGACAAATTTAATTATAGTTTATGACATGTATTTCAATATTTACAATACAGAATACATACATCAGTTATAAGAGAAGAAATGATACAAGTACCTCATAACATCTCATGAGATATACATGTATACTTAAGAAGGATACGTAATATCAATAACCTGTCTATTAAAACCATCACATAGTACATAAAGGGTAATACTCAGAACATGGCACATCTGAAACTATATACACATTAGAAACTATACAAAGTTGCAGTAACTATTCGTTGAATTACAACAAATTTCAATGAAAAGGCAAAAGTACAATTCTAATTCAAATCTGATGTTCTTGATCTGCTTCCATAACTCAAACATCTAAAAACACCCATTCATGGGTCACGTCAAAGTGAACATTTTAAACTAATCAATCAAATCATTTCTTCTGAAATTTGACAGGATGTTCGGATTTCTCTCAACACTACTTTGTCTCATAAAATTTTTGCACAGATTCCTTTCTGTCTGACGTTTTCTCTATCTCATAATCTGTACAAAAGAGAACCCACAAATGATACAGATATGATTTCCTAGAAGCTGTGGACAGAGCCATATTTTGGAACTCTTCAGTTTTTCACACCTGATGAAGTACATGTAGTGGTAAGAGATATCTGAACAGCCCGTCAAATTTCGGAAGAAATGATTTGATTGGCTAGTCTAAAAGTTCACTCTAAAGTGACCCCTGAATGGGTATTTTTAGAAGATTAAGGCATGGGAGCAGATCAAGAACATTGGATTTTACTGGTAGTGAAGCAATTAACGAACAAAAGCAATAAATGAACAGTACACTATTTGCAGTATTTAACAGGAAAATTTAAGACATTTTTGTTTACAGATTGTCTCTTCCAATACAGAGAAAACCATCTACACAGTATGAGACCCCCTTGTTGCTTAGTTTTCTGGATATAAGAGTTTGATGAACCTTGATTGCCGTAGTTTCATCTCTGGGACTGAGGGAGTAATGGCATTAACATGAAAATAGCGTCAAACCTCGTTTCTAGTATCCATTCACATTTCTCTACAAGGGGTCAAAGGTACATGACATGAATCAAGGGGTATCCAGTGGGAAATTTACATTTATAGTGCATTATGAGCATAAGTGGTTGGTTGATTGGTGTTTTACGTCGCTTTCAACAATATTTCAGTTATATCGCGACATGGAAGCAGGAGGTTACCAACCTCTTAAACATAGTGGCGCAACCCAGGAATCAAACCCGGATCGTCGGCACCGCAAGCCAAGCACTTAACCACTACACCACGTCTGCCCCTGAGCGTAAGTGGTGTGGGTATGTGACATATATAACGTTAGATATGAGGACAGATTCTTTTTTAATTCCACCGTTTTTTGCATACTCAATGATAAGATTATAATATCAATAAATATGACTAGCAGTAGTAGCAAAAAGGGGGATCCTCACAACGACTTGATTATAAATATGCATACATACATGCATTTAAATGTACATACGGTACATGTAGAAGCATGCATACATGCACACAAGTCTGTATGTCTATGTAATGTAATGTATGTGTGTGTGCATGTATGTATATGAATGGATGAATATGGTTGTTTGTATAATCTTAATCAAAAACAAGTTCAAAGAGCAAAAGTTAAATATATAATAATATAATAAATTTATAAAATGATCATGAACAGATCCAGGGGTGCAGACCAGTGGTCCAGACACACCCTGATATTCCACAAAATTGTGTTGAGTTGAGTTGGTACTTTTTAATGCAAAACAGGTGAATTAGTACAAAAGATATAACTCTTACATTTGATTATGTAATTCAATTATTTGGAAAATGGGCATTAAAATCCATAATTTTGTAATTTCTGCCTCTTCATTTATAATCTGGACAAATTTCAGTTACGACTGATATCAGTTTGCACTTTAAATAGTATCCGTGTCCTCATCCGTATCTGTACAATTGTATTTTACATAAAGCTGTTCGGTAATTGCTTCACTCAAATGTTGAATGTGGCATCTACTGATCTAGAAGGGCTGAATATATTGACCTCATAATTCAGTTTCAGTTTATATTTGTAAAATGTTTCTTCATAATTGACCTTTTTCCAGTTCCGCTATTTTGTTTTTTCAAATCTCGGGAAATCCACTAGGGGGCGCGGAACTGGAAAAAGGTCAATTAACCCCAAATAGTGTCTTTCAATTTCTGTAGTTTAAAATTAAAATGGGTTGCGTTTGTAAAGATATCTAAAAAAAACCCTGTCAAATCGTTTGTTATGCCTAACAGACAATCTTCATATTTTACATGACATAAACCGCCCAAGACCCAACATTTAGTTTTTGCCGGGGTTTTCGTTCTGACATAAAGAACTAGATTACAGTAGATAGATCTAGTGATGTCACAATTTAAGCAATAACGTCAAAATAAAAATCCCAGCAAAGAGTTGCATGCTGGGTCTTGGGCCGTTTATATCACCGAAAATATGAAGATTGTCTATTGCTTTCACTACCAGTAAACAGATTGGTGAAAGTACTGAATGCAGTATCATAAAATTTGACGTGCATTTGGGCTTAAATAAACGCTTTTTGTATTGTATTCCAAAAATCAGTTTTGATTTATCAAATAGGACATATTTCTTGTCATCACCTGGTTATCCATGTCCAGAGATCCACACTTACGGATAGTGTCTGTACAGTATAGAGTAAATCATCAGAGGAAATTCGAGAAATGATTACTTTTTATACAGTAGGCCTACTCTTTCACCATTAATGAATTGCTTCTGATTTTCTGAAAACCGAGCATCCTATTCGGAAATACTTACATGTAATACCAATGTACGTGTAAATAAGCACTTGGAAATTCCCTTTCTTATCATCCTGCAACGAGACCTTTAACCTTTTCGAACATCCAATCAAAACGAATTGTGTTTAAGGCCTGAATCTTTCACCTGTGTCTATTTCGACAATCGTAACAACTCGTCCATTTCCGTCCGCAATTACTACGTTGAAGTCCCCCCCCCCCCCCCTCGATGATTCGCGTGTTTCCTGTCCAGGACATATTTTAGGCTATAAGTCCTTGGTCCTGTCTTTCGGATGACAATGTAAAAACCAAGATCCTGTATATCACGATAGGACGGGAACCTTCAAGGTATGAGCCGACCGTTTCAATAAGACCATTTCCTTGTATCCGTTTGTAAAATGTAAAAAGGGGGAGGGGGAGTAGGACCGAGTAAAATAACTTATTTCATATTTGATTCAAATGAGTTGATTTATGTTATTTATCTTTGAGGGAAAGTAACTGACATACATTTATGAGACACGCACTGTGCATGCAAACCTTGTAAAACACACCATCGTGTCTAGTATTTAATGGATTACGCGTCACGAGACCGGTTGAAGACAACCCCTAAAATCCCTCACATCACATGACATCCATACCACCCATATCCCGTGTTCACGAAGAAGCAGTCGAGCTAAGTTAGTGACCATCTGAAACGGGGACGGTGCGGGATCACACAATAATCTTTGATTATACTTTTTACATAATTGTGTCCTATAAGACGGCCATGTTTGATACCGGAAAAAAAACCCCTAACGCCTCGGTTGGGATTATGTCGAAGTATGTCGCCCGAGACTGATATCTTTCAATCTGGGACGAGAGGTGATTCTTGATTCTTTTTCTCGCCAAATAAACCCCTTTCTACCCCTTTCAGTGCTTCTACATTCCTGTCACTTTACACATCTTTGTCCTAGTTTCAATACTACGCTAAAAATAGTTCCAGTTAGTTATTTTAATAACAATATTAGTGTGTAACAAGAACATGAAACCAGTCAAAATAAGTAAACAAACATATAAATATAAAAAGAGTTAATTAAAACTTTTTTTGGTATCTCAGTATGTATAGTAATAATTACACAGTAATACACCGTGCTAGATCGATGTTCCAGATCGATTGATCTAGAACCCCACTTCCTGTGGAATTCTTCAGTCTCGTATGCGAGAAATATGGTTCCAGCTCTCTCCTCCCATCCCGTGTTTCCTCTGTTTCCTTCTCTCTGTCCACCATGGTGTCTCCTTTTCCTTCCCAATGTACATGTCCCTTTCTCTCCCTCTATTCCCTTTTTCTTGCCCCCTCTCCCATTTTATTCCTTTCCTCTTCTTCAACCTTATCTCTGCTTTTTTCCACTGTACCATGTCCACACCCAAATAGAGTTCAGGCCGGGTGTAATGGAAATAAGGAAGATATTTGCCTTCGTTCTTTCGAAAGCGGGAGAAGGCTGACATCAGTCGCTACCAGAGCTGAGGGCGCTCTCAGGATCGCAAATGGGAACCCGAGAACGTCCTCTAGTAGAGAATGGGGTGCCACAAGTAAGTTTGGATGCATAAAAAATTACATATTTTGAGAATTAATTTCCAACTAAAAATAATACAAAGTCATAAAATTATTGCTAATTAATTAGTTTGTTAATTTGTTGTTTGTTTGTTTATTTTTTTTATCTATTTTTTTAATTGATTTTTTGTTTTGTTTTGTTTATTTTTATTATCATTATTTTTTTTTCTTTTGTATATGTTTTTTCTTTTCTGTACTTTTTTTCTTTACTTTTCTTCTTCTACTTTTTTAAAAAATTTATTTAGTTTGATTTAGGATTGTAAGCCGTGTCCATCCTCTTTTCAGATTCAGCTAAGACATTTAAGTTATTTTCTCACATGAATCTCTACGCAAAAGTAGAGTCGTGATAAATAATATTAAGATATCAAAGGCTATTTATCAACAGTGTGTTTGAGAAATATTTCCATCGTTGAATGCGACCAGCTGACTGAAGTAGCCAAAAGCCACATTTTTACACTCTACAAGATGTGCATAGTACTTGTGTTTTGTCAGGCGAGCTAAGCTAATACAAACAGAAAGGAAGACGACTCTCACAAGAAAAATTCGTCTGTCACAAACCACAAATGAGGTGTTTTCGTGAAGGCATGGGCATTTTATCGAACTCCCAGGGAAGTATGAAAGTTAAGTGATTTTATGGCGGAATAAGATGCCAGGGATTGTAGTATTTAAGCGACGCTGGACAGCTGGGTCGGACGATTTCGTCGTTCCAGCGGCGATACTGGTGTTCCTACACTTTTCGGGGTAAGAATCGATGTATCACTATTAGATTATCAATAGTAATAAATACAATGATTTTAGAATCATTTTATCATGACCGATGTTTGGCAACTACTTGAAAGATGGGAGGAAAAAGGGGGAGGGGGGGGGGTGGAAAAGAAGGAAGCGGTTGCTGTCGGTTCATGTGTTTTTTTTACTTTAAAATGTTCAAAGGTAAATAGAGTTGCTCAGTTAAACCTATATCGCAAATTACAATCACACTGTTTGTTGTGATAACGTCAAACCGATAATCAGCATTGTACTAGTGTACGAACTTGAACAGTGCATTGCCGGAAGCGGGAGAGGAGAGGGGTGGGGGTGTAGCCCGGGGCCGTCCCGTTAATTTGACCGTTTATCATTATGACAGAAAAATAATCTATTTCTGTAGCTTCCAACCCAATCCAAACATACCCCAATAAGAAATCCCTTCCGACGGACCAGCAGAAAGAGTCTACAATAAACACCTTAGTACAAGGGGTTGTTGGTGGCTAACTTTTTCCTGTCTATACTGGTATTATAACATTTGATCTTTTATGATCTCAAACTGCATATGTCGTTTACTCAAGTACAATTGCATTGAACGCACAATCCACGGTTGTTGGTGCAGTGATAGACAGACCTCTGACAATTTTAAAGGAAATGGTGAATAGGTAACAAGATGATGAAAATATGACCATGGTAGTTTTAAAGGATTCCTTACAAATGCTAACTGAACAAATTAATAGTTTGTAGACTGCACTCGGAGTCTTCTCATAACAGAGGTTCATTCATGATTCCCAGTTTATACATTACAAGTGCGGATCCAGAAATTTTGTCGAGAGGGTGTCCACCTAAATAATTTTTCCGAAAGGGGGTCCACCCATATTTTGTGTGTAAAATTATATATATATATATATATATATATATATATATATATATATATATATATATATATATATATATATAAAGAAAAGTAATTTTCGCAGAATCTCAGGATGGGTTCAGACCCCCGGTCCAGCTCTCTGGATCCGCGTATACATCATTTGACTAAAATGAATTTGAGAAAAATCGAATAACATTTTCTATAGAATACCAAAAGGTTTTCTTCACCACACATGTGTGTACGGAGTTTATAATAATTGTAAAGTTACATAGAGTACGATATCAAAAGAGACATGGAAACAAATTTATGAACATTTTTATTTTTTTGTCTCTCTATAAAGATACAAAACTTTTTCTGAAGTATATGAAACTATATCTTAGCGAACACATACGAAAATATATAACAAAAACAGGTGGCTTAATTCACCGTCTAACAGAACTTCAATACAATAAACGTGGTGTAAGTAATCGATTGAAGTTCAGCGAAATTTATTTCTTACCCTACAGAGTAATAGGGATCTCTAACTAAATCAGCTTGTTAATGATTCCATTCTCCATTAACGATTGAACAAACAAAACCAATCTGTAGTGCACAGTTAGACTGTTCATGGAACCCTTTTATAGGCCTATCTACATACAGTGAAAATGGAAGACCGATGGCTCTCAAATGCAAGATTGAGAACTCTATATAATTATTATATCCATCATAAAGATTTTAAGACAATATGAAAAGCTGAGTACAAGTTTTATATGACTGGGATCGCTTCACGGTTAGAGCGAACATGGAGGTCTGTCAGAGATGATCCTGCTATGGCGCTAAACAGACAAGTGCCATTAAACCCATTCCAACAGAGATTCGTAATCGACCTTTGTCAGATACTGTATATGGTCATGTCGGATATGCACAGAAGTGTCACGTTTACCATGCCAAACTGCTTATAGCAAGGGTACATCACAGCAGGTCAAACTTGAAACATGCATTATACAGTGCGATATCGATATATAAACATGCATTATAGTACCGCATCAATATATATGATTGATTGATTTTTGTTTAACGTCACACCACGAATATTTCACGTATATGGTGACGGCATCTGCCTGATGCGGGGCATACAATTTTTGACCTTTGCAACGGACCCACCCATAGCAGTGAGGGATCTTTAACATGCCATGCATACCACGACACAAAAGCCTCGGTTTTTACGGTCTCATCCGAAAGACAGGACACCGGCATGACCAGAGCGGGACTCGAACCCCGGCCTCCCAATCAGGAGGCGAGAGCGATACCACTAGGCCACGCCGGCTTCATCGAAATATAATCATGCATTATAAAATGCGACATCGATATATAAAATGCTTTATAATATATATAAGCATGCATTACAGTGCCGCATTAATGAATGAACATGCATTATGGTGCCGCATTGATATATAAACATGCTATATATAGTGCTGCATCGATATACATGTAAATGCATGCATTATAGTGTAGCTAGTAACGACGTCAGTCCTGTTACAATGCGCTACAGTTTTAATATGTGGAGTAATTTAATGTTTTAAAATTTTCGAGCCAGGAAAAATGAATGAATAAATAAATAAACAAATAAATAAATAAATAAGCAATGAATAATTCACATATGTGTGCAAAAGTAAAGGCTATTATGTTCTGTGATAAACTTAGAAATTTATGCAACGATACATAGAATAAGCATGGAATGTATTTACAGTCACGTGGTCAAAGACAATGCAAAAAATGGGTTGGTTTTCCTGTTGTAATAATAAACCAGCACATAGCTCTGCCATTAATCCACTCCCTTCTTACAAAAGAACCGTACACATACACCATTTGAAATAAAATCACATTATTTTCAGCTTAAAGTTTTGGGGTGTCACATTACCATGCTGCGTGATAAATTTGGGTAGTTTTACATGGATTAGTAACTAAGAATAATACTAAAGTGTACACACGGTCTACAGATATAACACTTAACTGAACATCCAGATGCAAACTCAAACCTGTTTATTCTCACCTACTTTAGGTTAATTGTAGAAATTTTGTGGATTTATTATGGGAAAACCGTACAGTTTCACAAATATTCTTTTGGCATCTGTTCTAGAAGACTTAACAATTGGTGATGCTGTCATTATCCAAGTCTAACCCCACAGTCACTATCAACGACAAGACCTTGATTTATTTGACCCTTATCAGCTATTTTATGACCGAAGTTCGGACATGTACCGACTGCAGATATATTCTTTTTCCGAGTATTGACGGTCCAGAGCTACAGATAAGGCGCGTAAAAGCGTAATTACGCATTGAAAATTGCAGTGCATTGGAAAAATAAACAGAGCGTGAAAGTACTCATCTGCATATCACCTTACGCATTAGATGTTCAATGCAGTACATACGTGATCTGCCTCGCATTCATATTTGTTCTGTTTTTCGCCTCATGTGAAAATAAGGCGTTCGGAACGGTTCGGGACTTTCTCATATACTATTTATGGCAATTTCAGTGTGGTTGCGCGGATTAGCCAGTGTAATTACTTTGACAATGTCAAATCGAACGCGAAAATACGTCGTCTAGTAAGTCTGGCGGATTCAAAAAGATACTTAAATCATAAATGTATTGTACTATCGTGAAACTGTGCAATGAAAAATTAAACTCTGATTATGTTTTCAAAGAAAGAGGAACTAGGCCACTATGATTTTGATTTTTTATTTCAATTTCATGTGTGATTATCCAAAATGTTTTGGCTATATCTTGACTAATAGCACAGGTTAACCCGGCTGTATGACAAACTTCATCAAAGGCATTTATGCAAGTGAGCATGGGATGTCAGGTTAATGAAGTACTGTACAACAAAACAGCAGTTCAAAATTTTGAGATCTGACTCATCTGTGCTAATCAATTATATTATGCATCGTTCTATATATCCAAAAAGGTAATCATAAAAGACGACGAAAGAGTCTGACTCAGGTTTCTGATAAAATTCTCCCGTTTGTTTAGAGAATAATCCAAGAAGTATATGCATCTACTAGGAAGTCCTCTTCTCCTTTTGGAATTGTGATACCAAGCCTCAAGGGCATGTTGTGTGTCTATTGTAATATAGTGTACTGGAAGATCACTAAGCAAACGATAGTTTGCAATATAATACTACTAGTAACAATAGAACATTACGACCAAATAAAAAGTCAATAATGGCCAAATCGCTACAAAACAGTAACACCCCACCCCCACCCCCCCACCCCCCATTTCCCGCTTCTTTCAGCATTGCGAGGAAAAAAAATAATCGGGAATGAAAATACCATTTGAAATTTTGAAAATCAGCATTGAACTTGACTTGAAATCAGGGGGTAAATACCCCTTGGACTCAAAAATTATCTGGGGCTCTGTTTACCAGAGTTTCCTAATTATGAAGATACGAAACATTTCAATGGTATAAGATCGAATCTAAAGCATATTGCTCCGTAGTGCTGAAATTAAATTACCGTTGGCAAAGTAACCATGAGAACATAATGGTTTCTCTTTTTTAATACAATTTCTATAAAATTCCATCATATTTGCTTTGTTTAACACCCCCCCCCCCCTCACCCCCAATTTCGAGAAACTGTCATATTCCAACTGCCATCGCTATGAACAACAATGTGAAAAATGGGAGAAAATCAAACCCTGCGAACAATTTGCTATACTCAGATCATATGCGCGATACGATCATCGTCGATAGAGTCTGACTTTTCTGATTAATGAAGGTTAGGACATTCAAATTCATGGCTCCCGAATATAATATATTGCCGTTTAAATTTTGAACAATTAAAAGTGTTATTGGAATTAAAAGTAAGGAAGTGATGATACCCATATTTTTACCGCCTACAGTACCCATCTGTTTGAAACTGAATATGCCAAATGCACACACACAAACACATAAGTGTGAAAATTATGACAAAAGGAAATCTGAAATCGATCGGCTGAGCTGTGATTACTGTATGGTTGACGAGAGCATTTAGCCTCCGTTGCTGGACGAAACATCGCTGCCTCTCATATACACAATAAGCTCACAATTCCTTCATAGTGAAATCGTTTGTTTTGCAATAGATTTTACATTTGTCATGCAATGTCAGTATTGATGGTTAAAGACATTCAGGAATAGACTAAGGTAGCGTGACGACGTTTGACGAACGACGGTCGTTAGTTTATATCTCTTGAATGGAAAGAGCCCCAGTCTTTTTGTGTAGACATTTATTGACTCATCAAGCTCAATGTTATAACAATGCATACTGAAATCCACTGAAAGCAATTTTATTCAAGTTAAAGGAGGGGGGGGGGCGTGGCGTGTTGAAGGATAGTTATCTAAAAATGCCTTCCCATCATTTTCACAGAGGTCCTTAAACTTTTTTCTATTTCTATATGGAAGTCTAAAGTTTTCTGAGAATGAATTTGTCTCCTCCTAGCTTGGCTGCCAATTCTAACACACCTGTATGTATATGCGTTTTTGTATCTAATGACAAAGATTCGTTCTGGTCCATTGAAATAATAATCACTCCATAGGACATATTATTATTTCTTTCACTTTGATAATTTAATATAGTCTATTACATTCGGTGCCTTTTCAAAGAGATATAGGTCGTTTCAAAATACATGTATAGGAGCACAATATAATGGACATGTTTTACTAAATTCGAATGCATTTCTTCACATGGAATAATTGCAAGTGTCAAATATATCTATCCATGACAAACACATTCACAATATAGTTAATTTTGTTTCTAATCTAGTCATTGATTCTGACTAAATATGACCGCCGTTTCAATGATTTATTCAGTAATTTATCATTTTTATTACTTTAACTTCGGTTTTCATCAATGTTCTCATACGACACTTGTAGTACTCAGCAATAGACTGTGGGACGGAGATTAGATATGAATAATCCGCTTTACCGTGTATACGGGATGTGTCTTAAGTCGGAAGAAGAATGCAGATGTAAACGATAACACTGTTAAGAGGAAATTATTTATCATTCAGAATGGTATGCATCAGTGAAAGTGAATTTCGCAAGCTGTCATAAGTCTGTTATGCTTCACTCTTAACCATGTCGTCCAAGTGACATGTATATTTCAGAGGCGGATTTAGAAGGGGGGGGGCGAGGGCTGCCCCCCCCCCCCTTATCGCCACATATTTACATGTAAAAATCCAGATTTTGCACCAAAAAAGACCGAGTAGTTTGGCTAATACACATGTGCCCCCTCCCCCTTTTCAAAATTTCTGGATCCGCCACTGTATTGGGACTTTTTGAGGGTATACTTGTCGCCATAATGCGGTCACTGAATAACAATCAACTAAAATTTATGATGATGATTGGCATACTAAGCGGATACATTACACTAACAAGTATTTATTAATTCTTTAACATGGGTGAATTCAAAGTATTTACATTTTGTGTACTTAATATATACATATGCTAAAGTAATCAGCCATTGCATAGAGGAATGTTTCATCCACATGTGTGTTTAAAGTAGCACATTTACCCGATCTTTGTATTTGCTAATAGTTCAAAGTATTAAACCGATCAAGCATTCTAAAATGACAGGCTTTAATAGCAGTTAAAGCCTATCATTGTAGAATGCTTGATCGTTCTAATAATTTGAGTATGGATGAAACATACATCTATATGATGGCCGATTATTTTAGTACGTGTAGTTAGTATATTACGTGCACAAAATGTAATCACTTTTAATTCGCCTATGTTCAAGAATTAATAAATTGTCGGTATAATAAAACAGTAAATAACTCCTAGCGCGGTCGAAGTAGAAAATAATGACCTCTCGACCTGGCGCTATCAGTGGTCTGCTCTGACCTCGGCTTAGGGCCTCGCTCAGGTCAGACCGCTTTGAGTGCCAGGCCTCGAGGTCATTATTTTCCCATATCGACTTCGCTGGAAGTTATTAACTGTATAATATTAAAGAGAAGTCAAGTTCAATCCCTGCATTTTCCTCTCACATAGACATATCATGAAATATGAAAAGCGTAAATATTATATTTTGTTAACACTTCATAAGATTCTGTATAGTAATGTGTTTATTATTACATTTTTAGTATGGTAGCTCTGGCACTAACGTACAGCTTGGTTGATTTCAAGCCTTCATCAACATGTACTATTGGCCTAGTGGACATTCGGTACCACATCCTAGGTTACCTGACATTGATGGTGGCAGCAGTTTTCCTAGAGATTATAGTGTTTACTGTAAGTCTCCGAGGCACTATCTTGGAAGTGGATCCAAGAGCTAGCATGCAGTATCTTCTTTATACAAGACTGTGTATGTATTGTATATATTTCAAAGTGAAACAAAGACAAAAGCTCCATATGAATTCAAGATACTATGTAACTTACAATATTCGCGTTACTCTCTAGCTATAACTGCATCATGTTTTACAGTAAAGTTTTCTTTGCTTATTATTTAATCATGAATGATATAAAACTCTGTCAGGAGATTTAAGGTAAACAGGGATGGTAAAAGATTTGACTGAGCTTCATGACAAAATCTGCCAGACATGCCTAACATTCAGTAGAATAATAACATATGGGACATTACAAAAATGGCAACTTCTAAGTTACCGCGTGTTCGAAGGATTATACACAGTAAATTTATTAGAATGACATTGTGAGAATCTTACACTTGCAAATTATATAATAGCCATAAAATCAACACACAAATAAAGTTACTTGTTTCTGCTATTTGCTAGATTGACTTTTTGATAGATATTTTATTGTTTTACGTGACAAGGGAATATGTCATCCTTATAGCGACGGTAAAGTTTTAAAAATACACATGCATTGTTTAATTAAACATTTATTTCTTAGCGAGTGATTACATTTATAGAGCAGTTCACAAAATTACAGTTGATAGAGAATTATGGATTATGTTTCAGTTTTGTTTCTGTTAGAACTGTCATGGCAGGTGGTTGGAGTAGTGTGGTTGTCTATGTATTACAGATCATGTGATGCCGACACACCCAAGAAAGTAGTCTTGTGTAGGTATGCTACAGTAATTAAAGATCATTCCATATAATGTTTTATCAATATGACTTGAAGAATGTACATTTAAGAAAAGTGACTATATTCTGGAAATCTTTGCTGCTGCAGTTCCTGTTTTTAATTATGACTATTAACTTTTTTCTGTATATGGTCGATTTGTATCGTTACTTACACAGTTCGTATCTGTAATTGTTACTCAGTCTCTTATTGGAAAGTCTCTGGCAGTAACATATACGTGTGCAATTTCCATGGTAACCAAGGCATCTAAAGACTAAATGTTCCATAACAATTCAGATCAATTTCAAATACAAAAAAAGAATTACTGGAACATAAAGAGCCTGTATTTCAAAATTTTTCAACATTTCAAGCTACCAACTACTTTTGTATAGGCGTTTGGTATCTTTATACATAGTCCCTCCAGAGGAAACCCCAAAAGGCGTATACATGCGATGGATTTCGTTGGTATTTACCAGACGAATACATCATACAATCATCCAGTCCTGATGGGATCCAGGCCAATTCCTTTTACTCCACTGTATACTATTCAGTGATCAGAAGCTATAAGGAGTAGAATACCATTATAGCGTCATTAGTATGCTTTCACAAATAATCAAAGTCCAACATTCAGACTGAAATCAGCCTTGACTGTATTATATTATGAATTATTGAACCTTTGTGTCCACAGTAACTAGTGACTTGACGATAATGACCGAGATGGACATAATATAGCAAAATCAAATTTAAATTCATTTGCATTGTGATCTACTTTTTTAATGTAGGAAAACAAGCTATGCATAAAATTAAAAGAAAAGTGGAACAGTATGTTGAAATTTCCACTGCACGAATTTTGCGCGTTAACCAGGATTAGTGTTGCTGATAACTGACGAAATGTAAAAAGCTGTAAAGAAACTAAATATCTAATTGATAGCTTACTTATTCGGTGAACTCTTGATATTTATAAACGAACTTTGTAATACAGAAACGATTGCCAGGTTTTATTTGTTTAATGCTTCTATAAAGATTAGCTACAGTAGTTACAGTACCTGAAACATGTTTATCCTTCGCCTCAATTTGATACTAATTATTCAACTGACTATCCATGTTTTCCAAACCAGTACTGACCGTCCTTTTCAATTAGTGCGTTGAAGCTTTTACTCGACTACATCCAAAAAGTGTTATCCGTCATAAAAGTTCATGGAAACTGGCATTCTTTGCCACCTTCATTTAATCCTTTCTTAGAAGTAAACATCACAAGTGCATCTTTGGCGGAATTAGTAGAGGGTGGCAGGAGGTGCAGTCCCCTTTTGGTTGGAAAATTTTACCAAAAGAAGGTCATTTTCGACCATTTTTAGGGCTGCAACCCGCCCCCTTTCCGGACCCAATAGTGAAAAATTAGTTATGGAAGGTTGCATCCCCTTTCAAAAAACATCTAGATCCGCCTATGTTATAATGGTTATCACTAAGTGACCTCACTCATTTCTTAATGAGTGCTATTCGGAAAAAATATTTCTCAACGTTTTGTACTGCATGGTCCCCACTGTTACCCAGTTAAAGCTTTGAATATGTTATTTCTCTCCTTTATTACCAAGAGAGACTCATCAACACTGATCTCTTATTCATTCTATAGTTCTTATTACTATTTGCGGAAAAATGTTACACATTGCCACATTCATTCATACCCTAGTCTTTTATCATTGCCTATTGAGATAGTAACTATCTGCAGATATGCTGCGGTCATTCCACGCTAGTTGCTAGTGGAATGTTCTGTACTTCATTTTCTGCAGGCAGTGGTACACTACGACCGTATCGTGTTACATAACAATCCAAGCCGATTGTATAAGACAGACTTGGGTGATGTGATAATTAACTCATTCTGATTCAATTAATATGACTGATCGTGTGTTATACCCGCAAGACATTTTATTCATTGAGAATGTTTGAGAGACTTTGATTCGTAGATACCTGTAAGAAGTATTAATTAAACAGATCACATCATAAATTACTATATAGTCTTAGAGATGTTAGTAATTAGGGCAATATACACCATATTGCTTGATACATATACTGTGATGAATGTGCTCGTTGTTATTAATTAATTCAGTGCACTGTTAATTGGTAACGAAAGTAAATGTTTTCCGCATTACAATGTATGCCGTAAGTAATTATTCACTTCTATCATTACCACAGACAAAATACAGAAAGAAAGAAGTACAAGTGCTAATCAATGTACATTGTAACCATGTTATTTTTACGACTTCCATCTGAATTGAATCGAAATTCATTAGTGTTTCCGAGTTCTCGAATGTTCATTGAAATTCTTTAATATCTATATTGAAAGCGCGTGGAAAAGAACAAACATTGACTTTTTTTTAGAATTCACAATCAGCATAAAGTAAAATGCTAAACTGGACAATTGCAAGTGTAAAAGTTTATTGTTGTTGGACACTAAGTCGCCAAGGATATTCATAAACAACACTGAACATATTGTTAAACTAACTTTACATTATCCAATTGTCATCTGCGATGAACTGTTAATTTAAATGTTTAAGTGTCTTTTTGCACCCTATCGTATTTTTGCATATTCGTTATCAGTACTCGTCCCCTCTGATTGTTAATCGGGATTTCTGAGCTCGCTTCCAGACCAGCAGAGCACAGTTACCTCATGTTTATGTCGCTCTCTATATTTTTGATATCATAATCTTACTCTACTTTATTATTAGCGTTTATATATATTTTATAACGTCTCTACGTGAGGTACTCGTTGATCCTGTATCTCTATATGAAGGATTATGTTTAAGTTTTTAAATGTGTGTCCTTTCATTGTACACACCAATTGAATACCGTTTGCGCTTGTTACTCAGCAGACCGTCTTAAGTCGGTATCGCGTCTGTCGTACAATAAATATTTTTGTAATGTCATTGCATGTATGCATTAACTTTGACCAAGTTTTATTGTACATGTCCTCAGTGACTTCTTCCCTACATATAAGTCAGATATTTTTCCCTTTCCCTTTCTAATGCACGTTGAAAACCCAAAACACATGTGTTATGGATATTAAAATGTAACCATGACAGGTACAAATGTACTGTGGTGCAATCTGATTAAGACCATATCTTCATTCCGCTTCTCTATATGTCCCATTGCGTATAAAGATCTGGCGAAACCCGTAAGGGGTCATGTTCTGGTGAACTCTGATGAGGTTCCAATCATCGAAACCGTTATTTTCCACAGCCAATTAATGACTCGGCTAGGCACGTGCAAGTTACGCAATATGTAATAAACACTGTTTAAAAACTGCCTTATGAAACATGCAAATGTTGGGGATGTTAATTTCATTCCTAGGTTTTGTAGCCGATGCACTGATTGGCTAAAAATCAGAGTTCACCAAAACGTGACCAACGGGGTTTCCCCAGATCTTTATACGCAATCGAACAAATAGAGAAGCGGAATAAAGATAAGTTTTAATCAGAGTGTATCGTTGTGGTGTATGAAAGGGTATGACCTAAGTTGTGCACCTGGGTGTTATACTTGAATCTGACCCCTGGTCCGCGCATCTTGTCCTTAACCAAGACTGATGCATATGGTATATGAAAAGGTCTGACCTGCAGTTGTGCACATGAATTTTAAACTGGGGTCTGGCCCCTGGGGTAGAAAAAATGCCCCGGGTAAAAAAAAACTTGTAAGCGCTTCTTCTCCTCAACCAAGACAATTGCAGATGGTTTTGAGGTTGTATATGAAAGAGTCTGACTTGAAGTTGCGCACCTGAATTTTAAAATTTGGTCTGCCCCCAAGGTTAGGGAAAATTGGTGGGATAAAACGTGTCAGATGCTTTTATCTTTTCTTATCTTGAAGTTGTGTACCTGGGTTTTAAACTTGGGTCTGACCCCAGGGGTATGGAAATTAGGCGGGATAAAAAATATTCTCCTTAACCAAGGCAAATGATTCCATGAATATGAAAGGTCTGCGGTTGTGCAGTTGTGCATTTTGGTTTCACACTGGAGGTATGCCCCCCCCCCCCCCCCCCTGGGTTGGGAAACATTGACGGGGTACAAAGAAAAATCTTGTCTGTGCTTCTTAGATGATTTGGTGGTGGTATATTAGATGGCCGTACTTAAGTTGTGCACCAGGGTTTTTAAAGTTTGGCCTGCGCCTGGTGTAGGGAATAATGTGAACATGCGGATGTATCATGAACCTGATTAGCGGTGTCCTATTCTTGACATGTTCATTTCTTCTGATGCTTTATTGTTTCGCTTAAAGCAAACGCAAATAATTTCCTCTCCTCTCAAGTATACAGAATAACACTGTCTGTTAAAATGAGGATTTTAATATCGAAGAAAAGAAACTAGGAAATTGTTATTGAATAACTGTCCCGTTGCTTTGATTGTTAACCCTGCAATCGGCGGTGTGAATAAAATAGGCAGCGTTAACTTTGTACGAGACAGTTAAGGCAGATCAGTTTGTTTCTCCAATGTCATAAATCCGTGTCATAAATAAAACACCGCTAACTGGAGATTTGGAAATCTTACGTTTATGATTTTGAAATACAGAAAATACACAAATAAAGTTGTAAATTATTAGAAACTAAAATAATGATGAAATAAAAAAAATACTATTCACATGTTGTAGAGCATCAGCTTGTGCGTGTTTCTGTTTGAATAAAATATCAGTATAAATGTCGCAATAGAAGTGATCAAGACTACACATTGAAATCTGTACTTCATAATAGAGACATTAATCTTATGATTTATTTATTGCTGAGTTGTGAACTGATAAATATATACGTATGTCACTTTCAGGTATAATCGTATGTAATTTGTGTTTTATGTTGATCATCGCTATATCGGTGTGGTGCACATACGATTCTGCAGGCAGAAAATGGGTCAAAATGAAACGTTATCAGGAAAGTCTGAAAGGCAAACAGAAGAAACGACATAGTGGCAGGAGAAACTGGAGACAAAGGTAGTCTATAGTGAATCTTACCATATATATATTTCTTTTGATTATTTAATTTGTGGCGCCTCTTTCTAATCATTTTGAACTACAGTGTCTTGCGGAAAAAAAGATAGATATGAAATTCCATAACCATATATTATTCAGTCCCCTACCAAACGTTTTGTCTACCGAAATGAGTAGACGGCTTCAATGGTGGGCTTGTCATAAACAGTGACGATTTCAATACAATGCAGCACTAGACCGCAACAAGGAGTTTTATGTTTCTGATGTGTAGGAATATAGACGACAAGTTTGTTTGGTCTGTCGCACTTCTGGGGATTTTATGATGTGATATGTAATTGAACTCTAAACACTTGGTCTTATAGAATCAATATTCCGTTTGAAATCTTCAGAGTTAACTGGTTAGTTACTGGGCTACACTATGCCAACGGACTGGCTTTCTGAAGTGACGAAGTAGAATACATTGCAGTGGCGGATCCAGAATTTCTGAAAAAAGGTGGGGGGGGGCACATATGAAAGTCAAGTATTAGCCAAACTACTCAGCAATGTGGGTGTAGATATGTGGCGAAAGGGGGGAGGGGGCTTTAAATCCGCCACTACATTGTGGTTTCGTTATACATTTAATTTCTTCTAATGAAAATTTCATATAGATGTAACTCTGTTTTATCACCAATCATATGCGGCTGTGTAAAAGCAAACACAAAGTTAGCCATGAATGTATGGTTATAGATAATCAGTGTACATACTGTTATTACTGGTTCTTATTCTATTATTTTTGTCAAATTACCAAACATACGTTAAAATTTATAGAATGCGGTAGACAATAAATTCTGAGTGCGATAGTCTTGGCTGCGAGTCCAGTGAACTCGCCAATGATATTTTATACTGTGTATTCTGTTGAGTAGCTAGCAACCCAAGTGGTTTTGTGATATCACTGGATTAGAGATGATTCCGGGGTACATAGGGATTTGTCTGTTTATCGGTATGTTTAAGAAAAACTCTTGAATACAAAGGTTAATATTTAGAAGAATAAGAGGAAAGGCTTTGATATTTCACTTGAGTATTCTTTTTGAAAATACCTGTTTGTTAAAATCCAAAGTTTTTAACTTGGGAACTTTACTGTGATCTTTTACTTACTTTCCATAACGTCTACATTCGCTGCTGTCGAGGAAAAGGGGGGGGGGGGGTTGCGCCACCTTTTTTCGCAAACACAATCTGTTTCCTTTTTTCAAATTATTAAGTAATCAAAGTGCAATCAACAACGGTCTTCATTCTATACTTCATTAGTTCTTTTTATGATTCTCGCATATTCTGAAAGAATACAATATACAAATATGTATTAACCAATTTATACAACACATCGACAATATCTATGTTAAGTTCAAATGTTTTTCGCATTGGTCTGTTCTATTTTTCGAAACCCTTGATTTCCAGTGGCGGATTTAGGAAATAAAGGGAGACAGAAACCCATTCTTTCCTATCCACTTCATAAAGATCATAATACAAAGAAAGGAAAGAAAAAAAATTGTTCCGCCACTTCTCACTACCGTACTAAATGTGTCTGAAGTGACCATTTTCCTTTTAGGAGTAGCCTAGCGCGGTTAATATCGTCTTACAAAAGCATTAGGAGGTATTACATGCACACAACTTATACTAACGCCTTGTCATTTTCTTAATGTAGAACTCTCCAGTATACTCTGTGTTTATGTCATCATAAACGCGTGCTATATATGACTTAGATTTTACTACATAACCTCTCAATGTAAACACCTGCAATCCTTTGTATACATCTTCATAATATAAAGCACGTTTCATCCTATCCTAAATCAATAGCAATATTTATTTAGTACACGTCAAAAGGCACCGTAAACAATGGAGGTTATCTGTTGTACTTTGCTGAGGGGGAGCATGCTATTAGCCGCACTTCTACAGTTAATATGCACGTCAGCTCTATTTTTTATCACTTCCAACAATGCTTAATATCAGGCATTGCGTCTTTATACAGACTTTATGCACATCTTTTGGGTAGCAGGTGCTCTACACGGGAGAAGTCCGTGGTTCGATTCCCGACATGGGTACAAGACAGTGAAAACCGAGATGAAAAGACCCTTCACTGCTTGTAATAATTTACTGCATAATATGCTCATCTTTGTAACTACTGTCTCTTCAGTGATGAACAAGGACGAAACTGCAATATTTAATATTTAAAGAACAAACTAATGCTAAACTGGCATACAAATAGGAGCCAAAATAACGGGTCTAAGGACAGGTTTATGTATAAGGGAGATACTCCTTAGTTTACTTCTGTCACAGTAAAGTTGAAGTGCAGTATAGTTCGGGTCAATATACTAGGGCACTGAAATTGTGATTGTGAATACCCCGGGAATTAACAGTTCACTAGCAACTGTTTCAATTCAGAAAATAAGAAAATATATACATGTATCAATTAAGAGCTATATTAGATCATTTCGACAATTATTGTCTCATTATTGATGCTCAAGGCCGAAACTGTGGAAACCCGAAGTATAAATATATGAATAGCAAACCAAAATGTAAGAGAGAATGATGTATTGATCTATATATGTGAATTAGAAGTTTGTATGAGAATGCTTTTAGACGCTTTTATAGTTAAAATTTGACTGTTAACGGAGTCAACAGATTACGATAGGGAGACCGGGATATACTGATGATACGGAGACCGGGATATACTGATGATACGGAGACCGGGATATAGTGATGATACGGAGACCGGGATATAGTGATGATACATGGTGCTTTATGTTTGTTCCTTACGATAACCGAGAAATTTCAAATATAATGCACTTATCATTCCGCCTAAAATATTATATAACAATAAATTAATATATGTATATTACTTTTAATTCTAACCAGGCATTGATCATAGGATTGTGTCTGTAAAATATTAATACCATGCTTACTATACATTTCATATATATAATATAATAACTGATATTGACCTGCATTGTATTGATTATTATTGTTCTGTTTTTCTGTAAAGTATGTTTCTATGTCTTCCTTTTTGCTTATTTTGGAAATTAGCAAGTTTGGGAAGCAAGTTACTAAGGAAAGTAAAAGGCTCCGATAACGTTTTTTTTATCATGTAATAAAATAGTCAAACGTCTTCTAAATAGATAATATGATATTGAGATCATCAAAAAGACTATAGGTCTTGTATTTGGCCCCTCTACAGCCTTATGCAGACTTTTACTTGAACGTTGCACACTGACTAACAGGGCGGTGGGAACTATATGACGGGCCTTGTCCAAACCTCTTTCAGAGGAGACATGGTCCTGAACATCGTCCCCTCTGACTGTTAGTCGGGACTCCTACAGATCTAGGGTCTTAGCTCGCTTTCAGACTGGCAGAGCACGGTTTATCATGTTGATGTCGCATATATTTTTATACCATTATGTGTTTTACAATACCTTACGTGTTTATATTTTTATGACCTCTCAATATGCGATACCTGTTGACCCTTGTTCTTTACATGGAGGATTATTTATAAATTTTTTAATGTACGTCCTTTGGTTGTTCTGCTGTTACGGTGAGTGAGAAGGTGGGCCCGTAAACCGGTTAACCACACCATTTGTTTGGCTTTTATCAAATTAAATGACCGTCTTAAGTCGGTATCGTAATTGCACTACAATCAAATATTTTTGTAATATGTTATATGTTCTAGTATATTATATATATTCATGAATTGTATAGCTCCATGGTGACTTCTGCCACATAACTGAGCCAGTAACTCCTCTTTTTCTTTGATAGATGTCGAAAGTTCTTGAGTGTGTAGCCTCTGGAATATCAGTCCCGTAGATAATATAAAACCAGATTTTCTCATTTATTTTGAATACACACTACCCAAGACTCAATTCTAAGTCAGCGCTAATTAAAATATACTTATCACTAGCTTTAGGGTTTTTGCCAGTTCTTGAAAAGAAAAAAAAACCTCAGCAATTATCTTTAAGCAATCTGAATCAAAGGCAGTCTACGAAGTTCACATTATGCTACATCATTTCATTAAATTTTTTGAACGAATAATATTAATTTACAAAATTTTGTATGTGCTTCTCTGTATCTTGTGTTTTAACAAGAATTTATACAAATTACTACTTTAATCAGAAAAACTCGAAAATTGATTCTCTTATAACTATGAAAGTACTAAATAGGATATCCGTATCACCGTCCATTCGGTTTGTGACCATAAGTGGTATAACAGGCCACGGTAAATGTAGATGAAGATATGAGCATTGAATATTGATTTCGCTAGACAATTTCCTTTATTCAAGCCTTTCAATTTGCCTTAATACTATATACATCTGTGTTTACGTGGGGGTTGTGGTTTGCGGCCATCCACAATAACATGTAACCTATTGGACCATATGATACAAGACAGGCAGCTGTAAACTACAATATTACATATTGATTTAGTAAATAAAGATATCCGAAAAACATAGAAATACCTCCAGCTTAGCAATGTAGTAGGTTTACGTTGTGTTTTATACGCTGGAAAACAGATTTTGATTCAACGTTTTAGTGCGCTTTTGTGTTTGGTAGTTTTGAATCTGTTCAGTTATATTAAGCTTCACATAAATTATATAAATGTTCTCTTATGCTAACGGTGATGGGAATACACATGTTCTAAAATGCACTAAATAATTGACTAGTTTCACGAAGTCTACAATGCAGATTTCATCGATTTTATTGTTAAATCTATAGATTATAGACCGGAAAAATTTCTATTACTTCTCAACAATGGTGTTTCATTTTACCATTCAAATATTTAAAGTATTTAAATACTGCAAATGATAGTTTATAAAATGATCTTTTACAGTGTATTATTGCTATCTAAGTAGTTACCATTAAAGTAGTCACCACTGTGAAAGAATATATATATATATATATATATATATATATATATATATATATATATATATATATATATATATATATATATATATATATATATATATATATATAATTTGAGATAGGTTGATTATGGAAAGAGTTTGCGGGTTTCACTTTTGCACTTTTTAAAAAATTTTAACAATGTACAGTTTTTCAGACCATTTTGCAGTAAGTTGAAATATTGACTATCTTTTAATTCATGAATTATTTTATTAAGTTAATGTTAAGTACAAAGTATCCTTAAAGATAGATCTTGTAATATTTTGTTTACTTGCTAAACGTAATTTGTCAATGGCATGCATGGCCACTGATTGAATAATTTATTTTTTTTAATAGGAAAGCAATTCGAGCATATGAGGAAAGCTGGGATAGGCGGTTTAATTTTTTATGCTGCTGCGTGGATACTAATAATGGAAACAGGGTAAGACTTGTATATATACTGGCAGCATTAAACACGCCATTAAACACGCTCCGATAGGGAATAATAAATAATAGAAACAGGGTAAGACTTGTATATATACTGGCAGCATTAAACACGCTCCGATAGGGAATAATAAATAATCCAGCAAGATGTCGACCGTCACACTTAACACCATCTTGTATTGTTTGATTTGGCTGTATATAATCTATAATCTTTTCTGTGTGTCGAATGGAATCAAACGTAAGAAAAAAAGGAAGGAATATATTTATTTCACCATAAAACGCTTTGGACACTGAAATGTATTGTATAGCTCCATGGTGACTTCTGCCACATAACTGAGCCAGTAAATCCTCTTATAATGTATTTTGTATTTGAAGAAATTTTGTAGATTTTATGAACTCCTTATCAATTTCCTTTTGGAAAATATCCTATACGTACTGGATAACTTCATTACATGCAAATCAAAGCGAATTAACAGCTGACGGTAATTGTCAGTTTATTGTAACTCCTGCTTACAAAGTTTGGGGGAGTATATATATATATATATATATATATATATATATATATATATATATATATATATATATATATATATATATATATATATATATATATATATATATATCACCCTGTCCGTCTGTCCAGTGAAGAAGTTTACACACTTCACACATATATTTACCATAACAAGAACTAAATTTTGATACCAAGACATTTGACCTAGTGACCTTGACTTTGAACTTTGGCTTTCTACACACAGAGTCACTATAGCAAGTACTACATTTTTATGCCAAAACATCTGATGTAGTGGCCTGACTTTGATGCTTGGCCTTTTAAAATAACTTGGTTAAGAAATGCTACAAGCAGATTTTTCTTACTTCCCACACATTCACCATAACACGCAATACATTTTGATACCAAGATATTTGATCTAGTGACATTGACCTTGAATTCGGCCTTGTAATGATAACTTCTGTTAGCAGTTTTCTCACTCAATATAAGCAATATGGCATTCATATTTCACCTTCACATTACAAGTACTACATTTCGATTGTCATTTGGGCTAGTGACCTTGACATTGAATTTTGATCATGTAATAAGAAAGAAAATATCTCTTATAAAGTATGAGACAATTGTTTCGTATGTGAAACACACTTGTTGAATCATGAATTATTCGCCATAACGAGTACAACACATACAATTTATCCTATTCCAAATTGGTTGTACGTATTAGTTTGGGTATTAGTCTAGTTCTTGAACCAATACTAAGTTTTACTTATGTTTCTATGAAAAGTGTTGCTTCATTGGGATTTCAGTGTTAGAGATACAATACTGAATATATTTCGGGTTACTGAATATATTTCTTTAAACTAAGGTATCTCAGGTCATGCATAGCTATGTCCTTAGATTGAAACTTTGGCTCACTTTTTCGGCCACTTCGAATGTAACTCTGCTCTGCAAGTATTTATACATTATTAGAATTCCAACCATTCGGCTATGAGCATCAATAAAGAGACATAAGTTATCGAAATGCACAATATTACAATGCATACATGTTCTTATGTTTATTACAACATTTCAATATTTGATACAAAATAAAATATTTAATTTCAAAATTTCTTTTACAACAAATTATTGAAGTTGAAGAATAACATAAATTAACTCTCATGACGACCTTGCATTCCACGCGGTTAACAAATAAATAACCAAGATGTATCCATCTACAATTTTTTGTAACATTCGAAGAGCTTTTGTTCTAAGAAATATCTCACATTCTCCTTTAAGCAGTGATTTAATTTACAAATAAAGTGTCAACGGTTCAAAATTATTTCATTTCTTTGGCTTCTAAACTTGTAAAAATCTTCTTATTTGTAAATATGACTCTAAAGTAATCGTAAAACCTTTGGCCTGGCATTGTGCAGCTTTATACGAGCAGAAATTTTACTAATAAACTCGTTAAGTATCAAATTCAAGGTATGGATATATGAAGAGCTATCTCATTACTGAAATGACCTAAAAGTAAGAGCCGAAGAAAAAGGACAGAGCTGTGCATGCGGGAAATACACCTAAAAGTAACAGCCAAAGAACCAGGACAGAGCTGTGCATGCGGGAAATACACCTAAAAGTAAGAGCCAAAGAACCAGGACAGAGCTGTGCATGCGGGAAATACACCTAAATGTAAGAGCCAAAAAACCAGGACAGAGCTGTGCATGCGGGAAATACACCTAAAAGTAAGAGCCAAAGGACCAGGACAGAGCTGTGCATGCGGGAAATACACCTAAAAGTAAGAACCAAAGGACCAGGACAGAGCTGTGCATGCGGGAAATACACCTAAAAGTAAGAGCCAATGAACCAGGACAGAGCTGTGCATGCGGGAAATACACCTAAAAGTAACAGCCAAAGAACCAGGACAGAGAGCTGTGCATGCGGGAAATACACCTAAAAGTAAGAGCCAAAGAACCAGGACAGAGCTGTGCATGCGGGAAATACACCTAAAAGTAAGAGCCAAAGAACCAGGACAGAGCTGTGCATGCGGGAAATACACCTAAAAGTAAGAGCCAAAGAACCAGGACAGAGCTGTGCATGCGGGAAATACACCCAAAAGTAAGAGCCAAAGAACCAGGGCAGAGCTGTGCATGCGGGAAATACACCTAAAAGTAAGAGCCAAAGAACCAGGACAGAGCTGTGCATGCGGGAAATACACCTAAAAGTAAGAGCCAAAGAACCAGGACAAAGCTGTGCATGCGGGAAAAACACCTAAAAGTAAGAGCCAAAGAACCAGGACAGAGCTGTGCATGCGGGAAATACACCTAAAAGTAAGAACCAAAGGACCAGGACAGAGCTGTGCATTCGGGAAATACACCTAAAAGTAAGAGCCAATGAACCAGGACAGAGCTGTGCATGCGGAAAATACACCTAAAAGTAAGAGCCAAAGAACCAGGACAAAGCTGTGCATGCGGGAAAAACACCTAAAAGTAAGAGCCAAAGAACCAGGACAGAGCTGTGCATGCGGGAAATACACCTAAAAGTAAGAGCCAAAGAACCAGGACAAAGCTGTGCATGCGGGAAAAACACCTAAAAGTAAGAGCCAAAGAACCAGGACAGAGCTGTGCATGCGGGAAATACACCTAAAAGTAAGAACCAAAGGACCAGGACAGAGCTGTGCATTCGGGAAATACACCTAAAAGTAAGAGCCAATGAACCAGGACAGAGCTGTGCATGCGGAAAATACACCTAAAAGTAAGAGCCAAAGAACCAGGACAGAGAGCTGTGCATGCGGGAAATACACCTAAAAGTAAGAGCCAAAGAACCAGGACAGAGCTATGCATGCGGGAAATACACCTAAAAGTAAGAGCCAAAGAACCAGGACAGAGAGCTGTGCATGCGGGAAATACACCTAAAAGTAAGAGCCAAAGAACCAGGACAGAGCTGTGCATGCGGGAAATACACCTAAAAGTAAGAGCTAAAGAACCAGGACAGAGCTGTGCATGCGGGAAATACACCTAAATGTAAGAGCCGAAGAACCAGGACAGAGCTGTGCATGAGGGAAATACACCTAAAAGTAAGAGCCAAAGAACCAGGACAGAGCTGTGCATGCGGGAAATACACCTAAAAGTAAGAGGCAAAGAACCAGGACAGAGCTGTGCATGCGGGAAATACACCTAAAAGTAAGAGCTAAAGAACCAGGACAGAGCTGTGCATGCGGGAAATACACCTAAAAGTAAGAGCCAAAGAACCAGGACAGAGAGCTGTGCATGCGGGAAATACACCTAAAAGTAAGAGGCAAAGAACCAGGACAGAGCTGTGCATGCGGGAAATACACCTAAAAGTAAGAGCTAAAGAACCAGGACAGAGCTGTGCATGCGGGAAATACACCTAAAAGTAAGAGCCAATGAAGCAGGACAGAGCTATACATGAAGGAAATACACATAAAATTAAGAACCAAAGAACCAGGACAGAGCTGTGCATGCGGGAAATACACCTAAAAGTAAGAACCAAAGAACCAGGACAGAGCTGTGCATGCGGGGAATACACCTAAAAGTAAGAGCCAAAGAACCAGGACAGAGCTGTGCATGTGGGAAATACACCTAAAAGTAAGAGCCAAAGAACCAGGACAGAGCTGTGCATGCGGGAAACACACCTAAAAGTAAGAGCCAAAGAACCAGGACAGAGCTGTGCATGCGGGAAATACACCTAAAAGTAAGAGCTAAAGAACCAGGACAGAGCTGTGCATGCGGGAAATACACCTAAAAGTAAGAGCCAAAGAACCAGGACAGAGATGTGCATGCGGGAAAAACACCTAAAAGTAAGAGCCAAAGAACCAGGACAGAGCTGTGCATGCGGGAAATACACCTTAAAGTAAGAGCTAAAGAACCAGGACAGAGCTGTGCATGAGGGAAATACACCTAAAAGTAAGAGCCAAAGAACCAGGACAGAGCTGTGCATGCGGGAAATACACCTAAAAGTAAGAGCCAAAGAACCAGGACAGAGCTGTGCATGCGGGAAATACACCTAAAAGTAAGAGCCATTGAACCAGGACAGTGCTGTACATGAGAGAAATAACCTAAAAGTAAGAGTCAAAGAACCAGGACAAAGCTGTGCATGAAGGAAATAAACCTTAGTTTTAGGATAATTTAAAAAGTTTGTCACAGTACACCTGCGGTATATATTGCTAGTCAGTAAAGGAGAAGTGAATACTAGGATTGTAATTATTAGTCTATGGAACTAACAGGCAGCGGTATCGACCCAGTGGTAATAATAAGTATGTGGAGATCTATGCATTGTACATATATTAATAGGGTGCACCGTATGCCCTTTTCGATAACTTATGTCTCTTCAGTAATGCCAAAGGCCTGAACTGTGCAAAGTATAAATATTTTAAGAGGATAGATGCTAACGCGAAAACACATTTCATAAAGCTATATTATAGATGTAAATGTTGGAATGCATTCTCTTTATTTCACATTTGTCTTATATGTTATCTCACGCATTTTACTTTGTCTGTTGCTCTTGTTCGGTTATTAAGGTAAATTGTTTATACATTAAGGTTGTCGAGATTCCCTGTCTTGTGTGATTTATTTGGTCTGTATACCTTGTAAGCAACACTTTGTTATCTGACGTGTACTCTTCGTAATCCTGTTCCATTCGTCGGTCAGGTTCAAACCAGGAACGTTGTTTGCCCAAAATTTAATCAGAGGACTCTCTCAGTGATGATTCAGGCTGTAGAAAAACTTTTATTTGCTTTGCAAATCATTCTTTGTCAATTAACATTGAGCATAGGATGCTGTCCGTATTGATAATTTATTTTATTCTCATTTGATACCTTTATAAATAAGTATTTACACATAATTTACTAATGAGTCATCATGACTTTGATGGAGTCTCCAGATAGTAGAAGTACCACGATCCACTTATGTTTTCTAATTGCTCTTATAACGGAGTTAACGTCGATAGTAATTAAGTTAGTTAATCCCAAGATTATATTTATATAGCCCAGTCTGAAATCCAAAATCAATGGCTGGAGATGTGTTATTGAAGTAAACCCTAGCTGGATAAGCTCATCTGTCAGATTTCATTAGGTTAATGGGACTACATCTCAAAAGGAGAAGAATCTTAGCCGTGTCAGACTCCTAGTATTGTCTCTTACTTCAAAGACTGATTCAGTAGATAGTATATCAGAGCCAGCACGTCTGGAGGATTAACGGCATCATGCCTGGAACCTACTTTTAATTGATTTATTTGGTCTTGGTATACATTTGTACCCATAAATATAACAAAAGATTCTGTTTCAAATTTATATCACAAGGAAAGCGTGTGGCATGATGTAGATGTATATGTAACCACGTATGATAGAACATATCGTGCTTTCCTATATGACCTGTTAGTGATACACGGACCAGAAACATTATTTCACGCCATTCTTAAGAGGATTGCCTACGTAAGCTCTCTAATGTGTAGTATTTACTTTTAAATCTCTGACACCATACAATGTACAAACTTACTTTATATTTCTCATTCGAGAAAGAAAATTTTAAATAAAACACGAGGAGTTCCATTTATTCCTGAAAAGTACAAGTAACAAAAGGTATAATTGAATGGTAGATATCCCCTGATTGGTGACCACTTCCACCATTAGCTGGAATTCAGAATTAATAAACTTTTAGTTGTTGTAGGTATAAACAGTCCTTTATTGTACATTGACCTAATTTCTAAAATTTAAATACTAGTTTATCATTGATAGTAAAGTTATACATGTTTAATGAAAAAAGGTTTATGGAAAGCTTCATATATTCAGAGTTATAGTCCCGATTTCCCAGAGGAATTGATTTTTTATTGGAGTGTATAGAACAATTATTTGAGTGTGACGCCTAGAAGACAAATTGATTTGTTCCGTACGTTGTCTATCTGATACGAAATAATATCTAACAAATTTGCCTGGAAACTAAAACATGGCTATTTCTCGAATGCCATCTCTGTGATGCTCTACATTTATTGACTGATGGCTTTTGCTTAAACATGTAGATATATATATATTTGTAAATATTGTGTGTTCTGTCTCTTGTTCGGGGATAACTTACTAATATCGATGCAACCCAAGATATAGTAAGATTCAAATGTTTGGTATTTCGAATTGTACTTCGGAACTTTTGTTCTGTGTAGTTAGTATCATTGTAATCATTGTCATGGCTGCCAGTGTAATGATTTCGGCGAGTTTATCATCGGCATGACGAAATGGTCTGACTTGATTCGATAGATTTGAAGTTTGATTTAGTTGGAAGGAAGTAGATCACGAAACAGAAAGTCTAAAGCATAAAATTTCATTATAACAATTAAACGATATTTTACATTGATTGACTATTTAGTATGTTTTTTCATTAGTTGCGGACGAGGCTAGGAAGCAGGGGACACTTCCCTTAGAACCCATTCGTCTCTAGGGGTTAATGAATGTCCATCTCTGTGATCAAATCCATTTGTAAGTTATGTGTTTAAGATATGATTCGTTGTTGCAATTTTTTCTTATCTGGTGAACATCACTTTTGTTGAGTAAGTGGACGCTTTGAATATATTAAAATTGAACCTTTGCTGTTCCATGCTATCATAGATTAGTAAGTACTACATTATAAATTCCTGCCTCACAGATATTTTCAACATATCGCTCACGGTTGATTTTACCTTTTTATTCGTCCTACAAACGTACATACGTCCGTCGTCCACATGTCGCACCGTTTCCTTAGAATGTTTGCAGTGAATATTTCAAACTCCACACAGATGCCTGTTATGAAAGTCTCACGTTCTGTATACTTTTGGTTAAATTTTGTTTTGTTTTGTTTTGTTTTTGTTTTTTTTTGTTCTGGAGTTATCAGACTTTATTCGTCTTTTTCATATTACACTGTATTTTAGGATTGCTGGCTGTGAATTACTACTAACTTCACACAGTTGTTGGTTGTGATAACTTCGTGATCTGTAACTATTCGGTTAAATTTATTCTAAAGTTATGGGATTTTAATCTTCAGATTTTGGCAAATATTTTGGTTGACTTTAGATATTTCGTTCAGGAGTTAAGATGGGACTTGGTTTACTCATTTTTGCCGAATTTCTAAGTATCGTGTTGTATATACAGAACAGTGTAGCGGACTTTAACCTACAAAATTCCTACTTCACGAGATGCAATATACAAATAAATATACTGTGTTCAAATCACTAATTGCTGTTATCTTCAAACGGGCGTGTAACGCGTTTATAGATAGTTGTTTATTTCATTTTGCCCTACTACGAATCAAATTAATCAGTATTTGGTAGTGAGACATTCTGAGAATAATAATCTGAGAGGTTGAGTGTAATATAGGGTTGCGATAGGACTCTTTGTATTTTCTAGCTTTTCTAGATTTGATCCGATTCAGGGACAAATGTGCAAATTTACATTTAAATTTAAACTTTATCTATTTTTCAACGATTAAGAAACAAGTTAACAACTTATATAAAACTTGCTCGTTGGCACGGATCTTGGCGTAAGGGTGTTGTTTGTGTGGAAGGAAACCGGAGTACCCAGAGAAAACCCAAGAAGCCAGGTTAAAGCTGTTAAGTTTTTCCACTCTTTACTTACTAATATTTTCTGTAATGTCAACTCCCCTCCCCCCCCCCCCTTCCTCCTTTCGTTTTATGACAAATTTATTCACGGTTCAATTAGTCGGTATATTCATTCTGATTCAGTGCTGACCAGTGTTTATGTACATCCCTGCTGACCAGTGTTTATGTACATCCCAGTTGACCAGTATTTATATACATCCCAGTTGACCAGTGTTTATGTACATCCCTGCTGACCAGTGTTTATGTACATTCCTGCTGACCAGTATTTATATACATCCCTTCTGACCGCTGTTTATGTCTATCCCATGCTGACACAAATAAATGAAACAAATAGTTTAATGATTCAGTGATATTTTTAATCTACACTAGATTATGGTAAATGTTATTTAATCAATAGATCTACCAGACTTGATAAATTGATAACTTTCATTACTCCTGTTGGATATAAATTTCTGGGTATGTAGGACATGTTCCAGACGAAGTCTATATTGAATGATTTACATTTGCATGAAAACAATTTACTGGTGACAAGTCTACGATATGGATCAAGCATCCTGTACAGACTTTGCCAATGGGCTTTTCATGACTGAAAGACATATTTTCAGTTAACAATGTAATACTTCATTACAGAAACAAAATCAAGATCTATTGTATGGATTGCTCGTAAATATTCTGGAAATATAAAGAAAATGTAAATTGTTTATTGGATCTCGATGAAAACTGTGATTACCTAGTAAATCTATATAGATTTGATATAACATGGTGATCATGGCATTGCTGAGAAGTATAAAGAGAGTTCTGGAGATCGTTTACTGCTACATGGCCTCAGTTACTATGCTAATTGAACGTTATCTGTAATATCCTGCTCGGGTTACCATACTTAAGGATGCTATCGTCAGTGTCATCAAATCCGAGAATTTATAGGATGCGAGATTCTCGGAATATGAATGATAATGATAAAGTACGCTATATGACGATAAATTTTATTCATATCATGTCTGTAGTGTAACATACGCCGAGACCTTAGTAGGCAGGTATGTCTACGAGATATATAGATTCTGTTATTATTCTGAGGGTGAGAAATATGGAATATTACATGATTTCAACAATTTTGTATTTTGGCTATTTAAAATACCCTTCCTTGAATTTGTATTTGCATAAATAAATGAATAAATAATAATGATGATGATAATAATAATAATAATAATAATAATAATAATAATAATAATAATAATAATAATAATAATAGTAGTAGTAGTAGTAGTAGTAGTAGTAGTAGTAGTAGTAGTAGTTGATAACAGACAGACGGAGATGGGGGAACGGACATCGGGACAGATAGGCGGACACTCATTTTCTAACGTCCAGTGTATTAGACTGTTCTGTAATCCTTTTATTTTAGAAAAAATAAGTCCAATAAAAAATAATAATAATAATTATTAAAACAAAAATAAAACGAAACAAAAACCCCATAACTCTGTAACAACAATGCCGGAATGTTTGAAAATTGAAAGGGGTTTTCCTTTGCCTTATCCCAATATTATCTGTGAAAGTTATGAAAATCTTTAAAAGAAAACTTAAGTTATCATTTGCCATATAAAGTGCTGACAGGTAAACAGACGGACAAACAGACTTCTTCTTTTAGGGATCCACCATACCGCGGGGCCTTGACTAACACTCCACCACCAGCGGTATCGACCTAGAGTTAATAATTGCCATAGAACATAAAGATTAATATGTTGTCCCATATGCGCATTTCGTCAACTCGTGTTTCATCAGTAATGCTCAAAGCCGAACCAGTGGACATACACATGTATGAAGAGTAAACTAATTACTCAGTTTACTTAAAAGGAAACACAAACAGCTCCTACAAGGATAGAACTATGCATGAAGAGGATACTGTTTACTTGTGGCCCTGGTAACTGAATATGGAGGTCGATTTGGTGTTAATCAGTGGATTAGGTGCTCGTGACCGAGAGATCTCGGTTTCGACTCTGCCGAGGGCACACCCGTGTTATGTCTTTCGGGTGAGACAGTACAACCTGTGGTCCGGTGTCTCCCGTGACACGTAAAACATCTTTCACTGCTTCAGGTGGGTCCGTTGCAAATGTATAAATTTCTCTGAAATGCACCAGACGCCGTCACCATATACGTGAAGTAATCGTGGAGTTACTGAAAGTAATAAGGCCATACCTACGTCCAACTGTCCGGATGGAGTTTCCGGCCATAACTTGAGAATGCCTCAATTTGTCATTTAATTGGTATGGTTACCCAGGTAACACACCAAAATGTTTTCCTACTCACTACAGGAATCTAACCCGGATCACCGTCGCTGCAAGCCAAGCCCTTAACCACTACACCAAGCCTACCCCAATCCCTATATTAGATAACCAAGAACCAAGGAAGGGATTTTGTGGATAGATAAAATATATGGTGGAAGTCTAAGGATATTGCCATCTAGCCAATGTATATTTTCAAAATGAAATTTAAAATTGTTATGTATAACATAAATTCTAGCATGTTTATCATTGTCAGTAGTTTGTCTTATTAGATTCAGTGGCATTTTCTATTTATGGGTAAATGTCACTAATGTATCTTTAAAATTCGGGATTACAAATCATATATCAGATATCACTGAACATATCACTAAGGTTGAAACTTTTATATATTTTGGTGATGTATGAAATCCCTTTCTTTAAGATACAGAAAAGTTCTGTTGTGAAGATAAATCAAATAGTGCCCATTAGAATTCAAATAATTTGTTGATCAGTTTTGTCGACAAATTGCAAAAAAAAATATTGACTATTAAAGCGGGGATGGTATAACATGCCTGGCACATTTGTAATATATATTGAAATTTAAAATTCAGGTCCAATTTTGATTTTTGTTTATTTTTTGCAATATCTACTGGAATTGGGACCGTTTCTAAACCTCGAATCCATGACAAAAATGAGTTCATGCCATTACATTTCAACGTTTACATAGAATCAAATAATATTTTGTATATGGTGTAAGTTCCATTTTGTTCATTTGTCGGCAAAGTCTGCCAGAGGTTTGACCAGAAAACGTTGAAAACGTCCGCGCCATAACTAAGAATGCCTCAATATAGTTAAATAATATTTTGTTTGTAAGTTGAAAATTTTTTTTATTATTTAAATCTAAGACTGGTTGGATTTTCGTTAAATATCAGTAGTGTTTACTAGTGTTATGATCTTTTTTGACTTGTAAACGAAGAGAAATCACTTTATAGTGCCGAATATTATTTTTATGTAAGTTTATAATATCAGAAACCTTATCCCATCACGTTTTACATATTTTTTTTTTACTGAATTATGTTTCTTTGACTTTGTAATTTTCGAGTTTTGTTCAGTTTCTTTTTCCTAGTGCTCTTGTATTAGAATAATTCACAAAGGTTTCTCAAATGCAGTTAGAAGTATAGGTCTGGGGTCAGTATTCCATCATCGCCCGCATACGGGGTATTCGTATCTCAGTTAATTCGTTATTCCAGAGCATGTTCAAATTACAATTTCTTTGTTCTGAGGGCTAGGCGACTTTCAGATAAGCTACTCAACTAGGGTTATATATGTGCTAGACTAGCAACGTCACTGAGGAAGTTCTATGGTCGTTACAAGACACAATATGATATCTCGTTATCCAGACTTTTAAATGATATTTTGGAATGAGACCGATTCCGATCATTGTACACAGATTTGACACCTTCTGTACTAGAAGGTTGTCTACTTTGACTTCTCCATATATAAATATATATGGAATTTACACGATTTGACTCTTTCTACTCGGTATATGTCACGGGTGTTGCTAGCAAGCAGGAGATGCTCACTCTCCCGGACACCTCATCTCACCCTATCAAGGGGGTTCACATATGCTCTTCAAGTAGACATTGCTAGTTGTTTTCTATTTGGTTTTCATTTTCACTGATTTTGTATTTCATTGGTTTCATGAGTTACGGACTTATGGTTTGGATCTATCCATCATCTTTACATAAAAAACATTGAAAATTAAGCTGGTGATACCCTCTGAAGTTGATAATCTATTTACAGCTGTATCGATGCAGTTATAATAACTATAAGAACATAGTTACTCGTATACATTCATTACACCATGTAATGTGATTAATCAAAATGTAACATGAAATATAATGTAGTATCACATTACGTCCGAAAGGGGTATCAAAGTTCACTACTTGGTACATTAGAAATTAAATGTGTACATGAAGCCTTTATTATTTAAAATCTGGTCAGGTCTTTATTACTGTAGAAATCAAAGTGAATGGTACCTAAATATACTATTTGTATATTTTCAGAATTCGATCACAGAGATTGCCAAGTTATTCACGGAATTTTTCCGCGACCTGGATGTTGTTCCTACAGACGTAGTTGCTGGATTTGTGTTGTTACGCAGACATCAAAGCATTCGAATGAGGCATCATATATCACAGGTTTAATAAATCATCAAACATTTACAAAAATATATATCCGTTTACACTTTTTTATACATATTCTGTCTACTTATCGATGTTTAATAATGTGGCGGTCAATCGACGTATACTTAATTATTCTACATTCATCCTATGGTGATTTGTTGACGCACTGTGTGTTTTTGTATGTTATGAAAATTCTTGGCGGATGCTTATGCCAAACAAGAAATGCTTACTCTACCAAGCACATTGTCTGTGATTTGTAAATATTCATGCATGTCTTCCTAGTAATAGTTTAGGGAATACATTCGAAGTGTCTTTGCGTGTTACCATGGCATTGTTTAGAATGCCTTAATGGCATAATACTAGCATAATACTAATATTGAAGCCGTTAACATTATGTAGTAGCGTGTCATAAATACAGAAATTAATACAAAAAGCATCAGGTAATGGCACATAATGCAAAACAATAAAAAATAGATTATAGAACTATTTCTCATAAATGTTCATTCACATCCAACGTTGATATTGTTCACCGACTTCAGTTGAGTCAGGTACATGTAGCATGTAGCAGTATTAATTTCATAACCGCTATTCTATCAACAAGTATAATTAGTTCATAGAGTCACTTTCATTGCAAGCGCAGGTCTATTCTGCAGTAACCAATTTAATTCGATTGATTTCGTGACATTAATTAACATCGCTTTTAATATGCAATTTTCTTTCCAAATACATCATTATTGATTATTTAATAATGAAATCATTATTAACAGTTCTGTGGATCATTTACTATTACCTATGAGTAATAGTGTCGTCAGTGTTTTGTTTAATCCTGAGAATCAATGCTTACAAACAATGATTGAATGAAAACCAATAAGATATTTATAACATTCTCAGCATGCCATCAAGGAGTTGCTTTCGTGTGTTTTAGAATTGACTTGAAGAGAGAAGCATCCTAAAAGAATAAAGCCAATGTGAAATCTTTACAAAGATAACAGAACTAATGATTTGTTTCTCGCCCTTACTTCCGTATGCAATTGCCATAAAATAGACATGAAAGGGTGTAGAATCTACAGCTTATTATAACGAGTTCCTCTTGAACAACAATCATAACAACGTTCTTTTTCACACACAGGGAAGTAATGATGTATATAAGTATCTGAGCGGAGTTCCAATAACGCCCGAGACGGAATTCTTACAACTCGGGCAGCAAGACGTTCTAGATGAGTTCTTAAAGGTTAAGCACTACATGAAGTTTGCTATGGCCGCCTATGGCTGGCCTGGTTATGTCATGCTGAACACAGCAACAGGACTGTGTCAAATCATACCTGCATTACGGTGAGTAGATAGAAATTGATATACAACACGATATGCAGACTTTATCACATCAAATTATGTGGCAACAATTAAACAAAACTACAAAATAATAAGACTCATTGTTATATACAGTGTTTACAAAATCAGTTTACAATTGTCTGTATTTATTATAGCGTTTAGCATTTTGTCTGCCAACTAATTCTCATTAACAACACGGACCAAATTAGAAACTTGTTTATGGAATTATTTGGGTTGATAGAATATATCACCTGCAAGAATGTTAGCATTATTTTCTTGAACCTTGTCATTGGTATGAAATTTGGCGAACTTTTTCTAACTTGAGATCCATAGTCTATTTCAAAACGTTATAATAAATAAAGGATTAATACCCCACCTACTTACACCCAAAACTACTTATAAAAAAATTTAAAAAAAACAGACAAGATTGTTTGCGAAATGTTTGTATCTCTACGATCTAAGGTATTCAGAATACTATGAACGTGGAACCTTCCCTGGGGCATAAAATATGAATATTATCGTTTATTTTAGCACGCATGTGATGGGGGTTCAAAATAGATTCACATGAATAATGGATTAATTAATTTGGTTCGGATATAAATTATGCCACAATTGTTATTGATATTCTGAATGCATTGTTTCCAAAACAGAACACTCATATAATTGACACAATAATTGTATAGTCAATATCAAAATATAAGTTAAAAATTAAAGCAAGAACATGGATGCATGCACCCGCTTACCTTCTCATCTAAATACACTGCAGACCAGATTACGCCAAAATACATCATTACTAATAATATGTGAACCTTGTTACAGTTAGCATAATGAAATTAATATCTGTGGATATGACATTCATTCCAATAAAACCGTGTGTAGATTATCTTGTATGAACACGCCATTTCCTTTCCTTGAATTGTTCGCTATTTTGGATGAAAAATAAGTTGTTTTAAATGTATCAAACGCAGGCGTATGTTATCTAGTCTAAATATTCAATTGACATATATTGTAAAAGAATGCTGAGAAATAGGCATCAAGATCAATTATCACGGGCGTAACATAATTATTATACTGTATCAAACGATTCGTTTTTCCGTTAAGGATATTGAATTTTAAAATGTGTTCATAAATAACCATCATTACATTGATTATCAATTATTAATGTAATTTCCATGTCTTTGTAATACTCCTGTAGACAGAGTGCGGTTGACTTCACTGCGTACACACTCGACAGTAATGTCTGCACTTGATTTGTATAGGTGTTGTTGTTGTCAGAAGACGGAGATGTTGAACTTGATGGGAGATAACTGCTGTATGTGTAATCTGGTGGCCCTTCTAAGGATCAGTGGTCTGCAGGAGCCGGATATCATCTATGCTACATACCATGTCGATGTTAGTCGGATTGTATATACACTCGCTTATCCTTTTTAATACCAATTTGTTCTATTACATTTATTTCCATAATGGATCTTGAAATATAACAAATCAAATATCCTTTAAAATTAATATTTATAATAATTCACTTTCAAATTTCACCAGTGTAGTATATTTAAGTATTTTGAATATAAATCATTACTGCACCTGTTTCAGATTGGGGAAACACCTTTCTATGTGGCTGTGGATCATCAATATCAAAAAGTTGTAATATGTGTCAGGGGAACAACTTCTTTACAGGTGATATATAATGTTATATCACTGTTGCATTATATAAAAATCCAATTTCATTACAATACAAAATACTTATTTGTAAAATTCATATCTGCCCATAATCTTGCATTTGAAACTGGACGTTATAAAAACAATCCTTTGGAAAAGTAGTCATGCCTTCTGTGTAAAGACAAGTCCGAAATAGAAGATGACAATCAATTTTTATTGAAATGTCCATTTTACCAATCTTTCAAACAAAAGTTTCTAAAGAAATACTATTATACCCGGCCCTCTGTCTATAATACTATTATACCCGACCCTCTGTCTTTAATACTATTATACCCGGCCCTCTTTCTATAAATACTATTATACCCGGCCCTCTGTCTATAATACTATTATACCCGGCCCTTTGTCTATAATACTATTTTACCCGGCCCTCTGTCTATAATACTATTATACCCGGCCCTCTGTCTATAATACTATTTTACCCGACCCTCTGTCTATAATACTATTATACCCGGCCCTCTGTCTATAATACTATTATACCCGGCCCTCTGTCTATAATACTGTTACACCCGGCCCTCTGTCTATAATACTATTATACCTGGCCTTCTGTCTTTAATACTATTATACCCGGCCCTCTGTCTATACCCGGCCCTCTTTCTATAAATACTATTATACCCGGCCCTCTGTCTATAATACTATTATACCCGGCCCTCTGTCTATAATACTATTATACCCGGCCCTCTGTCTATTATACTATTATACCCGGCCCTCTGTCTATAATACTATTATACCCGGCCCTCTGTCTATAAAACAATTATACCCGGCCCTCTGTCTATAATACTATTATAACCGGCCCTCTGTCTATAATACTGTTACACCCGGCCCTCTGTCTATAATACTATTATACCCGGCCCTCTGTCTATAATACTATTATACCCGGCCTTCTGTCTTTAATACTATTATACCCGGCCCTCTGTCTATACCCGGCCCTCTGTCTATAATACTATTATACCCGGCCTTCTGTCTTTAATACTATTATACCCGGCCCTCTGTCTATACCTGGCTCTCTGTCTATAAATACTATTATACCCAGCCCTCTGTCTACAAATACTATTATACCCGGCCCTCTGTCTATAATACTATTATACCCGGCCCTCTGTCTATAAATACTATTATACCGGCCCTCTGTCTATAATACTATTATACCCGGCCCTCTGTCTATAATACTATTATACCCGGCCCTTTGTCTATAATACTATTATACCCGGCCCTCTGTCTATACCCGGCCCTCTGTCTATAATACTATTATACCCGGCCCTCTGTCTATAATACTATTATACCCGGCCCTTTGTCTATAATACTATTAAACCCGGCCCTCTGTCTATACCCGGCCCTCTGTCTATAATACTATTATACCCGGCCCTCTGTCTATACCCGGCCCTCTGTCTATAATACTATTTTACCCGGCCCTCTGTCAATAAATACTATTATACCCGGCCCTCTGTCTATAATACTATTATACCCGGTCCTCTGTCTATAATACTATTATACCCGGCCCTCTGTCTATACTCGGCCCTCTGTCTATAATACTATTATATCCGGCCCTCTGTCTATAATAGTATTATAGACAGAGGGCCGGATATAATAGTATTATAGACAGAGGGCCGGGTATAGACAGAGGGCCGGGTATAATAGTATTATAGACAGAGGGCCGGATATAATAGTATTATATACCCGGCCCTCTGTCTATACCCGGCCCTCTGTCTATAATATTATTATATCCGGTCCTCTGTCTATAATACTATTATACCAGGCCCTCTGTCTATACTACTATTATACAAGGCCCTCTGTCTATAATACTATTATACCCGGCCCTCTGTCTATAATACTATTATACCCGGCCCTCTGTCTATAATACTATTATACCCGGCCCTCTGTCTATACCCGGCCCTCTGTCTATAATACTATTATACCGGGCCCTCTGTCTATAATACTGTTATACCCGGCCCTTTGTCTATAATACTATTATACCCGGCCCTCTGTCTATAATACTATTATACCCGGCCCTCTGTCTATAATACTATTTTACCCGGCCCTCTGTCTATAATACTATTATACCCGGCCCTCTGTCTATAATACTATTATACCCGGCCCTCTGTCTATAATACTGTTACACCCGGCCCTCTGTCTATAATACTATTATACCCGGTCCTCTGTCTATAATACTATTATACCCGGCCCTTTGTCTATAATACTGTTTTACCCGGGCCTCTGTCTATAATACTATTATACCCGGCCCTCTGTCTATAATACTATTATACCCGGCCCTCTGTCTATAATACTATTATACCCGGCCCTCTGTCTATGATGCTATTATACCCGGCCCTCTGTCTATAAATATTATTATACCCGGCCCTCTGTCTATAAATACTATTATACCCGGCCCTCTGTCTATAATACTATTATACCCGGCCCTCTGTCTATAATACTATTATACCCGGCCCTCTGTCTATAATACTGTTACACCCGGCCCTCTGTCTATAATACTATTATACCCGGTCCTCTGTCTATAATACTATTATACCCGGCCCTCTGTCTATAAATACTATTATACCCGGCCCTCTGTCTATAATACTATTATACCCGGCCCTCTGTCTATAATACTATTATACCCGGCCCTCTGTCTATAATGCTATTATACCCGGCCCTCTGTCTATAAATATTATTATACCCGGCCCTCTGTCTATAAATACTATTATACCCGGCCCTCTGTCTATAATACTATTATACCCGGCCCTCTGTCTATAATGCTATTATACCCGGCCCTCTGTCTATAAATATTATTATACCCGGCCCTCTGTCTATAATACTATTATACCCGGCCCTCTGTCTATAATGCTATTATACCCGGCCCTCTGTCTATAAATATTATTATACCCGGCCCTCTGTCTATAAATACTATTATACCCGGCCCTCTGTCTATAATACAATTTTACCCGGCCCTCTGTCTATAATACTATTTTACCCGGCCCTCTGTCTATAATACTATTATACCCGGTCCTCTGTCTATAATACTATTATACCCGGCCCTCTGTCTATAAATATTATTATACCCGGCCCTCTGTCTATAATACTATTATACCCGGTCCTCTGTCTATAATACTATTATACCCGGCCCTCTGTCTATAAATACCCGGCCCTCTGTCTATAATACTATTATACCCGGCCCTCTGTCTATAATACTATTATACCCGGCCCTCTGTCTATAATACTATTTTACCCGGCCCTCTGTCTATAATACTATTATACCCGGCCCTCTGTCTATAATACTATTATACCGGGCCCTCTGTCTATAATACTATTATATCCGGCCCTCTGTCTATAATACTATTATACCCGGCCCTCTGTCTATAATACTATTATACCCGGCCCTCTGTCTATAATACTATTTTACCCGGCCCTCTGTCTATAATACTATTATACCCGGCCCTCTGTCTATAATACTATTATACCCGGCCCACTGTCTATAAATATTATTATACCCGGCCCTCTGTCTATAATACTATTATACCCGGCCTTCTGTCTATAATGCTATTATACCCGGCCCTCTGTCTATAAATACCCGGCCCTCTGTCTATAATACTATTATACCCGGCCCTCTGTCTATAATACTATTATACCCGGCCCTCTGTCTATAATACTATTATACCCGGCCCTCTGTCTATAAATACTATTATACCCGGCCCTCTGTCTATAATACTATTATACCCGGCCCTCTGTCTATAATACTATTATACCCGGCCCTCTGTCTATAATACTATTATACCCGGCCCTCTGTCTATAATACTGTTACACCCGGCCCTCTGTCTATAATACTATTATACCCGGTCCTCTGTCTATAAATACTATTATACCCGGTCCTCTGTCTATAAATACTATTATACCCGGCCTTCTGTCTATAATGCTATTATACCCGGCCCTCTGTCTATAAATACCCGGCCCTCTGTCTATAATACTATTATACCCGGCCCTCTGTCTATAAATACTATTATACCCGGCCTTCTGTCTATAAATACCCGGCCATCTGTCTATAATACTATTATAACCGGCCCTCTGTCTATAATACTATTATACCCGGCCCTCTGTCTATAAATACTATTATACCCGGCCCTCTGTCTATAATACTATTATACCCGGCCCTCTGTCTATAATACTATTATACCCGGCCCTCTGTCTATAAATTAATCCAGCTGCACAGCACCACTGATGTCAAAGAATTATGTGGTTTAGGGACATTTAGTTTCCAAGCCCCCAAATTAAGAACTGATCAGTGTTAATAATTATGTAATCTTGTGTTTATATTTGGTAACGTTTGAATATGGCTTTATTTCCTGTTTAATCATATCTGTATACATATGTGTATAACAACTTGCAAATTTTATACTTGACCTTGTTCTCCAATGTATTTGTTAGTTGTGCATAACAACTTTCCTATTCTCCTTCTTACATACTTGACCGTGTATTACTATATATTTGTTAATTACTTACAGTGCATGTATATCTATATTTCTGATTCCATTGTACCTCAACAAACAATTATGAGTCTTTATCAGAGTTTTTATCATAAGAAGCTTTTTTTAAAATGCATAGAAAAGAGAGATTATTTTCTAATTGTTTCATTTTTATGTTGATATAACTTTTCTGTGTAAAAAAATTATGGGTCAGGTAAAAAATATGTAAATTGGCATATATTTCCAACGAATCACATAAACATACATATTAATGCAATAATATATCTAAATGTGAGTTAAGGATTTTAGAATTGAGACACATGAATACGCACATAAACGACAAGAAAATATACAACAAATTTGTATGGTCTTTTGATGATTAAATACGGTGTGAGTGATCCACTTCCTCGTAATTCATGGTAAGTTAATAGACGTGATCAGTCTGTTGTGGCTATATCTACAACATGTCTATAAGATGTATGAATACAATGATGGTTACAGGATGTGTTGACAGACCTGAAAGCTGATGCAGAAACCTTACCTTTAGATCCAGTGAGAGAGGAATGGTTAGGACACAAAGTAAGGCATCTTTCTGTAATGTTCTGAAGATCTCTAGCGTACGACAGTCTGTAAAAAGTTAATAATGTAATACACTTGTGACTTCTACAAATCACAATATTTTGAAGGATATTTAGTACAGATGTGACCTATTTGTCAATTTAAACACACCTATCAATCAGGTTTAACTTTAACAAAATGTTTTAGTTAAATAAATATTCATATAATACACTTTTCAGGGAATGGTACAGGCAGCTGTTTATATCAAGAACAAACTCAAAGACGATATGATTCTTGCCAATGCGTTTGGTTCAGATCCAGTGCGTACATAAACTTTTATCCTTTTTCCTTCGTCAGATTAGATCAGATCACTGTCTCTCATGAAATATTACTCACTATATTTCTCTTATTTGTATATTATCATAAAGCTTATGTGGCTTAGTATTGTACTAAATGTGAGGAATTCATTTTGATTGATCGCGAGTTGTATTCAGTCGAGGAACTATTGCAACTTATTTGGACACATTTTGTTTCCAGTATTTGACCACCAAGACAATAAGGGATAATTGTTTTTATGTTCTATTACAGGAAAAAGGAACCCCTAACTATGATTTAGTATTAGTAGGACATTCTTTGGGAGGTGGAACTGTAGCTATTTTGGCCATTCTTCTACAACAAGAATACCCAAACTTACATTGTTATTCATATTCACCGCCTGGCGGTTTACTGAGGTAAATCATGGTGAACTGCTTCTATTTTCTGTGAGATCTTAGCGAATTCAGCAAATTTTAACAGTGATCTGAAAATAGTGAACAGCTACTACAAAGTCAGTCTCCCTATATACTGAGATGATATTGATGTATCTAACTTGTTATGATGATACATACAAATATGTATGATCTGTTTATCACTATTTGAAAGGATAATATCTCTAAAAATGTCGTCATTGCAGGCTACAGAAAAGTACAATAATATCCTAATTCCACATGAATAATTTTTACAGTGAGAAATGTGTGGATGATACAAAACACTTCATCACATCTGTAGTACTGGGGAAGGATATAGTACCAAGGTCAGAGAACTTTTTCTAAAACACGGTTTATTGTCTTCTTTATACCCCTGCAAACAAAGTTTGGGGGTATATAAGAATCACCGATAAAAATCACCCAATGGTGTGTCATGACCTTGACCCATATCTTCAAAGTCAAGGTCACAATGCACACATAGCAAACATTTTGTCAGAGTCATAACTTGTTATCCCCTTAACGGATCTGGATAATATTTCACACAGTTGTTGTCCATGACCCAAGGATGAGTCATGACCTTGACTCAGTGTCATATCTTCAATGTCAATGTCACAGTAAATAAATAGCCAAAATCCTTGGCCGAGCGATCACTTCTTACTGCCAAGTTGGATTATTATCCAGGATAGTATTTCACACAATTGTTGTCCATGACCCAAGGATGAGTCATGACCTTGACTCAAGATCTCTTTACTGCTATGTTGGATCTGGATAACATTTCACGCAATTTGTACTGTACATGATACAAGGGTGTGTTATGACCTTGACTAGCCGCAAGTAGTGGCCCTATATGAATGGTAGGGCCACAATTCCTGACGTTGCGTAAACTTGGAATTTTCATAAACGGAAAGGCCGGCATGATTCTACGCATTTCGACATCAAATGGAGCACATATCTAATATATATAAACAGTTAGCAAACGATCGGCAATAATAACTTACCCCCAATCTGTTGTCTGAGGCTGTACACCCATTTTTTCCACCCTGTTGCAAATTTGCCTGTTAGTTTATATGTAGTCTGAATCATCCACATGTTTGATTTTGCTACCAAGATGCAATTACGCAAACGTGGGGATGATTCAGATTACACAATCACACAATATTTGTTCATGTCCACGGTTGTCATGAGCTCCACAGTCACAGTGCACACATAGCCGAAATACTTGTATATGCCATAACTTCTTACTTCCAGGTTGGATCAGAATAATATTTCACACAATTTTTGTTAATAACCCAAGAGTGTGTCATGGCCTTGACGCAAGATCATATCTCCAAGGTCAAAGTCACAGTGCACACATTTTCAAAATCCTTGTATGGGTCGTAGCTCCTTACTACTATGTAGGGTCTGGATGATATTGCACACCATTGTTTTCAATGATCAAATGTGTGTATAACATTGTACGGAGCATGTTGTCCGTCTGAGTGTCTGTCCGTCTGTCTGTCCATGAAACTTGTCCGGGCCATATCTTCGTCCTTTTACTTAGGAGGGAGATCAAATTTTACACAATTTTTATTCATGACCCAAGGTGTGTCATGACCTTTAACTAAGGTCATATCTTTAAGGTCAAGGTCGCAGTGCATACATAGCCAGAGTTCTTGTACGAATTGTAACTTCTTCCTTTTAATTTGGAGGGAGATAATATTTTACACAATTATTGTCCATGACCTAAGGGTGTTTCATTACCTTGAACCAAGGTGATATCTACAATGTCAATGTCACAGCGCACACATTGTCAGAATTCTTGTCTGGGCCATAACTGCTTCGTGTTATATTGCTGGATATTTTACACAATTATTGTCCATGACCCATGGATGACCTTGTACCAAGACAATAACTACATGTTCAAGGTCAGAGTGCACACAAACCAGATTGTTTTCATTGACTATACCTCAAAATGCACAAGTCTCCGCGGGGGTGTATTTGTCCCATTAGGACAGCTCTAGTTTCATTAAGAACTTCTTTCTCAGTAGTTATATAAACATAATGGTCTTTATTTTGAAAAAAGATGATCCTCATGCAAGTATATAATCTATCTGTTGAATTTATCTACAAAAGTATATGTCAATAGAACATTGAAATCATTTAGGCTCACGGAAACATTCTTTTTTATTTGTTTTTTGTGGAGACCTAAAAATTGTACTTTCTTTCCATTTCAGAATTGGTTTACCCCAGCTGGAAGTTCTAAGGACAGATCTGATTAATGTAATCAAGAGAAGTACAGAATCGAAGGTATGAGGTCATGCTACATACATATATATTACAATTCAGGTGTTGGTGAAATTTTCCACTGCCCACAGGTGTAAATTTAGAAATTAAACAAGACATAATTTCTTTTACACTGAGACGCACAATTTATGCTGAATTAAATATGTAAACTATAGGTGACTCATCTAGTGAAAGGGACTTTACTATTTCAGCATTGCAAACATATACATGTATCTTAAAATATTGAAAAACTTTATACTGCATTACGAAATATGAGAAATCAACAGCAATCTCTACGCTCTTCTGAGTTAGCAAGAAGACATTATAACCAAAAACGTGTGGAGCATGCTTATGCTTAGATTCCGTTTTTTTTTCTTCCTGACTGAAGTGTAATCGTACTCCTATTATGGTGTTGTTTGCCAGTGATACTTCTTATTTAGTGATAGTGCACATTCATCTGTTACATGCAGAGTTGTGACTGTTTTTTACAGTCTATATGTTTTGGATTTCATTGCAGGTGTGGCTAGCAAATAATGAGAAGTGTGTGTGTGTGTGTGTGCGTGTGTGTGCGTGTGTGTGTGCGTGTGTGTGCGTGTGTGTGAGTTTGTGTGATCGCGTGCGTATGTGTGTGTATTTACACATCATTCATATCTGATGTTGGCAGCCTACAGGAAACGCATACTCCTCTCTGGCACCTGATCTCACTTCTGATTTTCTTTATCGACTCGATAGAGCCATTTTCGATGCCAAGTCCATTGGTAGAGCAAATTTGCCCAAATACAAGATCAATGACACTGCACAAAGAATACCATTAGTCACCACCTTCCATCCATTTTTTGTTAGGCCTATATTCCAATCAAAACGTATGGCTTAGGTCATTCCGTCGCCCCTAATTGTTGCCTACAGAAAGCCGAAAAGCTTTAAAGATCATATCGTCAGATCCACTACCTGTTGGTTCATTCACAACCTGCAACAACAAACGTTGCAAACTTTGTCCCCAGTCACATACCACCTCTGCCTCCAAAAGCTCCATTACAGGACATGAATACAAAATTTTGGAAAAGCTCTCTTGCAAATCCAAAAAGGTGGTGTACTTAATCACATGCAGAGTGTGTAAGAAACAATATGTCGGGGAAACAGAGGATGCACTCAACATGCGAGTAAATAACCACAGGTCGCCCATCACCACTGAAAAATGCATTTACCGGTGGTTAAGCATTTCAACAAGGTTGACCATTGTTGGGAGGACATGATGGTTGTGGCCATTGACCATAACATTATGTGGACGACAGAGGAAAGAGTTGCCGAAAAACACTTTTGGCAACTTGTGATTAAGACAGTAGAACCTAATGGTCTCAACAAATTGATGGATGTCTACCAAATGAACAAGAGTCCTGTCGGTTTTGTGCTTTTAATTCTCCCTTTTTTATTATTTATTTGTTTATTTATTTATTTATTTATTTATTATTTATTTATTTATTTATTTATTTATTTATTTATTTATTTATTTCGTATTAGTATTATTTATTTATCTATTTATTTATTTATTTCTCAGTGTTTTCTTAGTCATTTTGTCCTTTCTCATTCTCCTTTCATGTCTTTGTATTTTCTTATTTCATTTAGTCTGATTACAGCATGAATGGGTCAAGGCAAACCGTAATAGGGGTCGCCCTATTCCCCTATGATCACGATATCGGATATAGGCCAGGTCATTTTACATTTAGACAGCAAACAGCAAACACGCAAAATGTAGCTGACATCCGATATCATCGTATTATTAGACTAGTGATTTGTATATAATTTTCTTTTTTTATATTTCTATTTATGTAGTTTTTATTGTTTTATCCTTAGGAAGGGGCAGATCGCCTCGAAAATTTGACCATTTTACTTTATTTTAGTGTCATTTGTCGCTTTCTTGTGCTTCTATATTTGACCTCTGTTATTCTTTAGCGACTTGCATTGGCCCACAGTTGATCCGACATTTTTGAATAGAAATATTTTCTACTTGTGCTTAAATATATATATATATATATATATATATATATATATATATATATATATATATATATATATATATATATATATATATATATATATATATATATTTGAATATAATCTTGATAATGAAGCATTGTCCTCTGTATATCAATAAAGCTTTAGTGTTTCTTTACAGTGGAAGATAATCATGCGTGCATTATGTTGTGGTAATAGTGATGCTCACAAGATGAGGTTAGACGATGTACGTCTGGAGATAGAACGAGACATCCGGGCACATCCATCCGACTCCGGAATAACTCTCTCCGCTCACACGCCTCTCTACCCACCCGGCAAAATCATACATATTGTCAGAAGTCACCCACACGGAAAAGGGTGAGTTTATCAGTGGTTACATATATACAGTTATAGGTGTATTGAAATCTTGAGTGTCCTTCGTATTTTCAGATTTATATCTTCTCATAGTTATTGTTTTGTCGTTTCCTTAAAGTGACAGGGGCAGGCTTGGTGTAGTGGTTAAGCGCTTGGCTTGCGGCGCCGACGATCCGGGTTCGATTCCCGGGTTTCGCCACTATGTTTAAGAGGTTGGTAACCTCCTGCTTCCATGTCGCGATATAACTGAAATATTGTTGAAAGCGACATAAAACACCAATCAACCAACAACCAACCTTAAAGTGAGATAAATACGTTTCAAAACTTAACACCTATCATAGACATAGTTTCCAAACAAAGCAAGTCAATAGACATCAAGCATATAGCTGTATCAAATGTTTTAACTTTAATCATGGCACAAGGAATTGGTCTCATCTCGATAAACTTTTAGAACTGTAAAAGTACTAAGCTGCTCTTACCACAAATTATCTATCATACACACTGATGTTTTGAGGTTTTTTTTCAGAAGGTCTACGTGTTGCAAGACACGTGAGCCTCCTGTGTACCAAGCTGTATGGGTTAATAACAAATCATTTGATGAAGTTCTTGTGTCCCCAACCATGATCAATGATCATATGCCAGACAATGTTATGGAGGCATTAGAACAGGTAGGCCATTTAGAAAAAGCAGTCATGTGATTAAAAGCAATTACTAGGAATAATTCATAGATGATCAATATACTGAGTGAGTAAGATGCATTTCAATGACAATGTAATTAACCGTTGATGTTCTACATACATCTGGTGACAAGATTTTTAACTGCCTCCTATAAGGGCAATGCTTGAATGACCAGTTTGATTAACCAGTCAAAGTATGGCTTGGAATCGAGAATCATGGAAGTACAAGTCTCGATCTACTTGCTCTTTTCCACAGGTAGCTTTACTACATTTATGTATTGTTGTGAGCATTATAATTAACTCATGCTATTAACGAAAATCGTTAGAGGGGATTGTTAGATCTTGTTACTAAAATGTATCCTAGAACATCCCAATTCATATTAGACTTTTCCCCGTGTAGTGTTCATATTGAAAAAAGCTCAAAAAGTTAAGTATATGTAACCAATCTTTTGAAGGTCCTCATCAATGTGGCTCCTCCAAAGCCAACAAGGACCCTTACAGAAACAGAGAGAAAGGCTCTGCTCGAGGACCGGTCTCCCTCCAGTGACCTCAATGAACTGGTGGAGGGTCCAGGAAAAGTACTCAACAATGGCAGTAATAATGAAACTCCGAATACTCAATTACCTAGATTCCTTTACGAAAGCGTTACCGAGGAACAGGTTATGTCGGTGAATAGTGACGGTAGTGTTGTGTTTTCTGGATCAAAGAAGAAACCCAAACTGATATTAGACTTAGAGAGTACTGATCCTATAGAAGCACCTTTAGCTAGCCCTGATACAATATCAGACAAGTCCAGTTTGACTGGTTCAGTCACGCAGAGTAGTGGAGGAGGAAGTACAAGAGACAGTTATAGAAAATCGCTACAAAGTCCCACTCTTCCCTCTATACAGCAGTCGCCTGAGTATCAACGTAGTTCATATGATACAGTAAACATGGAGGAAAATTCAAACTGCTCAAATCATGTGTTACATAAGGAACAAAAACTATATGCTATTCCAAACAAAAGTAGTATTTTAACACAAGCTATTGTAGAGAGTTCACCAGAGAGGAATGGGCATCATCCAGATGCCAAGGAACAAATTCTGTCAACAAACAACGTATCTTTAGAATTTCATAGTGAGGAACGCAATCATTCATCTCATTGTAGTGGAGAAAATAGCCATAGACATTCACCAGTTGAGGGGAATCAACTGGAATATGGTCATCCTAATTCATATTATACAGCTTCTGGAATCGGTTATCCCCATGGAGCTGGTGCATATTTTCCACCAATAGAAAATGTTCAATTAGAAACTGATGAAAATGTTTGTTCAAATCAAACTTTTAGTGATATTATACCTCAAACTCTTTCTAAAGAGCAAAATTGTCATATGCACAAACGTTCGATTTCAGATACACAAGCAAAGGCTTCAGTATTACTAATAAATTCTCCCTCCGAATCACAACTTCCAAATTTATCAGAGAAGTTTAAGATGACACGGTCTAGGGAACATGGCGATATATTCCACCTACAGGGGCCGTCGGAACCTTACCACCTTATCCCAGTGCATGACGTTCATTGTAGTGGAAAGTCCAGTTGCCATCCAGTACCCAGCGTTCCAATAACATCTGACGGAATGTCTAAAACAGAGTCTGATTCTCCGGAAGATAATTCGGAGCGACAGCTTTCTTCCTCTCACTCTGATGAAGTGTTCGACTTCCCTCTTCAAGAAACAGATGTCTAAACACAATGTCTACATTCAACCTAGTACCATCAAATTCAGATATGATTTCACTTGTGCCACATGTTATTTACTTTTGATGTTTTAAAGAGGATATTTCAGTTTTACAAAAAATTCTGATCTCTCACCATTAATTTTGATAAAACTTGTGAAAATTGATTAGGGTACAATACCATTACAATATAGAACATGTCCTTTGTAATCTAAATGACGGTCTCAGTTTGCCGGGGTCGAAATTTTCCTGTTTTTCATCAAGATATTTTGAGTAAGATTTAGGTCATTTGCGAAAGACGCATCCCTCCTCATTCGCATACTTTCGACACCCTACGAATTATAATGGACTTTATACATGTATAAAAGCTGCCCTATTCAGGACGTATCAAGAAGGATAACTCTGTTTCTTATACGACACAATGATGGGTTGATTGGTATTTTACGTCGCTTTTAACATTTTTTCAGTTATATCGCGACATGGAGGCAGGATGTAACCAACCTCAAACATAGTGGCGCAATCGGGGATTCGAACCGGGATCGTCGACGTCGCAAGCCGAGCACTTAACCACAACACCAAGCCCCTATGACACCATGAATTATGTATTATCGTATGTCTATATACACTATAAACTCGCCAATGAATTAGTAAATAGAAATACTCTGTCCATATTGAATTATTTGTGTATATTTTTAAACATTATGTTGTGCAATATGGATTAAGATATTTACAATACTTTTACAAACGTTTCTATTTATTTGATTTTCCAAGTTCACTGTTCATGTGCTCATAAAAATTACCATATATAGTATGTGCCCAGTAAGAATGTATTGATTATTTTACGTTGTGGTTAACTTTTTTTAAAATTATTACATAACAATTTATTGCTATTCATACCAATTATGTTAGGTTTTAATGAAATATACTGCTACCACCAAACACATTTGCTAATCTTTGTTGTTGTTTGTATTTAATTGTTGTTATTGTTGACTGAAAGTCCAAGCTTGGTACATCTAAAAGAGGTAACCTAGCAAATATCATTTATACATTATATACTGACGAAGGACCAGTCCCCGACTAAGACCAGTTACCGGCTACTACCTTATTAAGGGTATTCAAAACGTGAATTGACGAAATTTTCATTTGTAATATTTAGTATCCTATGTATTGCAGACATTCAAGTGAAAAAATCTCATAAATTCACGTTTCAAAAGCCGAAATAACGTAGTAGCCGGTAACTGGTCTTAGCCGGTAACTTGAACACTACCAGTATCTGTGATTCGAGTTCTACTACAGTGTGTATAATAAAACAGACACTAATCCTTTGAAGATAAAAAGCCAAGTCTACACTTAATATTCTACACCTGTACCGAAGGTCAACTTTTTGAATTTTTTAAAATATCTATACACATATTGTTCATAGTCGTAACTAGCTTGCAGTCTGATGTTATTTGTATCCATATATACAGTTCCGTTCTTGTTCGAGTCGTAAATAACACTATCATTTGTACAATTAGTCCTGGCTCGAGCAACAAATTACGCGCTGACATATATACACTGGGTCTATAGTTCAAGTCTTGGATGACAACAGCATCCAAACACTGAGGTCATGCTTCATCGACATAGTCAAAAAACGTTGAAATATTTTTATTGGATTACTGTCTACCCATTTACAACAAATTGACCATACCCCGGGTATTGCGTATGTCCGTAACAACTATTATAATGTCTCTACGTTAGTTCAATATCATCTCCAGCTAAAGGTGTTGTGATAACATTTTATATAAACAAAATAATATTGATTCGAAAGCAGCATTGTAAACATATCTGTCCAGTGTATCTATAATATACTGAGAAAAAGTATTATGAAAAAAATATTGTTACAAACATATACATATAAATATTTTAAAAGCATCACTGCAAAGTAAAATACTCGTGTATAGCTGTACTAATGAAAAACCCCTTTAACAATTCATAAAGTTTATTAAGGTAGTTTGACGTATTTTCAAAATCTGTACATTTTAGAATTAATATTTGTTGATAAAATGAATATTTAATATTTCGTCTCATATTCTCTTGAATTTCTATTTCATTACGTATTCGACATTTTATATTTATATATCCTATAAGCAATAAGCGATATAGTATACAGAATACTTTTTTTTAACTTCTCGAAATAGACCAATAACTATAACTATAACTTAAGACAAACACTGACAGTATTCCAAAGCCACTGCACATTTACTCACTCAAATATTAAATATTTTGCGTTCTCACCTTTGTCTATATATGTGTCATAATGTGGACTTCTTTCTTTGTTCCATTTGCTTAAAGATTGATCATTATTTAACAAATTGTTGAGTATATTGTAATTGAATTCTGATATCGATTTTTCAAAAATATTTACTATTTTACAATTATATACCGTATTTGCAACCACATTTGGTTTTCTTCAATACCAAATTCTCTAGACAGTATTCTTTGATAGCACGGTTTCTCAAATTAAGAGAGAATCAGATTGTTATAGAATAAATTTACAATCAGATATTACTGATTTAAAACCGGTCTTAAATGAAAAGACGGCAGCTTTTGTAATTTTTGTATGGACTGCATTTGTAAGATCGAAGGAGTTTAGAACTTTTTTGAAGATATTTTTTAAAGATAGATATTAACATAACCAATTACTTTTATTCTTTAATGATGCAAGATTTTTGTTGAATAAAGGGTCCCGAACTGGGGAGATCTAGGGATAGGTTGATTCGTTGTCGTTGTATTGCCATGATTAGAGAGTTATTTAGGTTGTTAGCTCTAAAATGTATGTAAGTGCAGGATCTATATTGATGAATGGGGTGGTTGCTTGGTGTTCTTTTATTTAGTGGTGACTGAAGTCTATGGCGTAAAGGTCGTAGAGAGAAGGGAATGGAGAAGAGAAGATAAGGTAGTTGTAGTAGGGTTAGTACTGTCCTTTTATTGAAGTTTATTAAAGAATTAAGCTATTTTGTTGAGTAAATTTATAATTTACTGTAGTCTAAAGGGTAAGGGGTTAGTTTATGCAACAGTTGGCAGATAAAGGTGACACTGTGCCTGTTAGTATCGTGGGGTAGATTATTATACTAGGTGATTTAAAAGTTGACGGCTTTTTGCTGGGAGGCTTGAAGTTAGAGTGATTATGGTTGCTTAGTGCGTTAAGGTATAGAGTCTTGATAGATTTTTAAAGGAACAAGAGAGAACGGAGAAGGCTTGAGAGAGTTTTAGTTAGGGAATTGAAGTTATGAAAAGGAACTCGGAATATTTACTCCTTGAATGTTTATCAAAAACTTTGCTGGGTGAGAAGACGCTTGGTAAGCATATGTAACCAGCATTGAAATGTAATTTAGATATTTATACGAAAATCTTATAAATTCATTAATTGTCTCTCAAACTTTAATCACTGGTTTGCTTAACCAGTGGTTAAATTTTCGGACAACTGACCTCAGATGGCATCCTTTGACAAACTTTCAGACAGACTGCAAAATCAACAAAGTACACTAAGTGATTCTCGAAGTAGGACATTCGGGTATTTGATAACGAGCATTCGGAACATTTGGGGTAAAGCATTGAACTTTATCATAGAGAGTAATGCGTTTTCCGGTAAAATATTTCGGTAAAAAGGAATAATTAAAGAGACATAGTTCGAGACTGGAAAATTTTAGCATGAAAAGGATAAATTACGACAATATCTTATTTTTTATGTATTACATACATTATAAACTTTGTGTTAATTGCAAAATTTAAAACTAAAATCCCTCAATGTTTCCGTAGAATAAAGGTAATTAAGTCGAATTGAATTCGGTTGGTATCAATTCCCCAAATAAGGCAATGCCCCGCCCATAATCTTGCGCATGCGCGGATATTCACTGTAGAAAACAACAAAAATGGTTCACATAGAGGAATACGAGCACAAGAAAAGCAAAAGTGTGGTAGAAAATAACTATACACAGACTCAGAGGCCAAAAAAGAAAAGCGGAACAAATGTTAGAATCGGATAAAGCTCGAGTTTCATTCTCACGTAATTTCCTATGACCGACCTCATCAATATTCAAGGAGTTGGCCTGGTTATGTTGCAAATTTAAAACGGGCATATCCCGTTAACGACATCGACTTTTATAACGATACTTTTTACACATCTTAGACGATATACTAGCAATCGATTGCCGCTTAAAAAATCCGTTTACATTTTCTTATACTTTTCCCCGACTTCAATCGGACCATGCTCCTTTAAAATATTTTAACATTCAAACAAGTAAATCTGAATACATGTTTTACATATTTAGAATCGTATTTCATCATGAAAACCCTTTAGTGCTATGGTTGTTTGTGTGAAGAACTACATTAGCTGTCGTGTACACATTGAAATCTTCTAAATAAATTGGAATCAATTTTGAGTTTACATTGCATTTGCTAACACTACAGTTTTCACTCAGAGCATTGTGCTCATTTACCAGTAATAATACATGTACCCATGTATCATTTTTGTTTTTGTGTAAAAGCTTTCTACCAGAAACAATTGATATGTTTATATTAAGAATGAGGGGATTTAGAGACGAATCTGCACTTCACTCCCTTTTCACAGAAGTTATCGTAATACAGCAGAAATTGTGGTTGTGTAAACTTCATAGCACCATTTTCGACAATATCTCTGCATAACACTTTTTTTCTTATACTTGGTGATAATGGTGTGAACTCCCGCTCTTTATTTATGACAGGAGAATTTTGAAAGTTTGGATCGTTACCTCTTCTCATTATACTGAATGTGCTGAGGATAAATTGCAGTGATTTTGTGTACGGACGTACGGCTGGAGTCGTTAGCGTCCTAATCATATATTGGGCAAAGTGTGAACCATACCTATTCGTATTCTAGACACAGTACAAATATCTCTATTCCTAAAAATTCTTCTACACAAGCGTTTTACCCATTGATATAAATATTTTCTCTTATTTTAAAAATCAATACCTATTGATATATATCTTTAGGTAAAAATGAAATACATTCATATATTGGATTGCTTTGAAAGTGTATCCTATTCCAAACGCACGTCAGTACACACCTTTTGTATATGATGTCAAAGAGGTCGTTATTTTCATAGAGTTATCTTCCTTTGTATATTTTTGCTATATTTAAACTTGTCGATGTGTAAACAATGACGTGGAAGTGTATCACTAATATACATTTTATGAATTAAATCTTAACGTATCCATATCCGTACATATTTGCATTCCTTAAACAACAGAGGCAATAGAAATGGAAGACGTTTTAGCTTCTCTAGATTATGAAAGGAAGGTAAGATCTAGTCCTTTCATCTTTTCCTTTACAAATGATCAAGTAAGAGTTGTCCTTCTTTATTGTTTATTAGTATTATCCTCGCCATAGCTACGAGTTTAGAGTTTAGGATACCGATGTTAAACGATAATGAGTAGTTATTATTATTTGCGATTCTTTGTGTGTGTGTATATATATATATATATATATATATATATATATATATATATATATATATATATATATATATATATATATATATATATATATATATATATATATATATATATTGGTTAAGGCCAGCGTGGCCTGGTGGTATCGCGTCGGACTCCAGATCGGGTTCGAGTCCCGCTCTGGTCATGCCGGTGTCATGTCTTTCGGATGAGACAGTGGAAACCGAGGTCCCGTGTCGTGGTATGCATGGCACGTTAAAGATCCCTCGCTGTTTCGGGTGGGTCCGTTGCAAAGGTCAAAATTTGTATGCCCCGCATCAGGCAGATGCCGTCGCCATATACGTGAGATATTCGTGATGTGACGTGAAACAAAAATCAATCAATCAATAGATATTGGTTATTTACTTCGTGATAAAAATTGCTAGACTTGGTTTCTTTTGACACATGCATCAATGCGCATTAAATACACATAGTGACGGTATCTGATATATTACATAGAAATTTCAATCTGATTAAAACCATATACCTATTCCTCTTCTCTGTTAGTCCCATTGCAGATATGGGAGAACTAGAGAAGCGGAATAAAGATATGGTTTTAATCAGATTGATAGAAATTTATACTCCTCTGCAGCGGACCCACAGAAGTGAGAAAGGGATCTTCTACATGTATGAGTCACGCCTACCGTGAAACGGGACCTCGGTTTTTGGGGGTTTTTGTTTGTTCATTTTTGTTTTTTTTTTTTTTGGTTTTGGTTATTATTATTATTATTATTATTATTATTATTATTATTATTATTATTATTATTATTTTATTTATTTATTTTTTTTTTCTTGGGGGAGGGGGGGGGTCCTTCTCATATAAAGAAGTGTGTACCCACGGCTGGAGTCGATCTCAGGAACTTTCGGTCATGAGCCGAACATCTCGTCCAATGAGCTATACCGACCTCTGAATCGAAGAAGGCATATTGCTTAGCATTTATTTGTTTGTTTTTACCAGTAATTTCATACTTCATATTTCGCATACATGTGTCTTCCATCAAGTTTGATCTTGTTTATGAAGTAAGGTTTTTCATATTTCACGAGGATGTTCTTGTGGTGAGACCGTTTCATTGATACCATAATTTGTTACCTTGTGATTTTACTTTCACGTTTGACCTACCTTAAAAAACTGAATGACCGTAAAATTTGACCTATATTTGACATACATTAAAAAACTTTTACAATGCCCTTCACTTTTGAATCATAGAAGATAATTGGTTTTAATACTTCACATGTGTGTTCCCAGTGGCAAGACCATTCCATTCATACCCTAATTTATTGCATTGTGACCTTGACCATCACATTTGACCTACATTAAGAAAAGAACTAGAAAAAGTGATGTCACCGCAATTTGCACTGAAGCAACTATGCTATAATAACATTAATGATTAAGGATCGCCATAGAAATGTTATTGTGCCTGGGAGACAAACGATGCTCCCACAAATGTAAAATGTTGTTATAAAATTACACAAAAGAGTACAGTTATACATCAGCAACAGGACAATGTGGCAACAAATATGGATGTGCAACCCCAAATTATGGGTCAAAATCTTCATTTTCCCATACCTTGACATTTACACATAAAAAGAAAAATCTTCATGTATGAGCGTTGCAAGGATATACCTCAATTATGACAAAGTTCATCCCCCAAAACAGCAAATATTGAGAAAAGTCAAAACCCTGATATTTTGCACATCTTCAATCCATGTACAAACAGCCAGTAAAGTGAAAACTTCCTACCCTTAAAACTGTAGAAGGAGTTATCCGGAAAAGGCATGTAGCCCTGTTGCGAGGAACATACCCCAGAATGGGAAAGTTCAATTTCCCCCCAAAATTGCAAATACTGACAAAATCAGTATCCTGATAATATGCATATCTCCAGTACATGCACAAACATACAGCATATTAAAAACTCTCTAGCATTAAAATTATAGAAGTAGTTACCCGAAAACATTCATCATTTATGCAAGTATATACTCCAGAAAATGACAAAGTTAAACTTTCCCCCAAAATGGCAAATACTGATAAAAATCATAACCCTGATAATATGCACATCTTCAGTCCATGTAGAAGCATCCAGCAAATTAAAAACTTCCTAGCTTGAAAAATGTAGGAGGAGTTATCCGGAAGAGATATATACCTCAAATGGGGCGGACGGACGGAATAACGGATGGACAGACAGTCGGACGGACAGGGTAAAACAATATGCCCTTTACCAAAAGTTGCGGGAGCATAAAAATGCTTACCACTGTCACAACATTTGAACTATAAAAGGTAGGGCTTACACATTCCACATGTGTCTTTTTTGTGGCAGACCTTTCCTTTGATAAGGGGCAGGCTTGGTTACGCGCTTGGTTTGCTGCGTCGACGATTCGGGTTGGATTCCCGGGTTATGCCACTATGTTTAAGAGGTTGATTACCTCCTGCTCCCATGTCGCGATATAAATGTACATATCAAATATAAATAAATATAAATATAGATGTTGAAAATGACGTAAAACACCAATCAACCAACCAGTCAACCTTTCATTTGAGACATTGATTGATTGAATATTGCATTGCATAGAAATTTAGACCTTTGCAACGGACCCACCCAAAGCAGGGAGGGATCTTTTACGTGCCACGCCTACCGTGACACGGGGCATTGGTTTTTACTATCTGGTCCGAAAGACAGAACAACGGTGCACTCAGGGCGGGAGTCTAGCCCGGGACCTCTCGTTCACGAGCCGAATACCTTATCCATTAGGCAACACCGGTTCTTCCTTTGATGCATAATTTTACCCTGTGACCTTAACCTTCATGTTTGATCTACATTTAGAAAAATTCCTTGCCATATTCATAACATTTGAACCATGGGAGATAGGGTTTACATATATATGGCATGCGTATTCCTTGTGGTGAAACCTTTCCATTTATACCATAATTTATGACCCTGTGACCTCTCATCGTCAAGCTTGACCTACACTGGAAAAAATTCCTCATCAAGAATTTTGTTTTACATGTCAATAGATAAATAAATAAATAAATAGATAAAACTGAAAATAAAAGCATTATCCTTCGCAAGCCGGTGTGGCCTAGTGGATGAGGTGCTTGGCTTGTGACCTAGAGGTCCCGGGTTCGATTCCCTCCCTGGGCACACCGGTGTTCTGTCTTTCGGATGAGACAATAAAAACCTAGGTCCCATGTCACGGTAGACATGGCACGTAAAAGATCCCTCACTTCTTCGGGTGGGTCTGTAGTAAAGGTAAAAATTTCTTTTCAATGCATCGAGCAGATGCCGTCACCATGTGCGTGAAAAAACCAGTTTCAAATCATAACTTCACTTCCGGTGTCTGCTAAGCATGCCGTAATTTATGTACGTCATTGGAACAACCTTTTTTTTAGGATTGTCTCCGTGGCGTGACGTTATATGCGGCATGCTTTGTAGGCTAGGCGAAGCCGCCGCACGGTTTAAATTTACTACATATATAACATATGCACCTACATGGACGTCCGCTGGTGTCGAGGATGTGATATCCCCACCTCGGAACCGAGCCACGTGCAACCAATTTCAAATAATCAATCAATCAATCATTATCCTTGGCCGTAATTTTTCAACCATGACAGCTAGGGATGTTTTATTTCAAGTGTTTTCCATGTAGTTATACCTTTTCATTAATACCATAATATACGGCCTTTTGATGACTATCACAGGGGCATAGTGTTTCACATAAACATTTTGTTTTCATTTTTACGTCACAATGAGGTTATGGTTACGGCAACTGACTGATGTATGCGCAGAAATTCCTACTTTTAAACTGGATCCATCCGCAGCAATGAACTTTTCACATGCCAGAATTAACACCTATGTCGTGAACCGAGGAGTTGCTGGACGGACTCCAACACGGAACTTCTCTGTGTGAGCCAGGTAACAGTTGTACACATTTCTGGTAACCACCAAGGACCCTGGTCCCCTCCATCATAATCAGCAGAATACTGCTGATGTGGCGTTCGTTACATGTCATTCTATGATATTTCTTACACATGTACATTCGTATATTTCATTTCAGAGTCAAAGAAAACCAAAAAGAGGAATATCGAAAATTAATGAATACCTATACCTTGGCGGTGTAAGTGACATCAAAGAAGAAAAACTACTTGAATATGGCATAACCCATGTCGTCAACATGGCAGAGGAACTATACGACTTCAAGTACCCCGTCCAAAGGCTACACATACACAGAGCTAACATCAAAGATAGCCAAAGTGAAAACTTACTTAACTGTTTAGACGAATGTTTGAACTTTATTCACAAATCGCGGCAAAATGGTGGCCATATATTCGTACATTGCTTGGCAGGCTCCAGCCGGTCGGCTAGCGTTGTGATGGCCTATCTAGTCAAATATACAGAAATATCTTTAAAAACTGCATATCATCATGTATGTGAATGTCGAGACAACGTGTATCCTAATGCAGGATTTTGGAAATGTTTGATTGAGTTCGAGAGAGGTGTTCGCGGAGAAAACTCGGTAGAAGTTCGACCTTATCTGACAGGCGAGGAACCTGATGTAAAATTTGAATATGTTAAAGCAAGAATTTTAAATGGTTGGTTTCGTGAACTGATAGCCTTTTACGGTGTTTGTGTGTTCTTAATGGTGTATCAAATCATAAGCGTCTTATATTAAAGAGCCGATGTAACTCAATCGATTAGATGCTTGGCTTGTGACTGAGAGGTTCCGGGTCAGAATTCCGACAGTGGTGCGCGGTGACTGAGAGGTTCCGGGTCAGAATCCCGACAGTGGTGCGCGGTGACTGAGAGGTTCCAGGTCAGAATCCCGACAGTGGTGTGCGGTGATTGAGAGGTTCCGGGTCAGAATCCCGAATGTGGTGCGAGGTGAACCGTCTTTCGGATGAGGCACGAATAATATTCATCACTGCTTCGAGTGGATCCGTTGTAAAGTTCTGAATGTCCGTGCGCTGTATTCGACTGATGCCGTTATCTTATGGGTCAAGTCTCCGAATACATGTGTCCAATCCCAGATTTTGTGGGGGACGAATATAGTCCCAAATTCAAATAGTTTCAATCTGTTGAAGGGTTACAGTCTATGTTAAACTCTTTATATATCAAAACAAATGAAACCTGGTTTTATAATGATTACAAGCTAGACGTTGTTGATCAATTCAACTATCTTGGTTAACTACTTAATTGCAATGGACAATTTTTAAAACTCAAAAACAGTTGTCAGGCTAATGTAGGAAGGCATTATTTGCTTTAAAACGGAAATGTTTTGACATGAAACCACATTACCTTGTTAACATTATTTGATACTTATATTGCTAGTATAGCCTCCTACGGTTGTGAGATCTGGGGTTTTCATTCTGCGCCAGATATAGAAAAGATACATCTGGAATTTTGCAAAAACTTTCTTGGCGTAAAACGGACAACACCTAATGTAATGATATATACTGAACTTGGCCGCTATCCTTTGATATACATTCGCAGAATACACATTTTGAAATATTTTCTTAAATTAAGCAAGACCGATAATTGTATTCTGAAATCATGTTTTGACTATTTGTACACCAATTGTAATGATAACAGAAATGGTAAAAATTGGATATCTGATGTTAAGAGCATGTTGTCTCATGTTGGTTTATATGATCTTTGGCCAAATTGTGATATTTTTAACCATGATTACATCTTAGCTACAGTTAAGCAACGCCTTGTCGATATTTGTAAACAGAATTTGTTATCTGAGATTAATACTTCATCAAGGTGCATTGTATACAAACACTTTATTGATAATGTAACATTGCAATCCTATCTAACGAAACCCATTTCTGTACTATATGAAAAAATGATTTGTCGTATACGTCTATCATCTCATTGTCTATCAGTTGAATCTGGACGTTATAAAAATATTCCCTTATATAGACGCTTGTGTCCTATGTGTACATCAGACATTGAAGACGAATTCCATTTTCTTTTGAAATGTCCCTTATATCAGTCTTTCAGATTAAATATATTAAGAAATATTACTTTGTAAAACCCTCTGTCTTTAAACTAGTACAACTTCTCAGTTCCCCAAGCATTAAAGAACTCCGCAATTTGGGGAAATTTATTAATAATGCTTTTATCTTACGAAACACCACTTTTAATTAAGATACATATATGTATTTATATATTTATGTTCCACTGTACTTGATCTTATTTATGTATATTTTCGATTATTGTACTATATCATGTATATGTAATATATCTATAAGCTGTATAGCTTTTGATTAATTTGATTTGTTTGTTTGATTATTGTTTTACGTCACTCCACGATTATTTCACGTATATGGTGACGGCATCTGCCTGATGCATTGCATACAAATTTAGACCTTTGCAACGGACCCACCCGAAGCAGTGAGGGATCTTTTACGTGCCACGCCTACCGTGACACGGGACCTCGGTTTTTAATGTCTCATCCGAAAGACAGAACACCGATGTGCCCCGGGCGGGAGTCGAACCCGCGACCTCTCGATCACGAGCCGAGCACCTTATCCACTAGGCTTTTGATTAATAAACAATACAATATTTAAAAAAAGAATTTTGGCTTTCTATTGCTGACTTATGATATTAAACGTATCTCTTTTTAAGATGTATCTTTGAAAAGAATGTATTATAGAATTACATGACCAGTTAACGATTACTGAATGGCACTATATTCATCAAAACAATGGGAGTTCCGTGGCTAATAATCGAGATTTAGCATTAATTAAGGATTTTTGCATTAAGTGGAAATAGCAAAAACATTAAATCAGTCATGATTTGACAAAAATTTAATGCAACGACCTATCAACGGACGCACGTTTAACTCGACCAATCATTCGGCATGTTTCAAATCGCCAGTTTTCCTTTGTACATCCTACTCGCTTAAAGGCTAGACCTTGGGTCGGCCTGTTTGGATCTGTATGATGATCCAAATACCTACTTTTTGAGACTGAGTTCAATAGAGGTATCACAGTAGTGTGGAGGTTATGAGAACGGAGCAGTGATCGATCTGTAGACATTTCCACAAAGAATCATTTGTAATTTCTTTTACGTACGTACAAAATAAATCCTTAAGTCATTAAAGAATCCATGTAAAAAAAAAATTATGGAAAAATTTACGATTCTTTGTGAAAGTGCCTGCTGGTGATTCAAGTACGGCGTACTTGTATGGTGATGAAAAGTATGGCGTAGCGATGTACTGATTATAATTATGGCATTAGTTCTTAGTATGACATAGTGATAATATTATTATAAATATTCCGTAACGATTGTTGAACCATGTGTCGATGTGATTTAATAGGAATGGTGTAGTGATTATGATTATGGCGTAGCGGTATAATAATTATGTGTTTTGTGTGGTGATTATGAGTATGGCGTAGCGGTATGGCGATTAGAAGCATGGATTAATGGTATAGTGATTATGAGTATGGCGTAGCGGTATAGCGATTATAAGTATGGAGTAATGGTATAGTGATTATGATTATGGCGTAGCGGTATAATAATTATGTGTTTTGTGTAGTGATTATGAGTATGGCGTAGCGGTATAGCGATTATAAGTATGGAGTAATGGTATAATGATTATGATTATGGCGTAGCGGTATAATAATTGTGTTTTGTGTGGTGATTATGAGTATGGCGTAGCGGTATGGCAATTATAAGCATGGATTAATGGTATAGTGATTATGAGTATGGCGTAGCGGTATAGCGATTATAAGTATGGAGTAATGGTATAGTGATTATGATTATGGCGTAGCGGTATAATAATTATGTGTTTTGTGTAGTGATTATGAGTATGGCGTAGCGGTATAGCGATTATAAGTATGGAGTAATGGTATAATGATTATGATTATGGCGTAGCGGTATAATAATTGTGTTTTGTGTGGTGATTATGAGTATGGCGTAGCGGTATGGCAATTATAAGCATGGATTAATGGTATAGTGATTATGAGTATGGCGTAGCGGTATAGCGATTATAAGTATGGAGTAATGGTATAGTAATTATGATTATGGCGCAGCGGTATAATAATTATGTGTTTTGTGTAGTGATTATGAGTATGGCGTAGCGGTATAGCGATTATAAGTATGGAGTAATGGTATAGTGATTATGATTATGGCGTAGCGGTATAATAATTATGTGTTTTGTGTAGTGATTATGAGTATGGCGTAGCGGTGTGGCGATTATCAGTATGGAAGAATGGTATGATGATTATTAGTATGGCGTAACGGTATGGGGATTATAAGTATAGTGTAGCAGTTGGTGATTATGAGTTTGACGCAGCGGTGAGATGATTATATGTGAATTGTAGCGATGTGGTGCTTATGAGTTACGTGTAACAATATTGTGATAATTTTATTGAGTAGTGGTGTGGTGATTATAATTATGGTGTAGCGGTATGATAATTATAAGTATGGTGGAGCATAGTGGTGCTGATGAGTATGTTGTAGCGGTATGATAATTATAAGTATGGTGTAGCATTGTGGTGCTGATGAGTATGGTGTAGCTTTGTGGTGATTATAATTATGGTGTAGCGGTATGATAATTATAAGTATGGTGTAGCATTGTGGTGCTGATGAGTATGGTGTAGCGGTGTGGTGATAATAATTATGGCGTAGCGGTATGATAATTATAAGTATGGTGTGGCAATGTGGTGCCGATGAGTATGGTGTAGCGGTGTGGTGCTGATGAGTATGGTGTAGCGGTGTGGTGATTATAATTATGGCGTAGCGGTATCGTAAGTATAGTGTGGCACTGTGGTGCTGATGAGTATGGTGAAGCATTGTGGTGCTGATAAGTATGGTGTAGCATAGTGGTGCTGATAACTATGGTGTAGCGGTGTGGTGCGGTATGATAATTATAAGTATGGTGTGGTAATGTGGTGCTGATGAGTATGGTGTAGCGGTGTGGTGCTGATGAGTATGGTGTAGCAGTGTGGTGCTGATGAGTATGGTGTAGCGATGTGGTGCTGATGAGTATGGTGTAGCGGTGTAGTGCTGATGAGTATGGTGTAGCAGTGCGGTGATTATAATTATGGTGTAGCGGCATGATAATTATAAGTATGGTGTAGCATTGTGGTGCTGATGAGTATGGTGTAACGGTGTGGTGCTGATGAGTATGGTGTAGCGGTGTGGTGATTATAATTATGGTGTAGCGGTATGATAATTATAAGTATGGTGCAGCATAGTGGTGCTGATGAGTATGTTGTAGCGGTATGATAATTATAAGTATGGTGTAGCATTGTGGTGCTGATGAGTATGGTGTAGCGGTATGACTATACTCATCATCACCACAGTGCTACACCTTATTTATATATCATACCGCTACGCCATACTCATCAGCTCCACACCGCTACACCATACTCATCAGCACCACAATGCTACACCATACTCATCAGCACCACAGTGCCACACCATAATTATAATCACCACACCGCTACGCCATACTCATCACCACCACAATGCTACACCATACTTATAAGGTGTAGCACTGTGGTGCTGATGAGTATAGTGTAGCGGTGTGGTAATTGAACGCATGATATAGCGGTTTGGTGATTTTAAGTATATATCATTACATTAAAATCTGCTGATAAAAGTTAGCGTAGCGATATTGTGATTGTAAATATAGCATAGCCATGTGATGATTGTAAGTCCGGCAAAGCTTTGTAATAGTAATAAGTATGGCTGGATATCAATGCGGCTAAATAGAATGGATGGATGTAAAATATGTAAAATTATTTGATAAGTGCCAATTAGTGTCTGTACTCTTTTGCATTTTGATGATGAGATGTTCCTAACCGCCTATTCGTAATGAATTTTCACCATTTATTCAATAAACTTTCTCGTCAACATTGTATATTGACTTCAGTGATCATCTCTGGGGACATAGTCAATAAGAAGGTTTTATAGAAATGAAAAATTGCTTGACACATAACAGAATACACTGTATGTATTCCAGTAAGGGATCCCTCCGGGCGCTTAGAAATCAATAACTTAAAGAGTTTGCTCTCGCATAGACTGTACATTGAAACCCTAGTCTGTGAACAAAGTGCAGACGCTTACCTGTTTAACTCACCACTTCTGTGAAAACCGATTCCTGTATAGGATAGCTGTAGTTGTCACTGTGACATGGCTCGTAAGTACTTCTTTGTTTTGGGGGTTTCTAAAGTAAGATGGGGGTGTTTCATTTGCCATACGGGTGTCGAATTTGAAGTCATACATACACTCTCAATATTCTAAACAGGAATTATCAGATATTGCATGGTACAACCAGTACGGTCATGTTATATCTATACTTAGACCATGCATACAAATATATACCTTTCAGGCATCGAGGACCAATTTCGATAATTTATAGAATATAGATGTAAAAGACTTTTAAAATATGTCAAAAAGTTTATTCCTAATCAGATTTAAAATTGGATGCATCCTCCTGTCATACCGCATATATTATCATATAAGGGATATCTGGACAGTAATATTAAGAAGGAATGGAACGGTTCAAGATTGTTGGTCCTACACGCAGGGATTTTAAGCTCACCTCTATGTTAAATCATTAGACGTAATGAGAATCCTGAATTCACCAATGGACCACTCAGTATAAGTGATATGAAGCCGCAGATGCGGTTCTTCACTTTAATGGAAGAATGAGAAGATTATTAGAACCACGATCACGTGAACCGCAATCATTAGAACCACAATCATGTGAACCACAATCATTATATAAGTATTTGTTCTTTCTACAAATGCATGCTCCTTCACATTATGCATACTCTTGAGGCGTGAACGATGTTTTGGTAAAGAAAACCACTGGATAAAGTTTGATTTTGATAAAATGCAGTATAGATGTTATTCTCCATTCTTTGGGGTCCGTAAGTCTCGTGTGATCCCTGAGAATTCACGAAATTCTGGATTTTGGGAAATTGAAAACGTGTTTTAGAATAGAAAGTGAAGCTATTCATGCATTTGAAATATCGCTGTGACCAGCTGTTTTAATGACTACTACAATATTATAAAACATGATATTGGTATCGGATTTGGTTTTCATGTGCTACTAAGAAGAGAAATATCAAAGTCGGTGCACTTGCCTGCGACACTACAGAGGTAATATGCCCGGAAATTCTATAGGATCTGTGTCTTATCATGTGACCCCATGAGAGTTCACGAGACTGTGAATTTGGGAACATTGCTACCATGTAACAGCATAGAAAGAAATGCTACCCATGCATCTGGAATATCGCAAAGTGACCAGTAGATCATTTCACGTTACCTCTCACAAAAGTGTAAATGAATTTTTCGTTACTTTTACCTAGGTAGTATATGAATTTAAACTTGAGTACACAGAATATAAAATGTTTTTGGATAAAAAATATCAACATAAATTTCATTGTTTCCAGGTCTGGTTCCCCTTATTTGCGTGGTTTGAAAGTTATGAAAAATCTTTAAAGATTTCGTAAGAACTTTACTGGAATGACCTGCAGAACTGTTTTTATGACCACATTTTGTAAAGCATGATGTTAAATTATGTTTTATATGAAAAGAAGTAGAAAAATAACGAAGTCGGTTCATTTACTTGCAGCACTGCAGAGCAAGAATAAAATTTAACGGGGCATCTGATCGATGGGTCTTCTGAAGAGAGAGCGGAACTGCTATTTCAATGTATCGGGGACTCTGATTGGATCAAATCTAATTTATCTAAAAAATATCATTGAATCTGCTGTAAAGTCATGCATTTAATACCGTAACGTAAAGCTTTTTGTTGTTGGGAGGGGAAGGGGGTTGTACATTTGAAATTAGGTAGATTCTGTGTGTGTTTGGGGATGACTCCCTCAAGCAAGATTTTCTTAAAATAAAGGTGGATCATCTAAAGTAATTTAATGAAGTTTTGATAAAGTGCTGGCAAACATTATGATATGTGGATTATATAAAACTAAGAGAAAGTTTTGTAAATGTTGATGCAAGTTTCCCTTTGGGAACAGGAATTGCCTTTTTAACTCCAGCGTGATTTTCCCAGAAATAAATTTTTATTGCAACGAAAACTAACAAACTGGATTCTGAAAATAAAACGAAAGTACACGACATTAACAGATTCTATTATCGCAACGAAAAATATCAAACGTGTTTCGGAAGATTAATTGAAGGCAATTTCAAAAATGTAAGTAAATGAGACAAACAGATTCTAAAACGCAAAGTATGATCAATGGCATTTATATGTATAATGATCAAAATAATCACATTATGAGTGCCGAAGGCCAAGGGTGCTCAATAGATCTACATGTACTTACCATAAGAGCCTCTCTCTCTCTCTCTCTCTCTCTCTCTCTCTCTCTCTTAACATTGTGTCTACCATTTATCGTGTCATTCCATGCTATATTTTTTAGAATGAGTAAGGGATGACCGCGATCACTGAAAGCATATTGGTTCTCACCAAGGCAGAGACAATTTACAGAGTGGTATTAACTTCTCTATTTCTAGGTTTGTAGGTCACTGATCATCTGGTTCTTTATCAGAAACTGTGTTTCATGTTCACTTGAAACCATCTGATGAAAAATGAACTGTCTAAGGGGACATAATTTCGAATCCTAATACACCAGGGAAATCTAGTGTCAGCTGCCCTCTCTATTCAGACTTTGGTATATGCATAATTACAATTATAGACTCTGTTCAGTCAAATGCTGCTCAGATCTAGATCGAATACTTTATCGTTACTCAGGATAAACCCTTGGGCAAAGTCCTCCCCAATTTCGATTTTCCCCATACATACGTCGTTTTCATTTCAGAGCCCTCGGAAATCCCCAATGGAACTCCTTATTACGAGGCTGCATGTAAATTATTCCTGAATGAAGTACGTTTTCGGTAAATATACCTATTCCGATGCTGTATAGTTATTACGTCATACGGTATTCATACATCTATTTTGACTGACAATGTATGGCTATAGGGTGTTCGGTACACCTGTTTGACTATAAGACGTTATACGGTGTGTATACACCTGTTCTGACATTGGGTTGTGATCAGAGACCTATAAGTGTGATGACGTTATGCGGTATATATATATTCTTGTTCTGGCGTTGTGTAGCTGTGATGTTGTATGGCTATGAGGGTAAGCAGTATATTACCATTTGTGGTGTTGTGTGCCTTATGACGCATTTGGTCGGAAAATTTTACCAATAAAAGGCCAGTTTCGACCATTTTAGGGCTGCAAACCCCCTCCCCTTTCCAGACGAATTTCTAGATCCGCCTATGACGTTATGCGGTATATTACCAGTTGTGGTGTTGTGTGGGTATGACGTTATGCGGTATATTACCAGTTGTGGTGTTGTGTGGGTATGACGTAATGCGGTATATTACCAATTGTGGTGTTGTGTGGGTATGACGTTATGCGGTATATTACCAGTTGTGGTGTTGTGTGGGTATGACGTTATGCGGTATATCACCAGTTGTGGTGTTGTGTGGGTATGACGTTATGCGGTATATTACCAGTTGTGGTGTTGTGTGGGTATGACGTAATGCGGTATATTACCAGTTGTGGTGTTGTGTGGGTATGACGTAATGCGGTATATTACCAGTTGTGGTGTTGTGTGGGTATGACGTTATGCGGTATATTACCAGTTGTGGTGTTGTGTGGGTATGACGTTATGCGGTATATTACCAGTTGTGGTGTTGTGTGGGTATGACGTTATGCGGTATATTACCAGTTGTGGTGTTGTGTGGGTATGACGTTATGCGGTATATTACCAGTTGTGGTGTTGTGTGGGTATGACGTTATGCGGTATATTACCAGTTGTGGTGTTGTGTGGGTATGACGTTATGCGGTATATTACCAGTTGTGGTGTTGTGTGGGTATGACGTTATACATTTATTGCCCAATCGGGAGGGAGACATGAAGATTTGTTCAACCCAGAAAAATCATGTCGATCGAGGGCTAAGCCCGAGGGAGAGAATATTTTTCTGGGTTGAACAAATCTTCATGTCTCCCTCCTAACTGGGCAATAAATTGTTTATTATACCGAATGCTGGAGAAATACTGAGGTCATTCTTAAAAACATGTTTTCATGTAGCCTGCAGTAGCTAGCTGTAATAATACTTTGACACCAGACAGACAGATTTCGGAAAAATTGTTACCAAGCAGCAGTGGACGTGAAATCTTCATGTTTCTCTTGCAACTGATTACGAAATACTTCAGTCAAGAAAACACGTGTAGCCTTCAGTAGCTATGATACATAAGCGTGATTCCTATCAGACAGACTGGCAGACATACACAGTGAGACAGACGCTGGACAAACTGTTACCTTACAAAATACTTCTGTCAAGAAAACACATGTAGCCTTCAGTAGCCTTGATACTTTTAAAATTGTGGTTCGGGACTATCAGACAAACAGACAGACACAGCGAGATAGACACTAGACAAAGTATTACCTAGTCAACATGACATTGAGAAATACAAAGTACTTTCAACAATTTAATTAACATGTTTCATATTAAAACAACAGGAAAATATCATTTCGAGGAGGGGGGGGGGGGGGGGGAGCGACATCAAACCGTGAGGGGCACGACATCAAACCGTGAGACACGACGGTTTGTCTTCCTCTCGCGTGACTTCTCTAAACCAATCGCATTTCTTTATTTATCATATAAATTATATCAGGTATAATAATATGCGTTATATTACCAGTTGTGGTGTTGTGTGCCTGATGACGTTATGCGATATATTACCAGTAGTGGTGTTGTGTGCCTTATGACGTTATGCGGCATATTACCAGTTGTGGTGTTGTGTACCTTATGACGTTATGCGGTATATTACCAGTCATGGTTTTGTGTGCCTTATGACGTGATGTGGTATATTACTAGTTGTGGTCTTGTGTGCCTTATGACGTTATGCAGTATATTACCGGTCATGGTGGTGTGTGCCTTATGACGTGGTGCGGTATATTAACAGTCATGGTGTTGTGTGGCTATGACGTTATACGGTATACTTCCAGTTGTGGTGTTGTGTACCTTATGACGTTATGGCGTATATTTCCAGTCATGGTGTTGTGTGGCTATGACGTTATACGGTATACTACCGTTGTGGTGTTGTGTGCCTTATGACGTTATGCGGTATACTACCAGTTGTGGTGTTGTGTACCTTATGACGTTATGCGGTATATTACCAGTCATGGTGTTGTGTGTAATGACGTGATGCGGTATATTACCAGTCTTGGTGTTGTGCCTTATGACGTTATGCGATATATTGCAAGTCATGGTGTTGTGTGGCTATTACATTATGTGGTATATTACCAGTCATGGTGTTGTGTGCCTTATGACGCTATGCAATATATTACCAGTGATGGTGTTGTGTGGCTATGACGTTATAGCGTATATCAATGGTCATGGTGTTGTGTGTCTTATGACTTGATGCGGTTTATTACCAGTTGTGGTGTTGTGTGGCTTATGGCGTTATGTGGTATATTTACAGTCATAGTGTTTGGTGGCTATGACGTTATACGGTATATTACCAGTTGTGGTGTTGTGTACCTTATGACGTTATGGCGTATATTTACAGTCATGGTGTTGTGTGGCTATGACATTATTCGGTATACTACCAGTTGTGGTGTTGTGTGCCTTATGACGTTATGCGGTATACTACCAGTTGTGGTGTTGTGTAACTTATGACGTTATGCGGTATATTACCAGTCATGGTGTTGTGTGACTTATTACGTTATGCGGCATATTACCAGTTGTGGTGTTATGTACCTTATGATGTTATGGGGTATATTACCAGTCATGGTGTTGTGTGCCTTATGACGTTATGCGGTATATTACCGGTCATGGTGTTGTGTGCCTTATGACGTGATGCGGTATATTACCAGTTGTGGTGTTGTGTGCCTTATGACGTTATGCGATATATTGCCAGTCATGGTGTTGTGTGGCTATGACGTTATGTGGTATATTACCAGTCATCGTATAGTGTGCCTTATGACGCTATGCAATATATTACCAGTCATAGTGTTTTGTGTGGCTATGACGTTATAGCGTATATTAATGGTCATGGCGTTGTGTGCCTTATGACGTCATGCGGTATATTACCAGTTGTGGTGTTGTGTGCCTTATGACGTTATACAGTATATTACCGGTCATGGTGGTGTGTGCCTTATGACGTGGTGCGGTATATTACCAGTTGTGGTGTTGTGTGGCTTATGACGTTATGCAGTATATTACCGGTCATTGTGTTGTGTGCCTTATGACGTTATGCAGTATATTACCAGTCATGGTGTTGTGTGCCTTATGACGTTATGTGGCATATTACCAGTTGTGGTGTTGTGTGGCTATGACGTCATGGTGTTGTGTGGCTATGACGTTATGCGCTATATTACCAGTCATGGTGTTGTGTGCATTATGACGCTATACAACATATAACCAGTCATGGTGTTGTGTGCCTTATGGCGTGATGCGGTATATTACCAGTTGTGGTGTTGTGTGCCTTATGACATTATGCGATATATTGCCAGTCATGGCGTTGTGTGGCTATGACGTCATGCGGTATATTTACAGTCATGGTGTTGTGTGGCTATGACGTTATGCGCTATATTACCAGTCATGGTATTGTCTGCCTGATGACGCTATGCAATATATTACCAGTCATGGTGTTGTGTGGCTATGACGTTATAGCGTATATTATTGTTCATGGTGTTGTGTGCCTTATGACGTTATGCAGTATATTACCAGTTGTGGTGTTGTGTGCCTTATGACGTTATGCGGTATACTACCAGTTGTAGTGTTGTGTTGCTATGACGTTACGCGGTATATTACCAGTGATGGTGTTGTGTGTTATGACGTGATGCGGTATATTACCGGTTGTGGTGTTGTGTGCCTTTTGACGTTATGCAGTATATTACCGGTCATGGTGGTGTGTGACTTATGACGTGATGCGGTATATTACCAGTTGTGTTGTTGTGTGCCTTATGACGTTATGCGGTATATTACCGGTCATGGTGTTGTGTGCCTTATGACGTGATGCGGTATATTGCCAGTTGTGGTGTTGGGTGCCTTGTGACGTTATGCGATGTATTGGGAGTCATGGTGTTGTGTGGCTATGACGTTATGTGGTATATTACCAGTCATCGTATTGTTTGCCTGATGACGCTATGCAATATATTACCAGTCATGGTGTTGTGTGGCTATGACGTTATAGCGTATATTATTGGTCATGGTGTTGTGTGCCTTATGACGTTATGCAGTATATTACCAGTTGTGGTGTTGTGTGCCTTATGACGTTATGCGGTATACTACCAATTGTAGTGTTGTGTGGCTATGACGTTACGCGGTATATTACCAGTGATGGTGTTGTGTGTTATGACGTGATGCGGTATATTACCGGTTGTGGTGATGTTTGTCTTTTGACGTTATGCAGTATATTACCGGTCATGGTGGTGTGTGCCTTATGACGTGGTGCGGTATATTACCTTTTGTGTTGTTGTGTGCCTTATAACGTTATGCGGTAAACTACTAGTTGTGGTGTTGTGTGGCTATGACGTTATGCATTATATTACCAGTCATGGTGTTGTGTGCCTTATGACGTTATGCGGCATATTACCAGTTGTGGTGTTATGTACCTTATGACGTTATGCGGTATATTACCAGTCATGGTGTTGTGTGTTATGATGTGATGCGGTATATTACCAGTCGTGGTGTTGTGTGCCTTATGACGTTATGCGATATATTGGCAGTCTTGGTGTTGTGTGGCTATGACGTTATGCGGTATATTACCAGTCATGGTGTTGTGTGCCTTATGACGCTATGCAATATATTACCAGTGATGGTGTTGTGTGGCTATGACGTTATAGCGTATATTAATGGTCATGGTGTTGTGTGCCTTATGACGTTATGCAGTATAATACCGGTCATGGTGGTGTGTGCCTTATGACATGGTGCGGTATATGACCAGTTGTGGTGTTGTGTGGCTCTGACGTTATGCGGTATATTACCAGTCATGGTGTTGTGTGCCTTATGACGTTATGCGGCATATTACCAGTTGTGGAGTTATGTACCTTATGACGTTATGCGGTATATTACCAGTCATGGTGTTGTGTGTTATGACGTGAAGCGGTATATTACCAGTTGTGATGATTTGTGTTTATGACGCTACTCGATATATATCCTGTCTTGATGATATCTAACAGATCTATGTAAAAGTTAGGATACAATAACAAAACGAGCTGAACGAAAACAGACATGGTATGATGTCGTACATTGTATGTTTTATAAATTTAATGATACCATAGGATTTTATGACATGCAGTTATCGAATAGACAACTAATTATCGTACATTAATTTTGATACCATAAAAACTGCACTTTTGAAAGATAAGATACACACCCATGTGAATACAGAGGAAATTGGAAGTTCACATCGGCGGATCCAGAGGTGGTTATGGAAGTATAATAAATCTGTTCAGGCAGCTCAAGTGGACATGTCGATGTCATGTTACTAGTGCTTAGGCGACAGTCTGTAACAGCCTCAGTCAGACGTTCGTTCAGATATACAGTGGCGTAGCTAGGCTATTTTTGTACATGACAGACCCCAATAACAGACAAATTTGTAGCAATCTGGGTTAAATCTGCACGATTCTTCTATATATACAAGAATGCAAACATATATAGTTGACATGCCACTGATTACATCAGCGTTTAGTGCGTATTAGAGATTATCTTAATATGTAAAGAATTAATCGTCTCTGTTGTACTATAACGCTATCATCTCTTCTCGGAGGTTTCGTAAGTCGAAGTAGCATTCTATGGTTCTGTCAATGTCACCATTGTTAATCACTTTCTATGTGTACTATCAAACCTCGCTGTTGAGAGCAGACACGGTGAATTGCGTTCACTGAATAGTCCGGTATGTAAATGGCTTTTGTGTTTGACCAGTGCGCCTTGCATGACTTACCCTACACCTTATGTATATATATATATATATATTGATCGGGGTTTTAAACTATATAAGATTTTCAATGTAGATAAGTTTTCTGACTTGGGTAATACGCACATGCCGGATCATGAATAATGTAAGTACAGGCTGAACTGTAAACATGTGTCTATGTACAGATAGTGGTAAGTACAGGCTGAACTGTAAACATGTGTCTATGTACAGATAGTGGTAAGTACAGGCTGAATTGTAAACATGTGTCTATGTACAGATAGTGGTAAGTACAGGCTGAACTGTAAACATGTGTCTATGTACAGATAGTGTTAAGTACAGGCTGAATTGTAAACATGTGTCTATTTACAGATAGTGGTAAGTACAGGCTGAACTGTAAACATGTGTCTATGTACAGATAGTGGTAAGTACAGGCTGAATTGTAAACATGTGTCTATGTACAGATAGTGTTAAGTACATGTGTCTATTTACAGATAGTGGTAAGTACAGGCTGAACTGTAAACATGTGTCTATTTACAGATAGTGGTAAGTACAGGCTGAGTTGTAAACATGTGTCTATTTACAGGTAGTAGTAAGTACAGGCTGAATTATAAACATACGTCTTGATGTACAGGTAATAGTAAGTACAGGCTGAATTATAAACATGTTGTCTTGATGTACAGATAGTATAATAAGTACAAGCTGACTTATGAATATAATTAATTTCTATCGAATAGATCTATTTCACTTTTGTAGTATTAATAAGCTATGTTGACGTTGTCAATCTTCCAAATTCAAAATTCAGTGTGTATATATTGATCGCATTATTTCCAGTTTGTTGTAGCCGCCTTCTGGTAAATACCCATTCAAGGTAGCGAATGTTTTGTAGCTCCACACTACATATAAAACACGACAGCAAAATTCTTACGAAACTTATTCTATAGAGAAATCAGTGTACATGCATGAAGAAACCAACATAATACAATCTGTTTAAATAAAGTAGACCTAGCATTTCATTTTATGTTTATGTCTGCTGTCATTACAATTCGGCATTTTGGGGGTAAGATCCCCAATAAAGCCTAATCGAATATGCACCAGCTATACGCGTCCGCTTCGAGTTTTACATAGTACCCGATTCTTTCATTCGGACATCCTCGACCTCTTACGTAGGTACAAGTAAAGGGCGAGCCTGGTTGTTCCGAATGCCGATTCTTTAACTGACTGACTGACAGATTTTTATTTAACGTCACACCACGAATATTTCGCGTATATGGTGACGGCATCTGCCTGATGCGGGGCATACAAATTTTGACCTTTGCAACGGACCCACCCGAAGCAGTGAGGGATCTTTAACGTGCCACGCCTACCGTGACACGGGACATCGGTTTTTACTATCTCGTCCGATTTATATATTTATGCATGTTATCATTATATTGAGAAATGCATGATTACCATTTTCTCACAGGTAAACGTACACCAATGTTTACCCCTTTGTGGGCCCCGTTCACACCTAATTAACACTGCATCATTAAAATATTTGCGACGTATCGGGAACACACCCATACCACGGCACGGGGCCTCGGTTTTTACTGTCTCATCCGAAAGACAGGACACCGGCATGACCAGAGCTGGAATCGAACCCCGGCCTCCCGATTATGAATCCAGCGCGATACCACTAGGCCACGCCGGTTTCCGATCCTTTAATGGGAAGAGATCCGAAACGTTCCGATTGTATTATTTGTTTTATTGTAAACGATTATGCAAATTTTCAGTAATACATTACTAATATTATTGTAGATATATCAATATCAGAATTTGAATTCACTGGAAAAACTTCCATTTGAAATATTGTTAATTTTTTCTCCGTTAAATAGGCATTGAATATTCATTGTAAAGCAAAAGACCAACAATATAAGATTTTACTTAAAAACTGAAGATAAATCCCAAGAGGTATATCCCATACAAGGTCACGTGTCTGTGTCATCTCATTATTTGAGAATGAAACCTATAGCACAACAGAACATTGTGTGACTTGTTCATAGTACAGCAGAACATTGTGTGACTTGTTCACAGCACAACAGAACACTGTGTGACTTGTTCACAGCTTTGTAATGTTTTCTTGAGTATTGTGACGCCTTTTATACAATATATATGTGTATTTAAACGACACTGACACTCTTTTGCATAATCATTTAAAGGGACCTGGTCCGAGACTGGAAAATTATAGCTTGAAAAGGATAAATTACAACATAATCTTATTTTTCCGGTATTGCATAGATTATAAACTTTGTGTTAATTGCAAATTTTAAAACTAAAGTCCCTCAATGTTTTAGTCGAATAAAGGTAATCGAGTCAAATTAAATTCCGTTGGTTTCAATTCTCCAAATAAGGCGATCCTCCGCCTATAATCATGCGCATGCGTGGATATTCATTGTAGAAAACAACAGCAATGGTTCACATGGAGGAATACGAGCACGGGAAAAAGCGAAAGTGTGGTAGAAAAAACAAAACTATACATAGACTCCGAGGCCAAAAAAAAAAAGAAAAGTGTAACAAATGTTAGAATTGGGTAAAGCTCGAGTTTCATTGTCACGTGACTTCCCCTGATCGTCCTTACCAATATTCAAAGAGTTGGGTGTGATTATGTTGCAAATTTAAAACGGGGATATCTCGTTAACGACATCGACTTTGGTAACGATACTTTTACACATCCTAGATAATATACTAACAATCGATTGTCGTTTAAGAAATTCGTTTACATTTTTTTTTATAATTTTCCCGACTTCAAACTGACCATGCTCCCTTAATGTAGGTACGACAGGATGAAGGTAGTAATTTTGAATAAGAAAATGGGGTTGCGACATTAAGTAATTTTCGAAAAGGAGTTCTTTATAATATGGCACTTTTTTCAGTTTGGAAAATGGGGTAGATTGTCTCGTCATACACACACCTAAACACACGTCAAACACACACAGTCACACGTCACTCACATAAATTTCGGTCATACCACATTAATGTATATACAATGTACTAGATCTTCTTCATGAATACTTCGAGTCAGAATCGCAAGATGGTCACCAGGTTCTTATCCTGTCCAAACACACAAGTGTCCTGTCCTATTCAAACCCGAACACACAAGAGTTGTGTCCTGTTTACGCCCAAACACACAAGGTTTTTGTCCTATCCCAACCTAAAAACACAAGGGTTCTGTCCTTTCCCAACCAAAACACACAAGGGTTCAGTCCTTTTCTAATCCAAACACACAGGGTTTTGCTCTATCCCAACCCCAACAAAGAAAGACCCTGTCTTATTCATCCCAACACGAGGGGGTTTGTCCTCTCGCAACCACAACACACAAGGGGTCTGTCCTAACCGAACCCCAACACGCGGATTATGTCCTTACACAACCCCAACTGCCTTATCCCAACCCCAACACACAAGGGTTCTGTCCCATCCAAACCGCAACACTGGGATTTTGCTCTATCCTAACCCCATTCCACAAGGGCCCTGTCTTACCCTAACCCTAATAAACAAGGTCCATTTCCTATCCCAACCCAAAAGAGAAAGGGTTCTGTCCTATTTAAACCCCAACACACAACGGTTCTGTCCTATTTAAACCCCAACACAACGGTTCTGTCCTGTCACGACTATAACAAAGATTTTGCTCTATTCTAGTCCTATTACACAAGGGTCCTGTCTTATCCAAACCGTAACAAGGACCATGTCCTATCGCAACCCCAACATACAAAGACCATGTCCTGTCCAAACCCAAACACACCAGGATTCTGTCCTATCGCAACCATAACACAAAAGGACCCTGTATTATTCAAAGCCCAAACAAGGAATCGAACCCGGATCGTCTGCGCCGCAAGCCAAGCGCTTAACCACCACACTAAGCCTGTTCCTCTGTTCTATGGCAACCCCAACAACCAAGGGTTCTGTCTTATGGCAATCCCAAAACACAAGGGTCCTGTCCTATCGCAACCTCAACACACAGAGGTTCTGTCGTAATCCAACCCTAACGCAATAGGGTGCTATTCTTTTGGCAACCCCAACACATAAGGATTCTGTCCTTGACAAAGAGAGAAACTTGTAGGCGCATGGACCTTCTGCCTCAAATTATTCCTAATTGTAAACGTGTCAGCTATGTACGTTTAGTTCATCATCTACATTTAAGGTCTGCAATCCATTCCTGTAATGTATAGCTTAACCTTCTACAAAATAACATGTTTTTTATCATTCTGAAATGTGTTTCCATGAAAAATGTATTGTTGCTACAGAGAAAAAGAGATTTAGCTTTTTTAATTTTAAATTGATAAAGCATAGAGCAGTGAATGTTGGGCTGCCCCATGGCGTATCAAATTTATATTCGCATAGATCGATACAGAAGCAAGAACTGAAGTACAAGTATGTGTGATAACGCAGATTTATTGACTGATTGAACTAGGTTTTACGGCCCAAGTGTCGGGTACTAATGAAAAGAATTATTTATAAAAGTTATAAATACAATGGCGTAGCTAGCACGCATGTAAAAATACGAGTCGTACAATAGAAAGTGTTATAGCTCTCCGAGTCCTGATTTCAAGGGGTTAGCAAAGGGATAGAGGGAGGAGGGGGGGGGATGGTTTCGAGCCCAGATTTCAAGGAGAGGGGTAGATGGATGGAGTTCTAGAGCAGGACCTTAAATACAGATAAAACGCCTAGCTACGTTAATACCAAATGCTCTATACTCAACGTCTAAGTGGAAATATAGTAAGCAATGTATTATCAACTACCGGTACATGAACGTAGGTTGACACACATAGGGTACATAAATGTATATAAGAGGTCACAATCTCAAACAATGAATATGTTGCTTGATTGACTGAGGTGTTACGTCGCTTTCAACAATTTTCGGTTATATTGGGACGTCGAAGAAGGAAGCAATCAACCTCTTAAACATAGTGGTATGATCCAGGAATCGAACTCGGATCCTCTGAACCGCTGAAGTACTTAATCACTACACTAAGTCTGCTTCATTTACTATGAGAGACTTATTTTAGTATGTAACAATACCTCTTCGTCTCTTTCTTCTACGCGAAAAGTTTTAACCTCTGATCAAATCCCACTATTTTGGAAGGAAAAAAAATGTCGACGTGTAAGATCAGACTCACAATTTCGAGTGTACTAAAAATACTGTTAAACTGTTTCATATAATGACCAAGGGGAAATGTTTCGGTAATTAGACCCTCACTATCATGTCTAAAAGTTTACCCCCAAAAGTCCTGTTCGCTGGATAAGGGACTCGGAAGCCACTCCATTGTGATAAGAATGTTCACATTGTAAACTGTTATCACCGCCTCTGTCGTGTCTTTAAGCATTAGAATACATGTTGAGCATCAAATGAAATAATAACATTGGTTATAACATTTGAATCGTAGGAGGTAGGGCTTTTATATTCCACATGCCTATTCCTTGTGACAAGAACTTTCCGTCGGTACCATAATTTTTACCTCATGACCTTGACTGTGAGCTTTGACCTACATTTCAAACACTTTTACGTTGGTGTCGTTTATTCATGCACATTTGTATGGTTGGTTGGTTGATTGGTGTTTTACGTCGCTTTTAACAATATTTCAGTTATATCGCGACATGGAAGCAGGAGGTTACCAACCTCTTAAACATAGTGGCGGAACCCGGGAATCGAACCCGTATCGTCGGCGCCGCAAGCCAAGCGCTTAACCACTACACCACGCTTGCTCCTACATTTGTATGTAAATGCACATGAATACACAACTATGTACTCATGTGCATTTACATATAAATGTGCATAAGTAAACGACATTGGTTAGAACTTTTAATTAGTAAGAGGTAGGGCTTTCGTATTTCACGTGCGTATTTCTTGTGAAAAGACCTTTCCATCAATACAATAATTTTTTGACGTCGTGACCTTGACCGTGACCTATGACCTACTTATTTGGACTTCGTTGCCACCGGTGGCATTCGTGTTACACAAATATATCTTGTTCATTTCATGAAACGCAAGACATTTTCCGCAAATATATAACCTGGTTTGTGAGTGCACTTTTTCAGTGTGTAATATGACGACCCATGTTTGATAGCAGAATATGCTGCATCATGATATTAAGGCCCGTAGGAACTGGACCACCCTACCCCTCCTTTCCGACCTTTTTTGCCGATCATGGACCGATTTTTTCTATCACATTACGCGACGAAAGAAAATCCCATGGTCCCCCCCCTTTTTTTTTTAATGTTTCCTATGACCCTCATACTGATTATAACCATTGAGATCTTGCGACTGCATAATTTGCCATGAACCATTTTTCTCAATATCTCTAAAGTGTCATGTTTTACATTCTGGATTTTATTTGAGATGGTAATACACGGCGTAAACCATGACAAGTGTCTCCCTGTATGTTACCTTCCATTATGTTGTTTGATAAGGGTCCATTGTATTGTTATGGTCTATAGTCTTACCCGACATGAGGTCACCACTGGCCCTCCTTTCTTCTCTCTGTGCATGTCGTCGCGCTTATCTGTTGATACGACATCAAGATTGACCCGATTATTGTTCACAGATGAATAATTATAAAGAACAGAACTTCTGTTCATTGTAGTTGTATATTTACACATCTATATAGATTATATAGCCAGACATAAACTCAGCAAACGTAATGCACATCTCCAATATCCACCAAGTGCTTTGTTTACTTTAAACTTTTAATTATCAGATATTCATGAATAATTAACCTGACGATGTATTTGGCAAAAGAACAAGTATTTAGTAACACACAAAGGTCGGGACACTTTGTAGGATTGAAATGAATTACAAGTTATCCATACTGTAGGGCAGTGATAGGGCACACTATAATGGAGGGTTACATGATTCACTAGGTAAGTATATATTTTGACTGCATACAGCTGCACTGGATTATATATGATAATACTACATTGTTCAAATAGATATATAATACATTCATTCTATTATTAACAACGTACAAATATGATGTTTCATGTTAACAAACTTTAATGTACATTAATCGTTGTGTGTCAGTTTAGTTAAATCAATAAAGAAATGAACTGAATCTTTGCATCTGCATTTTTCTAAGATTACATAATGTTAGAACGTGATTCAAGATGTTGATTTTTTTTATCATGCTGGTACCTATCATATGACCTTTGTAAGCTCGTAAAGTTGACGGCTGTGGCCTTTGTAAGCTCATATGGTTGACGTCTTTGGCCTTTGCAAGTTGGTACGGTTGAGACCGTTGCCTTTGTAAGTTGGTACGGTTGACGTCTGTTGCCTTTGTAAGCTCGTAAGGTTGACGTCTATTGCCTTTGTAAGCTCGTAAGGTTGACGTCTGTTGCCTTTTGCAAGGTAGTACGGTTGAGACCGTTGCCTTTGTAGGTTGGTACGGTTGACGTCTGTTGCCTTTGTAAGCTCGTAAGGTTGACGTTTGTTGCCTTTGCAAGCTCGTAAGGTTGACGTCTGTTGCCTTTGTAAGCTCGTAAGGTTGACGTCTGTTGTCTTTGCAAGCTCGTAAGGTTGACGTCTGTTGCCTTTGTAGGTTGGTACGGTTGACGTCTGTTGCCTTTGTAAGCTCGTAAGGTTGACGTCTGTTGCCTTTGCAAGCTCGTAAGGTTGACGTCTGTTGCCTTTGTAGGTTGGTACAGTTGACGTCTGTTGCCTTTGTAAGCTCGTAAGGTTGACGTCTGTTGCCTTTGCAAGCTCGTAAGGTTGACGTCTGTTGCCTTTGTAAGCTCGTAAGGTTGACGTCTGTTGTCTTTGCAAGCTCGTAAGGTTGACGTCTGTTGCCTTTGTAAGCTCGTAAGGTTGACGTCTGTTGCCTTTTTAACCTCGTACGGTTGACGTCTGTTGCCTTTGTAAGCTCGTAAGGTTGACGTCTGTTACCTTTGTAAGATCGCACGGTGGACGTCTGTTGCTTTTGTAAGCTTGCACTGTTGCCTCGTACGGTTGACGGTTGATGGCTTTTGCATTTTAAGCTCGTACGGTTGACCTCTGTGGCCTTTGTGAGCTTGTGTGGTTGCCCTTTTAAGCTTATACAGTTGTCTGTTGTCTTTGTAAGGTCGTCCGGTTCCGTTTGTGGCCTTGTTATCTCGTACGGTTTGCATCTGTTGCCTTTTTAGCTCACTTGAGCCTTTGTCATCACTCTTCGTCCGTCGTCTGTCGTCCGTCCGTAAACTTTTCACATTTTCAACTTCTTCTTCAGAACCGCACAAAGGATTTTCATGAAACTTGGTATGGATGAAGTACTAGGGGTCCTCTACCAAGTGTTTTCATTTCGTATAAATCCCTCAACAGGTGGCGCCACAATTGCTAAAAATAGATCTCAGAGGGTACCCCTCTTCGAAAATCTTCTTCTCCAGAACCAGTGTATGGACTATAAAACTAATGGCATCTGAGTGATCTAGAAGGATGTATGTCTCAAATTTGTTCATATCATTGATTGATTGATTGATTGATTGATTTTGGTTTTACGTCACACCACGAATATTTCACGTATATGGTGACGGCATCTGCCTGATGCGGGGCATACAAATTTTGACCTTTGCAACGGACCCACCCGAAGCAGTGAGGGATCTTTAACGTGCCATGCATACCATGACACGGGGCCTCGGTTTTTACTGTCTCATCCGAAAGTCATTTCGTTGAAATGCGATAAATAATTTTGGACGTTTTTTTTTTTTTTTTTTTTTTTGACTTTGTAATTTTAATGCAAAAAAGAGGTATTTTTTTTCTTTTAGTAAACATTGATGCATCAATTTGGTTTAATTTGATCATTTTTATGGTAAGATATACTACTGAGAAGAAATTTTTTCAATATTTCATGTTTTGGATTTTTATGAATTTTTAAAGACTTTCAAGAAAAAGGGGTTGGGGGGGGCAATTGGTGTAAACATTTCACATTTTGAACTCTTTCTTCAGAACCGCAGAAAGGAATTTGATGCAATTTGGTATGCATCAAGTACTCAAGGTCCCCTACAAATCTGGTCATCTTTGTCAGGATCCGTTCACAGGTGGCGCCACCACAGGCAAAAGTAGGTCAAAGAGGGTACCCTCCTTTGACAAACTTCTTCTTCAGACTGAGGGCATACAGAGACAAACCGAATGCATAGGTTTGATCTAGAGGGATGTGTTAAGAAGTGTTGTTATTTTTGGTTCCGTTCCGAAATCAAATTTTAACAGGTTTTTTGACGTTTTTTTGGACTTTGTAATTTTAATACAGAAATTAGTTATTTTTTTCTTTTAGTAAATATTGATGCAATAATTTGGTTTAATTTGATCATTTTGATAGTAAAAAATACTACTGCGAAGAATTTTTTTCAATATTTCATGTTTTGGATTTTTTATTAATTTTTTAAAACTGTTTTTTATTCTAGTCTGAAATAAAATTTGACATATTTTCAACATTTGTGTTGACTTAGTCACAGTAATGCAAAAATAAATGAATTCTTCCTTCATGCATGACTGATCATCTAGGTACTCAGGTGAGCGATATAGGCCCACTTGGGCCTCTTGTTAAAATCATGCGGTCGACATCTGTGACCTTTGTAAGCTCGTATGGCTGACTTCTATGGCCTTTGTAAGCTCGCACGGCTCACGTCTGTTGCATTTATAAGCTCATAAGGGTGCCTTTGTAAGCTCGTACGGTTGTCTTTGTATGCTTGTACGGCTGTCTTTGTAAGCTCATACGGTTGTCTTTGTAAACTCGTACGGTTGTCTTTGTAAGCTCGTATGGTTGTCTTTGTAGGCTTGTACGGCTGTCTTTGTAAGGTCATACAATTGTCTTTGTACGCTCCTACGGCTGTCTTTGTAAACTCGTACGGTGTTTTGATAAGCTCGTACGGCTGTCTTTGTAAGCTCGTACGGTTGTCTTCGTAAGCTCGTACGGTTGTCTTTTTAATCTTGTACGGCTGTCTTTGTAAACTCGTACCGTTGCCTTTGTAAGCTCATACGGTTGTCTTTGTAAACTGATACGGTTGTACTTGTAAGCTCGTACGGCTGTCATTGTTAACTCGTACGGTTGTCTTTGTAAGCTCGTACGGCTGTCATTGTAAACTCGTACAGTTGTCTTTGTAAGCTCGGACGGTTGTCTTCGTAAGTTCGTACGGTTGTCTTTGTAAGCTCGTACGGCTGTCTTTGTAAACTCATACGGTTGTCTTTGTAAACTCGTACGGTTGTCTTTGTAAGCTCCTACGGTTGTCTTTGTAAACTCGTACGGTTGTCTTTGTAAGCTTGTACGGCTGTCTTTGTAAACTCGTACGGTTGTCTTCGTAAGCTCGTACGGCTGTCTTTGTAAACTCGTACGGCTGTCATTGTAAACTCGTACGGTTGTCTTTGTAAGCTCGGCCGGTTTAATAAGCTCGTACGGCTGTCTTTGTAAGCTCGTACGGCTGTCTTTGTAAGCTCGTACGGCTGTCATTGTAAACTCGTACGGTTGTCTTTGTAAGCTCGGACGGTTTTCTTAATAAGCTCGTACGGCTGTCTTTGTAAGCTCATACGGTTGTCTTTGTAAACTCGTACGGTTGTCTTTGTAAGCTCGTACGGTTGTCTTTGTAAACTCGTACGGTTGTCTTTGTAAGCTTGTACGGCTGTCTTTGTAAACTCGTACGGTTGTCTTTGTAAGCTCGGACGGTTTTCTTAATAAGCTCATGCGGCTTTTACGGTTGTCTTTGTAAGTTCGTACGTTGCCATCGAGGCGGCTAATGTTTTGTTTAAGCAAAGAGATCGACTTAGTTATGCCTCTTTACGTTCAGCATATATAAAGATGATAAACAAACGCAGTTACCTACAAATCAAAACTTTATCCATCTTTGTAACCCAGGAAATATAACATTACATTAAGAGCTACACGTGCAAATATTTACAAATCACTCCCAAATAAATCTGCAAAGCAGTTTGTACGTGTACATACAAACTGTAGACTTTTCTTCATATCTAGTTCATAGTGGTCAGTTTGATGTCATTTTAATCGTGAATTATTTTGCATGCTTAATTATTCATTAATATGATTTTGCATTAAACTATTTATCATTATGATTGATTCACTTTATGTCAGTAAGAGACAAGTACGCTTTACTTACCTTCAAATACCTATCATTTTTGAAACATTGAATTTAATACATTGTATGTAACTCAGACCCTTGTAGCCAGTGCTTGCATTGCATTGAATTTTACACGCTGTGATAAACAGTGCAGTTAGTTCTGATTGATTATTCTTGTTGTTTCGATATATAATATAATATATATTCAGTTTATTCCAATCCCAAGACAGCAAATAGAATACACACGAACAACAATGTATAAGGTGGGAGTGTAAGGAAAGTGACATAAAACACATTCAGCCATTATGTAATAACCGAGAGGGAACCGAATATTTAATTTTCTCGCTTCAAACTAAAGCCTTACTAAGGTTTAAATTCTTTGACATAAGTTTATACTTAATAACTGAGCTACTTTATGAATACTAGGCGTTTTTATAATGCGATTTACTTAACAGCGTAAGCTGTGCCTGGAAAAGTGTATTTGTGTGTAAAGGGGGTGGGGGGGGGGGGGTGGGGGGCACAACGTCAATAAAATTACAACTATACATAAATATAATAAAAGGTACGTGTAGGAGAAGACATCTACATATGTCCGGTATATAGATAGGTATGCAGATTCAGTAAAAATCTGCCACAGGGAAGTTGTATGACAAATAATTTACAGTAATTACAGTTTTCTCACAAATTTTCGACCACTTGGCCTTTATCAAGTGAAATATTTTTACGATGTTAAATTCTTAGTTATAAATGTGAAATGCATGTTAACTTAACAAAACTTAAGAGTGAATTCTAAATTCATTTGTTATAAATGGCTATAGTTTCACATTTTGCACAATACAGGAATGGGTAGGGTGCTAACGACTCCAGCTTCACATCCATACCCAGAATCATATGAAGTCCCCCCCCTACCCCTCTCGTGTTTTGTCTAGATCATTATGAACAGAAAAGATGCATACCCTAAAAGTATATACATTTATATAAGCTTTAGAATGAACAGAATTATATGGGACAGTTTTACTTCATCAAATCTATCGTTCAATCAATTTAACATCGTGTGATGTATGCGAGATGACAATCGATTGTACAATGTAATAGGACCGTTTCTTCAAGTTGAGTCTCTAGACACACTCTGCAGTCTCATTGACACCCATACACGTCATAAATGAGGTAATATTACATCTGTTGTATACAGATACAATATAATAATGGTATGTGTTGATGTGATATATATGTCTTTCTTCATTACCCGAAATAGCTTCAAAATCAAGTTTTTCTTATTAAGTGTAAAATTGTACTATTGATACAATCACTTAACACAATGCAAAGTAATTTTTCCTAAGTCATTTTGTCTAATCATAGTATTTTTCCTAGTTATGTCAATGTTTTTTCTAGTTGTATTTGGTTTAAACAGTATTTATTATGTAATTTTCAAGACAATTATAAATATAGCATAAATAATTCTGGATTGAGCAACAAGTACAATGACTTATATAAAGCTCGCTCCATGTACATGTAAATTTCAACATAAAACAGATACAATGGCCAAAGAGATGTTAGCAAGAAAAACAAATACAATTTAGACCACTTTGTAAACATGATAGAAGAAAAAAAAGAAAATAGTAATATTATAATGATTTGTATGTATAAGGTTAGATTTAACACATACATACTTTGAATAAAGAGTACTTTTAAATACACTAATAAGAGAAATGAAACCAAACAATATGTGAAAACATAAAAGGTAAATGTGAGGTTAACAAATGATCAGTTGATTATGAAAATCTATTGCTATCTTTTATAAATTTTTCTAGTTATATTTAATAGCATTGGTTTTTTTTCTCATAGCTAATCGTACTGGTTTTTCTTCGTGGTGGTTTTTCTAGTTATGTCTATTTGCAGTGGTGTTTCCTAGTTTTGTTTAATCGAAGTTATATTCTTTATGCTCCTTTATCTTGTATTAGATTTGTGTCTGACTTAAATCAGAGATTTTACTTCTGTGCGCATAAACGATATCAAAACCATACATAAAAGATAGCGTTTCAAATTATATTACAGTATGGCTACAAAGAAGACCACATCGAGAGCTTCATTGTATCCTTCATGTATATAGATTTTACTAATGGTGGTTTAACTTCGCTTTGTGCAAGGCTCATATTGCGAAGTGGAGATCGGAGGTAACCAAAATCTTAAGCATAGTAGTCTGATTCGGGAATCAAACCCCTGTCGCCGGCATCATAAACTAAGCACTTGGTCATTACATCAGATCTGCTTGTTTCCTCAATGAATATCACTTAGTTTATAAGTTCTCAGTAATGTCTGTATGAAGGCTCTCGAGAATGATGAAAGGAAGTGATTGCTTCTTTGATGCATAGCTGGGTTATTTTGCTTGATGTAGGAAATTTCACGTCGGAATGCTGATGTCTCAGCTTTAGTAACTGATTCCAGGAGCGAATGTAGACATGGCCATAAGGTTCAGAATTGCCATAGAAACGTAAAGGTTATTGGCAGGGTAGGCGGTGTTATGACTGCAATGTATAAGTGATGATAGATATGTCTATATACACACGTTGTAGGTCATACATGTTTTACTAGCGGTAAACTTTGTTATAACAATCTTAATAAAGTATAAACATAATAAATGTTTTAGACTTTAGTATAACACTAGTAGTAGACAATGTTGGTTATAAATGCGATGGTTATGTACACTGTTAGTTGAAAATTTGTGTTATAGATGCGATTAATCTTCTAGTAGACAGCGTGGGTTATGAATGTGATGTTTCAACTACAAGTAGGCAAAATGGGTTATAAATACGATGGTTATACTTCTAGCAGGCCAAGCAAGTTTATTATGCGTTGGTTGCATTGCTAGTAGGCAGTTTGGGTCATAAGTACAATAGTTATACTGCTAGTAGGCAAACTAGGTTACAAAGGCGACTGTTATACCTCTAGTATACAATATGGGTTGTAAACGCGATGGTTACACTTCTAGTAATTAATGTGGGTTATAAACGCTATGGTTACATTTCTCATAATTAATGTGGATTATAAAACGCGGTGGTTACACTTCTAGTAATTAATGTGGGTTATAAATGCGGTGGTTACACTTCTAGTAATTAATGTGGGTTATAAATGCGATGGTTACATTACTAATAATTAATGTGGGTTATAAACGCGATGGTTACATTACTAATAATTAATGTGGGTTATAAACGCGATGGTTACACTTCTAGTAATAAATGTAGGTTTTAAACACGATGGTTATATTTTCAGTAATTAATGTGGGTTATAAACGCGATGGTTACATTTTCAGTAATGTGGGTTATAAACGCGATGGTTACATTTTCAGTAATGTGGGTTATAAACGCGATGGTTACATTTTCAGTAATGTGGGTTATAAACGGGATGGTTACATTTTCAGTAATTAATGTGGACTATAAATGTTATACTTCTAGTAAGCAATATTGGTTATAAATGTGATTGATTGATTGCTGTTTTACGTCACTCCACGATTATCTCACGTATACGGCGAATCTGCCTGATGCATTATACAGAAATTGATAACTTTACAACTGACCTACCCGAAGCAGTGAGGGATCGGCTACCGTGACAGGGGATCTCGGTTTTTACTGTCTCTTCCGGAAACAGAACGTCGGTGAGCCTACGGCGGGAGTCGAACCCTGGACCTTTTGGTCATGAGCGGAGCACCTCATCAACTGAGTCACACCGCTTGGCTATAAATGTGATGTTTATACTACTAGTAGGTAATATGGGGAAAGCGATGGTTACATTGGCCGGAAAGTGACGGAAACTAGTACGGATCAAACATTTCGGTAATGATCTTAGACACCTGAGATGGCCTATTCTCATAATTCCGACTATGACGTAATGTAACTGTTCAAAATTAATTCATACATGTATTATATTGTTAAGAAATAAACCGAAATACAGGGCCGTATGAAGCATTTGACAAATGGGGGCCCAATCATTGAATTTCGTTTTGCTTCGTAAGGTGATAAATGAATCGGTCCATGATCGGCGTAGAAAGTGTCCCCTCTCAACACCCCGGTCCCATGATCGGCGTAGAAAGTGTCCCCTCTCAACACCTTGGTTCCATGATCGGCGTAGAAAGTGTCCCCTATCAACACCCCGGTCCCATGAGCGGCGTAGAAAGTGTTCCCTCTCGACACCCCGGTCCCATGATCGGCGTAGAAAGTGTTCCCTCTCAACACCCCTGTTACCGCAGGCCAAGAATACATGTCATATACTGTATTTCGAACTGAAGGTTTTTAGAACTATTAATACAAATAAGTACAAATAGCCTTTTCTATAAACCGATAGCAGACTTACATGTACGCATGATATTTGAACAATTAGATGGTCTGTTTAGACGCAGTGGAATACGTAAATTGTACTATGATAACTTTACTTGAAGGAATCAAAGTTTTTATTTTTATTCTTAATTCCCCCCCCCCCCTACACACACACACACACACACACACACTCACACACACACCTACACACACACACACACACACACAAAGAGATAAGGAAATACACAACAAGACCCCACCCCCATCAAAAAGAAAAAGGGAATAACGAAAACCAAACAAAATGGCCAAAAATGTTTAATAAAACGGGAATCTATGATTGTGGTGTTAATTTGATTTGATTTGTGTTAACTTGTAACCCGACGCGACGTAAAACAATAATCTATCTATCTATCTATCTATCTATCTATGATTGTGGTGCTGTCAATTTATACATTTATGCTTGTACATGTGGTGTGATCAGTATATGTATTTTACCAGATGTCTTGAGAAACTCACTAATAACAAAGATTTCATCTCAGACATCTACTTCAAGTTTGTTTCCACAATAATTGCAATTCGCAAAACACGGGATTTCTGTCGAACCCCCCCCCCCCTCCCTTGTAAACCGAGGCCCATGTGTCGTATAAGTTAGGGTGTAAATGATCCGTCTCTGCTTCAGAATGGGTCTTTTGCATGGCTAGATACTATAAAGTCACCAGGTAGGTGCCGCCATTATATAATTGTAATATAAATCTTGGTGCATTCTAATTAAAATCTAGCTCGCTTTATTCCGTAAACTCTATGCAGTATACAGAATAAAGAGAGCGAGATTTAGATTAGATTGATCTTGGTTTGGCGTGAAACAATAAATAAATCCAAACCGTTCCACGAAATCATTAATATCAGCTATCACAGCCTGTATACAACTCTGAGGCGCATGAGAAACACACCTAACTCGAGTACATTGTATAGTGCCAAAATACTAAATGAACGCTTCCGATAAAATGATACATGTATTGTGTGATATAAGGGACAGATAAAAATATTATCTTTAAAATATCAATGCAAGCTGTTTGTTGTACAGATACATGTATATTAATTTTTGAAAAAAACTTCCGCATTATTGCAGTATTTCTATTTTAATGTGACGGCATTCTGCTTGATGACGTGAAATTTAGACCTAAGCAATGGATCCACTGAAGTAGTGAGGGTCATAAGCTTTACAACGCTTACTTTAAGAATGTACGTCGGTCAAATAGAAAGACTGTTCAAATGGCTTACAGCAGGATTCGTACCAGCAGCCTTCGGATTGCGTCTGTTTCCTCTGAGCGAGAGTAACATACACTTCTGGTACATGCATACACTCTGGAAACAGCTTCATAACCAATTCTTTCCTACTTGATCTGAACCAGTGGCACATAATGTAATCTATAGCTAGTTGATTCAGGACCTCAGGGTCATGGGTTGAAATTATAATGATAGTTTACCAGTGGGAGGTCGCCGGAATATTAAAGCGTGGACCCCAGCTGCAAACAGGTGCTTACTCGGTCTGTGCGGTATAACAAAATGAATGCATCCTAGTTACGCGCTTGTTAGATCGCGGCCCTTCCGTACAAAAATAAACGAACTTTCTGACGTAAACAACATTCTAAGAGAGAGAGATGCAAACATCAAAACAAAATACAGGTGTCTGATAGCTTATAGCTATATAACTAGTGAGTGACTTAACGTTGGAACTGCAAGGAAAATCATAATTAACTCGATATTTTTATATGGTAAGAAATAACATAACTATATGTACATGTATTTTTCTATATATTTCCACCTATTTCGAATGCAAGTTCTTAAAATACTCAGAAATAGCGCGGACTTTATGATAATCAGAGGATCTTTAATCTTACACATAGGTAGTTAATGTTAAAAAGCTTCTTCCGACATTCCTATCTTTTTATTATGTTTAATCACTGTATCGTAAGCGACCATATTTCTGTAATAATTTTATCATTTGTTTGTGTACATACATAGTATGCGTGAAATAGTCTAGCTAGACCGAGAGAGGCCAACACCCACCGACAACATAACAGTCTAGCTAGACCGAGACAGGTCAACACCCACCGACAACATAACAGTCTAGCTAGACCGAGACAGGTCAACACCCACTGACAACATAACAGTCTAGCAAGACCGAGACAGGCCAACACCCACCGACAAAATAACAGTCTAGCTAGACCGAGACAGGCCAACACCCACCGCCAACATAACAGTCTAGCTAGACCGAGACAGGCCAACATCCACCGTCAACATAACAGTCTAGCTAGACCGAGACAGGCCAACATCCACCGACAACATAACAGTCTAGTTAGACCGAGACAGGCCAACACCCACTGACAACATAACAGTCTAGCTAGACCGAGACAGGCCAACACCCACCGACAACATAACAGTCTAGCTAGACCGAGACAGGCCAACACCCACCGACAACATAACAGTCTAGCTAGACCGAGACAGGCCAACATCCACCGACAACATAACAGGTTTTTGGTCTGTCTCGGTTCGCAATCCAGCCTGATCTCCAAAGCATTGGCGTTAAAGATATGAGGCAAAACTAGCCAAGGCTTACATCCTTTTTCTTACCTCGAAGAAATTGAACATTGAAGTGAGGATTTTTTCTTAAGATTTCGGGGTTTTATAACTAACATTCTGCAGGTTGCTAACAAGGGAACCGCGATTCCTACGGTCTCATTAAAACAACCGCCTTATGTAATGGCCTTTCCGAGACGCAACCCAGTACTTTAAAAAGTAACGCCCCACCTGATATGGAGACATCGTTCCTTTATCAATTCAGACATGTGTGTAGTGCTATAGATCTTTGTCCAGGGAGAATATCATCTGTTTCATGATACCCCGAGGAATCACTATCGACATCCATCAAGGTGCTGAATACCTATTATTGTCCTATTTCCGTTGCTCGCAGAATCAAGAGGAACATTTTTCTAACATACCCGGAACGGATACAAAGTTCCACTCAATTTATAAAAATTCTAGAAAAGATGTACGTGTAAATTTACCTATTTACAACAGACAAACAAGGAAATAACTTGTTGAATTCCAGGGCTGGGGCGGGGTGCGGCGACATTGACCTCCTCTCCTAGATACACGCCTGCAGGCTACTTCACCTTTTACATTACTTTTTTATCATACAGTGTATGATTCATATGTTCATGTCGTTGTTCAGGCTAACTAACTATAGAATGCAGCCTTGCTGAAATACAGTACGTGTTAACGACCAACACAGGAAACTCTGCCAAAATAATGAAAATGAATCATTTTGATCTACTTAACATCATTGTAATCGGAAGGGGGTGTGGGTATTGACATGAAAGTCAAGGGTAAATGCATCCGCAGTTACAAAAAAAAAAGAAAAAATAAGAAAAGAAAAAACAATCAAACAAAACAAAAACATTCAGTAAATCAAGCTTTAGTCTAGAGAGAATTATCAACAATTTGATCCCCCTGTCAAGTTGTCATGTTCTAATTTTTGTATTTACCACCCCACCCACCCAAAGTAAATTAAGAATTAGAACATGACACCCCTACGTTGACTTGTATTCACCACATATATCCGCTATTAGCAGAGTGCTGCCCCTTGGTTCCGTCTTAGATGATGAAGTTATGATGATGATGTTAGGTAATAAGGAGTCTAGTACAATTCCGTCTTGTGCTTAGCTGTTTATACATTGTATTTAGTATTACTTCTAAATATAGATGATTTAATGATACAGTGGTAAGCTGTATATATCTTAAATAAAAAACGATAAATTATATATAACGTACTTTTATAGAAAAAGAGACCAATTTCTTATCCATTGTACATTTTTCATTAACTAAATATAAAGTTTATGCTACAAATTTTCAATACATGTATATTTTGTATGCAATTAATCACTTAAAACCATACATCACGTTGATAATGCATATAAGAACACACAAAATATAAGATAATGGAGTGTCATTACCATTGATTACTGATCCGGATTTCCACTGAAGACCATCTTTTGTCTTAGTTCCCCTGTGCATGCTGCTCTGGATAAGAGACATAGTCTCTCTCTCTCTCTCTCTCTCTCTCTCTGCCGGTCAGTTGTCAAGCTGTAACAGTGATTTGTTTGACACAATGCAAATTTTGTTCTATATTCAGCGTTTACATTTAAGTTTTATTCTCTTTACAGAAACTGTTTTGAAGTAGTACTGTCGGAATGAATCCAGCCATGTTTTCTCAAATAGCTCAAATAACCGACCATCTTTATCTCAGTAGTGCATTTCCGGTAAGAGCAGATAGACTCAAAAGTTATGGAATAACTCATGTGATAAATATAACACTGGACTTTCAAAATTTGATCGATCCTTCTATAGAATCCGTTCAAATCCGCGTAGATGATGCACCCCATGCAAATTTACAGATATATTTTGATAGATGTGCCGACAAAATTCACCAGGTGAACATGCGCCGTGGACGGACATTGGTACACTGTATAGCTGGCGTCTCCAGGTCTGCCACTATATGTATAGTATATCTCATGAAATACCAGCGAATGACTTTGGAACAAGCTTATCATCACGTGAAAAAACGACGTCCTGTGATTCGCCCAAATGTAGGATTTTGGCGCCAACTTGTAGACTACGAAAAGCGCATACTCGGCCGGAATACGGTGCATATGGTCCAATCAGGGATAGGCCTTATACCAGATGTATACAAGGACGAGGCAAGAAATATGGTTTGGTTTCCACCATCCCAAAATCCCTCTCGTAATCGCCACATTCGCACTCGCTATGGCTTTACATACTGATGATAGCTTTGAAGGCATCGCTTTGTTATGTTTCATTGACTGCAGATTCATTCTGAACAAGCGACGCATTGTGTCCATCATTTCAATTGTTTGTAGTTGTTGACTTTTTATTGTATTCGCTATCAATGATTTGATTGTAGTTGTTGACTTTTTACTGTATTCGCTATCAATGATTTGATTGCAAATTGTTTATAAAGAATTAATTATATCTTTTAATCTATGCAATTAAACGCATTTATGCATGTATGACTGTGTGATGTTGTTCCAAGCTTGATGTTGGTCCCAGCTTGATGTTGCTAATCGTTGTCATAGGAATGCTATTCATTGTCGTCAGTGACAGTCAGACTATACAACTGCCTAGTCCCATTGTATAGAAGCCAGGTATAGGGGCGAGCCTTATACTGGAGTATAATCATATCTAAACAGTTAGATAAAAAGTAAACATGACTATTAAAATAGGAAACAATGAGAAGTTACGAGGTCGTTGTATCACCAGTGTATTTTATGTTACCATTTTGCATGAAACGGCTCTTTCTCACAATTACAATGATATATAGTCCATACTAAAGTAACTATGAAAGCGTGAAACTCGAGAGATCGTACGACCACACCATTTGTCTCGTGAAACCCGAGAGAATCTGTGATCACTTATTTGTCTCGTGAAACCCTAGAGAATCTGTGATCACTCCATGTGTCTCGTGAAATCCGAGAGAACCCGTGATCACTCCATTTGTCTCGTGAAATCCGGAAGAACCCGTGATCACTCCATTTGTCTCGTGAAGTTTCCATGTTCTATTACTTATCTGCTTTCAGCGTTATTACATTCAATGCAAGTCCTGAGCATGATGTTGTCTAATAGACATCTGAGACCATAAGCACCACTACATATATACGTATAGTGAGCAAAAGTGAGAAGTATGACATCATTTTTTTGCGTCTTCAACACTTGGTTTCACATCTTCTCACTATGTTAGTGGTGCTCAACACTAGAAAATATAGTCAATCCAAAAGTGTGTAAATCACTTGCATGTTTTAAAATCATTAAATATTTTCATATATAATAAAAGTGTCCGATGTTGTAATGAAGGTACAATTAATGTGCCGTCAATGTTTCCCTTATCAAATTTATCAATAGATGTTGTTATAACAAAAGTCTAAAATTTGCAATTCCTTACAAGACTTCAATATTAAATCACCAATTTTGGCAAAAATAAACCGTACAATATTACAGAGGAAAGTTGGAATATGTCAATTGCTTGTAGACTGGGGTATACATTTTATGGCGAATAAATAATCGTCTTATGTGAATCTATTTGCATTATAATTCATAAAAAAGTTTGATTTTTTTTAATTTTTTTGTTCTTTATTTATTTTTTGATAATCATTTAATATGATCGAATATCGAGTCTAGATCACGTGAAATTAATGGCTTTCATCTTACTTACCTCACTAGAACTTTAGGTATTTCACGATTAAGTATGCATAAAATAAAATGTAGCATTAAACCTTAAATAACCTAACCCATCACGTATACGTTAATGTGTTCTCTAACAGTTTTGCTATATCTAAAACCTTAATGAGGAACTATTCTTGACTGTATATCACCATCACATCTCTGTCGTCTTTGTGACGTTCTAAGCATTTGACGTTTATACGTACGGTACATTCAACAATGAAAACTAATTATCTCGATCTTCATTTTATCGTCTCATGCTGAACTAAATATTGATTTACCTACAAATTCAAATATCTAGACTCTTTTGCATTATTCATTAAAACATTGTTTTCAGGATTATATCACCAATATTAAAGCTGACAGTGGAGAAGCTTTATATCACCTATGTGATGGCTGATGGAGATGGAGGAAGCATTATATCACCTATGTGATGGCTGATAGAGGTGGAGGAAGCATTATATCACCTATGTGATGGCTGATGGAGGTGGAGGAAGCATTATATCACCTATGTGATGGCTGATGGAGGTGAAGGAAGCATCATATCACCTATGTGATGGCTGATGGAGGTGGAGGAAGCATTATATCACCTATGTGATGGCTGATGGAGGTGGAAGAAGCATTGTATCACCTATGTGATGGCTGATGGAGGTCGAGGAAGCATTGTACCACCTATGTGATGGCTGATGGAGGTGGAAATAGCATTGTATCACCTATGTGATGGCTGATGGAGGTGGAGGAAGCATTATATCACCTATGTGATGGTTGATGGAGGTGAAGGAAGCATTATATCACCTATGTGATGGCTGATGGAGGTAGAGGAAGCATTATATCACCTATGTGATGGTTGATGGAGGTAAAGGATGCATTATATGACCTGTGATGTCTGATGGAGGTAGAGGAAGCATTATATCACCTATGTGATGGCTGATGGAGGTGGAAGAAGCATTGTATCACCTATGTGATGGCTGTTGGAGGTGGAGGAAGCATTATATCACCTATGTGATGGCTGATGGAGGTGGAGGAAGCATTGTATCACCTATGTCATGGCTGATGGAGGTGGAGGAAGTATTATATCACCTGTGTGATGGCTGATGGAGGTGGAGGAAGTATTATATCACCTATGTGATGGCTGATGGAGGTGGAGGAAGCATTATATCACCTATGTGATGGAAGACGGTGGTTCAGGAAGTATTATATTACCTATGTGATTGCTGATGGAGGTGGTAACAAAGTTAGAGGAAGCCGCTGACATTGGTCATTACACTTAGTAAACTTTTGCATCAACATTTTTTAATGATGATGATGATGATGCCGACGACAACAGACAAAAATTCAGGAAGGATTATATCTATATATACCTTTATGATGGCGGACGTATGTAGGAACGAAAGTCGAGGAAGTCGCCGACATTTGGTCATTGCACTTGGTTTGCTTTTGCATCTGTTTTTTTTTTCAATGACGAAAGTACAAAGATAGCCAACAAGATTAAACATTGTAGTAAATCATGTGAAATAGACAGTCATGCAAAGACAGACAGTTCTCAAGTATGAAATTTTTATACATAGATATATAATGTGTAGGTAGTGGTTAACATCTTGATCAAGGAGAAAATCGTACTTAAGTGGATATATATATATATATATATATATATATATATATATATATATATATATATATATATATATATATATATATATAGGCATTCTTATGTTCATCACTAGACATATATGTGTATATAGACTTAGGGATAACTACAAACAGTTACGCAATCATGAATATATAAGCATAAATATGACTCACAGATGGAGAATGTTGTATAGACTAAGACATTAATACTGTCTTTACTATTTGTAATTTGTATTAGATATGATCTAATTTGCATCTGCATTTATATATAAATAAGTAGCCGGTACGATTATAGCTAGTCCGAGATACACTGACCTTCTCACACTTTTGATATTGGCGGTTTGTGGGAGAGAGTCAGAGAGACTTTGTTGATCAAAAGTTGGAATTTTAGCGATACCAGCTGGTATCGGGTTGTACAAGCCTCTGGTGACTAATAAGCGTTTGCACAGCGAACATACAGCCTATAATTCAAAAAATGAACATTTAACTTACCCGATCATAGCGATATCTTTTCAAAATAAGGTGTTACACTAATATTTAAAACATTTAATATGTTTAAACATTATTATAATAATGTTTAAACATATTAAATGTTTTAAATATTAGTGTAACAAAGGTCTATAACTTGTGCTAGCTGCCGTTTTATCTGCAACACGACAATATTCTCGTTTCGCCATTTGTGTATACAGTATGACGTTAGATCTCGCAGTATGCGACTTTGCATTCATGACACTTCAGCAGCTGACACTTTTTTGTTAAGAAAAACACGATGCAACCTCGTCACGAATGCGCAAAGTCGCGTTCGTCGAGATATGACGTCATATTCTATACACAAATGACGAAATGGAGAATCGCTTTGCGTATTCAGATAAAACGGCAGCTAGTAGAAGTTATAGATCTTATTTGGAAAAGATAATGCTATGATCGAGTAAGTTAAATGTTCATTTATTGGATTATAGGTTGCAAGTTCACTGGGCAAGCGTTTATTTGTCGCCAGAGGCTTGTACATCGCGATACCGGCTGGTATCGCTGTATTTTCAACTTTTGATGAACAAAGTCTCTCTGACCCTCTCCCACAAACCGCCGATATCAAAAGTGTGAGAAGGTCAGAGTATGTCGGACTAGATGATAGGGATTCAATTAAGCTTGTAATCCGACGTAACACGTATGTACAAACAATAATGTATAGATGGACATTAATAATCACCGTTCTGTTGCAGATATTCATCGATTCAAAGACAGGGGTGAAACCCTTCGATCGCTCCCAAAATCATATGACCTTTTGAAATGTGACCACCGTCGAAAGAATTTGGGAAATCGAAGAGATTCGTCGCTGTCTGGGCATTGGTGAGAATCTACGAAAAATCGGCAATCGACTGAAATATGAGAATTTTTTCGATCTTGTGCTTGAAGAACTTCGACGAAGCACGGGTAGAAGTCATAGAGCGTCACTCCAATCTTCGACCGGAATCTGCAAGGCAAGAACACGGCATGATACCAACTCTCACCTGGTATCTGTGTCTCAGTCAGGTATCCCAGTGCATCGTGCATTGTTTGCTGAAACTTATGAACCCGTGTACGTTTATCTATATAGACAACACAGTAAAAACCGAGGTCCCATGGCACGTAAAAGTTGTGATAAATACGTATATAATATATATATATATATATATATATATATATATATATATATATATATATATATATATATATATATATATATATATATATATATATATATATATATATTCTTCCGATGAGTCCACCGATGCCTCGTTTTCGAAATGTGACCGTAAGATTTTAAAAAGTTCTCGACGATTCTCTTTACGATTAAAATCAGTCCGTAATCTTATTGTAACCTATTCGGTAGAGTCTCTTTGCCATAATCTGAGGAAATGTGACCAGACTGGAAGTGAACATGCCGTCGCATCGCCACAAAAATAAAATAAAAACAAACAATTTAATAGATTAATCTTCACATAAGCTTGAAAGATTTACGAGTTCGACTTTTCGTACATGAGTAATTTCCAGACCATTTAGAGAATGATGCTGTAAGACAGGTATCGCAAGTCGTTCATTACCTGTGCATGAAATTCAACAACGCTCAGCAAATCGTTCGCCAGATCATTGTTTCATTGCATGCAGTAAGTTTGTTTTCCATATGCTTTGTCTTTTGTTAGTAAGCCTGTGTGTTTTTGGTCGAATTTTGTCATAGTATTCTCTTAAATTTTGCGTTTTGCTGATGGCCGAGTGGTCCCGGGTTTGAATCTCGCCAGTGGCTCATCCATGCCCTGTCTTTTGGATGAAACAATAAAAAGCGGAGATCCCTAACTACAGCATTGTACACCATATATATACACAAGATGTAACGGACTTTATAAAGGGTGAATGACAGGAACAATAAGAATTAACGATAAGATCGGGACCTGGCCCGAGGTTAGAAAATTTTTACCCGTGCTAAACCGATGTGGCCTAGTGGATAAGGTGCTTGGCTCATGATCGAGAGGTCCGGGGTTCGACTCACGCCCTGGGCGCACCGGTGTTCTGTCTTTCGGATGAGACAATAAAAACCGAGGTCCCGTGTCACGGTAGGCGTGGCACGTAAAATCCCTCACTGCTTCGGGTGGGTATGTTGCAAAGATCTAAATTTGTATGCAATGCATCAGGCAGATGCCGTCACCATATACGTGAAATAATCGTGGAGTGACGTAAAACAATAATCAATCAATCAATTTACCCATGCTCAACTCCAAACGCGTTCTCAGACTCCAAACCCGTGCTCACTCGAGCACAGCTCTTGAGTATGAGTACGGGTAAGGTTATACCCTTTCGAGCACGACTAAAAACTTAATCTTTCTCAAGACCCTCAAGGGGGTTTGACCGGTCATGAAAGACACGGGGATGGCGAGAATTATGTCTATGATTACATTATAACTGTGGAGGAAGAGATATAGGAAAGTATATACTGCCTATAAGTAAGTTTATTGTAGTCTGAAAAAAAGAATCTTTGAACATTCGAAAAGAATTGATAATAACAAGCAAATTCAGAGAATCGTGGTCCCCCGCGGGTTCTATCAGTAAGGGTGCAGTTATCTGTGACATATTGTCATAGTTGTACATGTCTACACACGTGCCAAATATGAAGGCCCTACGTCTTACGGTTAAAAAGTTACATTGAAGTAGGTCAAATGTCACGGTCAAGGACACATGATAAAAATTTTGGTACCAACGGAAAGGTATTGTAATTAGGGACACACATGCCAAATATGAAGGCCCTACGCCTTACGGTTAAAACCCATGACCAAGGTTAAAGTTTTTGTGACAAACGGACAGACTGACGAACAGACGAATGAGATTTAATGTCCCCACGCTTTCGCGAAAAGCGGGGGACAGGAAATTAAATTCGTTAATACCAATGGCCCTGTGTGAACACATTCCTATCATACCTAGTTGAATTATTTTATAAAGCAGTCCCTATTGAAAATTTATACTTACATCATACATGTACTTCGTATTTCCGTAAGAAATAGCATTACCGGATACACAATGCACACTATAGGGACAAAATGATCAGAGAGGAGACGAATGTAGCTATTCCCATATCTATCGGGGTAGAGTAATCAGTAAAGGGTGCATTCATTCCCGGATCTTTCGAGGCAGAGTGATTAGTGAAGAGACGTGTGCATTCAGTTCCAGGTCTATAGGTGCAGATGGATCAAGGTAGATATGGTTTCAATCATTCCCAGATCTATCGAGGCAGAGTGATCGGTGAAGAGACGAGTGCATTCATTCCCAGATCAGTGATCAGTGAAAAGTGCATGTATTTCCAAATTTATCGGGACAGAGTGATTAATGAAGAGTGCATTCATTCCCATATCTATCAGAGCAAAAATTCAATGAAGAGTGCATTCATTTCCAGACCTATCAGGGCAGAGTGAAAAGTGAAGAGTGCATTTATTCCCAGATCTATCGAGGCATAGTGATCAGTGGAGAGTGCATTCATTCCCAGATCTATCGAGGCATAGTGATCAGTGGAGAGACGAGTGCATTCATTCCCATATTTTTTAATTGCAACATTATTAGACGGTTGACCCCAGGTCAGGACAGACTGTCCTCCCCTGATTCTAGAATATTGGAATCATAGGGATGAGATCACTTACATTGACGGACTTCTTTTGAAAGGTCAAGAGGTCATCATACCCAAATCTCTTAGAACTGAGTTGTTGAGTACTCTCCATACTGGCCATATGGGTATAGTTAAATGCCTCAGATGTGCTCGTACTTGTATAGTTTGGCCAGGGCTATCTACTGATATCTCGGACCACATTTCCAAATGTTCAATCTGTCTCACTTATAGAAATTCGAAATCCCATTGATCCCTTGAACCACACCCTACCCCAATCTACCTTTGGCAAGTTGTAGCAACTGACCTATTTTCATGGGATGACAAAGATTTCATTATTGTCACCAATTATTACAGTAGCTTTGAAATAGCACCGCTCACTAGTACAGAGTGCACAGGTCATAAGGAAGCTTAAGAGTATATTTACTCGTTTCGGTATCCCAGAAACTCTCGTATCAGATAATGGTTATCAATACTCCTCGGAGGAATTTCAAAATTTCTCAAATTATTTTGATTTCAAGCATATCACCTCCAGCCCTAATTACCCACAGTCAAGTGGCCTGGCTGAAAAATTCGTTCAGATAGCCAAACAAATCTTGGAAAAGGCTAAACAAAGTAAACAAGACCCATATTTGGCAATACTTGAGTACAGGGTCACTCCCCTTGACATTGGATATTCCCCAACACAATTTCTACAAGGTCAAGGTAGACATTTAAGATCAGTTGTACCCAATACATCTGATAATCTCACACCCCAGTACATCAATCATAACAAAGTAAAAACTGCAGTCAGTGCTAGCAAACAACAACAAAACAGTACAATGACAAAAACTCAAAACCTGCGCCACCTATTAACTTAGGTGATACAGTTCGATTTCAAAAGAAAGGTAAGCTATGGAGACCGGCTACTGTTATCGGTACAATGGAGCCATATACGGAGGAAATAGACGCCACATATTCAAATCAATGAACCAGTCAATCAAGCTAACCCCTCTGTACCTCTCTGCATGGATCAGTCATTTTTCTAACCTCAAAATTTATCAAGATCCTGAATGTTCAACTCCATCTAGTGAACCCCCTGAAATCCCATCTCCATCACAACCGCAGCACGGCAATCAGCCCAACACACCATACGTAACACGCTCAGGCAGAGTCATAAGGCCAAAAATTATTCTTTCTATGTAGATTTGTTTAATTTTGAATTCATTGTTTAAGTTCAATATATTTTCGCATCCAAGTTGTTTGCAAGGACGATTTATACCAAAAACTATCAACTGCAAACATTTATATATAATATATGTTTGATATTTATTTGTCTTAGTGTTCAGTAACATTTCAGAATTGAATTTATTGTTTAAGCATTTAACAATTTATTGTTTGACAAAATTATGACTGTTGTATCCTATTTACTAAGAAAAGGAGATGTAATATTATTTGCTAATAATGTAAGACTTATCTTTCTTTCCTAAAACATATTTCAAAGTTATTTATCTTGTGGAATGATCTTGAGGTTTGTCTACGAGACTCTTACATTGATTCATCATTTTCATTAGCTGTATGTCAAGGTCAGTGACCAAATGTTTACAAATGAAATTGTGAACAGTCGCCAATGTTGATATTTTTCTGTAGTCCGTCTTGTTGGACACAAAAAAAGAAATAAATATCGTAACATATCATTTTATATTTCAAACAGTGTCATGATTTATTAATTGATTAAATTATTGTATCATAAACAGTTGGAAATTTATTTCCTTTTTTAATCTGATATAACATTCTTTTCGTTGAGCATGTATCATTTAATTCACAGTATTGACAAAAGTAGTTCTCCATATTTTTTCTACATGAAAAGATAAAGATTTAGTCGTGGAAGATGTCCACGAATGGTATTATCGTACACATTAATTATAGTATAGTCTACATTTCGTTTTCAACAAATATATTTAACTACATGCACGTGACTCATCTTTTCATATTTCATTTCAGGTCACATGACAGAGTTTTCAGGACACCAAGGATGTCAGAGATGACATAAGAGACCCTCTGCGATGATTTTTTTTGTTAACATGGCTTGTTGTCTGTATAAACCTCTTTATTGTTTCTCTACCACGACGTTTTACTGGATAGTTGCCCCTGTTCCATTTCACATTTTACATGGAATTTGCTTTGAATTCAAGACCAAATAGTTTGTTCCAAGCCCATTACCTCGTAAATCTTACTGAGTATGTATGGTAAGCTACAAGTTAATATACATTATATACAGTTTCAGACTAATGTTTACTTCCTGCATCATTCTTCGTTACAGTTACTTTGACAATTGCAGAAACTTTCAGTATGAAAATATTTTTCAGGTTCAATATATTGTTTTATCAATTATGAATCCTGTATGGAGTTTTTTGTTTTACTTTATTATAATTAAAGATATTATGTTATTATTAAATGATATTACATTTTGAATTATTTATATTTTCTGTACACTTTTTTTTGGGGGGGGGGGTGTTTGGGGGGGTTGGTTTTTTTATTATTATTTTTTGTCGGAGAACTTTACTTTGTTGCACTGATGTATAAGTATACCTACACATATAATAATAACGTATGAAGAAATGTTACTATAGAAGCGTAGCATTAGTTTCATTTAATTGCTACATACTCATCAATTGCTCCAGGAAAAAAATATTTTTTATTTTTGTCAAATAGTTCTCATTCTACTTTTGTTTCTAGGAATTAAGGTTGAGCCAAAGGAAAACATTTAAATTTTGAGGAGCAGAGCAGACTAAAAAAACATGTCCTATTAATCTGTGATGACAATCTAGGTCTCCCGAAAAATATGCGCCTTTATTTTTGGGAAATCATTCTGAATAGGAAACATTTAACTATATCAATGCTGTTGTCGTGTCAGACTTGTACCAGTTCTAAATGAAAGGAGTAACAATATTGACTCCTGTGACATTTATGGTGGACTATTCATTTTGCGATGATAATTGATAAATATATACATACATAGTATGGATATCATATTTGTAACATATGCTGCTTCATGTATATCATTACTAATTCTAAGTATGGTAAGTTGAGAGCGTGTTTGTAATATTGTAACGTGTTTCGTCATCCCGTGCAATATCCGTAAGCCAGTCTATTCACTCCCCTGTAATGAAAGGGTATGCCATCAAAATAAGACAGCTAGAAAAAGCATCTAAATATTGAACATACATATGGCCATAATTATACTGTTATCTGAACAAATAAAGGAACGTCATTCAAGAGGCATATCCTTGAAAATCCCTGAACACCACTTTTAATTGTTCGGGAATTATTTCCTTTAGGACATAACAATGACAAACGTACAAAAAAAAAACAAAAATAAATCAACAAAGAAACAAACAATATATATACAAAAGCACTTAACTAGAGGTGAAACAATAAAAAGTATTTTCGTATGTATTGCTCGTACTCACAACAGGTGATTATGTACTTCTCAATACCTATTTATTGTTACACTTTACTTGGTGTTTTTGGGTTTGGGTTTGTTTGGTTATTTCGTTGACGTTATCGATGCTGTAATTGTGTTGTTGTTTATTTGTTTGTTTGTGGTTTTTGTTTTTGTTTTGTTTTTTTTTGGGGGGGGGGGGGGCTGTGTCAGTGTGTGATTATTCTTTTGTATCTTCGTTTGGTGAGGGTTTTTTTGTTTGTTTGTTTGGGGGGTGTTTTTGTTTTGTTTTGTTTTGTTTTTTTTTAAAGGGGCGAAGTCTTTATGTGTGTGTTTGTCTTTCTGAGTGTTTGTAATTGTTGTTACCTGAAGAAGGGACATAACGCCTCGAAAATGTCCTTATCACTTCTTGTGCTTTTATTTCATATTTGACCTTTATCTTTAAAGTGACTTGCATTGACGTTTAGTTGATTCGACACTCTTGAGTAGCGAACGTCTTTTTAATATTTACACATATATTTAAACATATATGAAGCAAACTAACAAAACATGGTATACTTTCTCACGAATTTGTTTACGTTTAAAACCGCTAAATTTATATGATTCGAAAGGCTTATAGTTAATAAATTGAATTTTGAAACATTTTAGTTGTCATTGTGAAACGCATACTGAACTTTATAATGTGAAGCGAACATTTGTGATAAATAAGATGCATTGTTACGTACGCGCAGATCCGGAAACAGTCGTTCTTATAGGTGACTCTATTTTCCCCGCACACAGGATTAAGCAGCTGAGAACAATATTGTAGGCAATTCTGACACGGAGCTCCGAACGCCTTGGGAACCAAACTAATGAATATAACAGGAAACTCACACGTAACAAACAACAAAATGATAATGATTTAAAACAAATAATCAAATAAAATTGCATACCACTGAAAAGCTTTTTCTATGGACAGATAGCAAAAGAATATTAAAGTCAATGGAAAGGTTCACAACAATGATAAAATTAGCGAAATGTCCTTTTTTTTTTATTAAAATCTGACTCAATCAAATTGTTCTACTGTGTGGTTAATTTTGATACCAAATGTATCGTATCGTAGAGGTCATAGATTCTAAGTCCAACTTTGGATACATTCAGTCCAACAGCTCCCTTACTTCATCCTATCATCATTGCAGTCACAATGACACATGTTTTACCAAAAGAAATAGTAATAATGATAAAAGAAATAGTAATAATGATAAAAGAAACTTGATTATGCAATTCATTTGCTGCACATAAAAGATATATACAAAATATACTGTGAACGGGGTTGGGTTTTCTTTTTTTTTTTTTTTTTTTTTTTTGGTTTTTTGTTGGTTTTTTTTTTATTATTATTATTATACACGGAATTCGCTGTTAAAAGTTGAAGGACTTGTCGATACAAGAAAGAATGGAGAAAATTGAAGCTAGAGCAGTGATTAAGTATCTAAGAAAGAAGGGCACATCATGAGAACACTTGGGAAAGAGATATCCTTCTTATATTATAAGTACTTAAAGTATTGTTAAAATGAACTGCTGAATTTAGAATGAGTGGAGGGAGCATTGAAGATGATGAACGGACTGGACCTCCCCAAGGAGGCTAACACAGACAAAAACATTAATACTGTGCTCACTTTTGTCATGTGTGACAAAAGACGAAACCTCCTAGCTACAATATATAGCCAAAGAAGTTGGCATAAGTTGTTCAATCAATTTCAGTTTCAACCGGCATTTTAGGCATGTCTAAATATTCGGTTAGATGAACCCCTAGAATGCTGATCGAAGATCAAAAGAAAAACAGATATACATGTATTTCTTTGTTATTATTACTAATTTTTTTTATTTGTTTTTTTTTGGGGGGGGGGGGGGTTGTCTCGCTTTGAGGATGATCCTGAGGATTTTATGGGTCGAAGTGTCACTAAAGATGAATCTTGGCTTCACCATTTTGAACCTAAACCTAAGAAATAAAGCATTCGATGGATTCACCCTGGCTCATCCCCTCCTAAACATTCAAGAGAGTTTCATGAGCTGGGAAAGTCATGGTCTCTATTTTTTGGTACAATCAAGGAATAGTCGTGACTGATTTTCTTGAGGAAGGCCGTACGATAAATGATACATATCACGCAAATGAGTGAAAGAGGCTGCGTCATGAAATTGAGAGAAAGAGTAAAGGAAAGCTAACCAGAGGTGATCTGCTCTTGCAGAATAATGCACCCGCTCACATTTACCGAACTGCAATGTCGGCTGTACAGAAGCCAATTAGGGCCACGTAATTTTTTTATTTTATCTTGAAAATTCAACTTTCTAACTTAAAAATTTCAACTTAAGTATCTTGAAAATTCAAGATACTATTTTGAAAATTCAAGAAACTATCTTGAAAATTCAACTTACTAACTTGCAAATTCAAGATACTATCTTGAAAATTGAAGAAAATATCTTGAAAATTCAACTTACTAACTTTAAAATTCAAGATACTATCTTGAGAATAGATGAAAATATCTTGAAAATTCAACTTACTTACTTTAAAATTCAAGATACTATCTTGAAAAATTCAAGACACTATCTTGGAAAATCAACTTACTAACTTGAAAATTCGAGATACCATCTTGAAAATGCAAGATACTATCTTGAAAATTCAGCTTAACTATCGTGAACAATCAACATACTGTCTTGAATCTTCAAGATACCCGTTTTAGCTTGTCGTGTCGAATGTCCAGAGAATTAATATAGTAGCCCTAGTCTCGGTGTCTGCGTCGACATTGGCAGCGTAGACAAAACTTTAACCTTGGCCATACCTTCAAAATAATTAATCACAGGACTTTCATATTTCACGCGTACATTTCTTGTGACAAGACCTTGCCATTGGTACCATCAATATTTACCCAATGATATTGACCTTGACGTTTGACCTACTTTCCCAAATGCTTCAAATTTGCCCATTACAGATCAAATGCTGAGCGTAGAGCTTTCATATTTCACATTTGTGTTCATTATGCCTAGACCTTTCTTTGTGTACCAAAACTTTTAACCCATGCCATTGTCCTTGAAGTTTGGCCCACTTTTCAAAACCTTTAACTATGCCCATAACTCGTCAATAACTAGGTATAGGGCTTTCATATGTCACAACTGTGTTCATTACGGCTAGACTTCTGTCTGTACCAAATTATTTTACCCCACGACATTGAGCTTAAATTAAGAAAAGTATATGCTTTCCCTGTGACAATGTCCCACCGGCGAGCTATGTTGTCTTCTGAAAAATCTTGTTCACATAACAGTTAACAAAACAGCTTTCTGAGTAGTTTAGTGTATAGATGTTGATATGGATGAACATCGTATAAATAGAGAAAAATTAATCCTAATTTATTTCGAACTTAAGTAACGAGGAAATATTGAGTTGAATTTTCAAGATTGTCAAGTTGAAATTTCAAGATAGTTAAACTGAATTTTCAAAATAGTACGTTAAATTTTCAAGATGGTATCTTGAATTTTCAAGAAAGTATCTTGAATTTTCAAGAAAGTATCTTGAATTTTCAAGTTATTACGTTGAATTTTCAAGATAGTATCTTGAGTTTTCAAAATAGTATCTTGAATTCTCAAGATCTGTACCCAAAACTACGTGGTAAGAATTTTGTCAAGCAATGAGGGTGTCATGGACGCTGTATATGAGTACTCAGGGGACCAGAATGAAGCATTCTATTTTGAAGGGATTCAGAAACTTGAGAAGAAATGAAGAAAATATGGATATGAAAGGGAGATTATATTGAAAAAAATAAGGATAATTTTTCAGCCTTGGGTATTCTTAAGCACAATGGGCCGCGAACTTTTTTTTATCATACTTTGTATTTGCTATATGTTACAATGATGTATTGCCATTATATAATTTAATAACATGGGATGCACATATCTCTTCCCTTCAAATACCTCTAACAGACTTACGCGCATTCCCGAACACAATCATTCTGGTAAGTTTCTAGATTTGTTCCACATACTGGGTTTTCTTCAAGAGAACAGTTACATGGGCATAATCCATCGTATCCTTTAATTTGAGACCTAAAATAGATTTAATTTTTATATAATTTAACTTTAAAACCGGTGTATCATAACATTTATTGTCTTGGACCTATAGCAAGTGTTGTGCGGATATAACCGTAAAATTTCCGAAACTGCGACCTTATTCACAAAGCATCGTAAGATATGTCGCAAGTTTCCTCGTAAGATTTCTTACGATTACTCTGAAGTCATACTCACAAAAGCGGTCGTGTGCTGCTATGACTTCTGCTCATGGCCCCGATCTGCTTAGTTACGGGAGACTCGTGCGCACTGGCAGTTTTTATGGGGATATGATTACATCACTTTGTTTTGAGTGATTGATAAGGGAATTTCATGAACAAGTTTCTTTGTGAATAAGGCTGCTGGATTAACAGGATTATCATGTGGAATTTCTTCCTATACAATGTCAGTAAAATAATACAGCATCAACTGTTATTTTAGTGTCTGAACCTGATATCGTATATGTGTATTACATGTATATCAATATGAATTATATTTGATTACAACAATACACCATACCTTTTCTCTGAAGCTGTACTTTCCAATAAAAAGACTATAACATTTTTTACCTGCAGGTCAGCTGGCATTGATTTATGTACGACACTCCGTCTGTACCACATATCGGCGCATACATACTCGGACATTGACATCTACATCTTGATTCGTCTGCTCTCCACACCAGTCTATAAATATATCATTAAACATAAATAAATAAATAAATAAATAAACAAGAGCAACGCCTAGCGTGGCTTAATACGAACGTATGGTTTTATTACCCCCAAACATGGGTCTCTTTGGTAATACTTTTATGAAATAATGAAATCCAAGAAGAGGGAACCAAGTCCCATAACTCTGTAACGACAAAACGGAATTTGCTCCAAACTAAAAGGTGGCTTCTCCTACACTATTTAAGCATTCTATATAAGTTTCATGAAAAAACAAGTGACGTTTACTTAAGTTATCGCGTGACATAGCATCTCCATAGCATCTTATCATAGTAAAAATAAAATCCAAGTTCCATAACTCCGTAACGCCAGAACATAATTTGCTTAAAATCGAAAGGCGGCTTTCCCTACCCTATTTAAGCATTATGTATGAGTTTCACGAAAAACAGCTGACGTTTACTAACGTTATTGCGTTCCTTAGCATCTTACTATAGTAAAAACTAAATCCAAGTCCCATAACTTCGTAACGACAAAACAGAATTTGTTCAAAATCGAGAGGCGTAAAGTACTTATTCTTCTGGGTAAGCATTCTGTATGAGTTTCATTTACATGTAAAACAGCTAACATTTACTTGAGTTATTGCGTTCCATAGCATCTTATCACAGCAAATATAAAATCCAAATCCCATAAATCCGGAACGACATTACAGAATTTTTTCAAAATCAAAAGGCGGCTTCCCCTACATTAACTATGCATTCTGTATGAGTTTCATGAAAAACAATTGACGTTTACGTACATTATCGCGTTCCTTAGCATCTTTTCATAGTAAAATTAAAATCCAAGTCCCATAACTCCGGAACGACAAAACGGGAATTTGCTCAAAATCGAAAGGCTTCCCGTACACTATCTAAGCATTCTTTATGAGTTTCATGAAAAACAGCTGACGTTTACTAAAGTTATCGCATTCCATAGTGGACGGACGGACGAACAGACGGACATCGCCGCCATACCATAGTACGTCTCGTATAAAAAAAATTGGCTCTTGATCTATCAGGGGTTAAATCTTTGAACGCAAAGGGAGACCATAACCAAGTCCAGATCTAGTTCAGAATTTGGTAATAATAACACATACATCGATGATAAAAAAGAATGTGTACATAACATTATTTCTGATTAAACAATAACTCATTGGAAATATAGATATCCGAAAACAAAACATTGGTTTCCATGGTGCACCAAGATAAACTATGAATCCTGAAAGTCTGTTCTGCTTGTGCAGACTTCGTACATTTAGTACACTTTGTTACAATGTTATGAAACCGTGCGTCTGTCACAAGTCACATTCTTTATTTTGCCCTTTATGTAAATTTATGTTTCATTATACTTTTATCGAGTTTACGAAATGCCAGAATGAAACACGGTCATCCATTCAGGCATTGTCATCTTACGTCGCCCAATACGTCAACAATACAGACCATTGGTGATGTGTAGAAACAACGCATTGTAATTTCATCATCATATTAAAGAATGATGAGAAAAGTCAAAGTTTAATACAAGAATTATTTATTACAATGGTTTGATTAAAATATCTAGATAGATAAATGATAATTTTACATAATCAAACAGATAAGTGATAATTTTACATAATCAAACAAAAATATGATACAGACGATCGTAGGAACTGGCATGTATATATAACACATGATATTGGTTTCTATGAATAGAGTATCATCCAAATAATGCTCTAGATACCCTGCTAGTATCGTCCAATACAGTGGTAGGGATGGCTTATATGAGCATTATATCTAATTCATTGGTTGCGATAGCTTAGGGGCATCAACTATACATTGGTTGGGATGGCTTACGAGCATAATCTAAAGCAGTGGTTGGGATAGCTTACGGACATCAACTAATACATTGGTTGGGATGGCTTACGAGCATAATCTAAGACATTGGTTGGGATGGCTTACGGGCATCAACTAACACATTGGTTGGGATGGCTTACGAGCATAATCTAAAACAGTGGTTGGGATAGCTTACGAGCATCATCTAATACATTGGTTGGGATGGGTTACGAGCATAATCTAATACATTGGTTCGGATGGCACACGGGCATCAACTAATACATTGGTTGGGATGGCTTACGAGCATAATCTAAAACAGTGGTTGGGATAGCTTACGAGCATTATCTAATACATTGGTTGGGATGGCTTACGAGCATAATCTAAAACACCAGATGGGATAGCTTACGAGCATCATCTAATATATTGGTTGCGATGGCTAACGAGCACAATCTAATACATTGGTTGCGATAGCTACCAGCAGCATCTAATACATTGGTTAGGATGGCTTACTTGCATCGTCTAAACAGTGGTTGCGAGAGCTTATGAGCATAATCTTATACATTGGTTCGGATGGCTTACGAGCATCATCTAATATATTGGTTGGGATGGCTTACGAGCATCATCTAATACATTGGTTCGGATGACTTACGAGCATCATCTAATACATTGGTTCGGATGGCTTACGAGCATCATATAATACATTGGTTGGATAGTACGAAGCTGTTTGGTGCCATTTTAAAGAAAAAAAGTATCTCTTTCGAACGAGAAATTATCTCGTACTTACGAACATAATCTAATACATTGGTTGGGATATATCAATCCATCTGCCCCACATTCTGGTGCGAACTCATCCCGACATCCACACGGCTGTTCTACAGAAAATAATGGTAAATACTTCTATATAATTCAACATATCTTCACATCACAGCAAAATGAAATATGAAATTATGACTAAAGCAAAAGATTTTGCCATGTTTTTTGCGATGTGAATGTTTTATCCTTCGGTACTTCCTTGTTGTTGTTTTTTTTTTTTACTTTTGACCTCGGAGATGACCACTCCCTCCATCTAAAGTTTCTTTATATCTGGCAATTTGTATAACATTTGTACATGATTAATTATAAAATGATTTAAACCAAATCTATGATATGATATTTCCTTACTCGGAATATTATGGGTTTCATTTCATATTTTAGCATAAATGTGCTATTTAATATTTTATATTCAGTTCTGGTATAAAATATTTTGTTTTTGTGTAGTTATTTCTATAAAAGAAAGTGTAGATCGGCTCTTGATTTAAAACAACAACATTAACATCATTTCTTTCTTTCCATCATTTTTTTTTATATAATACTCAAAGAAACATCAATTGATAACCCTTAATTTCATGAAAATAGGAACTTCAAATTATCGAAGTGCCAAGTGGTAAACACTCAGGTGATGGTATTTGACAAGGCTATCGTGCTGTAGCGTACCTCCATATCGTGTACTGAGTTTACATATCGCTTTATGTGGACATCCCTGGTAACCGCAGTTTTCTGGTTCCGTTCTGCATTCAAAACCGGCAGGGCAAAATGTCAACTAGAAATTACAAATTACAACTGGAACAAGATAAATCTCAAACGGGTAACATTAAAGTATATACATCTACTGCATAAAAACGAAACTTTGCAAAATAATTTCATAATACAAGAAGAACGTGACAGAAAATGAAACCGTAAAAAATCTCAGTTCATCGTCAAAGAAGTACATATCAGTATGACTATTTCATACCTGTACAAAGTGTTCCTGAAGAGAAGTGCTGGTAAATTTTATGTTGAAGTATACATTACCTTAGCAGAAAAAAATTGTTTAGATATTGACAATCGTATTTTATTTTTGTTATTTCTTGTTAATAAGTCAAGGAAGAATACTGACGTTAACATGAATTTTGATGTATATCTTACCCCACAAGGGTTAGGGGCGCACTGACACATAGGGCATCCCAATGGAAGGTAACCATATGGACACTGGGTCCCGGTACACGTGTACAGGCAAACTGAATCTACAGCTACAGAAATAGAATGAAATCACAGACTTAGAAGAACAGGACAAAAAAGTCCATCCCATATAAAGCAAAATGGAAATCAAAATTGGAATTAACAGGTATGAAATGTCGACAATATCGATTACAGATTAATCACGATACCGTCTTAGTGTCCTGGGATATATCTGTAATTTTGGAAATTAATACATGCATGAATGGCTATTATAATTTCCCAAATAACAAATAAGTCATAGGACATTAGGATGGTCAATTGAAATATTTTCATTTGGGGAGGGTAACCCGGTATTGGGACGTCCGTCACACTATCCAAGTAAACCGTGTCATCAAATAGACATACGAGTTCCACGTATACAGGAGAACTTCCTTCCGAGAAGTGAAATTTATTAAGACTTCCAGTTCGACCGCTTATTCTTTTCATTTTTATTATCTACTACACTTCAGACATGAAATATATTACGAAAAACAGCTTTCACAGTTAAAAACGCTTTAAAATATGATATGTTTGTGTCTGTGCCTTACCTGTTATGCAACCCATTAGAATCCAAATTATACACGTGGAAACATAACTACAAGAAATATATAATTCAATCAAAAACTGTAAAATACAACCTCTTTCATATGACATTTTGTTTTTAATCATATGGTACAGTATCATGGATTTAAAAAAAGTGATGTCTTGTGAAAATTTAAATCTGCTTATGTAAAATACAGAAGGTATATATGTCAATCAAAAAATGTACAAAGAAATATTTTCACATAACATTTTATTGATACTGAATCATATGGCAGAGTATCATATGATATAAAGAATGCCGTCTTTTGAAAATCCTACTCTGCATATGATTGATAGATTGATTATTTCTTTACGTCACTCGATTATTTCACGTATATGGTGACGGCATCTGTCTGATACATTGCATATAAATTTATATCTTTACAACAAATCCACCCTAAGCAGTGAGGGATGGTTTACGTGCCACACCTGCTGCGACACAGGACCTCGGTTTTTACTGTCTTACGCGAAAGACAGGATAACGGCTGTAGTCGAACCCTGGATATCTCAGTCACGAGCCTAGCACCTGATTCCCTGAGTTACACCAGTTCAAATCTTCTACGAGGTACTGAAGGTGTCGAAATCCACGTGTATATTAGAAAATATGAACAATACGAAAATACCGACATCTGAAACAAAGGATAAAGGACACCTGAGTCAGTTGTATAATAAACCTCGCCACAGACCTGCAGAGCTGAGATGAGATACCATGGAGGCGTAAGCATATACTATCAACCTCCGCCTTCAGCATTATTTAATTAAGTAATCATTAGAACAGAGCACTTAATGCCTACTACTGTGAACAGGGTCGTAGAAAGAATTTCAAAAGTGGGAAGCCAAACTTTGAATTTGATTTCGTTTCGTTATATAAAAAATTGTCCACGGTAGTATGTCATGGCTATAGTGTTTTCAACAAATGAAAACAAAATATACCGGTATGTTTTCATTATTCAGCATTAAAGACAAACCAATGAAAATGAACAAAGCAATGAAATAAAACATAAACAAGCTATAATACATTAAATAAAAAAATTTTTTTTTCATTCTGTATAAGACATAAACTTATTTACTGCATTATATTTCTTACCCCATTCTCATGACACCTGCAGTATTACTCTGTGTAAATGGTCAAATGAAGTATTCGATAGCAATCTAACGTTCATGTTCGACACCCCCTCTGGTCATTACGACCTCACATGGCTAATGAATATCTACTTTATACGGTAGACTTACCTAGGTAAATATCTTGGTCCGGCGCCATAAACTGAAAATACTGAAGTCATGATTTCAAATTTTTCTGTTCAACGATGAATTTATAACTGGGATTTGAATTTTATTGAGTTTTATTCAATTAATAAACAGAATTAAACCATTCTGCATGACAAATTATTTGAACATTTGACAGTAGTTATTTTTGTAACGTGGGCATAACTCACATGACCACATTAGAGGCCATCTACTCCTCATAATCACCCACAAACAAAATTTTTCCATTCAAAAGTTTTCATCACTGTGCATAATAAAACTTGACCTAGATATTTTCATGATGTATTTTTACACCAAACATCAATTCGGTATCTTTATCCATTCCCGATATAATGAGCTGAAACTGCATATTCTAAGAAATTTTCATAGTCCAAAAGGGATAGCTCTGACAAAAATAATTGAACCATATCTAAATTATAACTTATTATCTTCACCTAGATATCCTTAAGATGTATCTGTATGCCAAGTATCAATTCAATATATCTAGCTGTTCCTGAGAAAATGAAGAGAACTGCTAATTGTAAGAAATATCTAAGTCTAAGGGGATAACTCTCACAAAAATTATTGAACAATAACCAAATTTGATGTATCAGTATATCAAATATAAATTCAATATCTTTATTGGTTCCAGAGATATTGTGCGGAAACTGCAAATCTAAAGAAATTTATTAAGTCCAAGGGGACTCTGACAAAAATTATTGAACCATCACCAAATTTGAACTTGACCTAGATATAATTAAGGTGTATCTGTATGCAAAATATCAATTCAATATCTCTATCCGTTCGTGAAATAATGAGCGGAAACTGCCAATTTTAAGAAATTTTCTAAGTCCAAGGGGGATAACTATGACAAAAATTATTGAGCCATAACTAAGTGTGACTTTGATCTAAATATCCTTGAGATGTATCCGTATACCAAATATCAATAAATTTATCAATTCAGTATCTTTATTGGTTCCAGAGATAATGAGCGAAAAATGTAAATGGACCGACCGACCAACAGACAGACCGACAGCAGCAAAACAATATGCCCCTCCTTCTTCGAAAAGGTGGGGGGATAATAATAATAATAACATGCGTTAAAAATCACCATATCCTTGATAATCTTTCTAGCACATGTACATCTAATGGCTGAACAAATCAATGATAGATCTAATATACTATAAATCCCTAAATTTCAGCAGGATAAAGTTTAAACGGGTTCATATTCAACCGTTATGAAATAGAGGTAAAATTCGACAAAGTTGCATGAAACTGGTGAACTTCGGTGAACTAGAGGACGAAAGGCCATCGTGTTTCACTACGCATAATATAAATTATTGGACGTGATATCATAGCCATCAACCACGCTTCCATGAATATTTTATCATGTCCATCTTATGCCCATGGTGTTACACAGGTTCAATGTTGTGTTAATAAATGTAGGCCACAAACATTGTACTCATAAATCATCTCAGAATGTGCACCCACGCGGACATTAAATTCACAAAGTTAATTCAAAATATTAATACAGCACATCAGGTTTCCCAGCACACTGTCGATATTTCTACGATTTTTGAGCCCTGCTTTTCGCGAAAGCGTGGGGACATTTAATCTCATTCGTCTGTCTGTCCGTCCGTCCGTCTGTCACAAAAACTTTAACCTTGGTCATAACTTTTTAACCGTAAAGGGCCTTCATATTTGGTATGTGTGTCCCTAATTACAATACCTTTCCATTGGTACCAAAATTTTTATCATGTGACCTTGACCGTGACCTTTGACCTACTTCAATGTAACTTTTTAACCGTAAGACGTAGGGTCTTCATATTTGGCATGTGTGTCTGTAGACATGCACAACCATGGCAAAATATCACAGATCACTGCACCCTTACTGATGGAACTGTCATGTTCTAATTTTTGGTAAATACAAATTGTCATGTTCTAATTTTTGTATTTACCACCCCAAGTAAATTCAAAAATTAAAACATGACAGAACCCCGAAAGCGGGGAACCACAATTCTCTGAATTTACTTGTTATTTTCATGAGGCCTAATACATTCAGCACGTTGGTTTCAATACATGTATTTTGTTCTGACCATAAATATATACATGTACTTCAAAATATAATGTTATAAAAAGTTATAATTATCAAAGCTTAGGAGTATCCCTCTATGTATAGACCTGTCCTTAGACAGAGTTTATCCTCTTACTTGTAGGCCAATTTGGTAATTATTTTCCCTTTATTTATCAAATAATTTTATTTATTAATCTCAATTCACCTATCTATTTTAAATTCCAGTGTTGTAGCATAGACTTTCCCCGAGCATAGACCCCCCCCCCCCCGAAAATAAAGGCTCGGGTCCGTCTTTCCCCATGGGGGAAACCGTCTCAGCATAATATCCCCCCTTAGATGACTGTCAGTATAGTTCTTTTTTCTCTGACTGGAACCATCCTCGGATAGACCTCCTCCCCTCCTTTCCCTTCACTTTCCGGATTTCCTGTCTGGTTTTCAGTTTTCACATAATTAAGTAATTCCTGTTTAAAAAGTAGCGATTTATTTGCTAACAAGAGTACCACCAACGGTATATATACGCCCGTCATTTGTGTCAATACGGTATTTTCATTGTCACTTGGTAATTCAACATGTATTTTAAGGCAGTGGAAAGTTATGAATCGGATAAGGTTTTACTCACCATATACATCATGATCTTGACCTTGCAGATATGACCTTGGTTCAAGGTCATGACACACTCTAGGATTCTTGACAACAATTCTGTAAAATATTATTAAAATCCATGATGGCAATGAGAAGTAATGACGCGAACAAGATTTCACCAGTCATATGCACTGTGACATTGACCTTACATATATGAATTTGGCTCAAGATCATGACACAATGCCTTCCCATAATGATCATTTCTACCAAGAATAGATGTAATCGGATCAGGGGTTCAAAAGTTATGGCCCGGACAAAGCGACAGACTTCTCTGTAACAAAATACGTCCCGTCGAACGACTAGCGTAGAAAAAATTGAAATCTGACTTAAGATTTTGAGAATTCAACATTTCACTGAATATATATGTAATCAAGTAGCGGTGCCTGATTCTGAGTATATTAATACATGTGTTATTTCCATGAAAACCTCCATGGAGTCGACTTTGGGCAGCCATCTATAAAGTAAATTTATGTAGTTATCAGGACAATTAGTGCACAATAACCCCCCTTTTTCTGACAATGAATGAACTATTTTAGTCTAAAATACGATATAAACTATTTACTCGAAGTCATGGCGACAAATGCAAGACCATTGAATGGACAAGGAGTATCAGAAGGAAATATTATAATGTACATTATATGTAAAGGGATGGGAACATCTATATAGACCGTTAACATTTCCCGAAGAAACTAAATGGTTCAGATATCCTACATGGTTAAATTTCAATGGCGTCTTAGACAAACTTCTCCAGAAAAAAAACCACGTAATATATCTACGCCTCCACCCCGTCCCGAAGTATATTTCTAAACCTCGCTAGAGCCGCCCAGCGAGCGACAAAGGAAACCCATGGAGTTATAATCTGACGATAATAACAACTATTACAAATACAGATAAAGCGAAATAAAATGTCTACATATTGGCAAATATAACTAGTTATAGAGGGGGAAAATCTGTGATTGTTCATTTCTTTAAGCCCACTCCAGCATAAAAGATATAACAAAGGGAGTAATGTGTGTCGATATGGACCAAAACAGATAAAAATGAATAATCATAGATAATAGATAAATAAAAAGACAAACCGAAAAAACCTCCATACAGAAAGCCAAAGATCAAATAATATAGATCAGTTCCGGTGTAATAAACTGAGAAAATACTTAAGTTATAATTTTGTTGGGTTTTTTTTCTGTTCAACAATTAATTAATGACTGGAATTAGATTTTATTGAGTTTTATTCTATCTATAAATATAATTAAACCATTCTGAATGACAATTTATTTAAACTTTTGATAATGGAATACATGTACATTGAAATGAAAGAATTGACTTAAGTATTTTCTCCATTTATAGCGCCTGACCCAGGACGCCTATTATGGACCTATACAAAAACCTTTTAGAATCTCTGCATTTTTACTTAAAGATGATACACAGACAAATATAGGTCAAAGCATAGTAATTCCATTTCCCATACGGTCCCATGTTAAGTTACCAAACATCCAGCAAGATTTACTCAACTTTCTACATCTTAGCTTTATATTATCTGAACACATTTTATTGTCTGCACACACATGGCACATATAAAAAAGTAAAACGACAGCTGGAAAATAAATGTAGTGATTTTAGATATAGTAAAGATTTTGATGGAGTTTGGCATCAGGGTCTTTTATTCAAAATTAAAGAGGTGGGTGTTGAGGAAAATCTTCTTCTTTGTTTTGTTAAAACGGAAACAAAAAGTAGTATAAAATGGTAAAGAATCCACTCTATCAGATTTTCGGACAGGGGTTTCTCAAAGGTCGATTTAGGGCTTTTATTCATTTTAATTTTCATAAATGTTATTGTAAATGAGATAGGTAGTACAATTAAGTTATCTGCAAACGATACTTCTCTATATGTTATTGTATAAAATCCAGCTGTCTCGGCAATGACCTTCAATGAAAATCTTGAAAACTTGAGAAATTGGTCTCAGACATGGTTAGTAAAATTCAATCCCCCCCCCAAAAAAAATCTCCAAAAAACCAGAAACTTTACTAATAACTGGGAGGAAAACTAATCAAATCCCACGTCCAACTTTGTATAATGATGACTTAACAATAAAACAGGTTAACACTCTTAAACATTTAGGCCTTATATATTCAATAATTCCTGTCAATGGGTTGACCATATAAACTTGATCGCGAGAAAAGCATATATATTCGACTATGGAATGAACTCCCAAAGCACGTAAGAGAACTAAACACTATCCACACATTCAAAAATGCACTTCATTATTAAATGATAATCCAGAAATCCCAAAGAAATACATAAACTACGGCTCGCAGTGTGGCTACGGATGAGATATGGTGGTCTAAAACAACATCTATACCATCGTAATATTTGAACTCGATCCTTATTGTATATGTGAATAAAGTAAAATTTCAGTTCACTTCCTATTAGAAAGTAAGAACTACGCAGATATTCGAACAGAAATGTAAAACTCCATTGATATTCCAGTAATTGCTACCTTACTCCTCTTCGGTGATAATTCTAAACCATACTTGTAAAATAAGCAGATCTTTACATGTGTTCAAAATTTAATACTTCAGTCCAAAAGATTTATATAACTAGTTAGATTAATATCGTCATACATTATATACTACTGTATTGTTGCTAAAATGGTTTATAAAACCTCATGTACGCCGATTGAAGGGTAAAAGATTTGAGATACCATGAAGATTGTATACATGTATTTTCTTTATTTTCCTTGTATGCAACACTCATCTGTTAAATTAAACACTTACTGTCTTTTAATTCACAATATTTGGAAATGTTTGTACAATTTTAAATACTCGAACACATACCAATCGTTCAAGTGACTACATGGAACATTTTGTAGCATTTTTCATACGCTTTAAGAAACTCATACCTCTTAAATTTCTCCATTGGGAAACATATAATTAACCAAAGTGCATATTCAGAGATTTTTCAGTCTTTTCTTCTAAGTTTTCAGTGATGAATAATTACAATGATTTGGATTCAAAATTGTAATTTCTGCCCCTTCACTTTATTTGGCTCAGCTTACCACTGGTATTATTTAATTATTTTATTTTAATATTTAATATTATTTTATTAGATTAGTAAATCTACCTCAAACATTAAGTGTATATCTCGTAAGAGCTCAAGATTTCTGAAAAATATGTATATTTATCCCCATGTTTATAAATCGAATAGACATAATAAAACTTGGCAATCAGAAATGATTATCTATGACAGCTGTCATATTTCACTACAATGTATTCAACAATTTCTACTATTTTCAAGGTATTCCTCAATTGCAAGTTATTGGTTTATATCACTTTAATCCTGTTTATGACACGAAAGTTTACTTTCAAAAATGTACCTCGTTGGATACTCATGGACATTTGACTTTCAGAAATGAGACCAAGTTTCAGGAAAACATATGTGTCTCCTGTTTGGCTAGCCACACTCGCAATGAATACCCAAAACTTACAGACGAGACTACAGATTTCAACATTGTGTGCACGAGATGACTTTTTCTCAGTCTTCTACATTAATACAGCAATATTCCTTTATCAACATTATACTGATATATATTTCATTCAGTGAAA